>MU624241.1:0-1204927 GCA_025201745.1 Xylariaceae sp. FL1651
TATTTTTTATTTTTTATTTTTTATTTTTTATTTTTTATTTTTTATTTTTTATTTTTTATTTTTTATTTTTTATTTTTTATTTTTTATTTTTTTATTTTTTGTTTTTTTGGCCTCTCGAAGCCTGTCCGCACAGAAAGTATGACACTCAAATCTTGGTGGCTCAAGTTTAAGTCGAAGAGGGCCAAGAAAGAAGGTGTGTCCATCCATCCATAACCCCAACACCATCCTAGACCGTTGCGGAGACTTCTGTGTTGGGTGCAGTCAAGCCGTAATCTAGCACACCACTAACACAATCGCAGGCCCCAAGCCCAACCCGCCCGATCAACCTGCGCCGCCAACACCTGCACCTTCTTCAACTACGGCTTCGGCGGCCCCTTCTCCCAGTCCTCCGCCTGCTCCGGCAGCATCCTCTCAACCAGTCTCTCCCAACACGGCTCCAAACATCCAAAGCTTGCCCGAACGGTTGTGGAACCGCGCCTACGATGATCTCAAAGAGGAGGAGTCCGGGCTGGTGGACACCTACGAGAAGCTGTTGTCTCATGAACTCGAAGGCGATCCCAGCTCCACAGACCTGACGTCCCAGAAGAACGAGATGGAACAGAAAAACCCGGAAATAAGGCGGGACCAAATGAGCCGACTCGTCACTGCCGGGTTGAAGAAGATAGAGAGAGAGACCAAAATCAAGGGAAATATCGAGAAGGGAATGCAGCCCCTGTCCTCCGCAAAAGGTGTGATAGATACGGTAGTAAAGGCGTATCCGGAAGCTAGTCTTGCGTGGGCCGGCGTGTGTTGTGCTTTACAGGTAAGTTTCGCGAAGCTAGAATTATAAATGCTAACGTAGTAAAGATGCTTGCAAATCCAATAACGGAGACGAGGGCCAACCGCGAAGGAATCGCCTATGTCGTCTCTAGGATGGAATGGTATTGGCAACTGTCGAGGCTGCTGCTTGACGAGAATCGAGACAACGGGAAATCTGCGGGACTGCGAGATGAACTAGAGAAGCACGTCATCGACCTGTACAAGACCCTGCTCTCATACCAGATGAAAAGCGTCTATTCGTACTACCGGAGCCGGCACGTCGTCTTCTGGCGGGATGTGATCAAGCTCGACGACTGGGATGGCAGCCTAAAGACTATCAAGAGCGCCGAGGATGCTATTCGAAAGGATGCTTTTACGTACAATATCGAGGGTATTAAGGGCCATTTCGAGAAGCTCGTTGAAGCTGCCAAGTTCCAGCAGAAGCTTCTCCCCGACATCCATCAATCCATCCAGGACCAGACGGCGGCACAGTGGGAGATGCGACAAGAAGAGAAGAACGAGAAATGCCTGGCCGACTTGCGCGTAACGGATCCCCGCGGTGACAAAAAGCGCATCGAGGACATGAAGGGGGGGCTGCATCGGGACTTATCCAACTGGATCCTCGAACACGAGGACTTCCAACAATGGCGCAATAACGATGAGGCCAGGCTGCTATGGATTAAGGGGGATCCGGGGAAGGGAAAGACCATGCTTTTGATTGCCATTGTCGACGAGCTGGAGAAGCAGTTGGCACATCAGGGGCCATCAGCCGCGCTCTCCTACTTCTTTTGCCAGGGTACCGATGAGAATCTCAACAACGCCGCAGCCGTGCTGAGAGGCCTGGTATACCTTCTCGGCGACAAATATCCATCACTCATCTCGCACCTGCGTAAGCGTTACGATAATGCCCACTCCAAGCTTTTCGAGGACGCGAACGCCTTCTTCACTTTATCGGAAGTGCTAGAGGACATGCTGCGCGACGCAAGCCTGTCGAGGGCATACATCGTGATCGATGCGCTCGACGAGTGTGGGATAGGCGACAAGCATGGGACGGACCTGTCGCGGCTTCTTAATTTTATCGTTCAGAACTCGTCTGTATCGTCTCGCGTCAAGTGGATCATTTCTAGCCGTAATAGGCCCGATATCGAGCAGCAGCTAAAGCTGGACAATTCAGGGATGAAGCTCAGTCTCGAGCTGACACAGAACGCAGAGCAGGTGGCACATGCCGTCAACGCTTATATCGACTTCAAAATATCCAAGCTCCCATTATTAGATGATAATGACAAGGTTCAAGTACGAGATACTATGCGCCAAAAGGCTAACGGCACATTCCTTTGGGTGGCCCTCGTTATTCAGGAGCTCGAAAAGCCTGACGTTGAAAGCTGGCATGTGCTAAAGATCGTCGAAGAAGTGCCGGCAAACCTAGAGAAGCTATACGCTCGGATGATGAACCAGATTCAACAGTCGAAGCGGGACTCGGAGTTCTGCCGACTAGTTCTCTCAGCGGCTACTATAACGTATCGTCCACTTCGGCTAGCGGAAATGGCCGTTCTATCAGGGCTACCACCAGAAATTTCGAGCAAGCTTGAAAGCGTCGAGAAGATCGTGGCCAAGTGCGGTTCATTCCTCACGATCCAAGACGGCTACGTCTACCTTATTCATCAATCGGTCAAGGACTACTTAAGCGATCAAGCAAGCAGTATAATCTTCCCCTCCGGTCCCACCGACGTCCACCACACTATCTTCTCGCGGTCGCTACAAGCCATGTCTACGACCTTGCACCGAAACATTTACAATCTGCGCCATCCTGGACTCCTAATCGGCGAAATCAAAGCACCAGACCCCGATCCGTTAGCGGCCATACGGTACTCTTGCGTCCACTGGATCAGCCATTTCTGCGATGCCTACAGTAGTAGCCGTCCTGAGGTCGAGACTATCGGCCAGTTCCTTCGAAAGAAATTCCTCTACTGGCTCGAGGCTTTGGGTCTTATTCGGCACATGGGAGACGTTATTCTCTCGATGACAAGACTAGAGAGCTTGCTAAGAGTCAGTCTCCATAGCGCTATACTTAAGAATGAAACTGATCAGTATAGGAACTATCATGCCATAGCGAATTACTAGATCTTGTCCAGGACTCACGCCGGTTCCTTCTCCAGAATAGATGGGTAATTGAGAATGCTCCACTCCAGGCATACGCATCAGCTCTTATATTCAGTCCGGTCAACTGCCTAATACGGAAGATATTTGAAAAAGAGGCGGAATGGATAAAGACAAAGCCTATAGTAGCAAACGCCTGGGGTTCTTGTTTGCAAACGCTTGAGGGCCATAGCGATTGGGTCACCTCGGTTATATTCTCTCATGACTCGAAGCTATTAGCATCGGGGTCAGGTGATAACACTATTAAGATTTGGGATACGGCAACAGGATCCCTTCAACAAACGCTCGAAGGCCATAGCGATTGGGTCACCTCGGTTAAATTCTCTCACAACTCGAAGCTATTCGCATCGGGGTCAGGTGATAAGACCATTAAGATTTGGGATACGGCAACAGGATCCCTTCAACAGACACTCGAAGGCCATAGCGATTGGGTCACCTCGGTTATATTTTCTCATGACTCGAAGCTATTAGCATCGGGGTCAGATGATAAGACCATTAAAATTTGGGATACGGCAACAGGATCTCTTCAACAGACACTCGAAGGCCATAGCGATTCGGTCACCTCGGTTAAATTCTCTCACGACTCGAAGCTATTAGCATCGGGGTCACGTGATAATACTATTAAGATTTGGGATACGGCAACAGGATCCCTTCAACAAACGCTCGAGGGCCATAGCGATTCGGTCACCTCGGTTAAATTCTCTCACGACTCGAAGCTATTAGCATCGGGGTCAGGTGATAACACTATTAAGATTTGGGATACGGCAACAAGATCTCTTCAACAGACACTCGAAGGCCATAGCGATTGGGTCACCTCGGTTAAATTCTCTCACGACTCGAAGCTATTAGCATCGGGGTCAGGTGATAAGACCATTAAAATTTGGGATACGGCAATAGGATCTCTTCAACAGACGCTCGAAGGCCATAGCGATTTGGTCACCTCGGTTATATTCTCTCACGACTCGAAGCTATTAGCATCGGGGTCACGTGATAATACTATTAAGATTTGGGATACGGCAACAGGATCCTTTCAACAGACGCTCGAAGGCCATAGCGATTGGGTCACCTCGGTTAAATTCTCTCACGACTCGAAGCTATTAGCATCGGGGTCACGTGATAATACTATTAAGATTTGGGATACGGCAACAGGATCCCTTCAACAAACGCTCGAGGGCCATAGCGATTCGGTCACCTCGGTTAAATTCTCTCACGACTCGAAGCTATTCGCATCGGGGTCACGTGATAATACCATTAAGATTTGGGATACGGCAACAGGATCCCTTCAACAAACGCTCGAGGGCCATAGCGGTTCGGTCACCTCGGTTAAATTCTCTCACGACTCGAAGCTATTAGCATCGGGGTCAGGTGATAAGACCATTAAGATTTGGGATACGGCAACAGGATCCCTTCGACAAACGCTCAAATTTAGCACTATAGTACAACCCATGTCATTCGAAGATACCGGCTTATATCTGGATACCAACATCGGCCATATTGATCTAGCTGCTGAGACAAAGAAAATCCAATCGCTACCTCAAATTCCGCATCTGGATCAAGCTCAGCAAGCACAATACCATGGCTACGCTTTAAGCCGCGATAGATCCTGGATTACCTGGAACAAACATAACGTGCTGTGGCTTCCGACCGACCACCGGCCTTCTACCTACACCATTTCGTCTTGTGCGTCACCATCGGAGCTATCGACGGTTACAAGGATTGGCCTCGGTTATGGTTCGGGGAGGGTCGTGGTGATTGGGCTCTTGGGTTCGGGGCCGTCATAGTTCTCGGAGCCATAGAAAAACCCTATTCTACAAGATCCACCGGTCTTTTAAAGAATGCACATAGTACCCTGTATCGCCCTGATTCCTCTCTTTATCTCTTTTTCTTTTTTATAACTTTGTTAATAGAAGGTCGTAGGGGTTCATGTTAATTTATATTCTTATTCTTCGGTTATTGAAGTTGCGCACGGCGATTTTTGCGATTTCTAGAAGTATCCATGACGTAGTCTGCACCTCACATGACCTGGCTCCCTTCCTTTGGAGTGGATCAAGACCTTCCTAGCAGATCGCCTTCGAAAAAGTTACCCATCATAGCAATGAATTTTCTAATTTATTTATTATTTATTTATTATTATTTGCTTACGGGCTAAGTCAACCACTTAACTCTAGCGCGTGACTGACAACATTCGTCACAAAATATTTCTACGATGTAGGTACTAACGTCTTGGCATGCCTTGTCTTGGAAACTCCGCATGAGTTAAATGAGTTCTTTCGGGAATGTTAAACCTGGGACTTAGCAGCTGAGCCTCGGCTTAGCTAGGTCAACCACTTGTGGAAATTACCTTCCGCTGAAACTGGTACAGAAATCTATGTCATTTGGTAGGGCTTAGCACTGCATGTAAGAGCCTGTTCCACAACCAAGAAGGAAGAAGTTGGCCAGAACCCCCCCGCGTTGTCTGCCTATACTCTACCGGCTCTTAAGGAGACTACCATGTCTTGTTAAGCATAAGCCTAACTACAGAGGATACTATTATATATGGTAAAGGAGACCTTGGGGTAGTGAAGTATATTCTGTATTGCGATGGGGAAGACTTGGAATATCCACACATCCCTGCGGGATGTGTGGGATATCCCAGTTTCCCCTATCTAATCAACGTATCTAATCTACACGTGACATGTGGGTCCTATCGGACCCCCCTTGTCACACTGTATCAATATATTTGTCGAAATATTTAATTTAATTTAAGTTTTGTTTATTTATTGTTTAACTATTTTTTATAGTTTTAATTTTTTAATTACTAAGTAATTTAATATTTTTGTATTAAAGTAATAAATAGTTTTACCCCGCTAAAATAATATAGCCGTATAATAATATAGCTTAAATAACCGTAAACTAACTTAAATTATTTAGCTATAAAGCTTTTAGTTTTTATATATAGTAAAATGTAGTTATAATAAAATTAGACGTAATTTTATTTATTGCAAACTTAGTTTTATTAAAGTTATAAATATTTTTTTTTAGATTTTATTTTTTATAATTATTTTTCGTACAAAAATAAACTAAACACGGTATTTAATTGGATTTTCGTTTAAGACTTGTTAATAATCGATTCGGCGATTAAATCGGGGTTTAAAGTTTAGTTATTTTTGTACAAAGTTTAAGGTTTAATTTTTTTTACAAAGCGTTTTCCGCGTAATTTAAATAACCGGTTAGCTATATTTTTAACCGCGCTATGTTTAAGTAAAAACGATTAATTAACTAAGTTAATAATATATTATATAATTAAATTTTCTTCGGATTAGGTTAATTTAAACTTCGGTGGTCGTATTTCGGTAAGTGGTATAAAACTGTTCGTTCGTCGGATAAAAGTTATACGAGGCACGTTGTATAGCTTAGCAGCGCGTCGGAAAGATAAACGAGGGTTATTTTTATGAGCCCGTAGGGCAAGCTGTATGTCGGCTTTTTTATAAGGCCTAGCTATTGTTGCGAATGGAAAGGTAAGGGATTTTGTTATGTGCGTACGAAGGTTTAGAAAAGTGGCCCATTTAATTAGGTGTCCCATCCAAGTGGGAGATGCGTTAATATAATATTATAGACTTTTATAACTGTGACGGCTGGTGTCCTATTTGCAGCTGTTAAACAGATTGACTAGCCGTCAGGCTATTGTTTATTGTCTTGGTGAATGGTGGGACAATTACCTAGTGAATGAAATACCTAAGGTATCCATATACCCCACTAATCCTTGCCTATATATTTCTGTACTGCAGCTGTTAGATAGATACTTTCCTTTCTTCCTCATCTTAGTTATTTCGTAAGGAATATACGGCAAATTTGGTCTGAAAACCAACTGCTGACTTCTGGGCCGTGACAATAATAGTATTTAAAAATTTTTAGCTTTTAGTTTTTACGACTTTTTTTATTATTTTTGTTAACAAATTATAATGCAACGATTAGTTTTAGTCCGCTTTAAACTAGCAAATTAATAGCAATTTATAAATGTTACATTATCGAGTTTAGCTTAAAAAAAGATTTATTATATACTAATTTGCTGTTTTTAACTTTGTTTTTTATTTATCGCTTTTTGTTTGCATTAATGTTTAATTACAGTATTTTATAAGCTTTTATACTTTATTATTTACGATATTTACGAATTTTTCGACCGTATATTTATGCCGACAGTGGTTAAAGACATAGGTTTTATTAAGACGACAATTGCTTGCGTTATTTTCAGCTTTACCTTTCCGGCTTTAAGCTAAAATATTTTAGATAATTTTAAAAGGGATTTTGATGTTGACTTTGACTTTATTCTTTTTCCTTTTTTTTTTTTTTTAAATTTGATTTAAAATTTGCTTATGTAAACGTATTAACAATATAAACAGCGCCGTTTTAAATGTATTGCTTAGCATTTACATTTGCGTTAAAAAAAATTATTTATATGATACAATGTGACAAAGGGGGTCTGATAAGACCCACATGTCACGTGTATTATAGCTGTGATTAATAAATTATTTATTTTATTTTATGAAAAGTTCGTTAAAGAACGTATTGCATAATAGTAAATGTTTAAGATATATTATAATTTGAAGCGATTAATTTATTAGGTATAGTTTTATAAGCCTTTTTCTAGTAATTTAAATTTAATAAAAGAAAGCATATTAATATAATTTAAACCAATTAATATATATTTTAAAAAGCTATATATTAACGCTAATTATATTATTTAATTAACAGGTAATGCTTACTTTATAAGTAATTGCTTAAAAAAGCAGGATATTATATAAAATATATAACAAAGTTATTAAACTTATTTTTAATACTTAGCCTAAAGATTATAATAAGCAAAAATTTAAGAAACACGTTAAAAGGTTTAGTATATAGTTATATAAAGTATAAAGATTAAGCCTTTTTATTACTTTTTATTTTTTGCATAAATGGTTAAAGTTTGCTATTTAAAATTTTTGTTTTTTTACTTTTAATATTAAAACTTTAAGCTTAATGCAAGGGCTTTACATTATTTTAGTTTATTTTGCGTTTTTATAAAAAATAAACATTAATAAATTAAGTCTTAAAAACATGATGCGCGCGGGCATAGGTAGCATAAATAGCCACTACGTGGCTTAATAGCCATTATGTGGCCACAATGGCTTAAGGTGTAAGGCTAGGGCCCCACAGCCTTATATAAAGGCAGAACACTGTATAACTAAATAGTTAAATCTTTATCTTTTATAATATATACACTATTTACCTATAAGTCACTATATTAAAACGGTAATAATTAATAAAAAAACAGGCCTTGCATACTTTTTTATATATTTTTATTGTAGTAATAGCCTTACTACGTTTTTCAATACTAATCCCTTATTTAGCACTTTTTATCGGCTCGTTATAATTTTTAGCTTTACATTTCGGCTACACCTTATATTATTTATTACTATTGTTATTATTATTATTATTACCATTACTATTATTAAAGCCTATAGATATAGGCGAATACACACAGCTTTCTGCTTTGCGGGTGTAATTTGTCAGCACATCGAGAGTTCTATACATTGATATGAAATATCAAATTGATTCACTTATGAGATTACAGGGATCATGAGGTTGAATGGGTTTCGGGCCAATTAATTCTTGGAGATCGTCGCAAGTACTGAAAAAGTGACTTAAATTGATGTACCTAGTCACGGATGGCTGGCTTGGCTGCTGGACCCACTCGCAGCACAGACCTGGTCACATGACAGAACCCACTCATCCGTGCCACGAACCCATTTTTGCTTGGCAATTCTGTAAATAGAATTCCCTTTCTTCTTCATCTTAGTATTTTCAATACATGGTAACCCTATTCGGAGCCCCGTCTCTTGTGAAGGTATTCCAACCGTAACATACCTTTTCTTAAAGAGTCAATTAATTCATTGAATAGTTGAGGTATGTTTAAGTGTCTGCTGTAGAACAATATCTCTACTGAAAAACGGCAAATTGTACTTTAGCGTTTAATTATACCTTTTAAGATCTTCCAAGCCACGTATGTAAACGGTGGAAAGCCAAAGTTCGTACGAGGCACAGAAAATTAGGCAAAAAAAAAAAAAAAAAAAAAAAAAACTTAAAATGGCAATAATGACGGATGAGCGGTGTTGTCCAGGTATTGTAGTTATCGTGAAGGGTCTTAGGCAGGAGTCGAGCCGGACAAGAGGATATAATAATACCGGTAGCCAAGACGGAGCAGCGGTCCCTCGATATGGGGTACCTGCAGATGAGGGCTCCAAAGTGTAGCATACGGTTACCACAGCGGCTTCATATAGCAACTAACGATCCCAAGAAATCAGTGCATTGTTATGTTTTCAAATCAGTGGGCTACATGGTGAAGATTTTTACGAAGCTGAAAAGTGACTATCAAAAACATGGCGCCTTCGACCAGCAAAGCCCTCACTGGGCTCCTATCACTGCTTCATCTAACAGTAGCAGCAGCAGTACTCCCCGACGCCGAAGGCGAGCAGAAGCCCAGACAAGCAGCATGCGCGCCGATGCATTCTGCCTCGAAATTTCCAACCTGGTCACAGCTACGTCACAGACTACAATGCCTGACCCCTTTCTCCCTCTCACATACACGACAACAGATAACGCGGGCGGCTCCACGAGCTTTGCCCAGGACGTGATGACAGGGAAGGGTAAGAACCGGATCCAGACGCCAGAGGAATGGTACCGCTGTCGACAGCCCGAGATCATGCAGATGCTGCAAGAATACCAGTACGCTTATCATACAACGCTTACTGCCCTCATTCCCCAACCCCTATACATGCTCGCCCTCTCCTACCCCATACTTACTCTTACAGGACTGCTTACGCCCCGCTGTGGTGCTGATAACTCCTCCTCTTATTAAGATATGGCTATTACCCGGACCACAGCCTCGAGACCGTAAAAGCGACGCGCAGCGGGAACACGGTCAACATCGAGGTGACGGCCGGGGACAAGACAGGCAGGTTCAGCGCGACGCTGTCTCTGCCCTCGGGCGCGACAAGCGCCAAGCCCGCGCCCGTCGTCATCAATATCGGCGGCATGCGAACCAGCCGTACCTGCAGGCCGGGATCGCCATCGTCGGCTTCAACTACACGCGCGTGGCCGTCGACAGCAACGCTAAGACGGGCGCGTTCTGGGACGTGTACAACGGACGAGATATCGGTACGTTATATCAGCTCATGGCCCGGGCCCCTCTTTCCTAGCTTGTTCTCCCGCGCTTTTGTCTTATAGGAAAAAAAAATTGGTGAGGTGGGCAACGGCAGAGAGGTGTTTGTTTTGGAGGGGAAATATTTCAGAGAAAATGTGCCCGGGGCAACGAGTCTTCACTAATCAACGGCTGTACTGATCCAACGCCAACAGGCGTCCTCACGGCCTGGGCCTGGGGCTTCCACCGCGTGCTCGACGCGCTCAACGCGACGGTGCCCGAGGTCGACAGCACGCGCGCGGGCGCGACGGGGTGCTCGCGGCTCGGCAAGGGCGCGCTGGCCGCGGGGCTGTTCGACGCGCGCATCGCGCTGACGATGCCCATGAGCTCCGGGGTGCAGGGGCTTGGCCCCTACCGGTACCACGCTATGAGCGGGCAGGACGAGACGCTCGAGAACTCCAAGGCCGGCGCGCCGTGGTGGAGCGACGGCGCGCTCGGCACCTTCGTCGGCCACGCCGAGAACCTGCCCTACGACGCGCACACCGTCGCCGCCGCCCTGGCGCCCCGCGCGCTCGTCATCGACCAGGGCACCGGCGATCAGTTCACCAACTCCAAGGCCACTGCTGTCGTCGTGTATCCCGCGGCGAAGGTCGTATATGATTTCCTGGGCGCCGGGGACAAGATCGCCATGTCGGTGCGCAGCGGTGCGCATTGTGACATGAGTGGGTAGTGAGTCTTGCGCCTGTTTCATTCTGTCTCCTCTGGACATTTTCTCTGGACATATTCCTATTATCGGGCAAAGATATCCTCTCTGCCTAGCGACGTGCTTTAGCGATACCGAGGCGGAAACGAAAACTGACACTCATGGCTTGTAACAGTAGCAGCGTCCTGCCTTTCGTGACGCATATTCTCCAGAATGTTACTCTTACGAACTACAACGACCTGGGCAGCTACGGCGCTCCAATGACGACCACGTACCCTTGGGCAACCGCTGTGCCGAAGCCAGCTTAGTAGACACATTTGTGAAGGCGGAGAGATATACTGAAAAACTGAAGATGAAACGTCATAAAATGAATGATTCTAGCTTGCTTGATTTAGCAGACTGATTGCCTGAACGCCGATATGCTTGAGCCGCAAAGATTCGTGTCTAAATAAGCCCGTCGGCGCACTTTATGATATATCGTAAAAATGGCCAACCTCGCATTCTATATCCCCAGAGCAGCCAAACGCCTTGTCTCTTAACCAGGACGCAGCTTTCAAGCGAAAGCGCCTACAAGAGCCATGAGTGTAGCGCCAGCAAACACGGCCAGGCCCGCATTCCTCCTTTTCTTCCCTTTAAGCGTCTTGTAACTCTTTTCGGTAAGAAAATCCTCAGCAAGCAGCTGCACCAAGCCTGCAAAAAGTAGCAGGCCACTTGAAATGGCGTTCATAAAGCCCACTAGTAGTAGGCCGGTCTGGCTCTTCGGATCATATAGTGTGTGTACACCTAGGCCAATAGCTTGTCCGAACGGGGTGGTAACCCCGTACGCCAGAACCATAAGCCACGGACGAATTGACGCGCGGGGAAACTGGATGGCCGCTATCCGTGAACCGAGAGCCAAGCCCTCGAAGGTCTGGTGGAAGGCGATAGCTATTAGGAATACGACAAATGGCGGGCCTGTCGCGACAGACACTGCCATGCCGATGAATATGCTGTGAAATAAGATGCCGGCTTCAAGCAGTAGACACTGTAACATTCGTCGTCTTTGTTCGTCAGGTGTCAGCGGGTCTTTGGGCAGCCCAACTTCGGAAACATGCTTAGTATGGCTGGGACGGGTACGGGGCCGCGCATGGCCATTTGTTGCGGGATCAAGTTCGTTCAGATTCAAATCTAAATCGTCCTCGAAGTCATCATCATCATCATCATCATTCTCGTTTTCAAAACCGATCCTCTTATTCGGGACAAGGAGTGTCTTCCCATTCTGCTGCGGCGTCACTATAGTCGGCGTCGTTTCTGGCAGGGGTGAAACATCGGTCATGAGGCCACGACTTGCGCCAACGTCGTCTAGCGCAATATCCGCTGGCCGGTGGCTCGCAATTCTCTTCGCGGCTAAGCTTCCATTCGTTTGAGATTTGAGATGGCTATCACCTTCCGCGTCCTCATCATCCGAGTCCCAGCCATGGTTATGTGCGTGCGAGTGCCCCGCGCCCCTCGTTGTCAAGTACGATTCGAGTGTGACTACGACCAGGGCTGATACCATGGCAACGAGGCCGGCGGTTGGTTGGTAGCCTTTGCTGAAGAAATCGGGTAAACACGGATCGGTTAGAGATACGAAGGCGGTCGGGAGGAGGTGGACGAAGGCTGTCGCTATTAGAACACCCGTACCGAAGTGTTGGCTCAAGAAGATGATGGTATTCGCTCGACGACTGCTTGTTGTTGATGCCTGGCGAGAGAAGAGGGGGAAACCGCAAGCTAGCAAGGCAACCGTTGTTAGCGAGTATAGCTATCGCGATGAATGACTGTCCGACTGGAAGTGAGGGAGCTTACCAAGTGTACTGAGGGCCAAGATCAGTATCAAGGCGAAGACGTGCAGAGGAGTATCGTATGCGCCTCTGTCGCCAGACCCGCAGGCGGGCTTCTCGGAGCCGCCATTGTCACTTTGCCTTCTCGCTAACTCGGCACGAAGGATGTCGCTTGGAATCGACGACCAGGAGACATCTGTATATAACGCCGTTAGCTTCTAGAATTATCCGACTGACTGAAGCATGGAAGGGGAAGCTACCAAAACTCACCATTTGCAAGATTGGACGGTCCCATCGCGGCGGACGGATGGGGATTTGTGGAAGAAGATGGATCATACACGGTCTCGTAGAAGAGATGACAGCATTGTTACAGAAGTGGTGGCTGAACGGTCAGACAAAGGCATAGAGTATAGCAGCGTACAGTCTGATCTGATTTACAGCACTTTTTGTCTGATTAAGGGAGGAATACTACTTTTGACGGATTAATGATGGATGTACGTTAGACGGATACATGTCATAAAGGTATGTAGTTTCTAATTTGGAATTTACGCTAGTACAGTAAGTACCGTTTTATGCCGTTGTGGACCCACACGCTTAGTCTAGCAAAGAGAACTTATTGATTACTTGTGGAGTCATGGGATTTTCTACCATACAATACGTGAAGTGGATGCCTAAGGTTCTCTTTCAAGCCCCCATCCCACCTGTTTACTGCATGTGCGTAAAACTACATATGTAGTATCCTGCTCCACAATAGAGCTCAGTTAGAGGTACATAGTACGTTTTATTATAGGGAAAACCAGGCGTTCATTCAGCCATCCGTTGTCTACTGCCTTCTACATGTCAGTTTTCCCAGTCAACTACGTTCCTCTCTGTCTTGCTGTCCTTTGTTTACGAGAGACATCATCATGACGGTGTCTGCGCAGATTCTTCCACCCTGAAGGTGATTCTCAGTTGACCTCTCGATGTTGCTACTTGCACGACAACCTCTTTAGCCGTCACGCTCGATTTAGTCTCCTTGCATCCTAGTGCTTGGTCGATCCATACACATAGCGTTGCCAGTTGAGTCGATGTTATAGCCGGTGTTCTAACCTTGAGCGTTCTGTCTCCAACCATGTGGTAATGCCACGGGCAGGGAGGCTGAAGGAGCCTTCACTCATGATGCTGGGTCCATGATCGTCGGAGAACAGCTGGTTTATGCATCTCGATTGACTGTTTGGAATAAGGGGTTAGTAAATGCTGTTTACAGCAAAGAAACTGCTCACTCGCTTTTGGGCGGAGGGAAGTTCGGGAGTAAGGAGAAGTATGTGGTGTATGCGAGTAGAAATTCTGCCAAATGGGGAAGCAAAAGACTAGCCCACGGACTATTCACTCAAGATGCTCGGTTCGTCATTATCCAAGCTCATTCCGTCACCCTGTACAGGAACCGGTGTGCCCAAACCCGGGTGGGCTTGGCGTCTACCGTAAGGCGTCCCGCTATTGAGCCGATTACCATTTATCTGGTTGCTTTCCTGTACCCCTAACTGGGGAGAGGCATGGCCCGGGTTTGCCAGACTGCTACCAAAACTCGCATCTCCCAAACCTTTCTTATGCAATAGGAGCCGCATGGCAGCTGGGTGGGATGTATGGTGGGGAGAATGCCGTTGTGCCTGAGGGCCACCTGAATCTACCATGTGCCGGTCGCTGAGACGGTAGTAATCCATGTCGCCTAGTTGATTTTGAGAGGCCATGTTGAAGTTGCCGATCGCCCCCAAAGCTTGTTCAGTCTGTATGTGTTTGGTGCGACTAGGGACTTCCTTGGAAGCAGACTTTGAAGTCGCACGGCTTCCTCCGCGTCCACCGGTATTTCGTGCTCTGCCCTTGCCCTTTCGAGTGGCTGGATCTGCTTTCTCTACACGGCCACCAGCGGTGTGATAGATAGGCTGCGAGCAGTAAATAGGCGGCGCCGGCGGACCACGCTGGATGGGTATGTTGAGAATGCGCCGGTAGTCTTGCTGGACGAAATACTTAAGTTCCCAACCAGCTAACGTGCGATTCTCCTCTGGAGTCTCTGATAATCTCTGGAGATGCGCGGCGGGATCTTCCATCGCAGCTTCTATCGGTATTTCATACACCGGAACCGACGGTTTGGGGAAATTAAACTCTCGGTGATACAGTCCTGGTGCTAGTGGGACATCTTTGCCGTGGTTAACATCATCCGTTACTGGGTGATCATGCGGAACAGTCGAGGCTTCTGAGCTTTGATTGTGACCCATCTGATTCAGAGAGCCGTTGAAGCCTTGGGCCGAATCCGGCTGAGTCGAGTTGGATTTCTCAGTTTTCTTGCCCAATACGGTGCTACGCTT
This sequence comes from Xylariaceae sp. FL1651, assembly GCA_025201745.1. NCBI lineage: Eukaryota > Fungi > Ascomycota > Sordariomycetes > Xylariales > Xylariaceae > Xylariaceae sp. FL1651. The sequence continues at coordinate 14,956 of MU624241.1, forward strand.
GCGAGGAGCCATGGCTGTAAAACCCCAAGGCCACGAGTTATACAGTAGGCGATGCGATACACAATAATTCAGGATGGCGTGTAAACAATGTTATCCGAATCAATAACACTGTAGTATGTCAATATCTGCGGTACTCGGGACATAAGACGTGTGCAGTAAATTATGTATTGAGAGTAGAAACTGTCTGTGAGCAATCGAAGTAGGAAGTTGGAATTGAAGGCAAGTCAATAATTGGTGCAGAAGGCAATGTTGGGAACCCCGTACCTTTACAATCCCCCAGAATTCCCAAATAAGGTTTCAGGTGCTTTATAGTGTTGGCGAGTTCTCCTTTATCGAAAACCTTAGACATTCGCGCGGCCTCGACCTCGCGGCTTTCGTATAGAAATGAAGAATACGTGAGAAATTGTGGTAGCTTGATGTCGCGCGCACTTAATCTCGGTATGAACTGCAATGTACCGCGGCGCCTACGGTTTCTTCAAGTGCGAAAGGGGTCAAGATTCTCATGCGCAAACGCTTCTGTCGAAACTTAGGTGTTTCTTTTGAGTTGTATTGGCTTGTCAACAAGAACTGATTCGGGGAAAGTGGTGCGTGTTACTCTAATCGACGCAACTGTGAACTCAAGATGCGCAATAAATACGACCAATAAAGGGCCTTGATATCGAACTCGGACGAAATAATACCCAGCCACGAAAATGGCCCAAGGTAGGTGACAAGGCTCCACGAAAACTTAAGCCGCATTCGCATGCGACTTGACCAGACATTCACGTTGCAGCTTATACGAGGGGGCATGACTGTGCCACGCGGCCTATCTGGGAATTTGAACTCTATCGCATACTCTCTGATTAATTTTACATCCATAAGTACAGTTTCGATAGGCAGAGCCATTTTTCATAGACAGTTGGGCATTAGCTAGCACACCAGTCCAAATCCTCAAGAGCAATTTCAAATGTGTACTCGCAACAACTCGAAGAGAGAAGTTGGAAGGAAAATCATGACATCTAGGCGATGACTTTGCACTCGTTTGGTCTCTGATACCTGAAGCTCAGCTGTATATTTTGTAAGCTTTAAGATGAGTATTCCATCATTGTAGGTAGCTGATGCTTGCCTTTATCCCATGGTCCTAGATTCAGGCAGTGTTAGATTCGTCATATAAAGGAAGCGTTCTCCTTATGTGGATCCACTACAGTGTGTAAATCTCCAGCCTGAGATTCTGAAACAGTAAAGTTAATAGAGAAGACAGCACTCCACATTCAAAACATAAGTTCTCCGAGCCTTGAGAGCAGTAATTACGCTTTTACGTGAAAATTATAACTTCAGCTTGCTAATTATAGGCGCGAATCTCCAAAGCAACCCTTCGTGGAGAGAATCTCCCACAGCACGGGTAAAATTAATTATGTCGGGATACTTCAATTAACTCTCTGCCCTATTTTAGAAGGCAGTGAGTTGCTTCCCTGGCTGACTATACCAGCGTTATTGTATAATCTGTATTTAATGCTCTCTGTTGACTTCATTTACGTGCCCAGTCTCTGCAAAGTGATAAATGATACTAGAGTGATTTACAATGTTAAGTTGGTGACTTTAGACTTGATTGAATCAATTCCGTGGAGACAAATGCTTATATTTGAACCGCATCATGTCTGATTAATTACTCTGACTGCGTGGATTACTGTCAGCCTGTCATTTGTATTTGTATAGGCTGAGAATTTGATACTTGGTTAAATGGATTATAGCCATTTTACATCTGTGCCAGAAATCTTTCGATCTCTTAGGCTGTAAGTGTAGGTTCTACTTTAAGAAGAACAAGCCGCTCCATGCCGTCTATATTACCGTGACATGGGCCTAAAGTGTGATGAGGTAGTCAGATAATATTAGTATGTATATAATATGGTAAGTCTCTAAATGTTTCTCTCCCCCATCAAGTACCTGCTTCATTACTCTATTTTCAAGAGCCTCGTAGCCGCTCTCGTATAACATTTTTTAGAATACATATGTCGTTCTAATAAAAATTACACAGCCAATACAGGATTACAGAGGACCTCCAACGACCATATAGATGCTTGAGTCATTTATTCATATACGGACTAATTACGAGGTTATTCAGGAGATGCAATAGAAACTTGAACTCATTCCAGATAATAATCTCCCAATAATTACAACTTCTTACTAGTTGTAACCCTGAGTACTCTCAGAAAGAAATCTTATTAAATGACTATTGTCAATATTTGACTGCATGCTCTCTGCTCTTGAATAACATATCGACTTCGGCTAAAAACATATATTGACCCTTATTGAAATTAGACAAATTTGCATTATACCCTAGGGAGATTTGGTGATTTCTTACCTTGCCGATGACAACGTACTGTCCATGATCATATGAGCTAAAGCTGACGGGGACCCATTGATTAAAGATGGAGTGGCAATAGAACGGCGATGTGCTTTTCGTTATAACGGATGCTGTCAAGAAATTGATAAGTATTAAGAATTAAGTATGGAGGCTTTTTTGTTTCCCTCAGCTTGTCACCTGTAGGCTAAATCTATTGTAGCCAGAGAAAAGCCTCATTAAGTATCAGGTCTTAGTATACGGATATGGCTGCTTATGTGAATCGGCGAATCCGTAAGCTTCTGACAGGCTTTTCTTGTACTACATGCAAGGTGTCTAGCGGACTTCTGAGCATCAAATCCATTTCCTATTTCAATTAGTGCCCATTATAAACGCCACATAGTCATCTTTACCTGAGAAAATGACGGGACTTTTGCATTTGTAGCACTTTCGGGGAGTTGCTATAGCACGTAAAGGCTGAAACAACAAAAAAAGGTGTAAGCTACTTAAAATGAATCGCCACCGGCATGGCTGTGAATCAATGTTGATAGAACTTTGAGCCATGAGGAGTCCACTAGCTAAGTCTCTTCAACATTAGATTTCCTGCCGGGTTAGCGGCACCTACAAATACACCTCACAGTGATCGCATCTTTGGTAAGAGTTCTAACTCCTTGCTGAGACATTAAAATGGACGATTATCTCTCCTTTACATTTTATCGGTGTTTCCGTACGTAAAACTTACCCTGGTAATAGAATATTGTGACCAATGCAAATACATCGCTAGTAATCATGACATGGTGTATTTCATCGATCTCGTTCCCCGTGTAGGCCCGATGTGTTCGGGGCTAGAGACCAAAGTACCACGCCCGATACCGGTAATGTGAAAGAAGCGCGTTTTCATTGTTCAGAGATGGGACCACCGCTTGAGCTAGTAAATTAAGCCCAAAAGAGAAGGCCTTTAGAAGCACAAGCAAGCGAACGTGGTTGAGAATCTCGAAGAAGTGTGGTCTCTCAATGCTATCGAAGCAAGCCGCACGCATTTAAGCCTCGCCCAGACTCTTGGGCTCTTAGGTCCACTCTACTTATCTGGGGTCGCGTCTAGGTCGCCTGGCATAATTATGCATTAATTACCGCCCTCACGAACGCTACGCGTTTGTATGGCCCCAGTCATGTATCTACTATAATCTCGATTATTAGCAATGTCCTGAGCATTATTGACATTATACATGTAAGTATCACTACGGTAATGTGTGCCCTCTGCGCCTTGGTCTTTCTGCCAAGAAATATCGTTCCGAGTAGCCAATTTGCCATCGCTCAGCAGTGATATATGTCCGACAAAGGTTGCATTAGATACTAATCTTAACTTGGCAACGAGCTATAGGAGTATGCCTGTTATATTTTATTGGATAAGGAATAAATCAGTTTGAGCTAATTGAGTACCTAACTTGCCGTAAAAACGCCATAAATATCCTCCTAGGTCGTTTAGGCCGAGTATGGGGAGTTTACCGCCAGACGACAAGGGATGACCTAGCTATCTTCATCGTATAATCGGTACACTCTTCGCGATTATCGACCCTACCATTAATCACCACTTGTCATGATATTATATCATTTCGATGGCATTCCATGTTATCCCCCATTGCTGCATACTTGATGACCAAAACGGCAGCTGTGTAGTTGATTCAAGAACAGCCAAGGACAGCCAAGAAGAGCCAAGATCATAGTGCTCGAGCCTATCTTTGTCCCGCCAATCACTTGCCGCCGGACTGCTGGGACTATCAACAGTTGGCGCCAAGATCATGAGTCCCGACCAGGTCTTTAAGAGATTCCTCGTCTATTCCCGAGTTGTGTTGTGCAGGTAAGGACCCAATCGCCCCCGCACCTGAAGATGACCAGTCTCCGATCGACAAGCGCAGAGCAAATCGAGGCAGCAAGCCCGAGATACACCTGATTCTTAAGAGTTTACTCGACCTCTCCACACCCCGTAGCTCATCCGAACTAGTACCACAATATGCTCTGCGGCTATCATACATACTCGTCGCACAGGAATGGACTAGGTCCCCCCTTTTTATTTTATTTATTAAGAGAGAGTTGATTGTAGCGCTCCGCCGAGCCTCACGATAATGGCCTTCCTATCTCAGACCTAGTTTGAGTTGCAACGATAGGCGCCGTCGAGACCTTACTGGCTTTACGATAATCGCCCATGGCCTGGTGAGACCCCAAAAGCCGGCTAGTTGCTGGGTAGGTAATCGACAATCAGCTCAAGCCCAGGCTTGCAGGTTTCGGTGAAGAATGTATTGTGTCGATTCGGAGAGATCCGAAGAGCTACGCGATGATCGATTTACTGAGCACCTACTGTTATTATGAAAGATGAATTCCTTTGCGGTGAAAGTCTAAGTTCTAACGTCGTCGCGTGGCTGCTGTCTCTCATGTTGTGATGCGTCTTCAGTGTCACGACAATGAACGCCTTTGGTGCTGATGTTTGAGCTAGCTTTTAGCTATTATCACTCAGTATCCTGCCATGCCAAGAGTACGACCTGGAAGATATCGCCGTTCACACATTGTACCTTGGCGGCGAGGTCGTATGACATTCGCCACGGTTGTCCTCCACTCGGCCTCTTCGATTCACTCCTTCCTCTTTCTGTTTTGGCTTGCGAGTGTGTAAGCCTTCGTTATTATTGAATACATTCTAATATGATTTGGGAAACTCAAAAACTCTTGGTCATGCAATCAGTGACTTGGCAGGCATCGTACAACGTCTTCTCTATCTCCGCCCGTTCAGGTCAACGTGAAGCCTGAAAATCTATATAAAAGCAACCATACGAACCTGTCTAGGATGATTTGCTTCTACCATCACAGCTCGCAGTCTTCAAATTCTCTATTCATTAATTTCTACTGTTTACCATGGCTAGCCTTCGCCGCTTAGCTCTCTTCTTCGGAGCCCTGCTCCCCGCTGTTTTCGCTGCCCCTACTAGCAAGGAGCCGGGTCAGCCAGAGTACATCCCCAACAAGTACATCGTCACTCTGAAGAGCGGTGTTAGCACCGCCGACTTTGAAAGCCACGTGAACTGGGCTCGCGATGTGCACAGTCGCAGCTTGAACCGCCGCGACACCGCTGGTGTCGAGAAGACTTATAACATCAAGGATTTCAGCGCTTATGCGGTTGAAATGGATGCCGAGACCATTGAGCAAGTCAAGGCTCACCCTTTGGTACGGCATTCTATCCCAATGCACACGAACCGTCTGTTAATCTCTGTGTTAGGTCGCCGAAGTGGAACAGGATCAGATCTGGCACCTTTTCTATGAGGAGCCCACCGAGCTTGCCGAACGAGCCCTTGTAACTCAGAGCGGCGCTACCTGGGGCCTCGGTACGATTTCGCACCGGAACTCTGGCTCTACAAGCTATATCTATGACAGCTCAGCCGGTGCCGGCACTTTTGCATACATCGTCGATACCGGTCTCTTAACAACGCACACACAATTTGGTACCCGAGCTTCTTATGGCTACAATGCTGTTGGCGGAGCTAATGTCGATTCTAATGGCCACGGTACTCATGTTGCTGGCACGCTTGGTGGCACTACTTACGGCGTGGCTAAGAGTGCTACCCTAATCTCTGTCAAGGTATTCTCAGGCGATTCCAGCGCCACTTCCATCATCTTAGACGGCTTCAATTGGGCCGTGAATGATATCATTGCCAAGGGTCGCCAGAGCAAAGCCGTCATCAGCATGTCACTTGGTAAGTCATATGTCTCTTATCCTTAAGTATCGAAAATCTTATATCTCTTTAGGTGGAGGATTTTCTTCTGCCTTCAACAACGCTGTAAATTCTGCTTACAGCTCTGGTGTCCTCTCCGTCATCGCGGCCGGCAACGACGGAGCTAACGCAGCTAACACCTCGCCCGCCTCGGCTGCCAATGCCATCACTGTCGGTGCCATTGATTCTACCTGGACATTTGCCTACTTCTCCAACTACGGCAGTGTCGTCGATATTTCCGCCCCCGGTGTCAACGTTCTGTCATCTTGGATCGGCTCCAATAGCGCTACTAACACCATCTCGGGTACTTCGATGTCCACTCCGCACGTCGCTGGCCTTGCTCTGTACCTGATTGCCCTCGAGGGTCTCAACACTCCTGCCGCCGTCACTAGCCGCATCAAGGCTTTGGGTACCACTGGTAAGATTAAGAGTCTACCTAGTGGTACCGTTAATCTGATTGCCTACAATGGCAATGGGGCATAAGACTATGCTTGGCTGAGAATACTCCCGGGAAATATGCGAAGAACTAGCCGTTTATAGAGTAAGAAGGGTTTTAAGACTCATGACGATGATAACAAGTGTTACATGATGCTTACTAGTGTGGAGTACTATAGTTTATAAGACTATGCAATACATAGCCAATGTAAGCGCCAACTACTCGATCTACCTGAATACTCCGTAGTGTGTCTTGATCGTCTAGCTTCTGCAGCAATTAACTTGACTAAAGTTATTACGACTTTGTAGTTACCCATAACTCACGTAGCCTTCTACCACACTCTCACACATCGGTTATATATCCAAATAATAAATCGAGCTACGTAGACGCCTCTTTGTTTTTTCGACATATTACTTAGAAGACACATTAACATACGGCGTGACGGTTTCTCGCCGACTAGGATACTAGCCATAGTACCTTAATGTGCGCCCCCGCTGCTTTTATTGTTAAAGGGGCAAAAACTACGCGTTGAAATAAAACCCTTGGAATTGCCAATATCTAGTCATAAACCTGGCAGATTAATTACTGAAAGACTAGGATTGAGGAAGGTGGGCTTTACTATAAAGAGAAGAAATTGCCCATCTTTACAGTTCATGGTCTCTTACTAAGTATAGCTGTGAATATCAATCGAACAGGTGGTTTGTTCTAAAGCACAAGAATGCCATTCTTATTGTGTACTGCTAGGCCATATGAGTGGTCGTCAGTCTTCATTTGCAGGCTGACGTAAAATTAAGAAATGTCGCCGAAGTTTGGATAAAGCATACTATATGTGAACTACATCATCCTGGTAGAGCTATCTCTTATTGGCCGTAACAAGTCTCCGGCAAGTATGCATGTTGGGATGCGGAGTACATCTCAATCTGGGGTGCATGCAGATGACCGCTCAGCAGCAAGTGTTTGTCATCAGAAATTTAGCCTCATATGTTGTCCCCTTCCGTTGAATGGTTCCAGCAGGCTGGGCATAGCACGCCAAGCCCATCGTGATATGACACATAGTGTGGCACCACCCGGATAAACACAGACAGACTGAGAGCCAAATAATACTTCAACAACATCGAACCTTCTTGCGGGGCTCTAGGAAGAAAGGTTATTCCTGCCGTTGAGGCTTGCCGGCGAGCTCTGCAATGTCAACTGCAGTCTGCCGAGATATATATCCACGATACGTTCTTGGCATCCTAATAAGGGAATGGGATCGATGAGTTTGAATCCGGATGCCTATTAGAAGTCATCAGGGTATAATGTCTAGTCTTGGCATAAAGGGACCGAGGATCCCCGCGAGAAAGCGAAACGCGAAAACTCGGCTTCTGTATTAAAGTTGCTCAAAGACGTTACGAAATTCTGTCTGGTGATACGCCTAGTGATACGCCTAATCTCCAGAATGATGTTCACATTTTTGTTTACCGCCAGCATGGCTTTAGTGCCGTTTCTGGCTTCTGTAGCAATAGCGCACCCCGGGGAGAATCTCAGCAAGCGTCAGGTCATGGAGGAGATGGAAAATGCCCACGTGGTCGCGATGATGAATGCAAGAGCTCTGGAAGCATGCCAGAACAACCCAGAAGTTAAAGCCCGCAAGGAGCGCGCTATAGCTCGCAGGGCAGCTACTTTCGAAAGGCTGCGTCGGGAGAGGGGTCTGGACGATGGTATGTCACGAATCTAGCTCTGGAATTTACCTATGGATGAGTGGAAGGCTTATAATATACGGCTAGCAACGTGGCTTCACCGAAGAGATGCTGCTTCACTTCGAAAATGGGCAGCGATGAAGCACGACAAAACCGGCTTGATCAACCTCACTAAAGACTCATCGAATGCAGAAATCTTTGGATCCAACACAAGCTGCGTGCTAACCCCCGATAACGCTAACGGGCCGTATTTCGTGTACCAGGAACATTTCCGCTCAAACGTCGTGGAGCAGACAGTCGGCGTCCCAATGCATCTCGAGGTACAGTTCATCGACGTGAACACTTGCAAGCCGGCAACGCAGCTCCTAGTCGATACATGGTCCTGCAACGCGACAGGCGCTTACAGCGGCGTGAGTGCAGTAGGTGAGGGCGGGCTCGCGACCACATTCCTGCGTGGTGTGCAGCCTACCGACGCCGACGGCGTCGTATCCTTCGACACGATATTTCCCGGCCACTACCAGGGACGCGCAACGCATCAGCACCTCATCGCACACGTCGGCTCCACGACCCTGCCGAACGGGACATACACCGGGGGCCGTGTCGCGCATCTATCACAGCTATTCTTCGACCAGACTTTGCGCGACACTATCGAGGCTACGGCGCCCTATAACACAAATCGGATCGCGAAGACAGCCAACCTAGTTGATGGGTTCACAGGGTATGCCGCCAAGGCTAACTATGATCCATTCCCCAACTACATCATGCTCGGCAACGGACTCGCTAATGGTATGTTTGTTTGGGCTGAGCTTGGGCTGAATACCTCGTCAAATTGGGATTACTATGCTCCGTATGCAGCTACTTGGAAGGAGGGTGGTGGATATAACAACCCCAAATTCAATATGATGGTTGTTGCTAGCCCACCACCGACACATGGGTAGAAGCTTTCGATAAGAGGGCAACTGGGCGCACACTATTCACGCTTAGTTATCCATTGATCCTATATATAGTATATTGTCGACGAATATATCAAATAGGAGTTTGAATTCCCGAGTACATAGTATATGGCAAATTAACCCTTATTAGTTAAGCAAGGTATGGGTAAAGTCGTTAGCTGTTTAGCTTAACTGGTCAAGACGTTTCATATCTGCTTGTCTTCATTTCTGGTTTTCGGTCACAGTTGTAGCAGAGAGTAAATCCTGTAACTTGTAAGTATTCTACGCCATTTTCCCAGAACAGGAACCTTAAACAGTGTAGTGGTGAGCACACTGTAAATGGGTGTAAAATCAATTTTAACACTAAAGCTGGAACTATCTTACTAGATAGACATCTTCTGGGTTTTCAATATGCAATGAATACATATTACTATGTATCCTATCTACATATAATGCCGCTGCTAGACACTGGAATCAATATTACGGTCGTGTCCCACCTGAGATAACCAATATCCTGGAGTCCTTGTGTGGGGTATGGGGCGTATGCTATAGTAGGCTGGTGCCTGGCCCGTTGTGAGTTTGGAGTTGAAAATACAGCTTTCCCACATAGTGGACAACGCGTAGCCTGTCATCAGATATCTGGTAATAGCTCTTACCGTTAAATAGGATAAGCTGAGTGAGAAAAATCCGTAGGCGCATATGTATCGCATAACCGACAGCTTATAAACCCCGCAATGGGGGAATGAGGGTGCGTCAAGACGTTTACAAAACTTCCCAGCTTCAACGAGGAATGTCTCTCCCACTTCTTCTATAAATAAATAGGCAAAAACGCCGCTCTAGAACATATTGCCTTCTTCGACACCTCTTAAAAAGCTACCAATTGAGCGGGCATTCCTTTGAGGCTTCTAGTATGGATACGACCATAGTCAAGGAGGGCGAAGTTGCGTTTGCCGTGCCCGGCGCAGGTAAGTCAGCAAAGACCTGGTGTAAGATTGCAGGTGACTTGATGTCTGACTCTGTTCCCGCTCTTGTGGCTCTCCACGGGGGGCCTGGTGCTGGCCACGAATACCTTTCTCCTCTCATAGATCTGTGCCATCAATCTAGCATACCCATCGTGTACTACGATCAAATTGGTTGTGGTCGCTCTACACACTTTAAGAGAAGTTGGGTGACGCTTCATTCTAGACGTTTGACCTCTTCGTTTAAGAGCTTAACAATCTTATCGATCACCTAAAACTACGAGAGCGCGGATTCTTCCTCCTCGGCCAGAGTTGGGGCGGCATGTTCGGCGGTGCGTACGCTTCGCTCCGCCAAAAAGGCCTGAAGAAAATCGTTCTGTCAGGGGCGCCAGGTAGTATACCTCTTTTAGCACAGAGTTCACGAAATTTATTGGCCGCCTTGCCGGAAAAGACACGCAAGACACTCGAAGAATGTGGCCGAAAAGGTGATCACACAAGTCCTGAATTTGAACAGGCATCTAAGATCTTTTATTCTCGATGCGCGTGTCGCCTGGACCCGTATCCCAAGGATGTCATAGCTGCGTTTAATAACTTGGCGGATGACCCTACCTCCTACTTGACAATGTAAGCAAGCATCCTGCATACTAGAGTACAGAAAGACGAGTCCGGTATAAGATGGGTAGCGACTGCGTCTAATCGATAGCTAAATAGGCAGTGACCATCTGAATTTATTATCACCAGGACTTTCAAGGACTGGGAGGGATGGAAAGAGGGCCATAAGATTGAGGTAGAGACCCTGCTCCTCAATGGTCAGTACAATGAAGCCACCGACGTATGTGTACGGCCGTGGTTTTCGTCAATCCCTAAGGTCAGGTGGGTGACGATCGAGAATGCTAGCCACATGTGCCACTGGGAGCAGCGCCAACGTTACATCCAGCTGGTCGGGAATTTCTTATCCCCCATTCTCTGAGCCTATGTCGAAATTCTACATAGGGTTTCCTAGACACATGGCAACTTACTCTTCATTGCGCTTAGAAGCTATTGGCATCGTCGGATGATGACTTCTGTCAGTAGACAGGGAAAAAGAGATACTTTCCTGCTTAGACGTTACACGAGAGCACCACTGAGTCTTAGCCATTATCTGGCTAGATTTGCCATTCCGATCGATGATTAACAACTTCGCGCCATAGGCTACACCCTGTAAGGTTTTGTGACACATTTATCTATACTGGGTATTAGGACTCTTGAGCGCGCTTTGTTGTAGATAAGCCGGATTATTATGTTAAATCCTGACTAGAAAGGATCCAAAAAAATTCATCTAGTAATAGCCACAGTTAATCTTGAACTGTTGCTGTGATCACATAGTGCCGCTAATGCATGGTTTAACGTGTGGCGTTGCCGCCGCCATACCTAGAGTGCCTCCTTAGAACTCTTACATAAACGCGAGCGCCCCACCGATGGCTGCTTGCCTGATACCATAACTTGTATGTATGGATATGATAATTTTCCACAACCAGAGAGTGACATAGTGTACCTCGGAAAGAGTAAACATTGTTACCTTGTTCACATATTTAAGACTGTGCTCCTATAGTAATTCACATCTTTACACCATCTCAGGCTTGTCCTTGAGCAATTTCTTCTTGAATGCGCGCCATTATTCCAGGGTTTAGGACGGCATCGACGCCAGAGTGAAACAGTTCCTAAAATAGCTTCAAATTTCTGAAGTTTCACCGTAATTACTCAGATATCAGCTCTGGCAGTTATTATTCCCTATTGAGTTTACCTTCATTTACCCTCAAGGCACACCCCTCCCGGCTCTAGTAGCCTTAGCCATCTCCGATTGTGCAATATCATCAGCATACTTCTTATAGATAGGCAAATAGTGCTCTCTATCGCTCGTGGTCTTCTTAACACTCTCCCTCTCAGTAACCGCTTCGAGCCAAACACGCCAACGCTCCCATTTTCCCTTGTCCTCGCCACCTTTTCCCCTGTCTGGAATGCCTAATCCTCCCTTAAACTCATCGAAGACCCATAGTCGCGTACCCCATGGCAATAGCGTAATGTCTACCAATCCGAATTCATTGCCAGCGAAGAAGGGACCCTGCGAAGCATCCGCCATCTCACCGGCGAACTCAAGCAAATATTTTCGGAATTCAGCTCGCAGCTCGTCAAGGCGCGCATCTCCGTCGCCCTCGTATGAAGATGGTTGAAATTGCAGTAGGCGATGGTAAGCTGGGATTACGCGACTTGTCACATAGTCCATCCAGATGCGGGAACGAGCACGCTCGTAGCTGTCAGACGGCAATAGGTGTGGTTTGTGGTCTGGGTATTGCTCCTCTAGGTACTCGCAAAGCACCGTGCTTTCGTAGAGTGACTTGCCAGGCGCTACTTCCAGGGTTGGAACAAGGCCACGTGGATTTGAACGCATGAGCTCGGGACCTTTGTGATATGGGTTCACTAGTGATGTGTGAACGGCTGTGGGGTGGGATTACGGGTCCATAAGAAGAGAGGAGATACCTTCGATGTATTGGTATGGAATTCCTTTTTCTTCCAGCGTAATCCAAGCTCGCTGCACGAAGGGGCAAAACCAGCCAGCGAAAAGTTTGAGCTGTTGCTCAGCTGAGTGGTCCTGGAAGAGGCGTTAATAAAGATGCGGATGGTATCGAGCGGAGGAGGTTTACATCGACAGTCTGCTTTGCGGGGCCTGTCGCGACTGGGTGCAACTCAGCATCTGGGGGAGGCATATTGACCCTAGAATTGATGATGGAGTACAATAAACAGTTCTATAGATCCAAGTATGGAATGTTGTATCGGTAACCGACAGATAGACTCATACCTGACACTTATACCTAAATGCGGGGGCATTACTCCAAGTTAGGTGCTTATAAATGTGGTTGTATCAATGACGTGATGCAAGGGGAAAATTGCTGCCGCAAGAGTCAACTCCGCACTAAAGCGTTCCACACGCACAGAGCCGCATGAGAGAAAGCAGAGTTGAAACTCGTTTTACAGAGTACGCCAAAATGCTAGTCTGTTGAAATACGTCCTTGACTACCCTTCTCTACATTCACTATAAGAACAAAACAGATGGTATCGTAATAATGCCCCCTCTCCTTTATTCCCCTTGTATTAGTATAATGTTATTTAGATATATATTTAGTAGTTCTCGCCCTTATGGGATATGAAATGGAATACGTAATAGATCGAAGAATCAGTCCTTCGTCCTTCGTCTTCCGCCCTTCAGGGCTAATAACATCAATAACACCTTAATTCTCATGATAGTATAATACCAACAATACTTTCATAGCCCTTTTCTCTTCCTTTCCTCTAGTTTCATCCGTTAGTTTTGCCCATTTTTGTATCCTTGGCCGTTCATGGCCGAAAAAGCACGAAGTCAAAATATGAACCATAGCGAACAGAGATTCGTAACATAAAATACAGTAAGATCATCTTGTGCTTAGTTCAGACACGCCATGGCGTGCAGACATCTCCCATGCTCCATGATGACCAGATACTACCTCGGCCAAGCCATGGCCTGCCGGCATCTCATACACTACACTATTAGCAAAGTTCGTCTGTTGCGAATGTTCTTGTATCTTCGAGGGCGAAACATGGTATTCTTCGCTTCGTTTCTGCCTTCGTTGTCGTCTATAGGTGAGCAAGATAACAACGATGATGAGGACCGCGCTAGCGACGGCAGCGACGGCAATACCAGCCTTTGCGCCCCTAGAAAGTCCGGGCGCAGATCTCGAATTTGGCGCCGCCGTTGGTAATGCGTTGTCTGTTGTTGCTGGGGAAGATATATTTACAATGGCCGTCGAGGTGGTTGATGTCGTTGATGCCGCTATCGTGGCGACTGCATTCTGGACTCGTATGCTATAGGCCCATAAAGCCCCATAGGTTTCAGTCATCTGAGTGAGTGTCTTCCCGACTCCATCAGCACCCAACCCCGTAGCAGTGTCTAGGATTACCGTTCCGTGAAACCCAGAGGCACAGCCAAACCTGCTATATCGGACTGTACCCGCACATCCGAAAGACGCTTTGGATTGCCTAAAAGTAAGAGCAACGTAAGACTAGAGGCCTCTGAGTATGATAATTATTGTTTGTTGTGAGAGTCACTTACATTGGGCAACACACAGTGGTTGCGAAATCAGAAGTAGTGCTTGAACATGCTGGGGAGTATCCAGTTGGGCACGGCCCAGAGGTATAATACCCGTCAATCACCCATTTGGGCGGTAGACAGCCAAGGCCTAAAAATGAAGGGTCAGTAGGGCCTAGCTGATAGAAGAATGTACCGTCCTCGGTATAGAAGTAGGTGCTATCAGTGTTGCAGGATGCAGGCGCCGCAAAGGTAGGTATCAATTCTCCAAGATCCAATTGCGCCGTTGGAGTGTAAGCCATGCTGATGATCTATAAACGACCAAAGTCGTGTCGAGTACGGCGATTGGGTCACATGAGACAAGAGCAAAATAGTGCAGAGTGTTTACTCAGGAAAGATAAACATCGCTGACAGAATATCGCCTAGGAGAAATTGGGGTTGCTTTTCGTCACATGATTAGCCCCCAATTAGCCCCTAAGTTTCAGGGGCCTGTTCTGAGTGATACAAGGAACTGCTTCCGAACAGTACTCCGCCCCCAAATTAGCTATTCCAACTGTACGTCAACAGGGTCCGCAGTGACTTTGGAGAGAGAATGCTCTCGCGTATAAATGGTATCGTAAGTTAGTGAAAACATAATGTTGACAAAAGGGCAGAGCCATGACCATCACATCTGACTGACAGGCTCATGCCAATGAATACCGTGTCAACAAAACCGAATGCACCCACTTTACACTGCTTCTTTCTGGCCAGATATTAACCGAGCCCCAGAGCAGAGCGTACAATGATTCGACATCACAGGCTCTATTGCTTGTAGTGGCAGAAGATCGGTCTATTTGTAGTTGCGATGTAGAAAGGTAATTTAAAAGCAAACTTGAACTGGGGAAAAGTGGAAAGCCGTCGAGTCGGTTGAAGCCAAATCTCTCAAAAGTGGCTGGCGAAATTATTCAGAATACAAACATAAGTAGCACCAGATACGAATGATTATTCCTATGGACAGGAGTGATCTCATTCAAAAGATTGAAAGAAGGGAACACGGAGGATAAGAGTCAGAAGACGAAGATAAAGGGGTCGTATGAGGAAGGCTTTGAGGGTGATGAAGGCATCGACCCTGAGTCTTTCCTGATTTGGCTTCAGCTTATGGTTGCCTCAGAGGAGGGTAGCATCAGCGCATCTACACCTCCAAGCAAGACAGGTTGACAAGGATTATCCTATGCACTTCGCCACAAACCTCCTCTCCTGATCCTTCTTGAATCTAAATCCTCAGCTTTTCATTATGGTAACCACTGAAGGGTGCTATCGGGGCGCAGATGCTAGCATGGCACAAAGTCTTTTATCTTGATTATCTATATTCCGTGCTTAAAGCCCGCAACTGACATCACAACGGGAATCTCATATGCCTGCATTTAACAGCCTGTAATCGATTATTATCCCGGATAATTGCAACGACGGTGGTGTAAGCTACGAAATGTCGACGAAAGTACAGCAGGTGGCAGGTTATGGTCCGTCCAATGACTCCGCTCCAAATCAACAGTAAATCCTCATGCGCTAATGTGTTCACATTGTTCGTAACGCTCGCCCTCTGCCTCCTCGCACAGCCGTATGGCAGTCTGCTGTATGGAAAGCCAACACACGTCTTCGATTATTATTATTAATAGTAACTACATAAATTATATTTATATTTGAGCGTTGTTATCCGGGCACCCTTCGGCCCGAAACGGTCTGGAACAGCTGCGCAGCCAACCTGCAGCTTTTGCCAATTGAATCCTGAGTACTTGCCTAGTAAATTTGCTGTAAACTCCTCCGAATTCCATTATAGCCTTGCTGCACCGCTGTTCTAAACACCTCTAAAATCTTCATCCAATATTCGGTCAACACATTTTAGCCAACAACACCTCCTTTGGCCAGCCTTTTGGCCAACACCTTTGCCAACACTTCTCCCAACACCTTCTCTATCGCAAAAGACCCCGGGAAACGATGCCGCCGATCCGAAATCTACCTAAAGGTGTTAAAAGGGTTGAAAGGGGTGTCGGATGGATGGATATATTAAGACGGGCAGTCAAGGGCAATAGGGCCCCAGTTTTCTTAACCAATCAGAGGCCTGGAAATGGATAACGCTCTCGTCAATTAATTCACATTTATCAGAAAAGTGGCCAAAGTGCTAGAATAGATCTAAAACGTTCAAAACAGCCAGAAAAGCCATTCAACGGCATGTAGGTGTTGTTGGCCAGGAAAGGTGTGCCAGTCACCGGCTGTCAAAGATGTGGCAGCTGTCAAAAAATTTTGCGGGCCGAAACGGTCCGAAGGGTGCCCGGATAACAACGCTCTTATATTTTTCTATTTTAAATATATTTTATATAAAGATATTAGTATTATTATCTTTACTTGGCTCTTTTTATTAGGTTCGTAATTTATTGATTTGATTGTGTATTGTACGCTGTAAGAATGGCTTTAATTAATGATTTTGTTTAGATTTCATGGAGTGAGGTTTATGTAAAGGTGTCCGCTTTGTGGGGTAAATGTGGTATGTGAGACTTTAATTTTGGATGCTGAACTTTTAGTCTTGGAGGCTTCCATATTAATACTTTAACATTTGTATGTAATGCTTCCAAGTTAAGCTCATGATACTTCAGAATAATTATGATACCCCAGTTTGAGTACGATGCAGCTAACTTCTCCGTTTTCTCAATAGCCGTATTTTAAGTAGATCTTAAAATGCTACGACTAGGACTCTCCTTGTCGGAAAATGCCACCTTGCAACAAGCTCAATACACTGCTCTGTAGAAATAAATACAAGCTTGAGACCATCATGACGAATTCACGTGCAACACACTGACCTCTGTGCAACCATTCTGACGGCCAACGCGATATACCGGCAAGATCGCAAACCAATAGAACACAAGTTATAAACATGGAGAACTAAACATAGACATAACAGAAAGCCCCACCATTCCCACCGAGCTGGTCATGCGTCTCTAGAAGCTTAACCGGGGGAGCAAGCCATTCTAGATCAACTGTCATATTGTGGGGGTCCGTTGCCCGTCGCTGCTTCATAGGCATTGTCATGGAGCCGTTTACAAACGGGATGGCGTTGAGGCGGTTCTCTGGGTCCTGCATCTGCCAAATCCACCAGAGGCGGTCTAACGCGGTGTGATGGAAGTAGAAAAGAGGGTCACCGGGCGAGGTCATGGGGTCGCCGCCCGGGTCGACAGCAGCGATGTAATGACCTGCGGTGTGGATCTAATTCCAAGGGGTCAGCTTCAATACTTCCTTTCTCCTGACTGTTCCAGGAGTGGAGAACTCACTCCCCAAGGATACGGATCGTTCTTAGGCGGCGGCGTCCCTAGCAACTGGTTATAGAAACCATTGATATCATTGTTGCCATGAATTAGGCTATAAGCGCGATCAGCCGTGGCCCCCATGGCTGCATTGCGGTTTACGTCGCGACGCAAGCAGCGAGGATTTGAGCCTGTGCCGTCGGCTCTTGGGTTTTTGGGAAGGTTCGTGCCGGTCGCCATGGAGGTTGGGCCGAGGCTGACGACCATGCTGGTGCAGTATCAGTTACGTCTGCTTATATAAGTCGGATGTGACGGGGAGGGCTGGGCCGGTGAGTGCAAATGAATAAGTGACAAACTCTGAGAATGGTCCCTCCTTGACGCAACCCCCACCGCCGCCCGACTTGATTATGTTGGGAGTCCGCCCAGGCTGGGGAACACCTTTATACGTAGGTTCCAGCACACCGTTCCCTCCCAGGCTAGACGCATTACCATTCAATAAGGGGGAGTTAAATGGATCTTCCGCGTAGCGGTCATAGTTCATGTACTAAAATATGATCAGCCGCAACACCTAAACGAGTCGCTATTTTGGAGTTGCATACGGGCTGGTAACCAGTATATCCACACTCATTTCGAAGGGCTTCCTCAAACACCCAGACGTAGTATTTGTGGGCGCCAAACAGATGAAGATTGTCGTGAAGTTGCATGGCGTGTGTCATATGGTACGCAACAAAATCATCATATCGACTCAAAGCTCCCGGAAACCTAGTTTTATCCACCTTAGGTGGTAGCTTCATTAAGCACTTCACCGCAGCGACATATTCTTGTCGCTCCGTCTCGCTAAGATCGCTCCTATCACTGTGTTAGTGCTATAGAAGGTTCTCCCGGAGGAAAAACGATAGGATACGGACCACTCTCTTCGTACAACTGCGTTCTCGAGTGTACAGTTATTATTTTTACGCGCAGCAATCTTTTTAGTCATGTACGCGTCGACCATTGGCATAGTAGCCTCTTCTAGCTTGTCGACAACATCTAATGGATAAACGGGATTGCGAACCCTAACGAGTTCCTTTGGTCAGTCCAAACAGGATATGATGTCAGCGGGCGAAAGAAAACATACACATGTATTTTTGACGAATATCCATCTGAAGGTAGCTCTATGGCCGCTGCCCGAACTCCAGCGAGGAGTGAGAGCGGAAAGAGAGCACTCCAATAAGTCAGCATGCTGAAGTGAAACCCTATTCTAAGATAGAACCGGAGCTTGGAAAGATAGCTAGAACAAAAATCTTGGGAACCTTGAAGTTTTATAAAGTCTTTATAGCCCACACCTGCCTTGGCGGCTCAATATACGGGCCGTATTTTGGAGCCTTGCACCTCCGCACGGCACTTGTAGACAAAGCTGTAATAGGAGGAGCTCCATTCACGCAACCAATAGCAACTTTATCCAAGATATATCCGTATAGATGATCCGCAGCGAATCGCCACCAAAGTAAGTTCTTTACAGTAGGGAGGGTGTATCTGACTTAGTGGAGGTCCGGCAGAGAACCCCAGATTGTTTATTATACAAAAGGTTGTCCCCGTTTTAACACTCATCAATCCTCCTTCCGTTGTATACATGTATTTAATGCCATTAACCGGGCATACGCTATTTCGCTGCTTCACTGATGTTACTAGGTGTTCGAGGCATCATCGTTAGCTCTTTAGTCCCATTTCACCACAGTAATGATATTCGTCGGCTATCGCAATACGCAAAGAATTTACCTACATTGCAATAACAAGCCAATCCTTGTGTTCAATTGCCGTAATCTCTTCTAGACCACTTTGACGGTCTAAGAGTGGTCCTACAGTTCACTTGTATCAATCCAAGCTTGTGATAGCCCTTGTTACGTGGAGCACGGCTGAGCACAAGAAAGTGACCAGGGAGACAGCTGCTCGCATCTCGCCGCCGATATTATGGCGTGCGTCCGGGACTGTTATACCACATCGATCTTGACACTCGGGGTCATTTCCTTGCTTGATACTTTTGCTTTGGCACTTCTCAGCTTATCTTGGGCGTGGATCGGTTATGATTGGGTATGCATAGGATAGCTTGGTTTGGCTTGTTCGAACGTTAGAATTATAAATGTCGAGCCAAAGCAGTCTTCCAAGTTTCCAAACAGCCTAAAAGTATATAAATGGCAACATAGAAAACGAGTAGTTTTCAAAAGACCTTATCTAAGCTATAATTATAATTAAACTGAGACGTGAATCATATCATATCTAGTATCTCTTGCACAATAAATAGGAGATGCTACCGCTTAGTAAATAGTGATAACTTCTCTTATACTTTACCAAAAGTTTTACTGTTACGAACCAACAAGAAGAAGGCCCGTTGGCAGCCCCGGAGGAAAGGAACAAGTCATCCACCGAAGGCACGGATAAAACGATATGCATTAAAGAAGAAGATCTGTAATGATCAGAAGGTATACACTGATCATGACTGAACAACACAGATCTCTACTGAACTGATCAACGATGATCCGGAAAGAGACAGTGATCATTAGGGATCACTAGGGATGAGGAAATGAATATATAAGGAAGGGGTTTTCCTATGTAGCTAGTCATTCACTCATCACTATTCAACTCATGTCTATAGCTAGTTCTTGGAATTAGCGATAGGAGAACATTCTCTACGAAGCAGTCAATCTAAGATACTATTGTTCTTATTGCCCGCAATACTATCCTTTGACGTATACTCTGAACATAAATATAAGAGTATCCTTGGTTGTACTTCAAGCATCTACAACCCCGATACCACGAGAGCATACATAGTGTTGGACACTAGTGTACGCTTCGTAACATTTACTATGTACCGCTAAAGTACTAAATATTATATATTATATAATTATAGGGAGCTTAAGGTTATAGTATAGAATATAGAAACCTTAACCTACGCCGTGACCTACATATATTCCGGGGCGGGTGGGCGAGGGCAGCCGGCGGTTTCCTATGCCACCTAGCCAACCAGCCAGTTATCCCACTGAGTCAATAGGCCAGCTTATCCGGCTATCTAGCTATCTAGCTTTCCAATTAACGCTGACAAGTCGTAGCCTCTGGCCACACTTAGCGACACTGGCCCGAAATATACACGCGTTGGACGGTACTCGCCAACTTATGCAGCGGCACACGCCGCATCACATACTACGATACAGCAAATACGCGGTACGAGACATAGATGGGGTTTCGGCATAATAGAAAGCGAGGCACATCGATCTAAAAGGAGTGGTCGCGGTTCATATACATCGCTAAGCCTTAAAGGTTTGCAATGGTAGATACATCTTTATAAAGCGGGTAACCTAACCGCGTCTTATGCCCCTTGGGAGGCTTGAGTGACTGCTACGCAAAACGCTCTCATAACATTAAAAAAAGGAAGTCAATTAATCAAGCTATCCATCTAGCTACATAGCCATCCCACTTAGCCAGTCGTCCAGCCATCCAGCTATCTAGCTATCTAACTATCCAAATAGCCAGTCATCATATCTCTCCTATCTAGCCACCAAAGCCAAAGCCAAAGCCACAGCCACGGCCACAGCCGAAGCCAATGCCGCAGCCAGATCTAGCCCCGCTTTTAATAAGCCAAGTGGACAGGCCGCAACCAACCAGACCTAGCCGAAACGGTGGGGTAGATACATGATTAGCCTATTTGGGCAAAGCTAACCGCATTTGGACGACTCGACTTTCTACCTATATCTACATTCCCTTTGATCTTTTATCCACTTTCTATACTGTAACGCTAGGTTCTTCAGGTCATGTACGTTACTTCGTACTTCGCGTTGAAGATATTCAACGTCATATCACGTACAAGAAATAACTGTACAAGGCGGCGTCTGGTATCTCGTGTATATAAGCAGGTCTTCCCACCTCTCTCACATAGATAGAAACACTGAATCTAACGCTCACATACTCACTACTTTTCTAAATCCGACCTTGCATCCTCATCAACTCATAAACTACCTAGCCTACAAATACTCTCACCATGCAATTCTCTACCTCTCTCTCACTGTTTCCCCTACTCGCATCTCTAGTTCAAGTGGCTACGCCTGCTGCGACACCTAATCCTCCAGGTTTCACGTATCTATACAGTCTAAACTGTACGCTCGGAGCCAGCTTCTCCATTGGTAGCACAAGGGGTGCGCGGGTCGCCATACCCATCACTGGGGGTACTGTCACGGGCCCTCGAATTTCAGGTAGACTTCAACCCGCTTCGAGGGCCCGCGATTCACGACTGACATTGCGTAGGAAAAGTACTCGATCTCGGAGCTGACTGGGGCGTCACGGACAACAACGGCACCTTCAACGCAGACACGCGATACAACGTCCGGACGGATGATGGAGCAAATATCTTCCTTCAGACTAGTGGGCCGACGCAGGCTGATGGACACATCCATTTGCGTATGATTTTTGAGACGGGGAGCACAAAGTATGGTTGGTTGAATAATATTGTTGCAGTGGGTATTCTTACGGCTGGGAATGGATATGTTCATATTGATGGGTGGCAGTTGACCAGTCCTGCGTAGCTTACTCCTGTGGGGGCTGTAGGAAAGACATCAGTACTCTTTACGGGCAGAAGTATTCAGGCGGTCGAACACGCGGGCATTGTAATAACATCTGTAAACGTCTACATTTTGGTAGCCTGTAGTTTAACAAAGCCCTTTCATTACCAACCAGATGTGATATCTCATTTCCTACTCTCTAGTGACATATATGCAGCCTTAGACTCCCATCCAGACTTCATGCTATCGCTCAGCATCAATGACGAACATTGAATAAATACTCTCAATTTGACCAAAGGCTTATATATACTATTGGGTTACGAAATAGCTAATGTATACAAATAGCCTCACGTTACGGTATAAAGAGTGGATAAAAGATTAAAGGAACGATAATATAGTCTCTAAGTCGAATCGTCTAAATGCAGTTAGTCTTACCCAGATAGGCTAATCATGTATCCGGCCGCTTTGGCTCGGCCTACCTGTTGGTTACAGGCTAGCCCGCTTGGCTTATTAAAAGCGGGGCTGGGCCTGGCTACGGCATTGGCTTCGGCTGTGGCCGTGGCTGTGGCTTGGGATTTGCTGTGGCTATGACTGTGGCTCCAGTGGTCAGTCAGGATATAGCTATTTAGATAGCTGGATTGCTGCCTATCTAGATGACGTAGAAAACCTCCAGCCACTCTTGCTTGCCCGCTCCGGAACCAATATGGTATAAAAATCATCTTCTTATCTGAGCAGGCTTGAACTAATGGCATTGCCTAAGTAGGAATAACAGTTATTCGTCTTAGAAATCGTAGATAATTACTGTCTACATTAACAGCGTCTACTGTAACTTACATTCGCTCCTTTTACAGCATCATTGCAGTCATCACCAAACACCATCACGCTGTCACTTTCAATCAGCCCAGCATGTCGTCGCAATGTAATACGGTTTTGCAGACGGCAGAATTGCTCGAAGCGATTCTACAGCAGCTTGACATGCGCACTTTGCTCACATCCGCGCAGCTCGTGAATCGCCAGTGGCATGAGCTAATCACAAGCTCTCCTGCACTACAACAAGCACTTTTCTTTATGCCCGTCGCAGGAAATTCGGGGCCTGTGCGGCAAAACGTACTTTTGGCTGAGGTCTTCCCTCTCTGGTTTCGAGAGAATGTGAAACAAACTTCAGATAGCAAGCTAAAATGGTTCACCCAACCCAGCTTTAAGAGGCTTCCTATGGCTAAGAAATCGCGACAACATACCTTCATGTACCCGAACGCGACGTGGCGACGGATGTTGGTGCAACAACCGCCAGCGCTAAGGCTAGGATGCTGGGAGCGATATCACGGGATGGGGGGCGATAGCCACAGCTTTCACGTGCACGCATTCCCAAAAGGTATACGAATGGACAGCCTTTATGACGTAGCCCAACGCTGGGTCGCATATACCGTGTCTTCGTTCTGTGTGCTCTGGGACCCGAGCGTGGCTTTGTTACCTGGAAGTAGCTCGTACGGCCGTAGTATGAACTCAAGGCGGCGGGAAGAGTTAAGGACATTTACTGAGAAAGTTGATCTCCTTATCTGTTGCGTCATGACAGTACAATGTACGGGCGATTCATCCGAAGAGGGAGATAAATTTGCAGAAGACTTTACCTTCCCGGTGAAACAGCCTCGAGATGAGAACGACGAGGAATGTGACAAGATTTGGTCGTAGGATGATGATAGTGACCTTTAGGGTGGTTTTATTATTATTATTATTATTAAGGATATACAAGGCTGGAAAGTCTGTCGTTTAAATCTAGAGGGATTATCATTAATGTTAAGCCTTAACCGCATATTACGATTCTATTGCAACTTATCTGTGACCTACCTAGCACTCTGAGACCAAATCCTATGATAAAGAATCACAGAGAATAAACAAATGGAGAAAATTTCAGTGGTGGACTGAGCTGTGTCTATTTTTATATTAAAAGATTAGAAAAAGGTACGCTTTACTGGCCACAAGTATCCCACTGAAAGGTGGTCTTTGGGGATATATGTGAATAGTAGTAGAATTGATGATGTAGATGTAAAGAAGAGGGAAATACCAAACCCTAGCCAGAGCTTGGTCTTATCCCTTCTTATCTAATCTATATGGTCTGTGCTGAATGGCAGCCCATAACAATGGGCACCCCCTGTAACCAGGTATCACCCACATATTTGGTTTAAAAGGTCAGTCTTAATGAAAAGCCATTCTCATTGCCCCCCAAACAGCCGTCTCACAGGGTTGTAGCACATCAGAGGTTTGTGGAGGCAGATAGGCACGTATACGTAATTTACAATGCTACCCCATTCCAGGATATCATGTCCTAGAAACAAGGTTGTGTCCATCTAGCCGCACAATTACTGTTACCAACAACTGGACATGGTTCTGTATTCATTGCCAGAGCCGTTAAATTGACATAGAGGAAAACCTCATTGCTGATGCATGTGGATGGCATGCTCTCAGCACGGTAGATACGGATCCAGTTAAAGTTGATCCGAGATATTAGTTTGCACTCACAGAGCATACATCGGATAACCGACAAGCCAGTCAGACAAAAAAGTATCATATGGAGAATAGTCCAGCATAAATCGTTGCTGAGAAATCACCTCGCCTGTTAACACAAGCTTCGTGAAAATAACAAGGTAGGTGCATACTCGGTTTCTAAACCAAGTCTATATCTCGTTATAGCCATTACGTTGGTACTTTCTAGGCCAGATGTTCATCGCCGTTTTCAGACCACCGGTGACTGGTAAGCCGGCATGGACAGTTCGAGTGTCTCCAGTGCCATTAGGGAATAGGTTGACCCAAAAAATACCATTTCCGGCAACTGGTTTAAACGCGAGGCCGCCATCTTCGTGTTCACGCCATAAACGACTCTCATCTTTTTCTTTCGGCTGGGGCGATATAGTCTGGAGGAATGGGAACCAGGTCTCGCCCCCTGTGCAGTTGTCTTGTAGTACCACGAAGAAGCTTGCAACTCGATTAAACGACCGTTGCGATCCATCGAACGCCGCTTGTGGCACTCGCATCCAATCGTGATGTAGGTTATATTCCTGCCCCTCGGTGTATCGAACGAGTTGCGGAACGCCCATCTCATCCTCTGTAGGATTGAGGATAGTCCCAAGGAACATTCTCGATCGCTCCAGCACGCATTGCACAGCGGGGTCTTCCACTGGCAGACCAGCGCTCCAGGATGTCCGGTATGGGTTCTGGACCATTTTTCCATTTTTATTCACTACTGAGGGGTTGAAACGATCTTCTCCAGCCTGCAAGATGCCGGTAATGTCTTCAGCGTTTAGGAAGTTGCGAATATAGACAACCAGTGGGTCGAGCGAGATAATCTCTGTAGAGTAGCTTTGGGCTTCACACTCTAAGCTACTACGCAACGAAATAGGTGTTGATATTGCGAGCGAGTGAAGAGAAGTTACCCAAGAGGCCAAGAGCGGCACCCATGCTCGCTTAACTAGAATAGCAACGATAACAGTGACAACTGTTGATGCAATGACCCGGTGTTTCACAGTAATCATTTTTGCTGATTGAATAAACTAGTTGTCGTCAGGAACAGGCCCAATAGAGCTATGAAGAAATATTTGGAACATGGGCTTGAGACTAGCATTATTGAAGTGTGAATAATCTTCGAGCGGAGATTTCGGGGATTTCATATTTGGGTGGCTCGCGCGAGGTTCCGTCGCGGCAGAAAAGGCATTAACGTTTGTTAGTGAAATTATCCGGTATAGATTAGTCGTTCCCACCATCACGCCTTGTCAGATTCCATTCTAAACAGTGATGACATGTTGCAGGAGATGACTCAAGGTGTTGGTGTTATTTGGTGAAGACATCTTATATCGCCATCAGGTAAGGGACACTTACCCTCTAGATTGCCTTCACATCCCTTCATTAGCTTATGATTGTACTGGCCGTATTAGTAAATCTACAATTACGTAGGTACCTATGAAACCCGACAATAGGGGAACAAAGACCAGAACAGCAAGAACAATATCGACAGCGAATATCACAATTAAGGAAATTAGAAGCTAAAGTATCTTATGGGCACGGTTTTCGAGTAAGAAGAGTGAAGAGAATAGAATTGAAATGTGATGATTCCATAATTAGATGAATAATTAAAGAGGGATGAATGGATACCTGGGAATTAGCAGGACCTAAAACCGGCCCACGATCCACTCTGGCTAGACCCCACCATCAGCCACATTTCAACGCCCAGCCACCATAATGCTTTATCGCTTTATCGCAGGGACCAAATTTCTACAGCTTCAAGACCATCCCACTGTCATCACCAAGCTTTTCGCCCGTAGTAAGCCATAGACAGCAGCGCACTATGTCTTCTCTCCGAAATGCCGTGAACCGGCGCGTACACCGCGAGCGAGGCCAATTGAAAGAGCGTGAAAACCGCTACGGGCTTCTCGAGAAGAAGAAGGTATGCAGTTTACTCCGATCTACTAATTATCTGGAAGCCACATGGGATGCAGAACTGACTATTGAAATAGGACTACCGACTCCGAGCACAAGACCATAACCGTAAAAAGGCCCAGCTCAAAAGCCTGCGGCAGAAGGCCGAGAACCGTAATGAAGATGTGAGCGCTTCCTATTTCCTACCCTCCATACCACACCCAACCACCAACTTCTCTCCCTGGCTTGACAAGGTATGCGATGTAGGCTAATGGGTGCCTATCCGTAAATAGGAATTCTACTTTGGCATGCTTTCCCGCAAGGGCCCAGAGACAAGGCTCTCCAGCGGCAGCAAGAGATGGGATGGCACGGTAGCCGGGGACCGCGGCAATAAGGCATTGGACGTGGACGTTGTACGGCTACTCAAGACACAAGACATGGGATATATACGGTCTGTACGGAACGTGGCGATGAAGGAGGTGCAGAGCCTGGAAGAGCGTGTCATTTCGCTTGGCGGCAGCACAAACAACTTGCTTAACGACGAGGATGAGGACGAAGACGACGATATGGACATGGATCTCGACGACAACACACCCAAGAACAAACGACCTACGCCGAAGAATAAAAAGGTCATATTCGCGGAGGCTCAAGAGGAGCGTGAGAATAAGATACAGCACGATACAGAACTAGATTCTGCAGAAGAAGATGGGGATTTGGAGAAAGAGAAACCCGAGAAACTGCGCATAGAGCAAAAGCAAAGACTCCTCGAGAAACTACAGCGGCGCCTACAGAATGCACGGAAGAAACAGCGGGTTCTTGCACGGGCCGAGCACGAGCTAGAAGTTCAGCGAGCGCACATGGCTAAGACGCAGACGATCGGCGGTGTGACAAAGTCTGGGAAGAAGTTCAAAGTTCGGGAGCGGAAGCGATAAGGCCTACCTGTAACCTACACTCACATTACAGGGACTGGGAAGAAACGAATAATTGCATGATGGTAAAGGGGGAGGTCCCCAGCATCAACGGCGTTCTTGCATTAGTCGGTAGGGGGGAAATGATCTATGCTAGGCAGGCGGGCGTTTCAAAGGCTCAGCGCTTGCGCGATGCGATACCCAAGAGATACACAAAATCTTGCTTGCTCAATATACACTTCCAGGTGCACAACTCTGCGCTGTTTCTAGAAACCATGCATCATCCGTAAGCCACCTTTTCAGCATTCCATTATGTCCAACTCAGGTATGAAATATAGATGTGTCCCAAGTTGTGTCTCGAGACGGGGTGATTATATACGCTCGCAGAATGTAAGCTTGTAGTGATGTTTGTAAAGGGGTACTCCAGTCCGTATCTTCCCTGCCCGTGGTGTATCATGTCCTGCAACCAAGCTCCAACTCCCAAAATCAACTCTAGGTCTCCCATGTTTCCCTTAATGCCGTACGTGAGTGCCCTGCTTCTACAGCTTCTCGCTTGTAATGCACTTGGCCAACCCAGAAATAATAGCCACGGCAGCCTTAAACGCGAGCGTAAGCGCCCAAATAACGCACTTAAATGCAAAGCCGAGCAGTTTAATGACCGTGCGCGCCGTGCCAGGCAGCTTCTCGCGGTCTGAATCTTTGATATCGAGTTTGCCGCCGAGACTGCTAGCCTGGCTCTCGAGATCGAGCTCGAGCACTTCGAGCCGTCCACGCTTTTTCTTCTTGTTCTTGTCTTTGGTCGACCCGAGAATCTTGCTGCTGAGCCGACTGCTGCTCCGCTGGAACTCGTTGATGGACAGCGAGGTCGAGGAGTCCCGCAGATGCACGGCGGGAGGTGGCGCGAACTGCTCGACGAGCACGTTCTTCTCGTCTATGTGCGCGACTAACAGGAGCGCGGCGGCCGCCACGTCCAGCACGTAGTAGCTCTCGATGCGGCCGGCGACAAGCGTGTCGAGCTCCATCCAGCCCTCGCCCGTGCCGTCGCGGGTGAGGCGGCCTAAGTGCTGCGGCGACTCAACGTGCTCGATCGTGTACTCCGTGCGGCTCCACGCGGGACTGCGCTCGATCGTGATGCAGAATGGGGTGGCGACCGCCGGGTGCACGAGAAAGTAGTTCGCGCTGTCCTCGTCCCAGACGAGGCGCGCGCACTCACGCTCGGCGGCCATGACGGCCGAGACGTCGTGCGGTCTCTCGAGGGCGACTTTCGCGGCTGCGCTTGGGTAGAGCAGCGCGACGAGACCGTCATTGGGAGGCAGACGGCGCGATGGTTCCTCGAGCGTCGTGGCAATGGCTTCCTGCCAAGGCTGCTTGCCCTCGGCCTCCCGAATAGCGCTCAATAAACCGCCGGGACTTCGCGAGGACTCGCTAGGGTCTTTTTCTTTGCACGGTTTGCTGGGATCATGCCGGCTGAGTGTCACGTATGCGGATGCCGAGGTGGGGTCGATGCGCATATGGTAGAGTGGTTGCGTCCTTGAAGTCAGTGTGTATATCGGTGTGTCCTTCTCCGGTAGTAGCTTCATACAAAACGTTCGTCCCTCCATGCTTGATGCTTTCCACCCATTCGCCGCCTTCCAGTAATCCCGAAGCTCTTCCGTCGTGCTCACGGGCGGGATGACGGGCGGTTCATGGTGCCGCCTCGGCCAGCGCTGGGCGGACCCTGCACTCATTGGACTCCGTACGGGGCTGCGGACAGGCGGACTCAGGGCTTCTGTCTGCTGTGGAACATGGGACTGCCTGCTTATGACTGTTCTCGGTATATGTGTTGGACTTGTCTGTGTGGGGTAATAGTTTTGTTGATCAAATGGTAGCGTGTGGTCGTATCGGGGAAAAATTGAATGAATGACTGTTTCTGCCTCTGGTACAGGCGAAGGCATATCATCCAGGGGCCTCTTCGCTATTGAACTCCTCGACCTTGTACTAGGATTCCGGACCAAGGTGCTTGCTCCTGACATAGCTGTGCCAGTCCTTGGTGGGACATCCTTCGGGGGTACATCCGGCGGGGGAGAAGTTGGATTTTGTGCTGAAGGGCCGGGTTGATTTTGATAAAAAGGATTATTCGATGCCAGTCGGATCTCATTAGCCATCGGCGGTGTCCCGTCAATCACGTACTCCGTCAGATCCTCTGGTGTCCTGCGGCCATTTCTTGGTGGTGACATATCTAAAGATGCCCCTCGTCCTCCTGACGACTGTGGAGTACCAGCACGCGGTCGATGCGTTGTCTTTCTGGGTGGCGTCTTCGTGATATTTGCGCTTGGGAAGAGGGAAAACCCTCCGGAGTGCGCATTCGATGCCATTGTGCCTAACTTTTTATATATCCTGGTTCTGTATCAAACAGAAGCCCCTTTTAGATCTGTTGCTCAACTCCCCAACCCACAAGGCACCCAAATTAGACAGTTGGCAGTGAGAGCCTGGCTATCGGGACATAGGAGAAGCTCGCTTCGCTATGACCAGGTCGGAAAATAGAACGGGAGGAAGCAGCACGATCACCCGAATGCTGTTGGTGCTACCAACAGGCAATATGGGATTTTCAAAAGTAGCAAAAAGGAATCCTTCCCCAGTCCCTCGGTAGATTGTGCAAAAGCAGAGGTAAGGAGATGTATATACCAGATGAGCGGAGCGCCGAGCACGCTCAATCCTAGCTCATTTTCGCATTCGACACGCGCTCGCTACTTGGTGAGCAGCCCCATGACAGGACATATCAACGGTGATGGTCTCTCCCTTCTCAGCACAGCGCAGTCCATTAAGCGCTGTGCACGCCGTCGACGGTGGGGCGCCCATCTCGGGCAACCACTGGGAGCAGCCATACTCAGTCCAACTGCACGAAAGCTTTCAGGGTTGTAGGCCCCCTACAGACAAGCTCGACAAGCTCAGCGAAGCAGCATAGCATCCAATGTAGTGTGTCGTGCTCGAGAACAAGGCAACTAAGCCATGTTGGGCAGCGACTGGGGGCATAAAAGCTGCCGTGGGTGGGTGCACGGTCTGATTCGTTCAGCGCCGGAAATAGAAAGTGTTGATTGCAGAACGCGGACATGCAGATGATCCAATCACGACGGGCATCACACTACATGATAGCCGCCCTGTACGCGATAAGCCCAGACATGCCAGGCCCCAGCAGAGCCAAGACAGGTCCGAAGCGCGCGGGGTTGGTCCAATAGACCCGTCTCTTGACCTTTGGTGGGAGGGTGAAATTCAATAACGCGATCGTAATATCACAGTGCCGTGGTTGTCACTCATATTAGCTGTGTATGTGTGTTTTTTCTCAATCAAAATGAGTAAAATGAGGAAAAAGACTATGGGTGCCAAGAAGGAAATCAGTTCATTAACCCACCAAGACTCGGCTGGAGGCCAGTGAATTAATCGCCGTGGGGTCGCTACACCCCACCTTCCATCTGCCACCCGCCACCCACCTTTTCAACCTACCTATTGTCTGTATGCCCAGGCCCGGCCGACACTCCATTTCTTCTCCGTCGCCCAGCTGCGCAGTAGATCACCAAGACGGCGTTGGCTGAAAAGAAAAGAAAACAAAAAAAAAAAAAAAAAAAAAAAAAAAAATCAGTCAACATCCGTTTAACATTTAATCACATACATGATTGCATGACAATTAACTGGACACTTTTTTGCCTAAAAATTCACGAGCTCTAGAGATGACGCTATCCATCGGGTGTTGACTTTTCTTCACAGTGTCTCTCGTAGAAGTGCCACAACGCTGGCTTATACCTGGCACTCTAATAGAGCTTGTGCTTCAAGGCCCATGCCCGCAAATCCCTTTACAAAGAAGTTAACCACTTTCAGAGTAAACATTGCAGCATGGTCCATATTATCTTAAGACTTCGTGGTGAGTTCCTAGAATTTAACCGTTCTGGTAGACGCTAAGTTCGTGTACAGAACCCTGGAGATGATCTGATGCATGGCGGAAATACCATAAAGATATGAAAGGATGCCAAGGAGTGTTTATTGTAGCTTATTCTACGTGACTATCATTGGTAGATTACAGGATGCATAGGCTTGCAATACCACCCTAGATGATCTTAACTTGTGGCTAGACCAGACGAGCCCTCATTGCACTAATATTAAGAAGCGCGTCTGTTGCCTCTCGTCACCGCTACTTTCTCTTAGCATGGCATCATCCACACCAGGTTTCTCTCCACAATATGGCACTGCCGGTCATTGCAACTTTCGACATAGAGCAATGGTCAGACTGTTCTCAAACTACTGTTTGAATTGTTGGGAATAAGTAATTATGACATTTTGCCGTCTAATCATCTTGACCCTGCTGGTGCACATGGCAATCTCTTTGATCCTATTCATAACAGTAAGGCAAATCAAACCTAGACGAGCTATACAGGGCTTCGAGGGACATGTATTTGCTACTACCGTGACCCTTTGGTAATTCACCTGGATGGACCACATTGCCCCAAAACTCCTCTTGTGTAAGATCTCATCAATGTGAATTTTATGCACATTCGTCTCCCACTTATCCTCAAGCTATCAATCAATGTAGTAAGGAATAGAGATATTTTTATTGTTCTGGTTTCATGCTAGGGCCGCCAACGATTATAAATCTGTTGTAAATGATGAACATAAGAATCCTTGGTTTTTTAATCGCTTTATCTAGCTTCCTAGTTGATGTATTCAAGGATCGTCGACCTATATGCTTCCAAGTTTACTCATTCTATAGACCAAGTTCTGTTGCTACATGGCTGCTCATAGCAGTATTTGGTTGACTCTTGCGGATACACCGATGTTCACAATTTCTAAGATCCATTAGGTCGCCTTCTAGCTTTATATATCGTAACTACTACAATTTTGGAGCATCGGGCATGACATCATCTTTTCATCACTGAGACACCTAAGAGATATCTAAGAAAATCTAGGCTGAACGCCGCCAAATACTGCTCCCAATCCAGAAATCTTTGGTCACTTCATAGAAACATGAGATTATAATTTCTGACTCAGTCAGTTCTTTGACTAAAGTTTTAGTCGTATGGTAATTATGTTGGTTAGTGACTCCGGCTAATAAAGCGATAAGAGCAGTCCCAGGAAAGTATACCGTTGGCCAGGGCCGATATATGAAGTGTAAGCTTTGCGAACGATGAGCTTCGTTGAGGACAGACGCTTCTTGTAAGCATATTTTCTTGTAATACGTAGGTGACCTACCTTGGCGGGGCCTAAAGCGCTACATTGACCTAACCGTATTGTCCTGATCATGAAAGTTTCTAGTAATTATGATCATTGGAGAATAATGCTCTCGGCGACTATAATATCTATGTAATGTAATGACTTGATGTCAAAATTTTAATCATAAACCGGTTTGCTATCTTATGCACTTGCCTAGGCCCGAATATAGGGCCTTACACGAGGAGAGTTTAGCTACGAGACACAAATAACAGTTAATGATATATGCCATGAAAAATAGCTGTCATTCTGCCCCGATAGTTATAATGGAATTAAGGATTAGGCATATTGTGCAGTCTTTCTCTACGCACCTCGCAGGGCCCTTGTAACTTTGTAAATACTTATTGTGAAAATTCAAAGTACCTGTAGGAAAAGCTAACTAAAGATACTGATTCAATGGCTGTGGCCTGCGTTTTCCTAACAGTAGGAAAGTCTTCAAAGACAATGAATTGGGGGGCTGTAGGCTATTCTAAAGAGTAAAGCCCAAGGAAAAACCCAAAATTAGTAATACGTAAATACAAAAATGCGGATATTCTTTAGGTATTGATCAAGCAGAAAGTATGTCTAATAATAAATTGAATGGCTTTGGCACACGGCTTCACTTAGTTAGGAGAATTCTGTTTAGGTACGGGAGTTAGAGAAACTATTGTTCAAGTAGCATACAATTTCGTAGTAGACAGTGCGTGCATATTGCAAGATATAACGACAGGAGTGCTTAAACTACAGCATCTGAGTGAACTGTAGTGAGTAAAGTCGGTTGTGCCTATGTATAGATAGAGTATCGCAAAACAATGTAAACTGAGATAGGTATCTTACCTGCATGGTTGTGTGCCTCTGTACCTGTGTACCTATGTACATGTGTAAAGCACCTAAGGTAGCCACCTAGGATTATCTACCTTAGGTAAAGTTCACAGATACACCTATTGTATTCGGCGCGTAAGTGTGCTTGGAAATATGCAGAACTAGACAATGCCTCATAACAATGCCTGAGGAAACCACAGTTGGCAATATAATGCACGTGCTGACCCACGCTCACCCACACAGCGCACTATTTAAGAAAGCTCCCTCCTCACTTTCTCAAATTTCTCTTCCTCGCTGTCCACTACCATCTACACGTCCTATTCTGTGCCACCTTTCCTTTCTTTTTCTCTCTTTCCTAACATTCTTTCTGTTTTCTCTCATCGCCGACTCTCAAACTAGAGGCAGATTTTCCAGTGGACTATATATATCGTTTCGACTAGTCTGTCTTATTCTACACTTTTCTTTTCTACCTCTTCTTTCTGCCTCTTTCTTTCTACCTTTTCCTTCCCTCATCGCCTACTAGTTCGTATGGCAGACAGTCGAGGACGTATTCTGTTTCGAACCAAAGCCAAACTGCATCACACTTAGCCGCAGTCCGTACAGCACTCCGACAGACCAAGCAAGTTTCGAAAACTGCGGAGCCTGTAGATACCACAACCGTGGAGCCCGCTATGGAGACTATTCGAGTCCTCCATATGGGTAGAGATTTCACAAAAATGATGGAGAACATGCGAATCCAGGGACGGGTTATTATGACGGCTGGTATAACCAGTAAAAAAACCCTGACTGCTCAGACATATGGTACCAATATGGTGTTGGGATCGGTGATGATACTCTCATATTGCTGATTCTACTTGCACGGCAATACCACTGCCACATTGCCAATCGGATCAGCATCGACAAAGCAGGGGTTGTCCTGCCCGACTTAAAGATCTGACGATTCACTAAAAGCGGTTATAGCGGGATCTAGGGGTGCCTCCTAAAGATCCGCACAAAACCAGTGATCACAAAGACAAGATACCCTCACCGACACAACCATGTCACCTCCACGGAAGAAAAATAAGGAGAATCCAGTGCCTTTGTTGGTGGTCAAAGCAAGATATATGATCTTGTTATCCAATGATTTCCTTACGTCATCATTTACGGAGATCTTTTGATCACCAACGAAGGCACTGGAGAGATGGCAGTGTACAAGCCGAATCTTATACTTCTCGCTTTCAGCATCTTCAAAGAGTATAAAGCATACATCCTAAAGAATCTCCCACATCTCGTAGCTTACAGCCAAGGAATCATCTCCAAACATACCGATATCCTCTATTTCGATCTCGAGACCCTTGACCAAATCGAGCTTACTGCACCTAGTCTCTTCAGCAAGTTGTTAGCATGGATGCTGTTGTCATCCATTGGAGGGCAAGTCTCCCCGTTATGCTCGCACTATAAACACCAACGGTGGGCCAAACTACGTGAAATCCGCCAAAACAACCAAAGTAACAGTCAATGTGACAAAATTCGCTGATGGCGGTTTCCTCAACTCCGCCATATCCAGCCGTTGCACCAGAACTACAGCATACCAGACAGACAGAGCCAGAGATTATGCCCAAGAGTGCGGGATCAACGACGATGGTTCCGCGCCTGGTTCGATTTCACTTACTGATGCTGGTACTACTCTTCGGTGACTCAAGCTGAGGGTGATATTGACTCACCCAACCCCAGAGATCGCAACTCTCAGCAGGGTTTATGCTTGCCTCTCCAGCATCAAGTGTGATCGACAGCCTCAACCCAGCTATTTGGAGCCGACCTAAAAGTGTGGGTGTTCAGACAGCGTACTTCTTACCAGCGAACAAGCAGCTGGTAAGAAGTACGCTGTCAGTCTAACTATACAATCCAACCGATAGGTTTGTCCCCTTCTTTACTAAGAAATCGATCATCGTCTGAAGGCAATGCCACTTATCAAGAAGTCTGTAATCGAGAATAAGGCCTAACTATACAATCGTATGTACTACTCAAAAAGAGTAGACAGGTGATAATTACTGACTAGAGACTTGCTCAGGAAGAATGCCTAGAGAGGGGCAGAGGAGCGATACCTGAAGAATGAGACGCAAGTGAAGAATCTAAGTCGAAACTTCGTGTGTTATGCTAAAACTTTCTGTTATATAGCGCCGATCCGTCAGCGATATTAGGAGGATCACAAAAATAGTGATCTCTACGAACAGTTCAAGCTGGAGCGAATCGAGGATTAATAAGGGCGAGCTGCGCGGACTTCAAGGGGACAAGGGAGAGAGATACGGGACATAGATTTGTTCCTCACAACACAACATATGAGGCGAACCTAAGGAGGGCTAGATGTGCAATTTCCCCAGGCTAAGTTGTGACACAGGAGAAGCTTGCTGTGTGGCCCATTACGAAACATCGGCAATACTGGGCCATACGTACCACAGCTCCTATGTGTGGGAGGACAGGGCACAACTTAAGTATGAGGGTTGTGACATCATGAGATTTGTCTACTGCACACGTAGATAGCTCTGCTGCGGCCGAGGCCATTCAAACAGGCACTTTGAAGTTGTAGAATAATCACAATTTCATCAAAATACTCTCAGTGAAAACAGGCCTATGACATTTAACCAATGAATACACGAAGGAATTATCGATACTCTAGAAGTTTCAGGATATAGCCGCATGTGGCTATTGATGTCAGATAAATACAACATCTAGTGGGTGATGGATCAGCTGCAGCAAGCTATGTTAATTGGTGACTAACTAGAGTACGGCATGCTAGCTATAAGGGTAATGGAACATGTGATTACAAGAGCAGAGGGCCCACTAGGGAATAGAGGTTGGTAAGCTGCACGTCTTAAATCTAGGGCAGGCGAAATTGATGTATGCACTTTAACATAGGCCCCTGTTCTTGTAAATCTTCGTTTGCGCTTTCAGCTTGTGCGGGCATATATTTTAGAATGTCCCTAAGAGTATATTGGCGTATTCAATAAAGGATTTCCCTCTACTGGATAATTTGAGTATACAAAAGCGCAAATTCACCATAACACGTTTCATACTTAAGCTTTACGGTGCTTCTCGAATGTACTAACATTTGGTTGGTATCGTCCTGCAGGGCAAGCAGGCCTTGACTTGTATCGTCCCTATGATCTATCTGACACTTGAAAGTCATTTTTTAAGTATGGGGTTCACTAAAATTCATACTAACATTACTATTTAGTACCCGCATGATGAGGCAGCTGATGCGGGGCCCAAGCGGACTAGACGCGGAGCGGATGCGGACGGATGTTAATGGGACGCGGTGGCGGCATGATGATGCCGCAAATAACACATCGAGAGTATTACAAACTCCCTATAGATGCATTGTTTGCATTGGCGGTGAATTGATCCCTCGCTTATGTCCGTCAGCTAATTCAAATACATTGTAGCAATTTAATTACGGTCTAGCAACCCCCCTGGCTTTGTATAAGAAGTATAAGTATCACACAGACGATAGCAATGCCATGTTCCTCCCAGCTTCCGATCTCAACAACATTGCTTCTCAGGATTCATTTCCTCAAACCGATTCCTTCAGCTAAAAAAAACGAATATATGATTGGGTCAACCCTTTAACTCTTGTTTACCTTGAACTTCGATATTTAAGGGCACAATGCCATCCTCCAATTTTGATCCACAGTCGTTGCCGGACTTAACACACAAGGTCTTCCTTGTAACTGGAGGCAACGCCGGAATGTAAGAATCGCAGAATAAGAAGATTAGAAACTAAGATGCTAAGATGCATTTCGTATAATAGCGGCTTCGAAACCGTCATAGGTCTAGCCGCCCACGGAGCGAAAGTCTACATGGGAGCTCGAACAGAGGCCAAGGCTCTTGAGAGCATTAAGTCGATCAAGGAGCGAGTGCCCGCGGCCGACATCCACTTTCTACAACTTGATCTCGCTAGTTTTCGCAGTGTCAAGGCAGCCGCACATAATTTCGCGGCCCGGGAGACTGTGCTCCATGGCCTTATCAACAATGCCGGTATCATGGGAGTACCGTTTGCGACGACGGAAGATGGCTTTGAGGTCCACATTCAGGTGAGCCACCATACCTACCTTGAGGATCATGAGAAGAGAGTGCTTGGCTAATACAACCGTCCCATAATAGACAAATTACATCTCCCACTGGCTTTTGACCCATTTGCTTTTACCTGTTCTCGTCGAGACAGCCATAAATGCCAAGCCAGGTGAAGTACGCATAGTGAATCTAACTTCTGGCGGCCATGCAACTTTTACGGTGAAGGAAGGCATACGTTTCAGTGATGTGAACCTCAGATCTGAACGTGGTATGACGAGGTACGGTCAATCGAAGCTTGCCAACATTTTGCATGCGAAAGCTCTTCACGCACGATACGGATCTGGCGAGAATGGTAAGGGTAGGATCGTGGTGTCCGCCGTGCACCCAGGAAACATTGACACGTGAGTAAACCGCAATCAAAATTTTAAGACCCAGATTTTCTAGACAACACGGTCTACTTTTTCTAGTTCTAATCCATCGGCTTAGGGATCTGACTCGGCAAGCAACAGACTTCGCCTCCACCGGTACCCTCACTGTGATGTCGCGGGTAATGAAATGCGTCGGCATCCTCGATAAACGTGAGAAAGGTGCGTACTCGTCACTGTATGCTGTCGCAAGCCCGGACTTCACCGAATCCGGCGCATACGTGGTTCCGTATGCCAAGATCGGAACGCCGAGTTCAAAGGCTATGGATCCGGAGCTGGCTGAGGAGCTGTGGGAATGGACAGAGAAAGAACTGAAGACAAGAGGAGTGCTATAATCGACTTGAAAAAGGGGAACGAGCTGTCGATCCGCAGTTGATCTGCCCAAATACTCTCAAGAGGTAGATGGAATATGCTCCCTGCGTACGACCCTTTTTATGTGTAAGAAGCCGGTTTCTTCAATCGTGGGATTATTTTGTTATTTAGCTAAGCCAGAGAATAATACACGCGTTTTCAGCATAACTATGTATACACCCTGGTTTTTTGCATACGTAGTAACTATCAGTCAGTTATGGTGCAGTGGGGGTTTTAGAGAACTGTTCCGTACAGGGTAGATGGAGAAGTACTGATCCGGGTGGATTCGGTACCCTAATAAATTAAGTACCCTTGTCCTTCGGGACCAATAGTTATATCAGTTGCTTTGCTGAATCTGTACTGGCCTGAGGCACGTCGCTTACCTCCGTTAAACGACACGCAATTTGCGTCTTTTTACCTCCTCCTTTTAACGTGACAGGCTGCTCAATTGTCGATTATTGCTATAGTCGCAAGTTCGAGTAAGAAGAGGACCAAAATATGGCTGCGGCTTTGAGTTGTTCAACGGTGGGTAGGCGGATGCTGTGAGAGACTGATACTCTCACATGTTGCTGACGAGCGGTGTGCGATTGCAGTGCCGGAAACAGAAGCGAAGATGCAGTCGTGAGCTACCGACTTGTGAGCTGTGTCGAAAAAACCGTCGGACGTGCTCCTACCCACCAGAGGCGTTGAATACAGACATAGGGGTTGTCGCCAATGTATGTACGTGTCCCAACTACGAGACGCAGGAATCAACCCTTAGCCGAAGATATTACTGATGCGCACGCAGTCATCGCAAAATGAGTTCCCGCGACTCTTCTTTTTAGATTCTTTCCTCTACGAGTACATGAAGACCACACTACGGGCCCCTTTCCGAGGACTGCCCCCAAATTTTGCATCCTTGCTAGAAAATGAAAGTGCACTTCAAAATGCTGTCAACGGATACTTCAACTCGACGCATCAGTATTTCCCCATAGGTAAGTTTAATCCGGTTCTGCACGAAAGAACAGAACATTATTGAACGTGAAGACACGGTGCAGTCTCAAAACTGCGCTTATACCAGAAGCTTGATCAGTCGCCTTGGAAGAGCCAGCCGGTGGATGTAGTCCTGCTAATAATTATTATGCAACTCTTTACCAATGCTGAAGATGCTCATCGTACCACACAGGATCTTTACTGCACGATCAAGCAGCTTGTCGCCAATTTGGAAGCCCGCGGACTGTTAACCTGCCGATTTCTCCAAGCTTATACGCTGCTTACTCTTTATGAGCTGGGGCATGGCATCTACCCAGCAGCATACTTGTCCGTCGGCCACTGCGCTCGTCTTGGGCAAGTAATTGGGCTTCACGATCGTCGATCAACCCCACAGCTCGCCCAGTCTGGGTCATGGGCGGAGAATGAAGAGCAGGGCCGTATCTGGTGGGGCATTTTGCTTCTCGATCGCTACACGTCTATCGGTCTTTGTGGTCGTCCCTTTGCAATTGAGGATGCGACACCCGATGCTATACTACCCCAGAGCGACACCCAGTGGGATTCGGGCGAGCTTAGTATTAGGCCATCCCTTGCAGTATCTGCTCTAGTCGATACTGGTATCCCGATATCGCCCTTCGCCCGAACTTGTCAGGCGGCTCATCTACTCTCGCGTGTTTTAAGTCACGTCAATAGTCAGCCGCAAGATAGAGGTGATATGCTGTCGTGGTATCAGGCCGGTGGCCAAATAGCGAAGGTAGTGGAAAGCTTCCGAGCTGCTATAGTTTATGAGGCTGAATGCCCCATACACGATGTGGACACCTCGACAATCCCCAGCTCCCTTGATAGTGCTCGAGGACTGGTGTACAGCGCTTTGATCGTGTTATATGACGCCCATAGCTGTGCTGAAAAGGATTACCCGGGAGGAATTGGATCGCCCGAGCAACTGTCAATTCAACGAATATCCCTCGAAGGAATACTCAGGCTATGCTGCAATGAAGTGGTAGGATTTGCACTTTCCGTGAGCGACAGAATTCGAGAAAAAGGTATGGGGGATATAAGCCCGTTCATAGCCGACAGTTTTTACGCAGCCGCGAGGCACCAAATCTGGTACTGGAAAGAGACTCAGAAAGCGGAGCTGTTGGATTCGATCCGCGATACTACCAAGGCACTACGAACGCTTGGTCGGTTCTGGAATGTTGCTGGTAAGTGATGGCCCCGAAATTAGACCCTTATTTAAGTATGTATTGAATCTTGTAGGTGAATATCTTCGAATTCTCGAAGAGTTCCAAGAGCACTAGCGAGGCGCTAAAACCTGCACGAGTGGGACTGTGGCGCTTATTACGCGTAGCTGGTAGGGCTGGAATCTCAACCCTTCAAGATAATTAGACTACCTCTTGTGATATCATCGAATGGCAGCATTGTCTTAAGTCAGGATGCCCTGCAAGGCGATTCAAAATTCGAGTGATTCTTCCACTGTTTGTTTTGTCATACTAGCCTTAGATATTTGTTTTACCATGACGCACTTACCAAAATGATGTATTTGCGTGGCGTAATTGCCCTATTCCCGCCGACCTGGTCGTAAGCCACGCCGTCCTCTTCTGGAATGGGACTAAGGTGCCCCTTTTATCTTATTCCCTTAACCCAGGCCCAATCAAGGCCGCGAGATAATCTAGGGCTGATCAAGGGCAGCCACGGCGCGAAAGACCCCTGACGCTGCCCATACCCGGCCGACAGCGCGCACCGCGAATCAATTTGTAGGTCACGTCGGACCGGAGCCTCCTGATTTGCTTGCTAAAAGCTTCATCACTTTTTTGTCTCCTTTTTCTTTGATGTTCTGATACACACTACTGCAAGCCCTACCGGCCTTCAATAGGCCCCTATGCCACCCCGATTTTATTTTCTTTTGGTCTTTGTCGTAGTTGGGAGAAAACGTCCCCTGTCCGATGCATTGTAGTTCTCAGTAGTCTAGTTTCTTCTTTGTGCGAGTACCTGGTCGATGATCATCTGGCTTACTAACTTGTTTCAAGTAGATCTCTGTTCGATTTTCTAATATTATGGCGATCATAAGACGAGGCAGCTGTCCGCTGCGTTGCACAGTTGATATTGTTTCTCTTCATCGTATCTACACGTTCTCTATTTGGCTGGCTCAGTTCAGTTCGTCCATTCACTCATTCATTCATTCACATTCTGTTGCTGGTTCAGCATCCCTTCTCTCCTAACAGCCTGGTGCGGTTCAAAGCGTATCACTCATTGCGAAGCGCTCGTCATTCTTTTATTCTCTATTTTGAATATTTCTGCTCTCTATCATTGTGTGTACTGTCGACATTTGAGCAAAAATGTTGCCATTCTTTTTCGGACTCTTGGTGATAAATCCTTTGGTCGTTGCGGCTCCACACAAGCACCGTTGCTCTTCACGACCAGCTACCACAATTGTAGAATGGGTCACCGTGACTGCGCCGGTCGTCGGGCCGACTTCTTTTGCTACCTCGACTATCGATTCGGCCCCCTCTAGTAACCCAGCTCCTGCATTGACCACCGAAAGCTCGTCCGCGCCGGTGGTATCTGTGACCCCCACCCCGGAGTCTACGGAGGCCGTCGAAACAGTTTCTGAGGAGCCTACCTCTACGGTTGCTCCATCGTTGACTTCTGTTCTGGATAACACCTTTGCTGATGCGACTCCGATCGCCTATAAGATCGGTGCCACAAGCCAATGCGGAAATTCGGACCGGCTGATCATGCCGGGCAAGCCCTGGACTGTCAGCAATGCCATGTACGGAGCCAAGGACATGGTCGGCTCGCAGTGCACCAACTTCGACCGCCTCCTCGAGTCCACCAACGGCACGGAGCTGGTTCAATGGACTAGTATTACCAACGTGGAGTATGTGGAGGATACTAAAGACATCTGCAAGGGTTACTCCAACATCGGAGTCGGCGTGAACTTGAAGCAGCCTCTAAGCGAAATCAAGTCCATCCCGGCCTTTTTCAAATGGAGCCGCACAGTCCAGTCTGACTTCCGGGGTACGTAGTTCTCCTCTTTCTCTCTAGCCCACAAGGCCTATTGTCGCGTTCTCATATAGCTAATCTTTCTCCAGGTGCCAACATCTTCGACTTCATTACCGCCCCCACTAGCGGCGACGGCACGTCCACCGCAACGTCGGAGTTCATGCTGTTCCTGCAGATCTGGGGCGGACAGGTGCCGATCGGCTGGGCCCAAGGTCCCGTAGCGACCCTCGAAATGTACGGCACAAGCTGGAAGCTGTATGAGGGCGTCAACCCTGGCAGCGGCGTAACCGTGCGCAGCATGCTTCCCGATGTCGAATACGAGGGCGAGTTTAGTGGTGATCTGAAAGAGTGGCTCGACGCCATGGCCAGTCGCGGATACATTAACATCTCGGACTACGTCAATGTCGGGAACAGTGGTACTGAAATCTTCTATGGCAAGACCACACAGGAGGTTACCACAGCACTCGAGATTGTCGTATGAAATTGAGCTTTCGGCCGATTTTGGCCTACGTCGGCTCTGATTTAAAGCAACCAATTTGACTTTGGTGTTAAAAATGAGTTCTTTTCATGTATATATTTTCGTAAAAGAAGTGTTTAGACAACTAGCCATTTGGAGATACGTTAGAGGCTATCTACTCTTTATGGTTTTCGGTCCGTCTCTTGTTCTGCTTCCTCGGGTAATCCGAGGATATATTTAGAGCAGCTTATTACCGTTACATCTAAAAATAGCGCGATTTTTTTTGGGCTGGCAAGACCATATAACCTTCGTTACCTTTGAATCCAATTGAATGTGATTAAGACTAGCTAGTAAAAAGGGTATGAGAACGTGTCGAAGAGAAAGGAGCTTTACTGTATATTAAGTAAAACAGAGATTAAGCCCTACCTATTATTTATTTTCCTATTTTGCTTCACACTATATGATCACTTTTTTCCGGCTCCCTGCCTCTCGAAGTCTAGTGTAAAAGGCGAGGTAGCCAACCTTACCTCTTGGACCAGACCAAGGGGGGCTCCCTCAGGGTGCAGCATCTGCTGCAATAGCACCATACCAGAATCGGTCTTAATGAGATCAAGAACCCGCTCGCGAGCTGTCTCGATTAACTCTCCTTTAAAGGTTACCTGGTCTACTCTCCAGTCACGGAATAGCGACGCTATAGTGGCTACAAACTCAACCCAGGAGAATTTTTTGTCGGGGCAGTCGCGCGCACCTTCAGACCAACCCACAAAAATACCGCGTCTAGACTGGAGGAACTCTTCGTTTTCGATGCTTTTCTCCTGTCCGCCGGCTGTGGATTCGGTTCCCGCCGGCTTAATGAAGCGGGAGGGTCGCCAGATGAGCGAATCAGATCCCCACCATCTGGGATCAGACTGTAGAGAGGATTAAGCTAGACACATCATAAACGACAGAGTGCATAGGTCTTTTGCAGTGCTTCGTACTGACGGGCGTGAAGTTCAGCAATGAATCATATCGTTGGCTTGAGAAATGCTTTCATTTCAGACCGTCTCGTTGTATTTTTCATTGAAGTAGGACTCCATGAGCTTTCTTTTTAACCAATTAAGAAGAATCAAACCGATTTTGCGATTTAGCTGTATCACAAGTTAAATACATTCAGAATGGAGCAAAGAAGGTCTTATGCAACGTTCAAGGAACAGTAATCCAATATACTTAGAAATTTAAACGCTGTATCCGGTACTGGAACTATACTCATAATTACTTAAGGCCAGACGGCTAGCAAAAACAATAGCTCGTTTTTCAAAGTTCTTTTTTCTCACATTAAGTTGCCACGATTTTTTACACCACGCGAGCCTCCTTCAGTAAGTAGTTAGCAAGTATACAGTATGTATGCACAGTATTGAATGCCACCACTCCCTACCATCGTTCCTTTTCCCGGAGCCAGAAAATGAAATTACTGAGTCCTTATAGGGGATGCCGTGTGACGTGATACTCCTGTTCGTGTAATATTTGGTTCCCAGACACGCGAGCAAGGCCCGGAGACGTGTAGCACGCCACAGCCGGCCTGGGCTCGCTAGGAACAAGCATGAAGTCTTGGCTACTATGATGCGGGACCAGTTCAGAACCTTCGCTCATCATGACATGATCTAAATCGTTATCCGTTTTAGTGACGGTTGAGATGTCGTATAATGTGATATTGTTCTGCTTTTTGGCTCGAGATCGAAAGTTTGATTTCAAGCGCTCGTAGTACGAGGCGGTTGGTGACCAGGCGGGCTTGTTTTTCGATTGGGCTGAGGCTGTGAAGAGTTGACGGAAGGCTGAGGAACACGATACAACTATGCCTGTTTTGGCGAAGCTTGGTGATTAGTAGGCAGGGAATCGTGGATAAGTTGAGATGATATGCAAGTACATACACAGAGATGATTGGATGGAACTCCAGAACCAGAGGTATGTGCTGTTTGGTA
Source organism: Xylariaceae sp. FL1651 (assembly GCA_025201745.1). Classification (NCBI taxonomy): domain Eukaryota; kingdom Fungi; phylum Ascomycota; class Sordariomycetes; order Xylariales; family Xylariaceae; species Xylariaceae sp. FL1651. The sequence continues at coordinate 59,504 of MU624241.1, forward strand.
AACCGGTAGACAGCTGCGTAGCCCCTACATCAACTACTCGTGCTATTGCTATTGCTATAGTGACAAGAGAGAGCGAGAAGATGCCCATGATGGCAATCTTTTTCGCCCACCGAATCTGGACATTCCAAAGGAGGATAATAGGAATGAGCATAACTAATCAGCTGCTGTGAGTACATGTTATATGGGATACTTAGGGAGCTTGTGGCCACTTACTCAAGAAGTCAGACAGAACATCGAGGGCCGCGTTCACGTCAAGCGTGGTCCTGAGAAACGACGTACCCCGGCCGGAGATACAGTAGATTTCAATTGCGTGTAAACTGCCGAGATAGCATTGGTACTCCCCGTCCCCAATAGTTACGAAAAACGTGCTAAGGGAAAAAAGAAGTATAGGCCACCACAGATACTTCAAGATATCGACACAGGTGCCCAGCCTCTTGAAAAAGAAAAGCATGGAAAGCTTGAAAAAGATCAAGGTGGTATAGTAAAGTATCTGCACAACACAAGAGATGACGAGGTAACGGCGTAAACGTGCAACATAGTCAGCTCCAATGGGCACGACCCCAGCCCCGACGTTTAAGATGTAGTACATGTCTTTAGCCCCATACTGCCAGAGGGCTGCTGTAGTGACAACCAAAATATAAGCAAATAAGATGCAAAAGTCGTCTAGATGGAGTCGACGCGCCCTGTGGAAACGTGCGTACAGTCGACCGACAAGAAAGATTGTAGCAACGGCGGCGCCCGCCCATAGAAAGCCCTACATTGAGATGAATCAATAAATACCCAAAAACAAAATCACAACATGTCGAGAATTCGTACGATGAAAAGCTCATAAGGGATACCAGGTGGCGAAGGTCCCGTGTCGGGAAGTATTACCGTGTTTGGAGCGTTGCTCCCGACGTCTCGGGCTCGTAGGTCGTGTTCAAGCGATAGCATGGCAGAGAGAAGAGAGATTGTTTGCAATAGATTGGAGGTGTAAGTACACTGGAATATACATAAAGAAAGCGCCTGATCTAGGAGTGACGAAAAGACCTGAAGATTCGACATTTCAAGTTTACGATATGATCACGATCACCGTAGGGACATTATATATTAAAGTTAACCACATCGATTTGTCTATTTTAGACCTTCGAGGTTCCTGATAGTGTTTGAGTCGCATGTGTGCATTGCAGATGGCCATGGCTGATCCTTCAGAACATCGCACTATCTATTCCTCCCCCCCCAACTGCCTACTGCACATTCAACTACACGACCTGAAATACCTTAAGTAAGGCTATAGAGTTTCCTCAATGTTTTAGCCCGTAGTATTTATGAGGCGTATTAGATGATCAATTGTGGTACATTTTACTCAGACAAAAACAGAGTACGTTGTGCATTAAGATTGACCTCACCTCGTATGGTAGCTAGTAGGAAGCTGGGAGAAATCTGAATATAGATGCAGAAATGGTAGAGCGCTTCAAGCGCTAGCTTGCCTCGCCATCCTCTGTAGGTCAGAAGGCGGTTGTGGAGCTAAGAGTATCTAGACAGCCAATCAGCAGTATAAATGCAACGTTGAGGATCGAGACACAGCGTGTAGTAGGGAAGGGCGCTAATCTATCGCATTCGCTTGTGTTCATGCAGGATTTAACAAACCGGCCCTTTTGTGTTCGGTCAAATGCTACAATATATTCAGCTAAGTGTGCACACCCTTCCAAAGGGCTCAGGTTGAGGTCCGAATCGGATTGACCAGAAAGGGCGTGTGACAATACAGAAAATGAATTACAGGGTTTTTGTGTTGCAATGTTAGCGGAAATATAACAGCCTACCCACAGACAGGATGTGGATCCTAGTCGATTCATGCGGGCTACTTCGCGTGTAGATATCTGCAATATCTACGACGTAATCCCACAAAGGTTTAGCCACAATACTGCACTAACAAACGGGTTATGCAACCCACCCGGAAACCTCGTCTTATAGAACGCCTGTTTAATGATTTTTCTCAATTTTTACTCCGCACACTGCGTTCCAGAAAATCGTGTCGGTTGGCAAATTCAACTAATTACTATGTCTCTCGCGTAACCTGAACAAAGTTTGTAGACATTGAGTTTTCCCCGGAGTCTTAACCTTCGCCAAATACTAATGAATTGCCTGGAAACGAGCCTGAGTCGTTAAGCAATAGACAGAGCGTGACGGATGGCCATCACGCCCATGGCACCTTGCGCTTGTTACCGGGACTTTGTGCCTGGGCGTGCTACTGTAGCACTGCTACTGTATGTTTTAGATGCCGATATACGAAGGATCGCAATTCACGATATTTCGACAGTCTTCAAGTCATTGCCGGACGTCACCAGGTATGACGAATCGTATATGGACCCGATTTGTTAGAAATAGAGCGGGAGCCGAAAGCCCTTTCGGCCAACCTTTTCGGCCAACTCTTTCGGCCAACATCTTACATAAGGCTTACACTAATCTAATTTATAACAATCGATAGCCAATCCGAAAAGCTATCGATTAATATAGATTATATTATTATAGTTGTTGTTTCCGTAAAATTATAGCTGTTAAGGCTTTCAAAAAGGTGCCCCGATAACTAAACGAGGGCGCCCACCTAACAACGCTCTGTATAAATGTTGATTTTTTTTCCAAAAATTTTTATATATAACAATATAGAACTATTTTGAAATTGTTGATGGCGGGTTGAAAAAAAAAAATTTTCCATCGTTTTTTATTTGACCCCACTATATCATTGCATTACACGACCTTTATTTATAACCAATGCTTACTCGCGCTTACCAACGGCATATACATAGTTAGGTGGATAGACTGCTATTTTACGGGAAGATAATATTGGCCACATAGTCTGTAGTAATAGCTCTGCTCAGTTTCACAGCTACTACGTAACGCCTTAATACCACATCATAGCACCACAACATCGTCACAGATATGCGGTACTATTACGCTGTATTTTCAATCTTTGAGCCCCATAGGTCCTCATGTAAAGCTTCCTGCAATTGCAACTAGGTACCTCTATTATATATAGCGGGCTCAGCTATACTTATTGAGTAAGGTAATATTTTCATTGCCAAACCTTGCAAGTTTACACAAAGACGCCTTTTTGGGGGCAATTGTGGTGTAGCTGTATGTTATCTTTATTAATTATTATTTCCCGTCATTCCGTGCTCGGAGCACTTGGTCAACGGTGGATATTACGATTGCAATCTTTAATAGCTTGCTCTTTGACACTGCCATGTTTATTGTGCTAAGGCAGCCTGCTTTAGAGTTGCAGATATGGACATTTAGAAGGCAGACAGTGACGCCCCACGCCATCGCGCTGACACGACAAGCTACTATAGCATTAATGGTGAATGATAAAGTTATATATATGCGCAGCGTAGCCGAAGAACGTAATGAGGGCTTTGCTGTTGAGAAGAACAGAAATGTTGACTCTCCATAATTATACCATAACCACAATGACTACTGGAATAAATTTTTAACAAAATACATCTGAGCTTTGAGTGGCACATGTGTGTAATTAGGGGAAATATACATAGAGAGGCTATTAAGAAAATACGATGCGGCATTCCACATTGTAAGTCAGGTAACGGGTGGCCAATGCCTCAGTTGTCCAGACTTATGCGCTTATATGCGACATAATGTCACCAGCATCGGCGAAAGAAAACTCGAATACTACTTCATCCCATAGCGACTGAGAGAGTGCCTCGCCTTCTTCAGTGTAGACAAGTCGAGCCATCCTGTGAGAAGCAAGCCAATAGTCGTCAGTCGATGATCGCGATATGAGGAGGAGACTTGCGGCTTTATCTTGCAGTCTCCAATACAGTGCCGTGGGACTCAGCGCCTTGCCTGACGGTCGCTTTGATAATAGCCCGAGCACCAACAGCGGAGGACCTCCCGAACAAGCGTGAGATATTGTCGGCAATGAAAATGACTATGGGATTGTATAGGTCTCGCGAAATGCCTGTGCCATGGCAGAAACCGGGAGTGGCTACGTTCAGGATTACAACTGAGCTTGGCACATGCTTTACCAATTGGCTCATCACAAGCTGAACTAGTAACTTCGACTTGTTGTACTGTTCGCGGCTATTAAAAGCAACCCGGCTCCTCTTGAAGGCTGGTAGGATCGGCGATTCATTTCGTTCCTCCAGAAGCGCCAACCGAGCCGAGTCCGAAGAGACTAAAGTGATGCGACCCGGTTCTGAGTTCCGTCTCTTGGCTTTGATGACTGGAAGTAGCCGAATAAGAAGCAGAATTGACGACAAAAGTTTACTTGTATGTCCTCTTCGTATCCGGTAGAAGCATTGAATACCTCGATAGCTTTGCAAACCCCTGCATTCAAAATCACAACGTCTAGTCCAGCGAGGGCGTCGGCACGCTTCGCGAAGGCAATGATGGAATCGTAATCGGACATGTCGAGCTTCCATACTTCGATTTCACTCGTAGATTGTTGGTGCCGACTTGCCAACTTGTCTCTGGCCGCTTCCCCGGCTTCCTCATCCCGGACGGCGAGGATGAGCTTTTCGATATTAGATCAAGTGATGACCGCGCACCTGCCGCTGAGATTGACCTCATGTGGGCTTAGCGAAGGAGGTGTCACAAAGAGCTATCGATAGAAGAACTAAGTCACGGTCGACTCCTATTCAGGAAAAAGCTCAAATTAGAGAGTCGACATCGCCTAATTCTCTACCAAAAGTTTGCGTCGCGATAAGATAAAATCGCGTCTATTTTGATTTCATGGTAAGAAGAAAGGGGGCGGAGGAATGGCGGAAAACGACAAAGAGGGGAGTCGGTGTGACCCCCTTCATCCCTTGTCTCTGAGAGTTGAGCCTCGTCCTAATCTCTCCCCGAAAAGCGTGTTACTTATAAAGAACATAATATAAGAAGTATATATATACGTCTTGATAACCAAAGCTTAGCGAATGCGCCACAGGTAGCAGAAAGAGTAACCAAGCCCTGACCTTGCATTATTGCTTGTCATATCTGACTGCATGCACATCAGTGGGAAACCTCATCCTCTCATCACAGCCTGCGGATACCAGCCCGGTGACTTGTTCCCCTTGCGTCGCTGGTACTATTGGTAGTGAAGGTGACATTGATGTTATACATGGAAGAGAATAAGTGATTTGGGTCCCTCCATGAGGGGTGGATTAGCTGTGCACACTGTACACCCAACGGTAGCTCAACTGAGCATGACCTATTAGGACGTTTCCCTACCTATGAAAGGAACATGTAAGAGCAAATACGTGGTGTTGAGACTCTAGACTACTGAAACGCGATCTTTGTGTGTTCCCACACTCTCCGTAATGTAGCGCTCGTATTGGTCTACTGCGCCGCTAAATTATGAGCATGAAATCCGCTTGGCGAATATGATTATGCCTGTTGGCTACAGTCTCTATGTACCCGAACCTGCGAGTCTTGCGATCTTTGACGCGGCTACATACCGGCCGGGATTTGCCTGGGCCAATAATTGGAGCTCTCGGGCCTTGCTTCGAAAGGACTCATGCTGCGTTCCATTCACCACTCGTAGTACTGCATCGGACAAGCAATTTACCGTCCACGTGGGACTATTTTCGCGGCATCCCCACACGCCTACTCCAATGTACTCGACTAACTGCGCAAACCCATACAGATCCAGCCACAAGGGCAGGATCACTTGCGGAATGCCAGCGCTGCATGACCTGGGTTAGCATGTCCCTCATAAGCTCCCGGTGGGACGAGTTCATTATACGAAAGGTCGAGACGTTACCTGATGGCTTCGTGATAACACCCCGAACCTCCATGGTGTACAGACGCGATGATGTGTCCGGAATCCAACAGTGATGGCGGATCAACGGCCAACCAGCGCTCGACCCTTACCCTGCCTGCATTGGTAAATGGGAGAAGAGGCTCCAGGAAACGGTCATCATACGAGCTCTCTTTTTTTAATTTCCACGAAACTTGAACGTTACTCCCTTGCAGGACTCTCGCTATAGCTCCTGCCATCGTAATAGCTCTTTCCTCCGAGAATTCGAAACCTGACCCCAAATTGACGAGTATAGTTGGTGCTTTTGTTAACCAACTAGCCAACTCTTCGTCCTGCTCGGATGCCGTACTTAGAGATAGTGTAATAGGACCTGTACATGTTACGTTCTGGGGAATAACCTCAACAGGGATCGATGCTTCGGGCATAGTTTGTGAAAGCCAAGGCACATCTGGACGATGCAGTGCAAGAAAATTAATTGGATCTTTAAAACCTTTGGACTTCAGATATGCCTTCTTTTCGTGTATTTCTGGCATCCGAAGCATCGCTGATATAAGTTGAAGGTTCAACACAACGTTTTCTGGAATTTTGCTCCACGGTACCGGATACTGGAGCCCGGAGCCCATACTAATTTGAATCAGTGGTGTCACTCGTATATCATTGGCATATTAACTTACGCGGGGTACTTCCAGAGGAATTGTCCCCCAGGTTGTTGTGTGGGAAAGTTTTCTATCAACGTATTTGGGCTAATAATAGCGTGCAAACGGTTCTTGTCCCTTGTTGCGTCAATAGCTGGGCGGAACAGCGTGTCGAGCACAACAATAGCTGGATTAACATCATCAATTATCGTGGCAATTTGCTCGTAGATGGCCAGATGATCTTCTGCGCTCCACGGTGAGATGAACAACTGAATATCTTTGCATAGATGATTGATGCCGGCCCAACCAGGTGGGTGAATTGAATTCGAAGTGTTCTTGCCAAACGTGCGACAAGTATCATAAACTGACAAGCCATTGACGGGGTGAAACACTATTTCCTTTCCGTCCGTGCCTTTTATATGCGAAGAGAGGCGCTTCAACCTTGACGCCATAGGCGCGAAAGAGCCGAAATGTAACTGGACATGGGCATGACGTTCTAAAAGAGCTTGCGCTGTGGCTACATGGACATTGGAAAGCCCGTAGTCGCTCGTTACAAGAAATAGGGCGGTATTGTTTTGGCCGATCACAGGTGGTACCACGATGGCGGTGGGCGATAGTAAAGACGAGTTCCAGGAAAGAAGAAGAGTGACAAATACTACGCCAATTGTCGTCACCAGGGATCGTTGGACAGGCATCGCGAAGACGCGGCGAATAAAATGAAGGTGAGACAGGGAAATAGATGATGGGAGGTTCTGAGGAACTGCACTTCTATGGTTCTAGTTTTCATTGCTGCAAGGTAACGGGTTCAAGGGGTAGCCAAGCCACCTGAGGATCGTTCCCAACCACCCACCGCCACGCTACCAAGCTGCGCAAGATAAATCTTTCTCATCATCGGTACACTCACATTACTTATCATGTTGCTGCTTCCCTTGCTTACTTTGGCCTTGGGTATGTTTGTGGGAGTCGTAATCAATAGAGCGTAGTTCGACGTACCTATTATCTTCCGTAATGCCGTTCACCGTGATGAACTTGTCTGACGGACAATCGGTTGAAACCCTGAAGTCGCGGATGAAAGAAGCCAGTCCTCTGAGGGTGCCTCTTGGTATTTTCTTTGTGACGTTTGGAGAGGTGTCAGCCGTTCCAGTACTCGTAAGGCTCCCTTTATGTCAGGTGTATTTGTGCCACGACCCTATAGGGTGGCCATATTTAGCCTTTGGATATGTATGAGGGCCTTCCGGCCCTTGTATGAAGGTCGGGATGGTTAGGAATCAATGAATCACTTTGAACCCTGACACCTAACCTATATTTTAACAGCTAATAGGCTCCTATTCACTTTGTGACTGAACCCTATGACATGTTGATTCCTTTTCTTGTTGTAGACCGTTTAGAAGCTTATTTTCTGTTAATACAACCCCTTAGATCAATATACCGACCGGTTGAGCACTTGCGAGGCAGAAGCGTGGACGAAGCGATTTATTTATTTTCGACGAGCCGTACCGTTTATTTGGCTAGATGACGACGAGATGCCTACTCGTGAGGCGCCGGTGACGGTCGTGAGGGGTATTCTAAAGGGGTATCTTTATTACGAAGTGATGTGATCTTTTTGCAGCTATACAACCTAGCGGTTGACCCTTTTCTTCTTCATTGGCTGAGATTTTCGTGGCTGTTTTTGCTGTTGGAGATCTTTTTCGTTATAACTGTTGATTTGCTACGTGTTATCTGTGGCTGCTTTTGCAGTTAGAGATTTTTTGATCGTAGCTGTTGATTTGCTTCTTGCTAGCCGCTATTTTCCGTTATCTTGCCGCTACTCGTCGGCCGTAGTAGGCTATTGCCGGCGGCCTAGAAGGATGTTGTTTTTCGTGTTTTCGCGGTTCGAGCTGTATTGGCTTTTGCGCCCGCGTAGGTGCGGAGCAGCCACTTCGACGGGGGGCATAGATCTAAAGCGACGAGGTCGACCCCGAACAAGAACAACAAAAACAACAGAACGAGCGCAAGAAGCCAAAAATAATAACTAAAATAACACTAACCAAAACATAAAGAAAAAAAAAAAAAAGACTTTTTTATGGGCTATTATATGGCAGCAGCGAGGTAACGGCGTCGTCGTTACGGGTGATTTTAAAGGTATTTGGGGCTTTGAGAGTGCTTGAAAAGGTTTAAAGGGACTCGAGATGGCTTACGGTTGCGAGGTCGTTACGTAGCAGCAGGGTGTATGTGGTCGACTTTTTTAAGAGCTTAGAAAAGTCCGCTTTTCGCTAATGCAGTAGGCCATTGGCTACGTAGCGCGGCTACGGCTAGGCTGTTGAGAGACGCTAGCTAGGCTGTTAGGGATGGTTATAGCCTTTGTACCGGCCTAGGGTTAGTGTTAGCCGTTAAAGCTGTTGCGAGTCTGCTGCGTGGCAGCGGTGTACGTGTAGTTTTCGACCTTTTTAGGAGCCTAGAAAGGAGTTTGCTTTTCGTTTAGGCAGGTATGCCTTCGACCTTTTATGTAATAAGGTGGTGGAGATATTGCTAGGTGGTTAAAAGATGTTAGCTGGGCTGCTAGGAAGTTGTGGCCTGCGTATTGGCTTGACCTGTTGGACTGTTTTGCTGTTGGGTGGCACCAGCTAGGTTGCTGGAGATGGCTAGAGATGGCTAGAGATGGCCTTTTCCCGTACCTTGAGGACAAGGCACAGGTGGAGGGGGGGATTTTGTTAGGTGTATTTGTGCTACGACCCTATAAGGTGGCCATATCTAGCCTTTGGACATATATGAGGGCCTCCCGGCCCTCGTATGAAGGTCTGGATAATCAAGAATTAACGAATAACTTTAAGCTCTGACACCTAACCTACATCTTAACAGCTAATAGGCTTCTATTCACTCTATGACCAAACCCCATGACACCTTAGTGACACCAGAACGAATGCGTGTACTGAAAGATTTCCACCCTGCTGTCAGAGGTAATAGGTTAACCGTAGTACCCCCATTGGTACTACGCTACATATAGTTTGACACCTTCACTAAAGGTATCTAAAGACTTTTTATATAAGATTATTATGACCGGCAAGCAACTGCAAATGATACCTAAGTTCAATTCTGCCATACTATAGCCGTACTTAAACGATTGATAAGCGATCTCACACTAAAGCCTGGCAAGTCAAGCCATACCAGGGTGGATCAGAGGGGACAGATACCGCCCCCTTATGCCAACACACCGTGCTGGCTACTGAGAAGGCAGAGGCGCTAAACTCCGTTAGGTGTGGTATCTAGTAACTTTGGATGTGACTTCAACTTACGTAAGACCTGTAAGGAACACAACCACGAGGCCAAGCTTCATGCGTAATGATAAATTCAAAGACATAACCATCGTGAGGGGGATAGTAAGGACGTAGAAGTCTGTGATTGTGCTGAAAATTCCCTGAGCAAAATTTAGTTTCTGTTGGTGGCTGTCGCATCGCAATGATGATGGCAGTGAGTCCCAACCTCCATCGGATGGTCGAGGTAGACAGTATACCAGATTGACGACGCTGGTCGTGGTATAGAAGACAACAACCAATACAATTTCAACCCACGATGGGAATTTTCCAGTTCGGTTTGGACGAAATATCCGAAGATACAAAGTGAGCAGTATAAGTTTGTAGAACATAGCACCGAAGATATACAAGATTCCCGCTGCCAACAATAGCTGCATAAGTTAAGACTTTAGTAGATAATTGGACAAGAGCACATACTTTCAAATACGCCGGTGTGGCTGCGGAAAGAGGGATATCCCAGATATGTATGAATTGAATGTCAGTTTCGGCAATGAGCAAGGCCACTTATTTCTTAGTAAGGCCTTCTCACTGTAGCTCTAACTGCTATAATTATAAAGTAAATATAGGCCATAAGTTTGAATATAGGAGTTTATCTTGAAGCACACATAACTCTATATGTACTATAATTACTTTACTTTCATCTATCTGGGTACCCCTAGCTGCTTACCTATCTCTAATCCCCAGCCAGATTAAACAGTCATGAAATAATACATGCAGCTCCATCGGCAGCTAGAGATACGGTTTCAAGGGGATAAATGCTATCAACAAAGAGGCCATGTTGCCAATAAGCATTATAGGAGGCCCGCATGTTCGATTAACTTGATTTGGATGAGTACCAAAGCGGATGAAGCTGTTAGATTTAGTGGTTATTTATTGTATTAGACGTTTTTTCAACTAGCTTGCTTCAAAGATTTACAAGATAATATGTGTGGTGAAGCTTGTCAGCCATAGGGTTGGGCAATACCCGGCCCATGGGTACCCGACTACTATGTAGAGTGATCCTCCCAGTATAACCTCACAAGCTCTTTTCTGGTATCTCCAATCTGACAAAATGACACCGGACAGTGGCTGCATCATCGGCGAGCATCCCAAGACCAGCAATTTGACAGTAGCGGTGGGCGAGTCAGGCTATAGCTTTTACATCTTACCTGTAATTAGGAAATGTGTTGAATGTGCTTAGTACGATATCGTACTTATCACACGCGTGACAGAATACAAATCTGTTGTACTATGTCTATTGCGTATATCTGTTTCACTAAAGGAGAGAAGGAAAGGTATCGTACGCAGCAGAGTTCTCCCTAAGGAAGAACTTCTGTTTGGCGTACGAACTAGAAGATAAGGGAAATTTTGTACACACGTAACGATAGCCCTATGACAGGGGTTGTACGAGGCTGATGTTGCATTATTGTATGCTTTTTTAGAGGGCTTAAAATCCCGAGTGAGATAAAATTCTTAAGATAACATGATATCGCGGGATTGTGGATCCCTTTGGTGCAGCCTTGCAGTTCAGCCTCGTGATCCTGGACCCCTAGGGGTCCAGCGGATCGGTAAATATTGTATTCGGAGATCACACAGCTATTTAAGGATCTCCGGGAGCACTTCTACCTGATCACACGTTCTAGAAGATCATCCTAATATATGGCGCTGAGCGCACTGTTGATCAAGGCACCGATGACTACTACACTTTGCTGGTATATCCACAGTATTGCAATACATGAGAATCTAAAATTATTGCTAAAATCAAACGGCGATATATCCCACTCAGAGCTTGAGCTTGAAACCGTAGCCGACGGTATTAGTGTCACTATTTGAGTCGGAGCTCAAGGGTTAAACATAGGCTACAAAGGCATCATTTAGGATCCGAAGGCTGTTATTAGAGCTAACGCCTGTTCAGCGAGTCGATCGATGCTTTCCACCGTGGAGAAGCGACGCTCAACAGACGACGAACCAACTGAATCCACATCAAGAAAGGGTAATTACAAGAACACTTGGCAGTACTTGACAGTCCGAACCTTCATTGCCGACTACGTCTACGCTACGGGGAAAGCAAAGAAGCATCTAGGAATGTACATGATGACGGATGATCACTATAAGCACCTGCTTGGCTTCATTGAAGACATCTTCTAGCGCTTTGACGGCATAGTGCGCTCAGATACCCAACTTTCTACAGCGGCGGTATGGGCATGATTGAAAAGAAGGATCCGCTGAACCTGCTCGCTACCTCTTAACATATCCATAATGGCCAGATGAACTTAGCTGTTTCGAAGGTTATTGTCTAGGATAGAAACAGGTCAATCAAAAGAGGTAGAGAACATCAGTTTGCAGATATGATGTCTTTCAAATCAGAAAGGAAGATGGGAAACTAAATAGATGCGCAACATTCCCCCTCTTTTTATCCAGCCTTATGGACCTATAATTAGACTCTACCAAACTATGGTAACAAGATATGAAGAAGCCACTCGGCCATTACGAGAACCACACTGGTAGATGCAAAACCGAAGTGACCCCAAAAAGCAGCAAGCCCTTCAAACACCGAGGTTCGAAGTTGCAATTTCAGGTACGTCCAGAAGAGACAATTAATTACTGGAACATAAAGTATTCGATTAAGTGCAGAAAATCCGCGAAACTATCTCAAGTTACTCAGGGCAAGGCCAAATGGGCGTGATGGATTATTTCATTAAATTCTACGGAAGTGTGACGGCTGGTGTCCTATTTGCAGCTGTCAAACAGATTGACCAGCCGTCAGGCTATTGTTCATTGTCCTGGTGAATGGTGGGACAATTACCTGGTGAATGGAATACCTAAGGTATCTATGTACCCCACTAATCCCTGCCTATATATTCCTGCACTGCAGCTGTTAGATAGATACTTTCCTTTCTTCCTCATCTTAGTTATTTCGTAAGGAATATACGGTAAATTTGGTCTCAGAACCAAGTACTGACTTCCGGGCCGTGACAGGAAGACGGGTATCGAGTTTAATTCTCCGGGCTGAGGCAGGTATGATGCGTCTTCACATTGAGAACATTATAATGTCTTCGTATTTCTGACGAGATGCAACCTGCATAGCCTTGCACCCTCTGTTACTATCAAGAATTAAGTTTGTACTGTGAATAAAGACGGACTGCTGCATGGAAAAACAAAAACTTGTAGCCCCACATTAAAGAACGTAATTATTGCCTTTGTACATTATTTTGCTTTATTTCTCTGCGGAAAGCGGCCCTCGTCATCTTTGTGACCGCTAAATCTTTTGTTCTTAGATATTATATCTAGTGATAAGCGATTCCTTGACTTCATTCACTAGTCGCACACTTTCGTAGCTATTTAGTGCGTCTCACAATCATATACGGTACTGTACTGTACTGTTTAATTCCTTTGAGCTACAATCGATCCCTAAGTCATGTATCAACCTCCACCCCAAAATGCGTCTCCGTCTCCAAAGCCCATAAGTAATAGAAAACTCCGCAAGCCACATTTCGTACGAGCCCAACAAGCATGGAAGAATCTCAGAGCGACATTCTCAGTGCTAGAGGACAGTAACCTTCTACGGTACCAAAGAGTATTAGGTTTAGGCGGATTCGGTCTTGTGCAGTTATGGCAAATGTATAAGGCGGACGGAAGCCCCGACCGTAACGTCGCTGTCAAGATTACGACTGCTCCAGGCCAAAAATCACGTGTTGAGTCGATGAAGAATGAAATTTGGTGGAGCAAGGCAAGTGGAATTCGAGAAGCCTTTTATAACACGTTAAACATTTTAACTTACCATGAGCTATTACAGCTTTTCAAAGGCTGTGAACATCTTGTTCAACTTGTCGATATACCAGATGACATCGCAAAAGCTATGGACATCAATAACGAGTTTGCAGATACGGCACCGATCATGATTATGGAAGAATTAGGTCGTGGAAGCCTGTATGACCTACTTACGCGGATGGTAAACGCCGTACGGACAAACATTTTGGCACAAAGCGACTATAAGATAATTGAATACATCCCTTCAAGAGTTCTATGGAGAATATTTCTATGCTGTAATTATGTGCCTTACCTGCTAGCTACAGTGGAAGCTAATAATGAAATTAGTAACTCGCGCTTGCATCGGAATGGCATACCCACCAGTTTTAGACGGGTCTGACCAGTCCACCAAAATTCGCGAGACCGTTAAACCAGGAATGGTGGCCAGGAAAATCGTTCATATGGATATAGATCCTCAAAACAGTAAGACGTTCAACCCCATAGCAGCGCTACGCGGCGGGGAATGGATTTTTGTTTATTCCTGGAATAGTCTTCGTCTCGGAGTTGGACACTGCCACGTTCGACGCTGAGCACTCGCATGTGCCAGTGGTCAAGGTGAGCCGATTCCTATCTCAGCTCAATCAAAGTTAAATCATGATTCGCACAGCTCATCTTCCTACAGATTGCTGACTACGGGTGTATGACTGAGTGGCACGACGAGTGGGATGATCGCACGTACGACACTGCGCTTCTCTGCAATAAATGAAGTAAAATTGACTGTCAATAGTAAATTAAGCATGCTATGGGGAAAACATGATTACAAAGCCCCGGTGAGAAAATCTGTATTAAACAATGTAAATATTGAACTGACACTTTATAAAGGAACAATTCGATTCGAATCGGGCTTTGACACCTAACGCGATTGGTACCCAGACCAACATCTGGGGCATAGGCATTGTAGGTGTATTTGTGTCACTGACAGGTTTTTTGAGTCTCAAAAGAAAACTTTGAAAACACCCGAAAACACTACAGTGAAACTTGGCTGACCAGCCAGACAATGTATAACCTCATCAGCCACCGCTATATCAGACGTAACACGCGTGAAGCCCGCTACCGCCTAGTACTCAATGGTACAAGTATGGTCCGGACATACGGCTGGCGCCTACTGGCCTCCACGGACGAACCGATCATAGCTGATTACCGAAATGCCGACCTGGAACTTCGGGAGCTTGCCGCACGGTGTATGTGTGAAGACCCCTGGCAGCGACCGACACTGAGCGAGCTCCACGACAGGTGCATCGCGAATATCAACAAGGGCAACGACGACGCCGTCGCTGCCGCAATGGGTCTGTTTCCCGGTTCGCTGCCATTTGTGCCAGGCGCACCACCACCCAACCCATTCATGGAAGACGAGTCGTATACGAAGCGACGGCCACTAGGCCAGCCAGAGCCCGATGAGCTTCTTGTCAAGTTTTATCGCGACTACTTCCTCGATGCTCCGCCTGTCACGGATCCGTATGAGGACTACTGGTCTAAACCCCCGGTCCCGGATGAAGAGGAGCCGCCACCACTTATCGTCCCACCACCGCCACCGCCTGCCGCGCTGGTGCATGCACAGTCCGTTCGTGACGAAAGTGCGCCCAAAGACCAGGCTAACACAAACAAAAGTATATGATGATGGCGATTGGTGAACACGACATATGTGATTTTTGGTTTAGAGTGGCTACACCGTCTTTATAACGATTTATAAAATTTTTCATGTTTCTACCACTATTTTGTAACAAATATACATGCAATTATTGATGGAATCTTTATTAGTGCAATATTTCTTCATCTCTCCGTTGACAACAGCGGCTATTAGATTAGCTGAATGGCCGTAGGAAGGAAGGATAGACAGAGACGCCAAACGATTATTATTTCGATTTTATTGACTTAGCGGTGTATAGACGCGCTACTGACTCTATGGTGTTTCTAGCACCTGGGAGCATGCAATAGCTCACCCTGAATTCGAAAGCGGGCTAATTCAAGGAATTGACTGAACACTGGCGGAATATTCTAGGTCAGAATTTGCTCTGGAGTTACTTTGGTAAACGTAAAGATAAAGAAGTGAGAAAGAAGTTAAGGCTCGCAGTACACTAGTTTATATGATTACTTACTAAATCAAAAGTCATGATCACTCGAATCATGGCCGGGATGGAGTGCCTATCGTGTAATAAATCGATCTGAAATCAATCATGTCTTGCATTTTGTTTGTGCACAGAGTCGAATCATGGTTAACAAGGTAGCCGTGCTGGCTCACATAGGTTCTCCGGCTACCATTGGACCGAGATACTGAACGGTGACTAAATATTGTTTGACTAGTAAGCATGGCTGATGAAGCGTAGCAAAGACGTTCTCGAGATATACATAGCCGACTGGCTTCTTGGGTAGACCACTATAGTGGGTTTCAAAACCCCCCTGGGAGGTCCTAGCTACGCGCGCCGTCTCGCCTGAGAACAACGACGCTCTCTTTCTCAGATTCAATATAGGGCCGATTTAGATTTCACTCATATCATTATTTGACGAATGATAATTCGCATGATTACCGAAAACAGACGGTACATAACGGGGCCGCCAATTAGCCGCAAGAAGGGCTCGCTCTCATGAGGCAGTTTAGGCTAAATGCAACGCTGTCTAGGCATCAGCGCCTCATATCGCCGGCCCTCGGCGGAATTGTTCTCTAAGCTAATCGCCCGCCTTTTTTGCCCCATAGAGCGCCACTATCGTGAGCCTCCTTTCTCTTGTTACCCCTCAAGGCCATGAGTCGTAGACTTGGGGTAGAATTTTAAACGCACCAATAACATACAGCCTCTGCATCAGGATAGGAAGTGCACCCCCTCTTGAAACCCCAATCTTCTAGAACACTTCGCCCAGCCCATCAACTGCGTATAGGATCGATCCGTCAGTATAATAGCCATACCAATCAGACCGCAGCTGAAGGTCGCGTGTTTCTGCCACAAATTCAGATCGAGGTCAAGTTCTCCGAGTTCTCCGCACCGCACGTGGATTAAAGATACGGGTATTGTATAGATACCGCGACCTGTGACATGTTCTGAAACGTCCGGTTATGAGTGATATAAGAGGTATCACACCAACTACACTACTTGTAAGACTACAGGTGAATTGATACATTCCATTGCCTCCCTTCTTCACTCTTTCTCGTCCCTCTCTAGCCTCCTCCGACATCTACTTCCACTGTATGCTTCACCTTCGCCTTGCTTGCGCCCATTGGACATATCGAGCTACGACTCCTCGGTTTCGAATCTTAGGACGAACACCATACAGAGTCGGCCCTTATATCAGAACTATTAGCACAACCAGCAGGATAACCATGAGTCCGACTATCAAGTTAAGTAGTGGCCACGAGATGCCCCAGGTGGGCTTTGGATTGTGGAAGGTAGACAACGCCGTGGCCGCCGATACCATTTACAATGCCATCAAGGTGGGCTACCGACTGTTCGACGGCGCTTGCGGTAAGTAATACGACATTCATTTCTCAAACGTACACAGGCCGGCTCTCCTGGTAGCACCAGGCCGGGGATCTGTGCATTGAGCAGCAGCGCATAGAGCACGACGACCCCTCCTCCAGCTTGCGAGAATTACCCCACCAGCGAGAGATAGACAATCCCTGCTCGTGCTTCGGAGGAATTAGCCCCGTGGCGGGAGCAAAGCTACCCTGGAGGAACCCCCCAGCCCAGCATGGCGCGCTCGCCCTTTTTCACATCACTGCCCCGATTTGGGTCAAATAGAGAAGAAAACGGGGGGCCAAACATACGCAATAGGAGCTGACAAGACACCTGATCAACAGACTACGGCAACGAGAAAGAATGCGGCGAGGGCATCGCGCGCGCCATTAAAGACGGCCTCGTGACGCGCTCCGAGCTCTTCATCACGTCGAAGCTGTGGCCCGTCTTCGAGGACGGCGACAAGGTCGAGCCGGCGATCCGGCGGTCGCTCGCCGACTGGGGGCTCGAGTACTTCGACCTGTACCTGATCCACTTCCCGGGGGCGCTGAAGTACGTGGACCCGGCGGTGCGGTACCCGCCGGGGTGGCACTACGACGGCAAGTCGGAGATCGTGCGCAGCAACACGCCCATGCACGTGACGTGGGCGGCGATGGAGGGCGTCGTCGACAAGGGGCTCGCGCGGTCCATCGGCATCTCCAACTTCCAGGCCCAGCTCATCTACGACATGCTGCGGTACGCGCGCATCCCGCCCGCCGCCCTGCAGATCGAGCACCACCCCTATCTCGTCCAGAAGGAGCTCCTGGCCCTCTGCAAGGCCGAGGGCATCGCCGTGACCGCCTACTCGTCGTTCGGCCCCGCCAGCTTCCTCGAGTTCGGCTTCAAGCACGCGCACGCGCTGGTCCCGCTCATGAAGGACGACGTAGTCGTCGGCCTGGCCAAGAAGTACGGCAAGGAGCCTTCGCAGATCCTGCTGCGCTGGGCTACGCAGCGGGGCTTGGCTGTCATCCCCAAGACGGTTCGCCAAGAGGTCATGGCGCAAAACCTTGACTGCACGGGTTTCGATATCGAGGAGGCGGACATGGAACAGATCACCGCGAAGGACGTTGGTTCTATTCGGTTCAACCAGCCATCGAATGTGAGTTTGCTGCTTCTCTTTCATTTACTAGCAGCAAGGCGCGAGTGCGCGCATAGACTGGTTGAGGAACCCTTTATGCGGGAGGCTGCACTCTTTGGAGGCTTATGTGCACTATACTGGATGATCAAAGCGCAATAATATGCTAATTACCATTTATACTTTCAGTACTTCGAAACCGACAAGATGTGGATATTTGGCTAGATAGCCACGAGGCGCACCTTGCAACCGTTCCTTTCTAGAATCACGATAAAGCCATTCTTCAGAGGCCGCTGCCTGGCTGACGATTTGGACAATGAGAGTTTCTAGTGGCTGGGGGTGGTTTAGTCAAAGAGACGTTATAACACATTAGCACATAGAAACGTAGAGCGAAGTATAGATAGGGAGATCCCCTTCTATATTCACGTCTCAGTACAGAGACAGGTTACAAAGAACCCTGGACCCTTGAGCGCACTTTGTGCATGCATGAACTCCTGCCGTGTTTTTGGGCTTGTACATATTACACCTCTTATTGGGTGCTTCATACACAAAGTCCGGTTCCTTATGCTCTTAATGCACCCTGTCCCCCGAATGTAGTAATACTATAGGAGAATAATGTCAATCTGGCATTCCAAGAAAATATTTCCCAACTCCGGTGCTATGCAGTGTAAAACAACAATCTTGAATACCTGCTGATGGAACTGCGAAACCTCAAACAGGTTTGACAAACGCTGGAAGTACCCAATTGTCAGCTCTATTTGTCAATGAGGATAGGAGACATGGACTAACTAGCATCAATCTGCTGTACTTGGGGTAGAGCAAGCCGGACCTTGTTTCGATACAACGCAGGCTGTCTTAATTGAAGGGGGTTTCCTTCAAAGTAAACTGTAGTGAGATCTTCTTTGTCGGCCAGTTCCCTCTCGACTTCTGCGAAATCCGATATCTGATTGTAGCTAGCCCAGACTTCCTCAAGTTTTGTCAAGCCACCTATTCCCTTGAGACTCTTGACCATGTTGTTCGAGATGTCAATGATGGTCAGGTTCGCATTGCCCTCCAGCCCGTCGAGGCTCTCAAGCGCATTGTGTGAGATATAGAGCTCTTCCAATTGCGGCACTTCCTGCAGTGGTGTAAGGTCTTTGATTCGGTTTGACTGTATGCTCAGAAGTCTCAGTTTTGGTAGTCCGCCTAGACCCCCGAGTTCAGTGATTTTGTTCTTAGCCAGCCAGAGCTCCTCTAAGTTCTTGAGCGAGCCGAGGTTCTGAATCTCTCGTATGCGATTAGATCCAAGCTCGAGCTGGCGCAGGTTTACCAGTGTGTCGAGTCCCTCAATTCGGCTGATTTTGTTAGACACAAAAAACAGATCCGTTAGTTTTGTGAGGTGGCTAATGTGCTTGATATGCTTGATCTTGTTGAAACTAAGGTCGAGCGAAGTAAGCTCCGTCAACTCGTCTAGACCTCGGATATGAGAGATAAGATTATCATAGAGATCGAGTTCCTGCAGGGTTTGAAATAATCCGGATAGCCCTTCTATATTCTGCACGATATTCTGACGGAGGCATAGGCGAACGACCTTCGTGAATCGCTCTAACCGCAGGGCGGGGATAGAGGCAATGCGAGAATGAGTGAGGCTAATGTCGGTGGTGTTAGGATCTTCGTCATCGAGGAGATCTAGGGAGAGGGGCAAAGGTTAGCAGAAACCGTTTCGGGCAAGGAGCAAGCAAACAGTATGAAACTAAGCACCTTCGTCAGCGCTAATGTCTTCCCCTGGGAATACATTATCTTCGTCAGAGTACTCCGGGTCTGATAGCGCCTCAGGGTTCTGGAGCACGGCAGTGCGGTCGATACGCAGCTTCCCATCCCAACCTTTGCTATCTCTCAAGCCATGACCCGACTGGTCATCGGCTCGCTTAGAATGTTCGTCATCTACAGCGACTTCGACGTGTTGCGGTAACTCATCGTCGGCTCCTTCTTTGACTTGGCCCGGCATAGCGTACCGAGTTACTAGTGTCTGGCGTACCTGTTGGTCGGCCAGTAGCTGTCTGCGTGAAGAAAACGGAGTCGCGCAAGGACATGGGATATGATGACTATGACAGCGAAATCTGAAGAGAAGATGTTTGACCGTGTATGCTACGAAACATAGAGGTTCGCTCCATACGAATTAGTTAATCGAATTTATCAAAAGTCGATGACCAACGTGCCAATGAGGGGTTTCGTCGTGGCTGTTCATTGTTGCAAAAGGCGGGGCTGCTCGATAAGGACATATCTAGGATCCAAGGCGGGGTCTTCACATAATCGATATGTAATTATGCGTTGTGCCCGGTTATACAAATTAATGTACATGTACCTTACCATTGAACATTGAAACCTGCTTGTGGGCGCTTGACATCATCCGATGCGAAGCGGCCTAGACCAGCTGAGCCAGTGCGATAATATAGCGTACTTTTTGTGATCGTAGCTATGCAGTTTGAACCAAAAACCACCTCAGATATTAAATCCATGCCCAAATGCTTTACTTTCAGCGCATTGAGCACTTATCAGTTGTGCACGGCATTATCATCAAACATTCTCATATAGAGGTAACATATTAATAGCAAGAGGTTAACTACATATGGTGTTTTCAATATAACTTTATAACAGCTTCTGTTATTAAAATGCTAACCACCATTAGCCCGATACGGGGATATGATTCTGTGGACGATTTAGGCATATGCCTAGGTCTCAGACTGTAGCGCCACCACTCATCGCCTGTCTCACACGATCCCCCAAGTTCAACAAGGAAGGGCTTTGAACAATGGTGAAAACGCTAACATCGATGCTGGTTTGCTGACGAATCCAGTTCCGAACTTCCATCGCGACAAGAGAGTCCACACCAAGATTTTCGAGAGGCAGATCGAGAGAGACCTTATCCTCCTCTTTAATCAAGAAGTCTGCCAGGGCCCCCGCAATTGCTTTGGCAATAGTTCTTGTCTTGCTTTCCTCAGAGCTCTCAGATTCTAGAAGGCCCATTAGGCTTTTCTTCTTCGAGGCCTTCGCGGTAGAAATATCCGCCGACTTTCCTAGGTTATGGTAAATCGCCATGCGCGAATCATTTTTCCAGATGACCCGATTGGAGGGTGATGAGATAGGAGTAGAAGTCATGAGCCCTAGGATTAGCTGACTTGGGTTCTCATATGCTCTGTCCTTATGTGGTTGACCTAGACTTGGCTTGGATCTCTGTATGGCCAGTGCTAGCGCCTCAAGCAGATGATGTTCCCGCAAGATGCGCATGCCTGTTCTCTCAAAGCGCCTACGAACCCCGTCATTTTGTGAGACAAAGCCCACTTCACCCATGACACCAATATCAATGGATGATGCCGCAAGGCCGTTTTGATGACGGTATTGGACAAAGGCGTCAAGGAATGTGTTAGCCGCCGCGTAGTTGGCCTGGCCTGGCTGCCCTGCAATGCCGCTAAATGAGGAAAACAAAATGAAGAAGTCTATGTCCGCCGGGACTACGTTATGCAGGTTCCAAGTACCTTGCACCTTTGGTTCTAGGGCAGTGGTCCAGTCCGACAGTGTCATATCGCTTATTGCCACGTCCTACACATACCATTTTCAATTAGCAATGTGTATGCGCAGCGGTTGATGATCGTGAAACATACCTTCAGAGCCATAGCCATGTTGATAACCCCGGAAATCGGCTTAGTACTAATTCCAACAGCTCTTTGCACGTCAGCTACGCTGCTCACGTTACCGGTAACTAAATGCACCTCACACCCCTGGGAACGTAGCTCCTCTAAGAAATCATGCGTCTCAGGGTCTTCTCGCGCCGATCTCGACAAGAAAATCAGTTGACGTGCACCATTCTCGACCATCCAAGTGGCAACTGCCCTACCTAGACCCCCAAGCCCGCCGACGAGCAGGTAACTATGATTCCGAGAGAAGACCGGCGTCGGCTTGGTGGTAACAGACTCCAAAACGTGGAAATCTTCGGGCATCTTGATAATGACTTTACCGATATGGAGCGCGGCCTGCATTGTACGGAATGCGTCTTGTATCTGGGCGGCTGGGAATATACTCGCGATAGCTGGGCCTTTGATTGCTCCTGTCCGGATCAACTTTACACAGCGTTCCATCAATCTGTTTGCAGACCCAAATTAGCTATAACGTCTATCACCTTAAGGACCACTGATACACATATGCTAGGCCAACGTAGCCCACAAGAGTTCACCTACTTGGCTGCTTGATTTGGCCGGTTTTGAGTGATCTGCCATAGATCGAGGCCGACAAATGTACGGTTCTGTTCGAAGTCTTCCATGGACAGCTTCGCGCGTCTTCGGAAGTCCCGTTTGCCGATTTCGATCATGACACCAAACTCAGCTACACACTTCCACGAGGCGTGGAGGAGATCGCCGGAAAGAGAGTTGAGCACTACATCGACGCCGCGGTTGTTCGTGACCTGCATGAGGGCGGGAAGGAATGACGATTCCCGAGAATTAAATATTCGGGATCGGTCGATACCGTAATTCTCCATCAGGTATTGGATTTTAGCCTCGCTGCCAGCTGTGCAGTAAATCTACTGTATCGTCAGAATTTTTCTTCTTATTTGACCAAGATATACATCAATGTTTATAGTCAGTACTCACATCGGCACCAATCATCTGGGCGATCTGAAGAGCAGCCAAGCCAACGCCACCGCAAGCTGATTGAATGAGGACAGACTATACAGATCAACGAAAGGTAAGCCCATGGATACTTCTTGCTCCTCAATTGCCATCATGGATATGCTCAACTTACTTGTCCCTGTTGCAGATTCGCCTTGTCCACAAGTGCCAGGAGAGCGGTCGCGTAAACGCACGGCACCGCAGCTCCTTGCTCGAAGCTCATCGCGTCATCCATTTTGACACATAGCGTTGCGGGCATTGTTAAATGCGTTGTGAAGCAGCCACTAGACATGTACATGACGCGATCGCCGACCGAGACATGCCGGACCCCTGGCCCTATAGCTTGGACGATGCCGCTGCCTTCTAAACCTATCTCACTTGTACTGTTGTCTAGTATGCCTAGGGCAATGAGAACGTCCTACAGGTAACGTTAACGATACTCACACATGGTCGGAAAAAATAATCCCAGAGGCGTCACTAGGACACTTACTCGAAAATTCAGACCGACAGCTTTGGTCTCAATGAACACTTCACCCTCCGCCGGGTGTGAAACTTTATCTTCGCTCCACATCATACTCCTAAGTAGACCTGGCGTTCCAATTTCCATGCGCTTGAGGGTGATATCTTCGGAATCTCGCTGTCTTCGGTGCCTCACGGCCGCCTCGGATACCGTCTGCCAATGGAACCGAGGAATGAGTATCTCGCCTTGTTTGACTACGTACTCATAATCAGGGCCAATGGATGCGGCGTTATGGTATGGAGAAATAGCTTTCAATAGAATCTTGGCAGCGGCCTCAGCTACAACCGGATATGGCGTAACGCTGTCGACCTCGACGGTAAGAAATTTGATTGACAACTCGTTACGGGCCGTCCTGGCCAGACCCAGCGCCATTGCAGCTCCCGGGTCTTCACATTTGACTTGTGAAGCTTGCATGACCCATAGCATATGTGCCCTGAGCGCCTGAAGATAGCCCATCAAAATCCTAAACGTGTTCCCAGAGAGGCAGTGAATTATAGGCTCTTGGAGGTCTATGAGCGAAATTACGTCTTGATGCTCGGGCAATGGCTGACCAAAGAGGCACGTGTCAACAGAAATTTGTTGTGATTCGAGGCAATGCCGCATCTCGGAAACGAGAGGTCCTTCGGGAGTATGAGATAGCAACGTTACCCTTCCGGGCCTGGCAACGAAGCTTTGTCGTGAAGCCAGGATGCCGGCGCTGAGATGGTATGGAGAATTTCCATCCAATGCAATAGCTTCAGGCTCTTGAAATCCAGCAGAGACAAGCTCCTCTGTCCAGCGTTCGGGAGTGATATAGGGCTGTTCCCTGCGATCGTCTTCGGTGCCGAGCCACCAGCCCGGAAGAAACCCCTTGAGACTCCTTAGTTAATACAGAGCACTTTCCGAGTTTCAAAGAGGCAAAGGAAAGCATAGGTAATAGGAAAGTGGCAGAAAAGATAACACCCTATATTCAAACTTACAAATATGTAGTTGATGAATTTTGCCTCTAACGCTGTATTAGCTTCTGTCTCCGAGAATAGGATTGCATATCCTGAAAAGTGTATCTACTAACCTGGGCAGAGTTCTTCCAAGAAAATTCGTCCTCCTGGACTCAGCAAGTCGTGTACATAGCGAAGACTTCTTTGCAAAGATGGAACAGCATGGAGGACCTAGTTCAAACAATCATTAGTGGAACCCAGAAAATAGTAAGAGAATAGGCGGTGACAGCAAAAGACCATACATTTGAACAGACAATGAGATCGTAGCTGGCTAGTTGGAATCCCTGCTCAACGGGATTTTTGGTGATATCAAGCACGGCAAACTCGATATTCTCGTAATTTGCAAATCTCTCCCCGGCAGCCGCCAGAAAACCCGATGATATATCAGTATACGTGTATTTAGCGTATAAACGCTCTCCATATGACGACTTGAGCGCTTGGAGCACCTTGACCGTTGTGCCGCCGGTGCCAGCACCAACTTCTAGAATCCTCAGTTGAGGGTTTGTGTTAGCGATCAGCTGGATTGCAGCATCAAAGCCGAGGGTGTCTCCGGCGGTGTAGACCTGGGCGAGCACATTGCCTTCGCCAAGGATACTTAGCGGGTGTGTTTCGCCAGCGAATATAGTAAGTGCCGCTGCGAACAGTCGGTGTATAGCAGTGGAAAACATGGACCATGGCGAGGTCGACATATCGGCTACGATCTCTTCGATTCTGGCTAGCCTGTCCTCGCCGCTCAGCTGTTCTAAGTGAGAATTCTCAGATATAAAACGGTTTGCTCCCAGAATGTAGCGTTCTGTGTGAGTCTGCATCCATTTGACAAAGTTATTCAAATACGGCGGTGTCGTATCGCCTAGCTCGACCCGTTCCTGATGGTCGAAGATACACAACGTGACAAGCTCTTCTAATAGCGGCCAAGCTACTGAAGATTCCCGTCGTGGATGCAGATGTTTGTTTAAATCGACGAAATCGCTGCTTGGTCTCCATTCGAGTTGTGTGATGATGGGATCTCTCTCTGTTTCGGTACCAGTTGTTAGAGCAGATGCCTTGAAACCTTTAAGGCAAATACATTGCTCTTTGGTATCCTGCGCAATCAAGTTTCCACTGAAAGAGCCGCGTTCAATGATAGGGACTTCAGCTCTAATATTTAGCTCTGTAGTGCTGGGTGAAATGACCATCTCCTCAATGAACGTAGGTACGGCTAGTGTCTTCATATTCCGTCCAAGCCCGCGACAAGCAGCAACAGTGAAAATCTGGAAGCACTTGTCGATAGTCGAAGGGTGCAACGAGTATAATCCACCATGAATATCTCTCTGTTCGTGAGCTAGCACCGTGGCGGAAGCTTTATTGGTGTTTGTCGCAGCCGAGATGCATTGCAAACCTTTAAAAATGCCAGTATAGTTAAATCCAACACGACTAAGATGGTTGTACCAACCGCCTTCGTTAACTTTTCTGGGCAACTTTTCTTGCACTAAGCTTTCAGATTTAATCAAAAATGACTTCTCCGTTGATGCTCTTGTCTCCCCAGAGCAGTTACTAACCCACCTTGTACCGTCAAACGAGCTGATCGTAAATGTGTACCACGACGATGTCTCTGACGCATCTAACATGACAGGCTTGAGATTTGTTATAAACTCAATACCTTTGTCGGCTTCGAGCACTCGGGCTGAGGTAATGTGCACGTTTTTGACAGTAAAGGTTGTTTCGCCGCACAGCTGTCGAAGTGCCTCTCCTACCATCGCGATGTACGCTGCGGCAGGGAACACAATTTTACCGTTTACTTCATGACCACTAAGCCAAGCAACATCTTCCAAATGAAGCAAATTTCTCCAGCAGGGCTCACTGGCGCTCTCAAATACTCTACTTCCAAGAAGCTCATGGGGCGAGTGCTCACGGAACCTCCACTCGTGTGAAACACGAGATTCGGCCCAATAGGTCGTATCTCGTTTCCAGGCGTAGCGTGGAAGATCTCGGATGAAATGACCCGGCGGGCACACAACGGAGTGGTTTATTGATACGCCTTGTTGAAAAAGCCTACCCCCAAGATGAAGTAAACTCTCCTGACACCCCCTGCCTCTTGATAGAGTGCCGATATGAACATCTGTTCGATCAACATCGCTGAGGATTTGACGAATTGGGCCGCCCAGTGCTGGGTGAGGGCCAATCTCGATAAGAACCATGTTATGGCTGTTATCCTGAAGCACAGAGCGAAGTGCTGAATTGAATAGAACAGGGCTTTCCATGTTGCTACGCCAGTAGGACGGACCGAGGCTGCCGGCTCCTAAAAGTCGATTGCCTGTAACAGAGGAGTAGAATGGTACTTTAGGTTCGGCAGTAAGTTTAGGCATGTATGGTTGAATATGATTTTCATATGACGGCCCGTGTTCCCACATATGATCTAAGGTGTAAGGTTAGCGTCTCGATTTCCATTTTGATATCACCGTTAAGCTTACGAGAGTGAAACGCTTTCTCTACACGCAGAAAACGAGAGAATACACCAGGACGCTCTGTATTGAGTGTTTTGATAACCCTTTCGACCCCTTCAGTATCTCCGGATAGGGTTATGCTACACTGGCTGTTTTCGCAGGCGATCATGACCCCTGGTACGAGATAGGGCAGTATGTCGTCTCTTCCGAGACCAACAGCAGCCATGGAGCCCGGGCGATTTGACGAATCACTGAAAGTGCCTCGGAAAACTCCCGCAGCTATTGCGCTTTCAGCTGTGATGGCGCCGCTAGCATATGCGGCAGCCATTTCGCCCGATGAGTGACCTAGGACTACATCTGGTCTGATTCCCCAGGATCGGAGAACATCCACGAGCCCAATTTGTAGGGCCAATGATAAGGGATGACCCATCTCTGCACGATGCACGCGGCTATCGTTGCTGTCTTTTCGCAATTCATCTGCAGGATACTCTACTTTAGCCAAAATTGGTTGGTAGTAAGTGAGGCATGAACTACTAACCTTCGATGGTCCATGGTGGCGGTACCGGTAATGTCAATAAGAAACTGTCAAGTTTCCGAATAGTATCGCGAAATATGAAGTTAGTGTCAAGTAGCTCAGCGCCCATCTGAGGCCACTGTGCACCTTGACCTGTGAAAACCCAGGCTACACGCGGAGGCGACTTAACAGCATCGAAAGTCGAGACTTGCCATGAAGAGGAATTTGCGGCTATCGCATAGGCACGATGTAGTCGGCGCTCTCGTCGATTTGCGAGAGAATAGGCTAAATCACGTAACGGTACCCTTTTTTCCTTGGTGTACTCTTGATAGGATTTAATTTGCGCCTCGAGAGAGGTAGCACTGTAAGCGGAGAAGAGAAGGAGCTCTTGTGTGTCTTCTTCGTGTAACACACCATTTGTGAGTGTCTCATTCGATATACCAAACTGCCGCGGAGACTCAATGATTACCTAGATGAAAGTTAGAATATTTTTATTTTAGACTTTAACTTTTTCTCACTCTCCTATAAGGGTTCTTCGAGATCGTTGGGAGCATTGAGGGGAATTGGGTATCATCTGAGGAACTCCATGCATCTTCTTAAGTAGCGTGCTTGATGGGATCCTTTGTCCTGTCTGACTCAACATCTGTTTGAATTACTTGACTTACATGGGCGTTTACTCCACCGATACCAAAGCTGTTCACGGAAACTCTTTCAGCACGACCTTCGGGCCATGGCTCAACTTCTGTAGGGACATGTAGCTGATAACTCTCAAAGGGGACTATTACATGTAAGCTACATATTCAATATCAATTACGGTGCATGCTCACTTTTGGGGTTGGGGGTAGCGAAGTTGATGTTTGGTGGGACTAATCGGTGTTCAAGAGCTAAAACACACTTAATAAGACTGGTCAAGCCCGCGGCCGCCTCAGAATGCCCGACATTGGGTTTAACCTATTTCAAAGGATAAAAAAAAATCAGCTGGTAATTAAGACGAAGCACGGTGTTTTCAGCTGAAACGAGACCTTACCGATGTAATAGTTACCCCCTGGTCACCAAAGCATTCCGCTACAGCCTGAGCCTCAAGGGGATCACCAACTGGAGTACCGGTACCATGTGTTTCGACAATAGCAGTTTTGGACAAATCATTAATACCTGCGACCGCATAAGTTTTCCTTATTAATGCTGCCTGTGAAACTGGACTTGGTATGAGCATCCCTTGCGTCCTGCCGTCGGTATTGACACTGGTCCCGCGAATTATGGCACGAATAGGGTCATTGTCCCGTAGTGCATCGCTGGCCCTCTTGATTAGGATCATGTTAACGGCCTCACCCCTTGCGTAGCCGTCTGCTGACTCATCAAAAGTCCGACATTGACCTGTTGGTGAGAGAAGCCCTTGATCGTGAAGAGCCAACCACATCGTCGGAGAAAAGATCAAGCTGCTGCCACCAACTAAGGCTCCATCGCATTTTCCGTCCCTGATGGCCGCGCAAGCTAGATCAAGACATACTAATGATGAGGAACAAGCTGTCTTCACTGTCATGCTAAATCTATGTTCAGAATACTAATGGAGTAGGAAGATGTCTCGCCTGACTCACCTTGGGCCACGAAGATCAAATTCATACGAGATGCGGTTACCAAGCGCAAAGTCCCCATACCCGGTGGCACGGTACCCACCCTTGTGCTGCGTTTCCTTCGCGTTCAGGTCCTGCCAGTCCTCGCCAAAGCAGCCAATATAGCAGCCAAGGTCGCTACCTCGCCAGGAGGTTACGCCGGCATTCTCCATGCATTCGTAGGCCACCTGCAGCAATTGTCGCTGTGAAGGATCGAGGCGCTCCAGTTCTTTCTTAGGAATAGGAAAGACAGACGGGTCAAACTCTCGAATGTCGATGTCTTCAAGGAAGTAACCCTTGTTTGTAGGAATCGTCCCTGACCGACGAGATCCATCATAAAAACCGTTGATGTTAAAACGGTCTCTAGGCACGTCACATAATGCATTTGTCTTTTGAGTGAGCAGGTTCCAGAAATCTTCGTCGCTGCGCACGTGCCCTGGTAATCGCATAGCCATACCAATGACTGTAATATCTAGTATTAGTAGTAGCTCTCGAAAGAGAAAGTTGAAAGGGCCCTGGAGCGTACAGAGCTCCTAAATATTTAAATGTAGCTCGCCATGAAGCTTTCCTCCCAATAATGACCCAAATGAGAGAAAATCGACTTCATGTATTACTCACTAGCAATGGGCTCGAACAGGGGAGCTTGATGCTCTGCTAACCAACGAGAGTCACCCATTTTCTTCTGGCACGTTGATTGTGAAACCTCAGCGTAAAATCAAGATGTGCTGTTGCTGTAGGGGTAGTGAGATCTTCCCCGTCAAGACGCGTCCTTTATCTAGGTTAGCATTTTCACGGCCATCTGCACAAGAATAAACCAGGTAGCCATAGTTCAGCCCTAACCAGTGCTACTAGAAAAAGGCCTAGATAAGCTAACGAACCTCCTTGCATGCCAACGAACTCCCTTGCATCCTAACGAATCCCAATGTTAGTAATTTTGTCAATAGCACCGTGAGCAAGCAAGGGAATTCTTTGGCTTAGCTTACGATTTGCCCAACACTATCAAGATGCCAACAATCCTACATGGTTGCACTTGATATTGCCAAGGCTAAAGGATTCGACGGTGACAATCTTGGCTTATGATTAGATCTAAGTCTAACAGAGCCTAGAACTATAAGAATATACTCTGCTGTGCAATAAGTCTGCAGGTTTCATATGTCACTTCGACCTGCAGTTGAAGTTAATCAAGGCGAAAAGTGGCAACTGTAGCTTATCAGGGTCAGAGTCGCAATGAGCGGGGATAGTCGCCGAAAGGATGGGGCGTGTGCACCATCTTACCATTTATCCCCGATTTCCTTTCCGGTTGTTACCAACAACATGAAGTCAACCGCTGGTTGGTCCGTAAAGGCTGTACCTTAGCTCGGACTCTTGCGCCTAGAATGCCTAAGGCGCCTTACCATCCGTGCCAAGTGTTAGTGCGCGAACACAAGACCAGATCGCAAGTAGTCTAGACCCTTTGGTAAATGCAGTATGCTCTATGTTGCTTTCTCTCACCCTTCATTTTGCTTGTTAGAATCTTGTGAGCCTCTAGCTCTTACTGCTACGACCCGAATACACTGCCGTATTCAGTCGAACATATGAAAATTTTACTCTTCTAATATGGCGACTTGGGAAGCATTAGTCGGCGCAGCAAAAACCACAGGGTTTGCCTTAGTGGTTCTTTGTAGTTCATTCGTATGTTCGCCTTTATATGCTTGAAAAGAGTCATTCAAACTGAATTCTAACTTTCTTCTAGCTGGTTTACTGCATAGTGTATCGCGCTGTTTTTCATCCTCTGGCCACGTTTCCGGGACCTTTGCTTGCTAAATTCACCAATTTATATGCTGCATATCATGCCTGGAAAGGTGATATACACTTGGACATGTGGCGCTGCCACCAGAAATATGGTGAGAAGGCCAAATCATGGAGAGCGGTAATACGGAAGTTGATAGAAGCTTAGGCGATCGTGTCCGCTATGGCCCCAACCGAGTTTTAATCAACACCCCAAAGGCACTTCACGGTAGGTCTTTTTCTCGTCTTTTCTCAACCTCTCATTCTTCTGGTAACTGAAATTTAAATGCTATAGATATCTACGGGCACTCCGCTCACGTTAAGAAATATACGGGCTATGAAGTGTTAGCGTCACAGGCACCGAATACATTGACCTTGTCAGATAAGACCCAACATGGCCAACGCAGACGCGTCATCAGCCAAGCATTCTCTGAGAGCAGTATGAGATTATTCGAACCAACTTTGCTGTCGAGAATAGATCGATTCTGCCAAATTCTACGGAACTATAGTGAAGACGCAATGGAATGGTCAAAGCCTCTAGATATGGCCTGTCAATGTAGGTTTGACTCAGATTAGTATCGCTGGTTGAGTTTGATGTAAGCCAATAATATGCACTAATGCTGATCGTAGTCAATTACCTGACGTTTGATTCGTTGACTGCCGTGGCATTTGGCGCAGATTACCGTACGATGGAGGAGCCAGAATTCCGATATGTGAGAGAGGCCATTGCTGAGACGAATATTCGATTGGGCGTCACCTATCAGGCGACCGAACTGACTATTGGTCATATGGATCGGAGGATGTTCCCAAAATCAACAAGAGCAGGATATGTGTTTGTGAAATTCCTTCGCAAATTGCTTAGCACGCGTCTCGAGCAGAAGACACACTCGAAGGATATCTTCTCCTTTCTACAGCAGTGTAAAGACCCGAATACAGGCGAGGGACTCAGCGCTAAAGATTTAAGCACAGAGACGGCAACTTTTCTTGTGGCTGGTATCTATTTGCTTCATTTTTATATGTTCATTTAATAGTCTTCCTTCACGTTTTCACTACTTCATCTACGCTCATTCGAATAGATGTATCAAGCTATATCTATATATAACGGTTCACTGACGCTGTAATCTGGCATATAGGTTCTGACACCACATCGACAACTATGTCTGCAGTTTCACACTACCTATCGGAGTCTCCTCGGTGTTATCGCCGAGTAGCCGAGGAAATACGCACAACGTTCGGGGCAGCGGAAGAGATTCGCTTGGGGCCCAAGCTCAATTCGTGCGTCTACCTCCGTGCCTGTATTGACGAGGCGCTGCGCCTCTCCCCACCTGGTGGTGCCTCATTTTGGCGCGAAGTGGAGACCGGAGGAGCTTCTATTGGAGGCGACTTCTTACCTGAGGGCTGCGAAGTAGGCGTAGGAGTATACGCGATGCATCACCATCCGGATTACTGGGTGGATCCGTTCGTGTACAAGCCCGATCGATGGCTCGATAATAAAAGCAGGACGAAAGAACAGACAGATTTAAGACTACCGTATTTTCCTTTTAATATTGGTGGACGGAGCTGTGTGGGAAAACCCCTTGCGCTATCCCAGATCATGCTCACCTATGCTCGCCTGTTCTGGGAGTTCGACTTCCGGAAGGCAGAAAGTGACTTAGACCCCTGGAAGACCGGGATTGACGACGATGCAATACCAACTGAGTACGTGCTGAAAGATCACGTATCGGGGCAGAACGAAGGTCCAATTCTGTGCTTCAAAGCTCGGTTTTAGGTTCAGAAAACCTCAACACCTCGTTCAATTCGATGGGTTTGTCCTTTCCGTGTACATTAGAGATTGCCTCGAAACCAAAACAATAGTTATCTTCACGTGCACTCGGTAAAATCCGTATGACTTGACCCGCTCGAATAGAGCGGATCGCTAAAATAGCGACGTATCTAAATATCTATTACAATCCTCCCCTTTACGTCATATGTTAAGTTAGGTAGTAGACCCATGTATTTAGTTTCGCACAGACAAAACCTCTTATAGAAAGATACGTGACCCTAGCTTGATTGAAACCGACACATAGGCTCTGATGGGCCTGCTGGCGAATTCCCCTGTAACAAATGTGCGGTATTTTCCTTTCCCAGGAAGGAAATGCTATGTCGTGGGTAGCTACGGACTACGAAGGGGAAGTTCTGATGCGGAACGCCGCAACCAACCGGCCACGTACCAGCTTCGGCGACAATAGTACCTCGACGTAATTTTGTATAGTTCGGAACATAAGCTGAAGCACAAGCCCAACATAAGCGCCGAATGACTCATAATAATTGAGAGCCTACAGCTAACATACAAGATCCGTTCGACTGCGGGCGCTATGATTTGGTCGGGAAATATCCATGGGGACCAATCGGATACTAAGGCTCGGTGTTCGGTGCTTATATTGAATTCTAGCCGTCCTGTTTAATTATTGCTACCATGTGCCGAAATAAATGGAGACGAAAACCTGCATAAGAATTCCTGGGGGTCAGTAGGCCAAGCTTATTTACTACTTCGAGCTTAGCAGTCATCTTTATTCCAACGTTCGAGTTTTGAAGCGCAGCATTGATATGCCTGTAGAGCCGGGACTTACACAGTAGGTTGCCGACATTAGACGCTTCGGCATTTGAGATGATTTGCGCAATTATAAGCCAGACACCAACTAAGAGTGTTGTTCGACTACCGTACCTTGTACATCATAAGCCTATTAGAATACATAGCGTAGTAGCCTTAGGGCTACTACAGAATTCTTTTTATCCCTGACAAAGCCACATGTAACTAGCACATGGGACAGTGTGCCAGGTGGGCCGCGGCTGATGTCAAGGAGACCTAATTGTGTGTAGAGCTGCATATGCATGTCCCATGTTTGCATGTTGAGCTTTTGATTAAAAGTGACTGGTACAAGACCTAGGGGTTAGCCCGTTCATGGTACTGCTTAGGAGCATAGTAGGACTGGCATCTATTTCTGTATTTATGTACATTGAACGTATGCCTTTCAAAGCGCATGGCAGCACAGTACGTACCTGGGAGCTTTAAGTACCGGGGCTGCGCTGAGTACGGAATATTGGAGCGGAATTTACTCCGCCTCCATCCTTTAAACGACTTGCAAACAGCACCTCAAATGTTTCTCTACTCACTTCTTTCCCGTTCCGCCAATCAATCTTAAAACCATGATCGCTTGGCATCAAGAACGATCAAAAGCAGTCGTTTATAACTCCCTAGCATATCACGTCACCGCGTCCAAACTCAATGAGTGCTCTTCCTAACAACGTTCCTACTGTGCGGCAGGGACGCGAGCTCAGTACCGATACCGACGCATTAGAGGAGCCAAGGTCGGTTTGTGACCTTGTCGATCGATGGGCTCGCAGGAGACCCAACCACACAGCTATACTGTTCGAAGAGAGGAGAATATCATATCAGGAACTGAATGATGCTGCATCCAGAATTGCCTGTCTGCTGGCGCGCAAACATGTCCAGCCTGGGGACGTGATCCCGGTCCTAGCCACTCGGACTTGCGAGATGGTTGCAAGCTTCCTGGGCGTACTCAAGGCTGGTGCCTGCTATGTGCCCATTGATGTCGAGGCGTGGGGCGAAGACCGCATCGCATCAACCCTTGAAAGAGTATCAGCACGTGTCGTCGTGAACCTAGGCACTTCCTCCTTTCCGGGATACGATATCATCTCTCGCAATGAGATAAAAGCGTCATTTGAACCTGCAGTGGCAGGCAAGGATGAAACCAAGGAGGAGCTCTCCCACGTGATGATTAAACCGAACGATCTAGTCTACATTGTCTTCACATCAGGGACTACTTCGAAACCAAAGGGTGTTATGATACCTCACCGTGCACTGCTAAACTATGTGCAGCAGGGTGACGAGGAAGCCCCTTTCAATACCAATCCTCTGCCTGAAGATAAATCCTTACTAACGTTTTCCCCGGGCTTTGACGCTGGCACGGGCGTAATATTCTCAACGCTGTGCAACGGGGCGCAGCTGATGGTGGCTAGTATATCAGATTTTGAGAGCTGTGCGACTCGTGCTACTATCATTGCGATAACTCCGTCGATGCTTTCAGCTATTCATGATATCCAGGCGTGCTCGCAGGTCAGAACTCTGATTTTAGGAGGTGAGCCACCACACGCGCGACTCATTGAGAAATGGACCGCTCCAGGCCGCCGCATTTACAATGGATATGGGCCGACTGAGACGACAATTGGCAGCCTAATGGGTAAAGTCGAATCATCGAAGCCCATCACTCTTGGTCGCCCTATGTCCAATAGTCGCGTGATACTACTCGATGGAGACATCGAGTCTGACTATGGGGAGATTTGTCTAACCGGGCCTGGTCTCGCAGTAGGCTACTATCAAGATGAGGCCCTCACGGCCCAGAAATTTGTATATTGGCAAGGGGAGAGAATGTACAGAACGGGCGATTTTGCCCGCCGAACTGAGCATGGTCTTGAATATGCTGGCCGAGCCGATAGCTTTGTGAAGAACCGTGGCTTTCTAGTGAACATTGACTCCCAGGTGATTCCTATACTCCTTCAAACAGAAGCGCATATGGGTACGGCTTTTATGTATCGCGACCATTTAGTGGCCTTCGTCACGCCAGAAAGTATTGATACACGAGCTCTCCGTCAGACTCTCTCCGAGAATCACGACGCGTTCCTTGTTCCAGATCAAATCCGAGCAGTACCAATTCTTCCCCTGACAGCAAACGGCAAGGCTGATAATCGGGCTTTGCGACAGCTGTTGGAAGCAGAAGGTTCTGACGGAGACGATATTGCCGAAGAAGATGATGACCTACACAAACGCCCAAAGATTGAAACGTTAAAGATGGCCATCTCAGCAGCAACATCATTATCTCTCTCAGAAGTATTAGATGGCAGCAGTTTCTCTGAGCTGGGTGGTAATTCGCTTGCGGCGCTGAAAGTCGTATCATATCTGCGCAGGAGGCAACTCAAGCTAGCCATCGGTTCGCTCTTCAATATTCCAGATCTGAAGGCTGTGAGCGATGTAATTGAAGATGATTTGCGTGGAAACGGAACGAAAGACCTGCCGAAAACGGCTAACCGCAACGACATAAACAGTGAAGAGGAGCTGACTGTAGGACCAATGACGGCCCTACAGGTAAAAATGATACAGGCTAGCTTGAAAACTCCCGGTGCAAATACCATGCTCCTCCGCATCTACATATCGCACCCAGAGACAACGTTCGACAAAGCTAGTCTCCGAGAAGCATGGTATCAAGTATTACGCCGACATTCTATCTTTCGCACCACCTTCCTGCTCAGAGACGAGCTGCAGCAGGTCAAGCCAGATTTAGACATGAGTTGGAGCGAAGAGGAGACAACAGCAGAGCAGCTAAGCGACGTCCTTCATACCCGATCCCTCCGCATCCGTGAGAAGATCTTACAAATTAGTATACAGGGCGAAACCTTCATCCCTGTCAATATTCTCCATTTGGTTACTGTGCCTGGGGTAGGCTCGACACTATTGTTCTCTGCACACCATGCGCAGGCTGACGGCTGGTCGTTAAGTATTATCTTGGATGAGGTTCAAACAGCTCTGCTGGGTAATAAGTCATCCCTTACGCGAAGACCACCCCAGTTTATAAATGTCGCACTAGCCCAAAGCAAACAACAATCTGATCCGGAGGGAATCTCCTTTTGGGAGGGTATACTGGAACGCCATTCGGCTCTTCCCATATTTAATCTACCGAAGCCACCATCAGATCAAAGCCCATATGAGTGGACCAAGAGCATGCAGCTAGATCTCGGGATTAAATTGGTGGGACTAGAGCAAGGAGCGCGGCTTCTACGTGTGGCGCCCTCGACCTTGCTCTACGCCGCCTGGGGCATTGTACTGTCAAATTACATGTCCTCCGACCGCGTGGCATTTGGTGCTGTTTTCTCAGGGCGAAATCTCATAGATGTTCCTGGCGTGGATCATGCAGTTGGCCCTCTGCTCAATACGGTCCCATTTCCCATAGAATTTGAGGCTGGGCAGACAATAGCAGATGCAGTATCTCATATCAACAGTCGCCTCTTTCAGATGCTTGAGTTCCAATGGTCTGCTGTCGAGGCCATGGCTGCCATGACTAGCGAGAGTATCAATGGAACACTACAGACTCTGGTGGTTACCGAGTATGACCTACCAACTTCTAAAGGTTCATTATGGACTATCGAGCGCAATGATTTGATGGAATTTGGATTGTCGTTATTGTTAGAAAGAGGCAGCGGGGGTCAGCATGCGGACAGCGAAAATGAAGAAGATCAAGATCTTCAAGCCCGGATTCTCTTCGACAGCTCTAAGTACGCGCAGTCCAGTATTTCAAAACTCCTGACTCATTTCAAAAATGCGCTAAGTGGACTTGTTAACCCGCAGCATACACATGTGTGGGACGTACGGTCGCACCTCATGGAGGAGCAGGAGAAGCTAGCTCTTCTTCATCCCCCGCCAGCATTTAGTCATGAAATCGAGAAAGACCTGGAAATGGTACCAAGGACGATTAAAGACGTGTTTGAGGCCGCTGCCTCCAAATGGCCGGATCTTTGCGCTGTCGAGACCATATATGGTGACATGTTTTCATACCGCGAGTTAGACGAGGCATCTAACAAGGTAGGGAGAGAGTTGAGGCAGTGCTTGCAGGAAAGGTCACCAAAAGATACAGTTGTCGGTGTCCTATCTGATGGCTCGCTTTACTGGGTCATAGCAATCTTAGCGGTGTTGAAAGCCGGCTGTATCTGCTGTCCCATTGATGTTAGCCTCCCGACACAGCGGATTAAGATCATCGTGGAACAAAGCAGAGCTTCTATATTCCTGGCAGCGAATCGGGCGTGCGTTGACAATTTCAATCTCGGAGATGCCAATCATAATGCTCCTAGCATTGTGGTTGATGAATTCCTGCAGAGTTCTCCTGATACCCCTGCTACTCAATTACGGACTGTCACAGAGGTAGAGGATATCATTTATCTCGTGTTTACGTCAGGCAGCACCGGAGTACCAAAAGGTGTGCATAAAACTTCGTCAACATGCTAGCAATAAATAAGCTAACAAGCAATACTAATAGGAGTCCCTCTACACAATCTTTCTATCCTGAACCTTCTAGAGGTCCCAGATATCCGACTCTTTGCTAAACCCGGTCGGCGCATCTCCCAGCTTTGCGCTCTCGGTTAGTCCAGGCGCTTCTTTATTTGGGCTCAATTTCCCTTGCTTATATTATTGGCCTCTTCAATTTGAACATAGAGTAGTGCTAACTGATGCTGAAATGGTGTAGGCTTCGACATGGTCCTCGTTGAGGTCTTTGCGTCCCTCTGTTACGGTGGAACGCTGGTGCTTAAAGATTCGAAGGATCCCTTTGAGCATTTGAAGCATGTTAATGCGATAGTAGCGACACCCTCTCTGTTGTCGGCCTGTTCTCCTGAGGATTACGGTGAGTTGGACGCAGTGCTGCTAGCAGGCGAAGCATTACCACAGACGCTAGCCGATACATGGGCAACCAAAGTTCAAACTTTTCTCAATCTCTATGGACCGAGCGAGGTATGGCTTCATCACTGCTTTTCATTTCGCTCTCTTAGGAGCTAAGTGTAGCCTTGGAGAAATAATGTTAACGTCATGCATATAGTGCGGATGCGTATCCTCAGGAACTCGCCTCAGACCTGGTAGCAATGTCAGTATAGGACGAGCTATTCCGGGGCTTGATATTTATATATTGGATAACCAAAGGTGCATGGTGCCTCAAGGAATAACGGGCGAGATTTATATATCGGGAGTGCAAGTCACGCGGGGCTACTGGGGTAATACCCATGAAGAGAGAACCAAGTCTTTATTCATTCCGAACCCTTTCTCGTCGAACCCAACTCATCGAATTATGTACCGTACGGGTGATTTGGGATTTTGGAACGAAGAGATGAACATCTCATACATAGGCCGCGTCGATAACATGGTTAAAGTGCGTGGATTCCGAGTCGAACTTGAAGAAGTCGAGAACGCTCTTCTCGCTGCGGATAGGGTGAAAGTTCAAAGCGCTGCTGCGATAGCCGTTAGTAGTGGTAGTGGTGGTGATGATTACTTTGACGGCAGTCTCCATATCGTTGGCTTGGTAACACCCGCGGATGTTGATATAGCGGCTCTGCGTGCGAAAATCGCTGTAATGCTTCCAAGTTATGCGCGTCCGTCACAGCTTCTAGCTGTGTCCGAGCTGCCCAAGACAGCTAACCTGAAATTGGACCGCGAAAAACTTAAAGATCTGGTGCTTGCCACTCAGGCCCAGCCCGAATATAGGGGGCCAGGGAAATATGAAGGTGAGGGCGAAAGAGAAAGTGATAAGCTGTCTCCCACAGAGAGCTTGATCGCCGGAATTTGGAAGAAGCTTCTTGGCCTACGAG
The DNA here is from genome assembly GCA_025201745.1 of Xylariaceae sp. FL1651. Lineage (NCBI taxonomy): Eukaryota > Fungi > Ascomycota > Sordariomycetes > Xylariales > Xylariaceae > Xylariaceae sp. FL1651. The sequence goes on from MU624241.1 coordinate 98,366, forward strand.
ATGGCGTTCGAATCCGTAAAGACGATGATTTCCTCGCTCTGGGCGGGAATTCAGTCTTGGCAATCAGGGCAGCACGGTCCATCGCCGCGTCTATTGGACATAACATTCCAGTAGCTCTCCTCGTGCGCGAGAGTGTACTGGAGCGTCTAGCAAAAGCCATCGATCAACCAATCGTGTTGTCGCCGCCCTTGAGTTCCGCTACTGGTTATTCTTTTTCTTCCCACCTATCAATGCAAAAAAGCGACAGTGCTGATGGAAATCAACCGCTCCTCGACCCGTCCCGTCCACTCCCACTATCATATCTCGAATACGAAATGTTTCAAGCGCATATGGTGTCAACAAGAAAGTCAGCATTTAACACGACGGCTCAGTTCGTCCTAAGCGGGCCTGTTGACTTGAAGATTCTTGTTGAAGCTTTCACTGCTCTTGTGCAAGAAAATCCCATCCTTCGGGCGCGCTATTTCATGTCTGAAGAGCATGCCGTCCGCGTTATTAGTGCAAATGTCACAGAGCCTCAATTTTACAGGGATGAATTAGATTCTCAAAGGTTGCAGGCTTTAGTCAACGAGCCATTCGATTTAGCAAAAGACCAACTCGCCCGAGTTGTTTTCTGGGAAAAGGCTGGAGCGAATAGAGAGATAGAGATCGTCTTGATCATTCATCATATCATCACAGACAAGGCATCCTTGGTACTTATGCTACAGTGGGTGAGTCGGAGGTATGGGGATTTGTTGGGCAGGGGAGCATCATCCAGCAAGCATAACGATGAATCTGAAGCCGTCAGCAATCCTACGAAAAGCAATACCTACCTCGAATGGGCGAGCTGGCTTGCTGAACAGAAATCGCAAAACAACTCTATCCTGCAACCACAAATGCAGAAGCAAGAACATATTGAGTTTTGGAAACATCATCTCCAAGGATTGCAACGCACACCACACCTCCGAGGTTCCTCATCAAACAACTATGTAGGGTCTCCGGGGTCCCACCAAACTATTCGCATCCCTCCTCTTGACGGCGCGCCTGGTGCGAAACCGAAGTACAGCTACTCCCAGCGTATAGCCGTCGCTGCCACGGCGCTCGCTTTGCGTGTTGTTTTTGACAATCCTGATGTAGTGCTGGGTCTGCCATACGTAAACCGAGACGAGCCTGCCACAGCCGATATGTTAGGATTCTTCCTTGATCGACTACCTATTCGGATAAATTTAGACAAAACGGACACCTCCAGTGCTTCCGCTCTATTAGATGCCGTCTCCACCGAGATTAATCTGTGTCTCAGTAACCAGTTGAGTTACGTAGAGATACAAGAAGCCGTCGGCGACAGCGGCAATAATCACGGCCACCGAGCCATTATAGACGTCATGGTTGTGTATGACTGGCAATCAGACTCACTCGAACACTCTCTTTCGCTTGGCCCAGACGTGCGAGTTGTGGAGGTGTTGGATAGAGTGCGGCCCACCGGAAGCCTGTTCCCCTTAGAATTCGGGTTTTTCGAAGAGAAGGATGGTGGCTTGCGTGTCCACGTCACCTACAACACAGAAATCGTCTCGCCCGAGCACATAGCCGCGCTAATAGCACTCCTTCCTAATACTTTGCAAAGGCTTGCACAACAGATTACTCCGGCGACTACAGTTGCCTCGACTGCCTCGTCCGCTAGCTTTTAATATATAGAGGCACCGGGAGTGCAGTCTAATTGACACGATGCTAGTTGAGGCTTGGTATTTCTCTGTTATCGTGTCCTTGAGCTGTGATGTCCCAACAGCGAATCATGTCGAGGAGGAGGTTATTAAAATGGCACGGCGCATGCAGATCATACAAGTTGAACTGCGTGGCTAAGACCCCGGTTCTATGTGGTAACGTTATTATCAGGATAATAACACAAATACAGAGTCATACTCAGTGACAAACCTTTGGAGCGGGTTCCGAAGCATAATATTCAGCCTACGCAGCTACCGCACCAAATATTTTGTATTCGTTACCATGTACGGAGATTAGTTGTCTCTTGCATTGTATACTTCGCACACTATTTATGGAAAGGGTATGCCCTTCATACATGAGGTCTTGACATACTGAGTGAGCTCCCTCAATGACACGGTTAGTCTCTGCAGCGTCTGCTGAAGCGGCTCAACGTCCATGGACTGATAACTCAGCCCCTGCACATCATTCGACGTAAGTGCAATCTCATCGACGCGCAGGCACAACACGTTGACGACGAAACTGCTACTTGCTAGCACTCGGCTAGTCAGCACGCTTCTAATTAGGTTGCCGTCTGCTTCAGGGACTTTCCAGCTGCCAACCTGCACGAGCGGGAGCCTGCTGCTGTTGGGGTACGGCTTTGGTAACTGGGATTGTCGCTGCTGTTGGTGATATTCTATCCGGATCCAGTTCAACACAGTCTGCAGGACTGTGGTCACGAGTAAGAGGACTTTGGAATCTAAGCGACAGAGATGGCATTCCAGGACACTCGCCGCGAAGGTGAGCGTCACATCCGTTTTGCAAAGAGCTGTGTCAACATGGATTGGTTTTTTTTGCCGCTCTAGTGCGTTGAGATGACAAAGGTGATCTGTTAGATGCTTCAGACAGGCGCAGGTTGACTCGCCTCCCCGCGCCTCTAGTGCTGCGAAGGGTGGGCTGCTCGCTGAGGCGCTTCGAGTGAGAGATGTGTCAGTTGCGCCTTTTTAGCCGTTAGTAGAGTAAAGGTATAGTAAGAAAACTATGGAAGGGCATCTCACCGGCGAGGTAGCCCTGCCATTCAGAATCGGGCCAGATACTGTCCGTAATGCTTATGTGGTGGTCGTCGGCATGAAGGACAGCAGGTTTTTGTGTGTCAGTTGCCACGGCAGAGAAGCCACTTAAGCCGGAGCAGTGTGAAACTATGATGTCCCCGTGCTTCATGAGCGAAGATAGACCTCAAAATACTAGATAATTGATAGTGTTTCTTACCAGGTACGGCCCAGGCACCCTCCTCAGTTATCTGGTTCGGAAAGTCTGCCTGAATGAAGCCATGTCAGCAACCATCTTGAAGTGAAAACCTGGAAACGGTGCTGAATCACACCCGTGGGTCCCTGATCTAGAGTTGCGAGCAAGAGCTGCATATTAAACTCGTTAAGGTTACCGAGATCTGTAGACTGTGGAGACAGCTGCATATCATCGTTCCGCGGTTGGCGAAGGTTTGGTATGCTGGCCTGATCGTTTTCTTTGGCTACGGTCGTCGTTACTACAGGGGAAGCAGCAGAGGCAGCCGCTAATCTCGCCAGAGTTTTCTTGTTGCGGCAACCTTTGGGCTTGCCTAACTTAGCTACATAGCTGTAGTGGCAATCAACATTTCTAAGTTGTTATGGTGGCTAATTAGCTCGAAGCATTGATGACTTGATCATCGAGAGGGGCTACACGAACAAGTAACGGCACTTCTCACATGGGTTCCCTAGGCAACTCGCTGCGTCAGTCGATCGCACCACAAGTATCAGAATCCTCTGCTAGGTTTATTCGCTTTGTAGATGATGAGAGTTGCTCATCTGGAAGAGTACTCACCACCAGAACACCGGATTTTAACGCCGTGGCAGAAATCACAAGCCAGGCGTAGTCTCTTAGAAGGGGAAGCTTCAGATGGTATTCTCGTAGACAATATTGGGGATGACATGGTTTCGCTACAAGACCAAGCTCCCCAAGGCCGCTTCGCGTTATCGGTAATGAAACGACTCGAGGATATGTATCCTTGATGTTTATTTATTTTTTATCTCACGTCAGCGAGAGTATATCCCAAAGAATCGCGGGACCGGCCAGCAACGAAAATCCGCGTGTTAAGCGGCCGCAAGCAAAGAGCGGGCATGAAGTGTCTTTCAGTGTGCTCGATATGGGACCAATGGTGGCGTTCGTATCTACAAGGGGGTTAAACATGTGCACATCGGTAATTACTCCATATACGTATTAGCCCGGCACATCAGTGATGGCGTCCAATGCTCGAGGAGGCTCTGTCACCTGTTACGGTGGCACAGCTTGTTGGTCTGTCTTGTTGGTTAGCCGGGTGGGATGAGTCGCGAACCCTAGTCCTAGGTCTGATATCCGACCACTGTGACATCTTAAGCCATGGGCTCCCATGTCGAATGGAGCGAGAAGGACATAATGTTTGGCCGATGCCGAAGGAGGATGACTCCTGCGCGGAACAAATCTGCAAGTGCTGATTTATTCCACGCATCGCACATCTCCACCGTCGGCAAAGGAGGTGCACAAGTACTACCACACTGGAGCCGCCATTGGTTCCAGATTGTTCTGGAGTTGCATCTAATCAGTAGCCGAGGCTGTCAGCTTAGTTGCATATATTGAACGGATTGGTTGCCTGCCACGGTGCCTACTGTAACGGCGGTCGGCCAGTAATTCTGCGTGAAAACGGCACAGTAGTTCTGAGGGCAGGAATGCGGTTGCACTGCGGCCAAAGAAACCTCGCGTATTGGAGGATTGGGATCAATACGGCGCCAATACGGCGTCAGTACGTAGGGTCTAATGTGGGTATCTCATTAGTGGCTCCTGAAGGATTTAAGCATAGGCGTCCGGCACTGGAATGTATGGTACTTTCATCTTAGCCCTAAGACAAAGGCGTTAATTACGCGTGTTACGTTGGCTGAAACAATTCAGGTCGAGCTACTCATCGGCCAACATCGTCGCAGTAGGCTTCATGTCACCGAGGTAATTACAACCCTTCGTCTAATTCTAGAATGGCTATGATTGTTGCATTAGGCGCGAAACTGTGCATGCTATTCCCAAACGCTGCAACGCTGTTATCAATACTACCATAAACTCCGGCGATGACAGCATTTGTCCCCGCAAACCCAGATACGTATCGTGTACTTATCTTAGGATAAAGATTATGTAACTAGTATAATATCGTTTTAAGCAATACAGAGCCTCATCAAACATCAATGGGACAGTTATCAATCACGCGTAGGGACAGGGTCGATGTCATTAGTTCTGTCTCCTTGCTTGTAAAAGAGTATAGGGGACTACGTAAAACTCAAAATAACGAAACTAGATACTTTTTCTTTGTATGCTGAGGCTTCATTTAGGAAGCATCGGAGATCGAGTTGACAATCTTAGGCGCACCCCTATCTATTCACATTATGTACCTAAACATCCTAGAACCGCATGCTGCCGAGACAAATCATCCGGCTGGTAGCGGAACACACCTTCAGCAGAGAGAATGACTGTACAAAACTCATTACTAATCTTGCTCCATATATTTATTACACTCTAATCTGCGGGCGTTTCCAGAGCAGCAGAGTAGCTGGAATCTGTGCGGCGGCGAAAGCGGCCAGGACTATCATCTGCAAGTTGTAGCCTCCAGCATATATCAACTTTGTGTCATCTGTTGATGTTGAGGCAGCGTCTGAAATGCCTTGAGCTTCGAGACGAGGTCGAGTATAGCCATTGAATACCGAATTGACGACAGCAGCGGCGACAGCGCTCCCCATCATTCTGAACTGGCTTGCTGAGCCCATGGCGACCGCTGTATCATATTAGTACAGTGCTTCTTCTATTAAGTGTAGTGACTTGAGCTAGCTCACCTTGGTCGCGTTTCTCAGCTACTTGCGGGACAATTACAAACAAAAGTGCGAGGTTCATACCGCACCCAAACCCAGCAATGATCTCAAAGCCATAGGTTCGCGGAAGTAAGTCTGTAGTGATGGGTAAAGTACCTAGAAGCGCGAAGCCGACAACTTGGAGACTTGCGCCTGCCAGTATGATCCAGATGGGTGGGATCTTGAGCCGGCCAGAAATACTTGCTGCAAAGCCCGTTCCTACAGGCGAAGCAAGAGTGAAGGGGATCAGCCTCACACCAGCGTCCAGGCCAGAAAGGCCATTGACGAGTTGAAATCGCTGCGGCAGCTGATATACCGATATCACGAATGGCCCTCCTAGGAAGAAGAAAGTGCTGAACAGCCTATGTCAGCTGTCTCGATCCCCTGAGGAGGGGCGGCGTTGCTTACAAAATTACGCTTGAGATATATCGATTTGTAAAGAATCTCCAGGGTAGAATCGGCTCTCGTACGCCTTCTTTCATCGTGGTACGACGTTCCCAGACAAGGAGAAACAACGATAAAACTCCACCCAGTACTAACAATGTAATGACATACCCTGATTTCCATGGGAATAGTGAGTCGGCTTCTTCAAACCCGGCAGTCAAGGCTAAAACGGCGAAGAGTAACAGCATCGCCCCCGGTATGTCAAGTCTTTCAAGTACTGACTTAGCAGAGTGAGAACTGTGCCCATGCTGAAGATGATTCGTTTGGCCTTGATATGGGAAGTCCCTCGGCATGCCAAAGAAGACACATGCAAGGCACAGAAGTGAAAAAGGGACGCTGATCAACTAAATTAGGAGATTGCATAAAGGAGTTGAGGCCGTACACACTTGACAATAAAGATCCATCTCCACGTGGTTTTAGCACTGATTACACCACCGATAATTGGCCCCAAAAGCAGGCCAAGGGATACAGCTATCGATAATCGGGCTGTGGCTGTGGGAACCTGAGGCATGGGAAAGAGTTCAATGGTGATGATAGTTCCGAGAGAGTAGGCTCCGCCGCCTCCAAGGCCTTGGAATGCACGGAAGATGATGCTAGCATGCGAATGAGATCATTTTCGGGATGGATCTAAAATTGTCAGAAATAGATATTTAGATCAACTTACAGTTGATTAATCGTCTGTGCTGCACTACATGCAGCTGAAGCGACAAGAAATATCAAGATGCAAGTAATGAAAAGAGGTTGTCGACCGTAAATGTCGCTGAGCTTAGATGATAAGACAATAACAGCTACGAAGAGAAACCGGTATTAGAATTGGAAAGAAGAATGTTGATGCCATAGGATGAAAAACTAACCAACATATCCTAGTAAATAGCTGGTAAGCAGCCAACTCCTATCATCGACGCCGCCAATATCACTCGTGATAGCGACGATAGAAGTGGCAACAATAGGGATCTCGAAAGTCACCATAAACATCATGACGCCGAGCCTTGAACGTAAATCAGTCGCAACTTCGAGGGGAGCTGTTATGTAGAACTGTACGTACGAAGCGAAAGCCAACCAGAGACGCCGCCCTTGGAGGTAGTTGAGTGAGGTCGGACTACTTTTTGTTCAGTCTAGCCCTCTATCGGTTCGTTGAATAGCCCATTCTTACACTTCATTCTGAGCAAGAGGTCGACTACTCTCTATCTCACGGTCGTCTGTACTCTGTTCAGGTTCAGCTTCCATTCCTGGAGGCAAGCGAAAGAAGCCTAAGATGCTAGAATGAACAACTTGAACTGCAGCTGTCCCTATATGGACGTAGTCGTTGTTACTGATCTTATTTGCGATAGATATATCAAGGCGCTATTGCGTTGGCCCGCCTTAAAAATGGCTAGGAACATGAGAACGGAAAGATTTCCGAGAGCGCTAGCATCGCCAAGCAGAAAGACAAACGAGCAACAGGCAAAACAACCGTGCGCCTAACAGCAAACGTGATTCACCCCAGACTATTTGGCAAAGAGCGAACCTTGGTATAAGCATGTGCCATATTGTTTTGGTGAATAATTTTGGGCTCCCAATAAAAAGGGAACCGACAGTGTGTCACATGTATCGGATACTTGGGCTGTGTTGCAGCATGTCCGCTTTTCGTTGCATTTTACCGGGAATACCCCTTGCTGATTCGGCAAGATTGCGCCACCGGAATGCTTCTCAAGCTTACAGCGTGGTTTTATTGGGTGACATTAACACTTTGAAGGAGGCATAGGGTTGCGGTATGTTCCAGCAGCATAATTACTCCAGTTTCCACACGCATGGTTCTTCGGAGAGCGATTTAACATGCTTCCGCAGATAAATCAAAAGTATGTTCCCAATCGTATTGCCTGCAGATTCCATTTTGGGATAGCCAGATGGACAACTGGTAAATCAGTTCAAATGGTCTCCAACACATCACGCGAGTCACTTCCGATGACAGGTTCCTACAAAACGATGTCCGGCCGTCCGACCGTATCCGCCTGGATTGTCCTCCAAACAACCCATTACTCACTTGTTTATGGTAGTGCTCAATTGTCTTAGTGCTTAACATACACCCACAAGCTGTGGCTATGGATGGCGCCCAGCGTCAGGCTATACTCGCCGAACCGGCGCTCAAGCCGCCGGATGGGGTCAAGCCAAATTTCGAGAACCCTCCCAACATGAATGCGCTCGCCGATGGTCTCGTCATCGCGGGCCTAGTTGTTACTTCTATCGTTGTGCTAGTGCGAGTTCACTCCTGGGTGTTTATACTCAAGCAGCTGACGGGCAGACTTGAAGCCTGTACGGAAACTCACTACCTCCCGCTTTCGAGACATGTCCGGCTAACTTTACATAAGTTCTTGTGATCAGCGGCTTTGTACGTAAACCGTAACCTCCCCTTTCTGCTAAACCTTCTAACCACGGCATGCCAGGCCTCATATATTGCTTTCGCCTACTGCCTTCTTCATATATCACATGTTGAACTAGGTTGGTGGGTACATCAATGGGATGTCACCGTCGGGGACACTATAGGCTTCTCATATGCAAGTGTCCCATCGTCCTTCGCGATGAGCAAAGCTAACTTGATGCGCAAGTGGGTGTACGTTGGCGGCCTCCTTTATAATTCCGGCATTGCACCTGTCAAGGTAGCCATATTGGTCGAATGGATGCGTATATTCGCCCCAAGAACGCGTAATGCCTTCTTCTGGCTATGCCAGGTCGTCCTTTGGCTCAACGTCGTGTATTACATCGCCGCTACAGTTGTAGAGAGCATGCAATGTACACCGCGAGAACTTATCTGGGACCCAACGGTCGAGGGTACCTGCCTCAACACGAAGGCAGTTGAAGTGACCTCCGCATCTGTCAATGTTGTTTCCGACATCGTTATCCTCATCGCCCCTCAATTTGTTATATGGCGCCTGCAATTGTCGACAGCAAAGAAATTCGGCGTTGCATCGATCTTCGCCGTGGGCTTATTGTAAGTGGCAGAAGCATTGTTTCAGTTTCTAATTTTTTATTTTTATTTTTTTCCCCGCAAGATCAAGAGTATGCTCATACAGTATCATATAGTGGTACCATTTCAGCCATCTTCCGACTTGTGGCTACCCAGTCGTACCTTATATCGAAAGATGCTACCTACACCGTGGGCCCCGTCGGCTTCTGGGCATATGGCGAGCTGACGAGTGTATTCCTGGTCTACGGGTTGCCAGGGATCCCGGCGGCCTTCGCCGGCGCTTCCACGAAATTGAGCCAATACTATACGCATTGGACACGAGGATCTCCCACTGGCAGATCTAGAGAAAGCTCGAACGCGACTAGCGCGGCGCCATGGCGTGAGGGTAAACCGGGGTCAAATAACAAATACCGGAACCTCGACAAAGGCGGCCTTCCACTCAACTCGATTGACACCAAATCCACACAATGGGACCTTACAGTGACCGACCCAGATCCGCCAACACCCCCGCCAGCAGGGCAGGTTTTGCGAACCATAGAGATACAAAGCGACGAGATCCAAGCTGACATGCGTGGCCCAGACAGGGATAGTGGGGAGGATGTGCTCCTCCGCCAGCATCCGTGGGTTAAACATCAACGATAATGGGGCGCACATGGTGGTCACGCGCTGGACGTTGCACTGCGATTAGATATAGTATATATGATATGACGAATGACTTGGAGGTCTTTCTTTTCCCTTTGCGAAGGACCAAGCATGTACTGATGCAGTTGATCGCTTGATGAATGATACGCGGAGTCAAGAGAGTTATTTATAGGGTAACGGATATGACGCGTAAAACGGGAATGATAACTCTAATGTACAAAATCAGCTTTCAATGACTATTACATAGGAGAAATAATGGATATTTGGATGTATTTCCATAGTCATGGGAGATAAGCACGCGACTGGCGGATAGGTGTCCCCTCTTCCCATAGCCACTTATGTTATATATCTATTGCTCAATGAATAAGATTTCTGCTCTATAGCCATCCGCAGTGGCCACGGAGAATTATAGGCCTTCTCATTAGGCTGTCTTAAGTAAACTAGAAAGCTAGTAAGCGGTAATTAATTATGGCTTTACTGGTTGGGTGAATCCCGACAGTGAGGCGGATACTTTCGTTCCTAAATGAGTACTGCTGTACGTTATATTACTCCGTAGCAGAGTACACAAGTGAATCAATGTTCATTGTAGTGCAGGTGGCTATACACTAATATTCGATTGCTATGCTATCGGAATAGTCAATACTTAATTCTTGTAACTTTTTTTACCTCCTAAGCAATCGTAGAGCGCAACAATACTTAATACGATATGGTGGAAAATAACTGATACGGCTCTACCTGATTAACTCTATAAAATCCTATTTCAGCATGCTAAAGCGATAGGGAGTAGCTCTGTCTTTGGTCCTTTAACTAAGCGTTGTTTGGTCATCCCATCGTTTACTCACACATTCTTAATCGACGCATTCCTTACACGTACAGCCGCTTTTGAAGTTGTTTTAGCCTTATGAACAATGTCAGTAGTGTGCTGTTGCTGATTCATTAACAGAGCTTCTTCTAGCGATTTCCGAAGCCCACTAGAATACATCCATTGTCTGATATTGGGCCTTGTTGGTCGATCGCACGGAGTGGGGCAATGTGTTCTCTTCCACAGCTGATATACAGCTGTGAGGAAGACTAAAGACCGATACCAGCTGAGAGGCCCATTCAAGTTTGGCGCTAGACCCTACAGGAACATATCAAGGCAGTTTGGTGACATCTATTTATTCACTCATCCATTCCCTTTCGTCTCATCTATTGATTCTATTAACACTTCTGCTCGACTCCATCAAATAAAAAATAAATTTCGCTTGAGACCGTACGTACTCGAGGCTATTCAAGATTCAGATCCCAGTCATACCCGAATGCAATATCTAGGCCGCCATGTTCCCTATCCAAGCAGCTTTCAGATCCGTCCGTCATCGCATCCACTTGCCAACTATATCATTAACTATATTTCCCGCTACACCTGCCTCTATCCCGCCAGCTTACAGAAGAAATTTCCATCTCGAAGGTTTAGCGCTTGCTCCAGTTGTTTTCGGTGGTTTATTCGTGTCATTATGGACATGGAAATGTTTCATGATGGTTGTTTTCCAAAATAAGATTATATACATGCCTGGATTGCCTCCGAACTCCCGCTGGGAAAAGATTGACGACTACAAGGAAAGGTTTGGTGGTATCTTATGGCGAGAGGAAAGAGTTCGTGCCGCTGATGGGACGGATCTAGCTCTATGCGTTACAGATCTAGACGTTGGGTCGAATCGAGACCCGTACTCACCAGAGTTTACTTTTTACGTCCTCTACTTTCAAGGTCCGACCAAACTTCTGCATCATGATAGGTAGAAACGAAGCTCATGTTCAACTAGGAAATGCTTCTTCCATTCCGCCACGTCTGCCAGATCTTTCATCAATATTGGGTATGTTAAGAAGACAAATAGCTACAGAGCATAGGAGCGTTAGGTATACTATGGTCTGTCTCAGTTACCGAGGCTATTGGACATCTCGGGGCCGGCCCACCGAAAACGGCCTCCGGCTCGATGCTGCTGCCGCAATCAACTGGATCTCACGCATGCATCAAGAAAGGAACCATGAGAAGCCCGACAACCTCAACCTTCCTGCTGAATTAGTCCTATGGGGTCAGAGTATTGGTGCCGGTGTGGCTACAAATTTGGCTGCCGATCATTCCATGACTGGAAACCTTCAATTGAACTCGCTGATCCTTGAAACGCCATTCACATCGATTCGTGCCATGCTGGAGGTCCTCTATCCGCAGAAGTGGCTGCCATATAAATACTTGTGGCCATTTCTGCGTAATCACCTAGATAGCTGGAAGAACATCGGACTCATCGCCAATAGATACCATGGGGAAAAGCTTTTGCCTGAAGTTCTTATCGTACAAGCTGCCAAAGATGAGCTAGTGCCGGCAGAACTTAGCCAGAAGCTTTATAATAGATGCGTGGAGCTCCAGCTACCTGTAGATAGGATTGCTGTTAACGGGGCTTTCCATAATGATGCAATGTTTAGGGCAGAAGGCAGGAGAGCAATTTCTGAATTCTTAGCGAGGAGAATGATGGAGTTGAAAACGAACCAGAGACTACCACCGAATCATCGCCATGAAAAACTGTGGCGATAGTGCTGTATTATAATATGATGGTACATCCTTGTTCGCTCTCATCTACTATGAAATTCTAGTCGTATCTGGGGACATCTTCCGACTCTAAGACTTCTGCTCTTGAAACTAATATCTCAGGAGAATCTCTCGGCTAAGACTTCGATAATTGTAGCCAATTAGACTTTCAGAATTTCGCTAAGCGTACGGGCTAAGTAGTCCGCTTCAGAAAGTAAGCCTATTGATACACGAACCGAGCTTATACGCCTTCCATAATTGCCCGACAGTTCATACCATATGTTTAAATAGATTTGTTTCGAAACTAAGCGACTTGGCTTGTGTTGTAGCGCCATCATCGATGCTAACGGAAACATAAAAAATATGGCGAGCTTTCGGCTACCTTTAACGCTTTGAGATCTCCATGCCGGAAAGGTGTTCCAATTCTTGGAGCCCGTATTGATCCACCTCCAAAAAACAATAACCCAAAGCTAGCGGCCCTCACTTACTTATCCTTATGCCTCTCGGCGGGATGTTTTAACTGCGCGCTCGTGAACGGCAGCCGTATCGGTTTGTTCGTAAAGATTGTGTCTAGGTTCGCCAAGACCATGCTTGCGATTAGCAGGACCGCTAGGAGCCGGAGGAATCTGGCAAGTGCGAAGAAAAGGACGACGCCAAGACCGCAGGCGAGTATTGTCTGCCAGACCTCCATTTCTCCTCCTTATATCTCAAAAGATGTAGTCCGTGTATGATATTCGCTTGAGTATCTCAGAATATGTGTTCGTAATATGATATCGTGCGGCTCGTGGTAATCGCGTAGCTTGTCGGGAGAAATACGTGTGGAGTACGGTGGATTTGAGAGACAAGGAGGCTCATCCTTGAGCTTCTTGCGACTTTGTTTGTTGCTTATGATTACCTTTTGTGGCGTCCTAGGATGTTTTCTTGACTGTTTTTGAGTGGACACGATTCATTGCCTGTGGTCGTACATAAGTGACTCAATACTGGAAGAGGTTCATAAGAATTAGAAAAAGAAAAGAAAAGAAAGGGAAAAGGACATGTCAATGCATATGTTGCTCTCAATACCAATACTAGCCTACGATCTAATGTCACTTTGTTGCCTTTATCCGACTGCTCGAATAGGACGAGATTCCATTTCCTAAGGTTCAATAAGCTGCGAAGATACGCTAAATATAGTGACTTATAATCATATGGTCCTACCGTTTCGACCTGAAGCTATATTGTGCTCGAGTCCTGCTCTCAATTATTTATTTGGTAGACTAGTCGAGTACCGAGATTGAAAGATCTCACTAACTAGAGCGAAGTCCTAATGCAAGTAAATTTCTATGTGATATTACATAGATAGAATTTAGATTTATAGGGATAAACTAGGGTTCATGACAGTGTGGCTCAGCCTGGTTTTTCGTCTCCTGTGCATTACTTAACCTACCACACATCCATCCCTGTTATTTCTAATAAGGGTAGCGACTGCACGACGAATAACATAACTCAGTGTGAAATCGAGCCCTTGCTATCTCCATCACACCAAATCTTAAACACAAGAAGAATAACATCGTTATCTTTATCGTAGCCTACCTGTCACAGCTAGTTAAGGATGCTCAACATCAAAGTAAACCTTGACCTCAACTTCGTTAATCCAGCCCGAACTCAGGTCCATCTCATTCCAAGCTGTCTCGATATCGACGGCCAGAACTTGGCTACTTCGTTTGCTGACTGTATGAACTGGGATAGGCTGGTTTTGAATGGTTATCATAAAATCGCGCTCAATCGACATCTGCGGAAGGCTGGATATGTATAATCCTAGAGCTCCCGTTAGCAATCATCGATCAACAATGAGACGTGCGATTGGTAATTTAAGTAACCTACCGAGGGTGCCTAAGGCCTTTAGCCGCGTAACAGCAGTGGCCCTTCCTGTAGGTAAGAACTCAAATTGATTCGCTATAATAGCAGCGGCGCCAGTCATCTTGCCTATGAGACCTAAACAAGCGGCGGAGATTATGCCATTAGTCTCACTGTCGAACTGAGTCACTGGATACGCCGTGAGGATATCATAACCTCCTACTGCCAACGATACAGCTAGGCGAGCTGTCTGTGACTCACGCTCTGTGACTGCGGTAACCACGCCGCTGTTGTGTGACCGTACTACGTACTTCGCGGAAAGCGTAACGCCAGGAAAGCAATCAAGAGGAATGATTTCAGTCAGAACGTGCTGTCTTGTGTTAAAGACACCGAGAATAGGCGTCCCTGTCTCAGCCTTGCCGTGGAAACATCCGATTTTGAGAATCGTGTCTTCATCGTATCCGGTATAGATGTCAACTGCTCTACCTAGCACGCTGGGCCTGAGGATTACGGTCTTCCCACGTGTTGTTAAGCCCGTCATTTGATTGATCAGCTCAACATTATGGTGTCCAGGCACATCCGTAATATAGATTAGTCCACCACTGATGCAGCGCGCAGCAGCGTGGTAGCCAGCATATTCATGATTGGTTTGGAACATATCCCAGTCTGGCACGATGTTCAAGTGTTGCGTAAATAACGCGGTGTGCGCATTTGCCCATATATGCCATGGGTGCGACGCCGGTATGTCTGGAAAGAAGTCGTCTGAGTTTCGCGCTGGAATAGCCGGCCTGTTCTGTGATAGCTGCTGGTGGAACAATATTTGCGGCACTTGTGACATGCACGAAATAACCTTGACACCAAAATGCCGCAAAGATGAGATGGTCCACGCATCTAAATACGCGCTTGTAAGTTCTCGGCGATACTTTGCGGAAGCCCATGTATCCACCATCATCTGGCCATCTGTTTTAACCCCGTCCACACCACAAGACAGTAGGAACTGGTAGAAATCGTCGTAGAACTTCTGGACATCGGCTTTGCCAACCACTGTCATAGGCCCATTGGCTTTCCAATTCTCACGATGAACTTCAACCGTCTGATACTGCTGGGCGAGATCTCCACGTGGTGAGATACCTCCCCAGTACCCAAGCAAAGCATGCCAGACAGCGACATGTTGAATATTAGGATTTCTTTTCCGAATCTCAGATATTGTGTATCTTAATCCGCTGGGGAACGTCTTAGGCTCGGCTTCGAATCTATTCCAAGCGTAATAGTTCGAGTTAGGGCCGTTGTAGTCCACATCTTGCCAATTATCGTCAATAATCAGATTGCTGATGTTGATATTGTTTTTTCTCAGGCTGTCTACTGCATTCAGCAGCTTTTCTTCGGTTAGACGCTGCCCAAGAGCATTCCAAGTACCTATCTGAGGGTTAATAGATCTGCTATTAGTCTAACAGCAGAATGGGTACCTACAGTATCCCAATCCATCATACCAATCTTCCATCCACTCGGGTCTAACTTTATCATTGAGAGCCGATAACTCTTGGCAAACCGCTTCGGTAGTTTGGGATGAAGATTGCATAAGAGCCCGCGCATGGTACATGACTGCTGCAATGGCGCTCTCGCAATCGTCACCTACAGCCGCTAGCAGCATCCCAGCTGAATTCATGTAATCGTCATTGCGTAACTATATCCGTCGTATTAGCAACTTCACTTGACGGTAAAGCGAATTTTCTTGCTACTTACATGGATTATCACTGGGCCAGAATCTGAGCTTCGTAGAAGCGTCTGCACATTGTTCCTGCCACTGATTCCTAGGAGGACAAGATGTCTCCCCTCACGATTGAGGAACGAACACATTAATGCATCCTTGTCAAGTTTGAAGCTGGCTTTTCCGTGTCTCGGACCCAACCACGCCAATGCATGGCGAACTAAAGCAAAGTAACTGCATTCTATTAGCTCGAAAACCGATTTAAGCGATAGATGGCTGCATCATCGGTCCATGAAGGGGCTAAAAAACGTCCAAGGGTGATTCTATGAGCTAGTAATCACATATTATACCTATATCTGATGCGTGTCACATGCGGCGATGACATGCCTAATGAATATATGTCGGATCAGGCAGGGGATGAAATAGCCTACCGTACAAAGCCGCCCCAAGGGGTGCCAAGCTCAATATCGGCGTAGGACGACAGGTCGTTCCTTGCCGATGCAACTGCAGCCTCGATTGTCCACAGCTGCGTGCGGGGTGTCTGGCTCATAGCTGACCGGATCGTAAGCTCTGGGTTCAGTCCTTGTATAATATCTGATAGATCGGCTGTTAGCGGGCGTTGATTCTTCAACCCGAGAAGTATTAGCCCGTCATCAACGCCCAGCTCGTCTCTAGCCCATCTCCATGCCTCGGTCGGGTCGGAGCGAAACTTGACAGTAAAACTTAAGGACGATGATACAGAGAGCGTAGCGCTGTAGAATAGATGTGCGCGGCTTGAGTCAATTGCCTGTAGGACTGTCGGACAGTTCGGCGTCGAAGCTGACGACGCCAATGTCGCCTCCCAGGCTTGTTTATCAGAAGAGTGCCAGAGAGCAATCTCCCAAGGCTTTTCAGCATCATGTTCGGCAACTTCTAAAACCACTGAGAACGAAACAACCTCGCTCTTGGTTCGAGATTGTCGCCCCAGAGGTGGGTACGTGTAAAGCCTCACTTCCATGTTCGTTTTTTGAGATTGCGTTATGGTCTAGGTAACAGCAGTTCTTGCTACTTATTCGGGCCCAAAAGATAGGATTTATATAAATATATATACTAGTGGTCAGAGTTCAACAGAAGCAGACATTCACACCAATTTATGTATGAAAGCGGTGAAGCTTGCGCATAATAACGTGAGAATTGTATGTCATGAGTACCTACATAGGGTACCGGTACATATACTCGATACAGCTGAAGAACGCTGCCCTGTCCAAGGGGTAGATAATCGGAGTAGGTGAGGGTGGGCAGTCCATGTGGTCCGGGCTCTGTCCAGCTTGGCTGACCGATTTGCCTGCGAGACAGCTCATAGGCACTTGGTAGACTTAGTAACCAATCAAGGCTTGATTATTCGCCTTCCGAGGCTTGACAGGTAGTTCGCGCCACAAGCACCAGCCACAACACCCGAACATCTCATTCAGACCAACCAAAATTTGAGCTTTTAGAGCCAAACCGACTCTACTCACGATTTCCATCAAACCGCTCAATCCTCCTCATCACCTCCTACCTCCACCCCCCCAACGCAGCACAATGGCGTCCAGGAGACTCGCCCTGAACCTTGGCAAGGGCATGCGCAGCCGTGCAGCCGGTTCTGCCATCCGCCCATTGAAAAGAGGTTTCGCTACACCTGTGACAACCCCTGTTGGCGCGAAGACCCAGACCACAACTCTCAAAAATGGTCTGACGGTAAGCTATCACCGGATGCCAATTGGTCCGCAGGAAGCCATCAAAACATACTGCTAATTATTTCTCCAAGATCGCCACAGAATATTCCCCATGGGCGCAGACGTCGACTGTGGGAGTTTGGATCGACGCCGGTTCAAGAGCTGAGACGAACGAGACCAATGGCACCGCACACTTCCTCGAGCATCTCGCGTTCAAGGTACGCTTCCCAGCTTTCATCTACATGATTCAGCGTATTGACGGCCTCACAGGGCACACAAAAGCGAACGCAACAGCAGCTAGAGCTCGAGATTGAGAACATGGGTGGCCACTTGAACGCCTACACTTCGGTGCGTGAATAAACTATTCGTCAAGATCCCGGAACCCGTACTAACCCCAGATAAGCGCGAAAGCACCGTCTACTTCTCCCGAGCTTTCAACTCCGACGTCCCCCAGTCTGTAGATATCTTAGCCGATATCCTCCAAAATTCCAAGCTTGAGTCGTCTGCCATCGAACGCGAACGCGACGTCATCCTCCGCGAATCCGAAGAGGTCGAGAAGCAGCTCGACGAAGTCGTATTCGATCACCTCCACGCTACAGCCTACCAACATCAACCCCTAGGCCGGACAATCTTGGGACCTCGGGAGAACATCCGCGACATCACCCGAACCGAACTGTCTAACTACATCAAGACGAACTACACTGCTGATCGTATGGTTTTGGTTGGAGCGGGTGGCGTCCCTCACGAGCAGCTAGTGGAGCTCGCTGAGAAGAACTTTTCTGGTCTGCCAACTACTTCACCTCACAACGAAGCCTACCTCCTGTCCAAGAAGCGGCCCAGCTTCATCGGTTCCGAAGTCCGCATTCGAGACGATACTATCGGCTCTGCTCATATTGCGCTTGCCGTGGAAGGTGTGAGCTGGAACGACGATGACTACTTCACTGCTTTGGTTACCCAAGCCATCGTTGGCAATTACGACAAGGCAATGGGTAGTGCTCCTCACCAAGGCAGCAAACTTGCTGCCTTCGTACACCAAAACGATCTTGCCAACAGCTTTATGAGCTTTTCAACAAGCTATAGTGACACCGGGTAAGCGTCGACCTTACTTTATGGCATAGTCTGTGCTAATGAATCTAGTCTCTGGGGTATCTATTTGGTTTCTGACAAGCTCACCCGCCTCGATGACCTCGTCCACTTCGCCCAGCGTGAGTGGTCACGACTTTCAAGCCTCGTAACTCAGCCCGAGGTCGAACGGGCCAAGGCCCAACTAAAGGCCTCTATCCTCCTGTCTCTAGATAGCACGTCTGCTGTCGCCGAGGACATCGGACGTCAGATCATTACCACTGGCCGGCGGATGAATCCGGGCGAGATCGAGCGCACCATCGATCAAATTACGGAGAAGGATGTAATGGACTTCGCCAACCGAAAGTTGTGGGATCAGGATGTGGCTATCAGCGCCGTCGGCAGCATCGAGGGTTTACTCGACTACCAGAGGATCAGGAACGACATGAGCCGAAATTTTTAATTAAGGGGTGTAGTTGACAGCGTGAGTGGTGACCCAAACCCGGTTATAGAGTGTATCAGTTACTGCAATACCGCACAATGTTGTACCATAGAAGATTTTTCATCTGTTAGAGTCCGTGTTCGAACCGCGCTTCGGGTTTTCTATGCAGGTGCTGTTTCAATGTTCTATACTTGTTCTTTGGAGGTGTTCAACACTGCATGTCTCACTCTGCGACTGCTTCATTCATTGCATCATCCCGACTGAACTGCGTATGCGGTAAGCCACAAACTACCACGTCACTGAACGATGATAATACTAGGTAAACTACCAGGTATCTACGAAGTGCAACGACTAATCGTTCGTGTCGCTGTGCAGATGTATGAATTGATAAAACCAAGCTATTGCTATAAGAAGGCATGCGCTCCCATTAAGAAAAGTATTTGCAGCTAGGAGCAAGGCAGCCATTTCGAGCGGCTGCGGTAGCGAACTTTATAAGAGACTAACATTTAAGTATCCATTTACCTGGCCTAGCTTCTTGCTATCATGCATGAGAACAACCAGCAAACGTGAAGGTATCCGTTGGATAGTTAGTGTCTCCAGTAACTCGGAATCCGGCCTAGTATAATTGGTAATGCTGCAGCTGCCTTATGTGATTATGCAGACGTAACAAAGTTGCTATCATCGTAGGTAGATATCGTTACGGTTAACAGGTTTATAGACAGAGTCTGTTCGTAGCCATGTATATTGATCGAGCTCACAATCAAATATCTCCAGAGACTAGAAAAGCTAGTGAGTGGCGTCCGCAGCAGAAGGCTCAATCATCGGTGACACAGCGATAAAGAAATTGAAATATAAGAAAAGCAAGACAATCTGAAACTCTGTAAGATCACCAATATAATTTTGGGAGCCAGTAGAAAATTATCTTACTCTAATGGATGTAGAAGGTATAGATAATGAGCAGGTGGACCTCTCGGTTTCCTAGTCTACTCCAACTAACCTAATGTCATATTGTTCAATCACACTAATTTCCTACTCAAGCGTACTCTCAATTCTGAGACCGCGCAAACTATCTCAGAGAAAGCAGTTAATCTTCGCAACCTCTTAGGCCCCTCTTAGCCTAGGCCGTAACTTACTAAAAGAAACGCTAGAAGATCATTTATGCATCCTTTCACTTCCGATCATAGAACCCAGTGTAGCTCCGTACTCATCATCTGCATCCATTATAGTCCCTCTTTACCACTTCTCATAGCTCATCCGTCCGTCTTAACTGGTATCAGGAATAATAACAAGTTGAAATAATGCATAGCCCATATTAAACCATAGTCTTTCGGCATATTCAGAAACGAAGATGTGAAGGAAGTCAACGCAATTAAACCCTAGTATCCATCTCCCTTTAACGCCTATAAGCCCACGATGCCACCGAGAAACCTCAGAACTACCTAGCATAAGATCATGAAATCTCACAGTTACCAGCCCATTTGTGCCCAGGATGGGTTGATAGCTTTATATTCCTCGTCAGAAATCTCTTGACAGCCGCCGCACGTACAACGAAATCCCCAAACTGCAACGAGGTGGCGCGGGTCACTACTATAACGAATGAATAGTTCATCCCCGGCTCGAATATATTGCTTAGTGACGAAGACCATGCACTTCTTATCGTAGTCATAAGAGTACTCGACATTGCTGCGTTTGTTACACGCATGGTTGAATCGTGACGCTACGAGGAACACGGAGCCTCCCGAATTGATTGAGAAGCTAAACATAGGAGCACAATTAGCATCAGAAAGTAATTTCGGTTGACTAAAGAGAGTCCGTGATGCTGTGGTGATGGGAATACGTACCTGTTAGTGCGCCAAATGGCTGTCCGGATATCCTCGGCTGGCGTTCGCTTGTGGCCGTGCAGGCGGCGGTATGCTTTCGCCTGCTCTTTCGTCAGAGCCTCAAGCTTGTTGTAGAGGTTAAACGTATTAGCGTTAAAGAGCTCTCGCTCGACAAGGATGGGCGTGTAGGCCTCAAGATCGCAGATGGCGAATCCTCCATATCCCGAGAGCGGCGACTTCTTTATTTCTAAGAAATTATTACGGAAAGACTCTTAGTTTCATGTAAGCTCAAGTTGAAATTATGCATAATAGAGATTAGAACCACGTACGTAGGTCAGCAGCAATGCTGGGGTATAGACCGTCGTGATTGATGATGACGAGATTGGATTTTGCAAGACTGATACTACGCAATGAGGTGCGAACTCTGTCCTCCTCAAATGCTTTATCCGCCCTGTATATAAAGAAAGTGTCAGTCCTATATCTACTTTGCTATCACCTAGATTTCACTTACAATAGCTCAATACGGTAGTGTCGTATCCCATCAATATCCGGCAGTCTCTCAACATAGCCCAGCTTAGTGAGTCGATCCTCATATTTGCGTTTCCTGAAACCCTCTATGACCAGATTTGTCAGTGCGATGAATCTTACATTTGCTATTCAAGTTACACTTACCTAGATTGATAATTTCACTACCGCTTTGCTCGTTATCCGATAAGGCTGCTTTATAATGTCAAAATCGGCTCTAAGATGAAACATGAACACAGTGATTTCCATAGTCATACTAAACATACCATAGTTACTTCGGTAGTTGTCCCTCACTGAAATGGAGTCATCGGGTGCAATGCTCTTGCTATCGCCCCAGAGTGGACCCACAGAAGTTCCATCAGGCTCATAGAGAAAGCTCTCTCCATCCCAGTCAATGAAGCGCGCCTCGCTATTCACGTCGCGTGGCTCGCTAGAATCGAGTATGAGAGCAGCGAGTGGACTGCGGGGAGCTGGGCGGACCTCAACCTAGGAAAGCTATTGTTAATCGCATACTCTTAACAGTGGAAAATTGGATGAACTTACTCCCCGACACAGCTGGGGATAGCCGCCATGGTCGAAAGTGAATGGTGACGTATTCTGGGCGCCGCCAAGGAAACCGCCGTCGTCTCCATAGCTACTTGTTGCGCTTTCTGATGAATCACTGCTGCAGAAAGTACTGCTGGTCTCACTACTTGACATTACGGGCGGTCTTACTGTGGTGGTGTAGGGTCAAGTACCGAACTGTCTTGCTGTATCATAGGATGATTTCGTCGCCCAGGGCATCTAAGAATGGGTTGATAATGAACTGGAGCTTGGCAGTTGATGCTACGCTCAGGAAGTCACTAATGTAAGGCCTAACTGGGTATTTGGTCTTGCTTGAAGCAGGATCGGACCCGGTTGCGACGAGCAGATGTTCAGGGTCGGAAAGATCCGAGAGAATAGTCCAACCGCGAATACCTACCGATTCCGATAATCAGACGTT
This sequence comes from Xylariaceae sp. FL1651, assembly GCA_025201745.1. Classification (NCBI taxonomy): domain Eukaryota; kingdom Fungi; phylum Ascomycota; class Sordariomycetes; order Xylariales; family Xylariaceae; species Xylariaceae sp. FL1651. Next base: position 120,595 of record MU624241.1, read on the forward strand.
CAGATGAGTAGCTGAGACAAGGAGACGTTAGTTATGTCGATCGAGCCGTCGTGCTCAAATCTGCCTTCGTAGGGATATTGAGGGCTAACTATTTCTGAACGGGCATGTAATATTGTGGGAGTGCAAACAATATCAGTTGGTGCGGGAAGGTGAATGATGTGCTAAGCCAGGAGCAAACTTAAAGCCGCTCAAGCTGTGACTGATCTCTTGGTAGGACGATGGCTTGGATAGTACAATCACTGATATGCTAAGGCAAGGAAAGACTACTCGGGCCTTTTCTCAGATTCTTTCTTGTGATGAATAGGAATATAGACAATGGGAGTAAATATCGAGTGGAGTCATGCTTCCAGAGTAGGAAGTATGCGGTGCTTTGCGATGCAGTAGAAGTTGAAGTGGAGAGAATCTACTTTGCAAAAAGTTCCACTATCATCATAACAGGGCAACGAAATCCTTGACTTATCGGAGTTTCTCAGGCTGTATGGGATACTCAATAATGCGAGTGAGTAGGCAGCAAATTGATTTAGATGCTCTTGATAAGTGTTTCAGCACTGACAAAGATGGGGTCAAACATCAGTGCTTGTAAACACGCGCTGTCGAGGATTGATAACCATCAGTAATTAGATGGGAACAAGCGTATATTGTCTATGCATAACTTCAAAGTACTCCATCGACATATTTATCGACGTAAGAAGGTCGGTGATGTGTATTGTTGAAATAACCTATGCAGACGATGTATATAAGATGACCTTGCATGTCTAAGCTGCGTGTCCAATACCGCTGACCTAGATTTGGCCGAGGAGATAGTCTACGGACGGTATACAGTGTTTTGGATGCCCAATACTGTAATTAACTCTTGAAGCCTACTATCAGACCTTGCGCACGCCTAAGCTTGCCTTGAAAGAGCCTTGCTTGACCAAACAGAAACCTATCTGCACTGTATACAGCGTACCCCAGACGACCCCCTAACGCCCATACCCAACCTAGGACGGATAATTTAAGGGGCTGGAAGTTATCTCCATTAGGCCTGCAGCTTAAATGATACGAAGATGGGTGCAGAGCGTCCCTCGACATTATACTTGTTTCACCAAATTTACAGAAAGGTTTCTCGCTCTACGTCCAATACGCTTCAGGCATTCATCGTTAGTGTTTAAGTGATGAGCTGCGTTAGTCATAGCTATGACCAACTCACATATTGCTTATGTCAAAGCGGTACGGCAGTTCTTGCCAACTACCTGGGTCTTCATCACCTCATTGTCGCACTCGGGTTGCATAGTTCGCCAGCAATCGACCCTCCAAAGGAATAATCACATAAGCACGCCTATCTCCAAGCGTCATCAAAACATTTGATGTTATAGATTCTCTATCTATAGCTCGTGGAGGCACAGCGATGTCACGGCTCAAACGGTGGGTGATGTTTGATATGTTAGCAATTGAAGTTTAGCATGTTGGTCGGATACGTTGACAGTCTAAAGCCTCGATACTAATGGGCGCGTGTAGGGCGCTACGGATCGCTTTTACAGGAATAATGATTTTTACAACATTCTCATGCCGCATTAGTATGTGACACCTGTTGAGTGAGTCCGCCTTGTGATATAGGACCAGGTGTCGACTTTGAGAACTCTCGGTTGGATCTGTTGTAAGGATAAGCATTAGCCCTATGTGGCAACCCTAATGCTTACAAGTGATACTATCTAAAGTAGCTATTCCTCATTTTCCTCTATTCCAGTACTGATTAAAGTCCAAGGAGTTTTCAACTGTTACCATTGAGCTGATTGGCAAAGCTGTCATCGTAATAATGATGATATAAACTCTCATGAATTAGTTACCCTTGCGCTACGGAGAACACACTGTCGGAGATCCGTACCACAAGCCCCTGAGGCAGATTATAACACTGCCAGCATATCACCGTACGTTGTTTACATACTTTCTTCCAGATTAGATTTTGTTTTCATGATTCAACCTTGTTAGCAGGCAGCTAGTATACCCTTGTAGAATCAAAAGCTTGGGTCAGACCATTTGAATCTCGCTACTTCGCACTGCAGACTTGCATCAGACGGTGGACAAGCACGAGAATACATCACGGAGAGTCCCGAGCTCGATATTCGACTCATAACGACTCCAAGTGTTGGAGTACGAGGATGAAATGCTGCAGGAGAGCCTGATACCTCCATATATAGTTAGCGGTGGATGATTGTACATATGGTTGCATTGATCCATCATCACAACACTCAATACGGGCAGGCTGGAGTTAAGTGGGTAATACCGCTCCTATTGGATGCCTTGCAACGGTGCATCACGTACCATGCACAGCTGAACAGCGTTGTAGCGATGTGGATTTAGCTTTGCTATTGGTCTGTCGTGCACCGCCCTAGGGCACCATATTCAGAATGCACTTTGGGGGCCAGGCTTACTGTTAAGCTGAACCCTGCCAAGTTATGGAGTCACGAGCGAGGCTGAAGATGTTACACAATAGACCATAATGCTCCAAGGTTGTACTTGCCGACCGGACAAGTGTAACCCTTGCGAAACGCGACTCTCGTGTTACGCATTAAGCGCATGGTGTCCCCAGAAGGATGTGTGAGTAAGTGAAATAGGCAAGGTAGGTACCTATACTATAGAGAGACACAGGTAAAGGATTGTGACATTGATTGAAAGAGTTAGCGTCGACTATCTAATACCTATCTTAGTGGCGTTAACCAGCGTCTATTCTTGCCCCCGCATTCTACAGGCTCGTTCCTATTCAAGCCTTATAGGAAGGAATGATCTGCCATATCTAGTCTAGTAGAGCTTGGACTTCACACGCCCTAGTAACAGTCAAAACTTAATTAAAGGGCAACTCCACTTTTGTCCATCGCTTAAAAGATAAGGACTTAAGGTAGAAATGGAAGGGTTCAGCGAGGTATCTACTAAGTTTGGTATTCAGGTTTCTTTTCGAGTAAGGCCCTTTTTCATTATAAAACTGTTGCGTATGTGATTGCATCAGCATCAACAATAATAGTAGTAGAGATGGATAAACAAGTCACAGCTGGCCCATCAAGGCTGAATAGGTAGGTACCTTAGACAGACAAGCAGGAAGTAGGTCTTCTACCCTTACCTCAACTTTAACGACGAGCGTGTCCTTCTTAGATGTTAGAATCGCCACTTCCTCGTCTGGCCTTGGCTCCAATACTGCCACTTGAACCTTCTTTGCTGAAACTTCCGAGCTTCTGGGCATGTCATAAGGTCCCAAACCCCCTCGGGACTTCGAGCCGTCTTTCTTCGCTCCTGTGACCTCCAAGAACGAGAGTGTAAGGCAGATCAGCTCCCATCTCGGAATCATCCTACTTGGCCAAGACCATCCTTCTCAATCGACCAGCCCCTGAACCCTACCTTGCCATACCCAGACCCCAAGATGCGTCTCTCAATCTTCAGCGCTCTCTTCATCGCCGTCCTGGCAATCCTCGTTTCTGCCATTCCTCCAAAGATCAAGCCCACCGATGGGGCAGATTCGATTCCCTGGCTACCTGCTGAGTCCATTACTGGTTGGCCACCAAGTAGCTTGACGCTCACCACCGTAGCCTTCCAGGTAACCGCCGTCCAGACCGTCACTGTGACAGAGGATTCCATGCCTTGGCCATCAATTTCGCCAATCCCCGGCTGGCTATCTTCCAAAAGAAGCACTCAAACGACCCCAGGGCACGTGTTGACTGAGACCCTAACCGTGACTTACACCAGCTACTCGGTGGAAATTATCACCTTGCCCTCAGCCTCATCAGTCTCCAAATCGGCTTCCAAAAGTAGTACACCCACTATCGCCACAATCGTGACAGTGACGGAGAGTATGACTCCTTTGTTGTCGACCTTGACACATAATCCTCCATTCACTATCGTCACGGTCACAGCTAGTCCAGTTCCCTCGACGTCTAGTCCACCATATTCCATCACGCCAACGCCGTTACTCACAACGGTCACAGTGTCGGAAGTGACGGTCTGGCCTACACAAACCACGACACAGAGCAGTACTTCAGCCCCAAGAGTCATAACCTTGACATTCACATCAAGCTCCGTTAATTGGTCGTTGAACTCGACCACTGTCTCTCACACAACAACCGTCATGACGCTCAGTCCGCCCCCCACATTTGCTACGGGCACCCAACCTGTCAGTCCTGTTGGCACTGCTGGCGTCAAAAAACTCTTCTAAGTAATGCCGTGGCTTGACCTGATTTTCACTGCATGTTCGGCGAGCTCGGATACTTGATGTGACAGAACTCGGCTGAGAACGCAGGTGGTCTGGTTCCTTTTTGGAACAATAGCTGTAGTTGCAGTTTCGTGTGAGCATTGCCCTCAAGGGTGATAGGAGCACATGTTATCCATAACAGAGTACCGTGGAGGCCATCATTTCATTGTTAGTACTTTACTGAGCCTGTTGCAGAAAGTGGAGAAGTGTCGTACGTTGTTGAAGTCTGCAGCTGCGGTCGTGTAGCCCTCGTTCGGCTACATCGGAAAATCGCAGTGTGATACTAGGGGAGCGGTTAACGGGGGGGTTAGAGTTAACACTAATGACTGAGAGTTGTTGCTTGTTGCATGTTTGCTGTTGGTGTTGGTATTGGGGCTCGTTACACAGGACGCATTCGCCCCCAAGCGGATCACCTCCGAGTGCCGCAGTACGTGATATCTCTCGCATGATTGAGATGATTTTCTGGACCAACTTCGTTAGCTAGACTAATCAAAGGCAAGAAATAGAACTATTTACATTGATGGGGTCTGTAATTGTTCTTAAAATACTCGCATACTGTAAGTTATGATTTCCCCTATACTTCTCTTGTGCGCTGCCGTACATCGCTGAGGATCTTCTATACGCAATGAAGCATTATCTGACGTGTACACTCTGAGTGTTACTAGACAGTTTCATTCGGCGCACCGTCAAATGCGGCCAGCTACAGCCTACTGCTAAATTGCTCATACAGGGGCCCTGTTATGTTGAGAGGCTTGTTTATAAGTCGATATATGAGGCGGTTGGCATATGTATGTCGCTTGATAGCTTCTGGGGTCTAGAATACTGTTGTATTAAGCGGAATGCTTGTTTTAAAGCGTATGTAAGTTAGTCGCCGTGAAGATATACCAGACTGTTGTCTGTCACTGTGCAATCTGCTGTCATGTATCGAAGTGTAGCACTCATAGCTAACAATTAGCGCTCACTGCATGTTGGAAAGAGCACGGTTCCTAGCGCTGTTTAACTTCAGGTCGCTTAAGGCGAATCAGGTGGTCTGTGGGTGACTGATATCTGGCTCGTAGTATGCCTGAAGCCGTCGAGCGTAAGCCCGGCTGCTTACGATGCAAAGTGCATGCTATGGTAACGAAGTCGACACCAAGTTGTCCCTGCTCTCGCTGTACGCAAAAAAAGAAAGGAGAAGTTGATGAGGAAGTTTGAAGAGGAGTCAGCAAAAAAAAAAAAGAAAAGGACAACTGTTGACGAAATGACGGAAAAAATTCCGCTGTTTCCCTTCTTTTCCATGGTATCAGGTATGTGACGTAATAGCAGGCATAGAAGGAGCTCTTAACAAGCCCCCGAGGGTGACGATGTGATTTGTTTCTGCCTGATTTTGGCGCAAATCTCTACGAAAGGAGTTTTACCTATATTGGCGGGTAGGGGACCCGGGTAGGGAGTGTCGAATGAACTTAGTCTCCAAGGGTACAGATCCTAACCATCAATTAACTAGCAAAAGAGGGAATTATGGCTGAGCAGAGAAGTCAATGTCCTCGGGACGGGAAGGAGTCGGCGTGATCCTCCGGATCAAGCTTCCTGGTGTTGTCTACCATGTCAAGCGGTGATGCTTGTTGGGTTTAGGATCTATAAGGCTTGGGTGATTAAATCCTTGACGCATACTAGTAACAAATTTGGGCTCTTCTGTTCAGGCACCAACTATTACAATATGTAATCAATTAATCCCTGGGTCCATAGGGCTCTTGGGCGCAAGGTCTTAGTGAACAATGACAAATGCTCGGACGCCGTTGGTACTTAGCGAATAAGTACTATGCATGGGAATGCTACCACCCTACGTTCCATGTTCGCTGTTGAGCCACAGAGATTCCGACACGGACAGTGTTTGGTTGCTTCGGGTTGAAAGGATTAATTAGGCGTACATATATAGGAAGTATGATCAGAGTCGGCCAAATTGGGTTTTGAAGATCCTGAGGGTAAGTCGCATGAGAGCTACTTGATCACACCGAAGGTATGGCATGTGTGGGTCGAAGTATACAGCCCTACTGAGCCTCCCGTTGCCTCCCATGCAAGGACCTTGCATTAGGTGAACTGCTGCACGGGGTTGTGAGCTCTGCAAGCGACGTGTGCAACTATCGGCAATGCACAGGAACTGCGGAGACAACAGTAGCAGTACGGCGCTGGCTCCTATTTATCTTAGCGCAAAACCAGCAGCATAGATTTAGTCAACCTATCCAGTTTAAGCATGTCGGACGTATTGCTTCTGCAAAAACGATTTAACTACCGCTTTTGGTTGCAGCGTCGCAGAGGATATTGCTCCTCATTGTCGTATTCGGCGAGTCCTTACTATCGACCTGCTAGATTCAGGGAGGGAGTTATTGCGGTGAATCCAGAAATGGTAGAGCAGCAACGGGATCGGAGTTGGGGAGTCGACCAAATAAACACCAACTGAGCCTGTACAGGTGTGTAGGACAAAACCCGAACCAACCGTATAGTCAGGTACGCATGAATCGGTCTTAAGAAATAATGCTATGGGGTAGTCATACCTGCGACCGATCAGCCCTCACAAAGGGTCGCATTTCGTGAACAACGCCGCAGACTGCGTCTACAACACCCTTAATGCAACCAATGTAGTGTGTAACTCGAAACACAGAAAAACGCCCGAAGGTCCTGTAGACATACTCAACATGTACGAGCAAGGGACAGCAGATCTGTAACGCATTTGCAATAGTATGTTATCATGAGTTGTCTTGCAGGGTTCAGTGATGTCCTAAGCGGACAGCTTAGCTACTAGCATCGCCATAGTGATACCAAGAGAGGGCAACCGACTCGGCTGTCGCATAACCTGGAGCAGTCTTCTGAAGGAATGCCGACTGCGCTTGTCTGCCGCAGCAGGTGGAGAATTACCCAGCTGACCATCACCAAGCTCCAATCAATCAGAGCGTCTCATACTTTCACAATGCCGTCTTGACGAGGCCGTAGCCGATCAGCCGCGCGTTTCACGTTCTTGGAAGCTCAGCAATGAACAAGAGTAATTCTCGGGTTCGTTTGCGATCCGAGGTTTCCCCAAAAGGCCCCAAAGACCAAATTGGGGAATACGAGTGCTTCCTCTTTGAAACCACGCCTGCAATGCTTTGCCGAGTGGCTAACTGTCCTGTCAGAAGGTTAATTTTTTCTGTAATCCTAGCGGCATCGCGTTGGATGCCAACGAGATCTCTAGAATATTCCTGATTGTTTTCTCCACCTGCTTTCTCCTGCTCAGGCATGGATCCCTAGAATGTAGGACCATCTCGGATAATGCATTCATATGTGCTTGATGGAGGACTGCACGGTATTTAAATCACGACTGCCTGGCAGAATATCGAATCCAGAACCCTTGCACAGCTGGCGCTTCTAGACGAGAAAGCGACCGATTGTTGTGGATACGGTTCATAGCAGCTTACACTTGCGAGCCGCAAGTTGGATATAGAACTTACATGTTGCTGATCAGATAACGCTGACCCACTTAGAGGGCCGTGTCAACACGCTACCTACAAGCATTGGATGGGGAAACATGTAGGTACTAATTAGGATGGTTTACTTGGCTTCTCGATATTTTAAGCAAGGCTATTTCGGCCGACATTCACATCGTACACATATAGAGCGTATATGCTAAGGTTAGGCGTATTTGAGATCGGAATCCTTTGAAGACAGTTATAAAGAAGTTGGGGGCGGTTTGAAGTTATTAATAAGTCCGAGTCCAGGCGGGGACGAGCGGCAAGGTAGTGGTTTCTCAGTGCAGGAAGCAAAGCGTGCCATCCAAGTCAAGCCCCTGGCGAGCGCTGTGGGTGGCCCTTCCCCCCTGTAGGCGGCAGATGGCGGTAACGATGAGGCGAGAGCAACCCGACAGGCAGGCTCTGGGAGCTAGAGCCAGCATGATGTCAGCTACATGTAAGTAAGTACTGTGTAATCGTAGCACTTCACATGCAACAAGTGGGGTTGCGTTAGATTGTCATATTTCCAACCTAACAATTTAATTATTTTCAAGCATAGCATCAGCCGCCAATCCTTGAAGAATAGGGGGTAAGTTTTGATTTTGTTGATCGGTTGTAGGGGTAATACACCAGAGTTTTTTTCGGATTATTTCCTAGCACTCTAGCTGTTGTTATGCTGCTACTGCTGTCTGTAGGTGTTAGGTGATACGATGTGAATTTTCTGGATCACGACCTTGGTAGGTAGAGGGTCCCAGCAAAATGGATCGGGTATCGCAAATTCGACTACAAAGCGTCAGAAAGGGTCGCTTGATGTCCCTAAATCTAGTGGGCCATGCCTGTGCCGCACGCCGAGACTGTCAATCTAAAATTGCTCTCTCTCAAGTACCTGGGTACCTTATCTTAACTTTAGTGCTTCTATACCTATACAGCGGTGTCCACGGGTTTTCCTACTGACACCTTTTTATAGCCGAGAGGCAGAACTACAGTCAGCGCCCCTGATAGAGCATGTTTCTCTCAGAGCATGTCACATGACATGAGAATATCTTTGAGCTCATCTACCAAGTATTGGCTTAGAAAACGCTCGGCTCGTATGGTACTTTGCGCAAACCAAAAATATAGCATAAAACATATGTTTTTGATGCCCGAATCTCGTGCTCTATCAAGGGTAGCGACAGAATTAACTTTTTTTTTAGGATAACCTGGCTTTTCTTTGGACATTAGCTCATCCACATCTCGCTGCATCATACCTTTCTCTGCCTAGATCCGAAGTACCTGAGGTGTAGACAAGGATTGCAACTGTGGGCAAGGGTTATAGACAGGGGCAGGTAGCATGCGCACCCGCCTAGCGAATCATCTCTCGGTTGTTCGAGGGTTAACTACAAATGGATCTTACCGGGTTGGCGAAAGGACATAGCGCGCACTAATCACCATATTTAGCTACCTACCTGTTGTCTATCACACTAAACTAACTATCCAACCTATATTCTGTATTTCACGGCGCAACAACAAATCTGTCCCTTGCATCTTCCGTGCTTTCTTCCATCCTTCTACACATGAACCATGGCCTATCTTGGTCAGCCCCCAAAAGCCACAGGCGATGCACGACACTCTCTGTTGCCGTCTTTGTTCACGAGGTGGTCATGGTGCCACTTTTCTAGGGGCAGCGGACTGCCCTCAATTTCGTATCTGTCATTATAGAGAACCAAACCGGCGCAGAGTCATGGTGAGCGATTCCCCTTTATGGAAATGGACTCAGTGCTGTGTTCGCAGAATAGAACAAGGGCCGTTCAGAGCTCGAAAAGGATCGCCAGGATCAGGAACCTAGGAGGCTGGATTCCTATCTGCTACTACACACAGCCATAGCCTCCCATAGCGATGCCAATGCCCTATGGATCCAACTTACAGATTGTGGCCGTCAGAGCTAACCATGAGAGCTTAAGTAATCAGCCCCGTAGAAGGCCCTAGCTCTCTAGCGAACAACGTGCGTGCTTGCGTGCGTGCTTGCGTGCCTGCACCTGATATAGAAATGCGGAATGCAAGCGGCGTCTAACAGCCCACACGCTAATGTGCCACAAGCATTCAGCTCAACTGGGCCACCTGGTCTCTGACTAACCACCAAAAACCGGCCAAATCTACCGCTCACGGCACGCCATACTAGCCTTACTTTTCAGCTTCCCTTCGGTGGGCTTGCTAAGCTCTCGTACGCCAACTGTCTCAGCCTAGACCGCTACCAGGATTTACTTTCATTTCGTTCTGGGCTATGACGTTGCAACTCCTGCGGACTGTTGCAGGTTTGAGGTACAAGTGCTGCAGCTGTGAAGCCCTGTTCGAGATGAACTAACGGCTTTGGCATGTGAGCGAAGGCCGCCGTAGTTTCATAATAGGATTGTCAGTCCGGATGTACCCGCTGTTACATTAGCAATAGTACGCATTTGGGGCCGCCTCGAAGTCGGGGATACTATGCTGCCACAAGTCCTCCCATCTTAAGTTGGAAGGACGGTTTTCGTGGTATCCAATGCGCCAGTATTATATGTGGCCTTTCTTTACCTGTGTGGCTATGATCCATGTCGTGCAGTTCTGACGTTGGAGGAACGAGGCAAGGCATACTCTCTATTCCGCCGGGGTCTCGCGACGTATGTGAAAGGAGTCTGCTATCACCAGACATGTTTCTACTACTCAGTTCTAGTGTGGGTATTGCGTCTCACACCTCATCCTCCTTCGTAGGGCTGAGAGATGGGTATTCCGGATATAGGCATCGTCTCACAGTCATCCACTATAACATCCGATGCTGCCTTATGTGCGGCGCAGACTCAGTCTAGCTATATAGCATGAGCATCGCTCTCCCGGTTTTCAGGCTACTCTCACGATATCTAGTACTCTCATCACTGAATCCACTCATCCTCTTCCCCTAGAAATAGTCTACTAACAAGAGGTCATCCTTACTACCGAGATCATACCGCTTCGGTCTATGATATCTTGTGGACTATCACTCATTTGTATGTTGTTAGCTCTCTTTCCTTTCCGCGTCATACCATTTAACACATCCACGAGTGACTCCAAACTGTCTATGAAGTTCAGAGCTAACAGAATCAAAGAGTGCAACTGGAGTGAAAAGGCGCTTATCGTGCGTAAGAAACGAGAAGAAAGCCCTTGAGACGCAAAAGTCCTTCAAACGAAGTGCCACCTACATCAACACTTCCATTCTTGACCCGCTAGCTATCAGACTAGCTCCTCTTCGCACCTAGCAACCAGGGAATTAAGCACAAAGACCTTCAAGGCAAATTTTACCGTCAAAAGGGTCCTAAGTCTTTTTGGTCAACATGCCAGACTCCGGAAACGATACTACATCCAACGACACCGGATCTTCCGGATCTGATACCACTTCCGAGACTCAAACAACACGCGGGAGGAGCCGGAGTGGATACAACTAAGCACTCATTACATCAATATGATGATTGATAAGTCATGGAATCGGCGTTCTTGGGTACATCAGCATTGCTTTATCTTGGCGACAACTCATTGATTACACACTTTAGACATCTTGGGGGTATGGTTTAGAGGAGACTTGGTTTGGAACAAGGCCGGCGCATTATCACATACAAACCGAAGGAACCCGAGCAATCGGAATGAGGGACCAAAAACGCAGGGTTATGAGCACGAACTGCTTCACTACGATGGAATGAATCTTGTATTATCATGCGGTCTCTGATTTAGGTCCCGCGCCTCCTGGACGACCTCGTTGTATTTCCTTTGTCAACGTATACCAACATTCCTTCGATTCTTGATAGACCCCTTATAGAAGAACTACATAGTGCGATTTTTCTTATAGAAATTTTCTCTTGGAATTCAGAATGTGCCACCAGAGAGCCTCGAATCCTTATAAACATCATTATCATGTGATTCGTTATCGACTTGAGACATTAATAAGCTAGTTTGAAACAGCATAAATTAGCTATTGGTCCCCGGAAGATAAGGATGCTAAATATATATAATATAGGCCTACGAGTCTTGATCCACCCGGATCAACATCCGAGATAACGATTAGACGCTTGACGAGATCTCAATACTCCCTACCATCATCCTCTAGCCCTTCTCATCTCCCCTCATGCTCAGTCTCGCCAGTGTCTAATTTCCATATCACCGCGGACCATCCGCCCTTACGAACCCCACCGAAAGCAATAAGCACAGCCCGGGTACTCTGATAACACCAATTTCGGCAGACGTTGAATAAAAAATCGGGGTTAGGGGCTCAAGGTCCAGGAGAGTGTGTTATTTGATACAAATTCAAATCCCCAGACCTATTTCGAGTATACATTACTAAGCGGGACCTACTACTATAAACATGATTACTAGACTAAGTTTTATTGATGTACGAGTAAATGCTAAATGGATACTGCTGTGCCGCCCGTGTGCTTCCGTGGACAATACCAAATCCAGGTCGCCGAGTCACCCCGTCTTGGCGGGCCCGAGCGAACCCCGCGATTGCCCCTCGTCGGGTTTATCCTCGGCCGGGGTTCTTATAAGCTCTTTGGTTTCAACTCTCACAAGTTCTAGGTCTCAGTATTTGCAAGAAAAGTGGCGACGGATATCTAAGCATTTCCCCCCAGATCATCAAGCCCCCATGACTCATCAATGAGAAAAACAACCAATATGCGTCATATTAGCGGCCGCAAATCCGCGATGGTAATCTTGCCTACTATAGCCTTCGGTCCATGTTTCCGCGCCCAGGTAATCCGCGCAACAAGGTCTGATTAGAGATGCAGCGAACTCGAACTAGGGTTGGCAAATATCGAAATTAAGAGGCCCCAAACCCAATCCGGGTGCTACGGACTTCCTTTCTAGTATTCGGTAAGACCACAACAATCAAGAGTAGGCTATCCCTGACGACATCCCTCTCGGCCGGAGCCTATGGGTTGGAGCCTACGAGGACAGGATAATAACGGTAGGGGCTCTGTGTCAGCCGCTCGCTTCCGGTCCGCTTTGCCGGTTTTGCAAGCGAGCTTGGGTAATTTCGATCTGCTGCATTATGATCTCGCGATGCTCAATTTGGTGGCGCCGCTTGGGCTCAGAAACCATTCCTACCCAGACCGTGGCTAAATTAATCCTACAGATCTCACTACAAACACAAAAAAAAAAAAAAACGCCCCAGCCATAGAATGATGCTCGGAAATGCATCAGGGGCATTGGCTGACCAATGCAGGCGTGCACCCTAGCCTTAGCATGTCTGATTGCAGAGGATTGCCCCCTGATAAGCTGGAATAAGTGCGAAGCACCTAATCTGTATAACGTCGCGACATGTGCGTCATGGTGAAGCTTACCTAATTGACAGTACGAGTTACGTGGGACTCCGCCACAGTGCGGAGCAGCACCCCACAATCTATCGCTACAGCCTTCAACAGGCGCAGCTGCGTTAGGTACAGTACTTATGCTACCTACCTACCCGTAGGTGTTTCACGCAGGATAAGCATGCAAAAGCAAATCTTGGAGCAAGTCATCGCCCACGTGGCAGATTCCGTGCCGAAATTCGACATCAGGAAACGGGCAGTCCCGGCAACGGTTATCACTCGCATCGCCTACCCGTTGTAGCGTCTCCATAGCAGTTGGCGATAAGAAGTGACTTCGCTACCCAATTCTCTACGCGAGGCCTGTAGACTAGTTGAAATTCCATTTGGATACGAGCAGCAAATTATAATTAGCGAGGGTTTAAATACGTGTGATATTTATGGACGTTACCCCTGGCAAGTTGTTTGCACCCGGTGCACGGTCATGTTACTCGGTCCTAAGGGAGGGGGGGCTGTTAGGACCGATACTCGTGATGCGCATAAACCTACGCGCTTCCGCTTCGGTCCCGAGATTCGTGTAGTAATATGTATGCTTGCTGATGACTGTATGCTAGAAACGAGGAGGCTTTCTCGGTGCACCCAGCTGACCGAATATAGCAACGCTGGGGTACAAAAGTATATCTATCTAGACTTGACGATAACCAGACGAATTTGGATTTCGAAAGCAAGGAATTTCTTCCATTTACCCTACACCACCAAGCCACAAATGAGTAGGTTATAGCAGTACCAACCCACACTTTAAGGCCCAGGTCGAGCACCAAATGATCACAAACTTATCAACTCCCTACGCAATGATAATACACCGTGAACCAATCGGTGAGATTCGAAAGGCGACGATATTATTAGTAAGTATGCGTGAACAGAACTGCGTTCGGACTAGGTAGTCACGGCATGCCTAGCAGAGCAGGCAGCAAGCTGTAAGCTACCACACCAATTAAGTCCGATTGGCTGGTTGGGAGCACTGAACCTCCGCCTATCTAGACTCCTCGGAATACTTCCTCTCTGGGACGAGGCGTCTGACCAAACAACTTCATTACGTAGAAAGCCAGCTCACTCTGCGCTTGGCCGTGGGTGTTTTTGAATACAGCAAGATGCACATCTCGTGAACATGATGCAAATGAGCGAGTAAACAGACTTCAACTGTCTATATTCTTCTTCGTCTCGCATTCAATCGCATATCATGCCCGAGATGGCTGGAGAGCCGCGGCGTAGTGGCTCGCTGGACGAGCCCTCTGAGACTGCACCGCTGCTACAAGGCCATTCGCAACGGCCGCGATACCGACAGGGTCTATCCGTCACCTCCATTGCTACCTCCATAACCAGTATCCATGTTCCCAAGGCGCATAACAACACTACCATCATTAATGTTCTCTGCGTCATAATATTTGTCGTCTCTTGCTCGGCCGGGTTTCTCGATCTCTCTATGACACGCCTTGTAGAGGACGCCCTCTGTCACGAATACTACAATGTGGAGAACTGGAACCTGCCTATTGATGAAAAGCAATGCAAAGAAGCCCCTATCCAGGAAAAGCTCGCCTATCTCCTGGCGATACTATCATCCGCGAACTCCATCGCCGGCTTTGTCGCTGCCCTGCCTTGGGGGCTTGTAGCCGATAAGTACAGATCCTGGACCCCATTGTCTCACGTATTTGTCCCGACTAACATACTGGCAGAATAGGAAGGAAACCGGTAGTGGCTCTGGCCCTCTTCGGGCTACTCTTTGGTGGGTTAATCCAACTGGCGGTTGTCTACTGGCGGGACGTGTTCCCCCTCACTGCTATCTGGGCTTCGGCTATTGGCCCGCTCATCGGTGGCGGCAACCCCGTGCTGGCCGGTGTTATATTCAGTATGGTCTCGGACGCAACGAGCGAAGAGCAGAGGTTCGTGAAAATGACTACGAATGGTCTTGGTCTTGATCATATGGCTAATATGTGAGAAATTTATCAGGACCATTGCGTTCCTGCGCATACACGTCGCCAACATCTGTGGCAACTTGCTATCTCCCTCGCTCTCAGCGCTCCTTATGGAAAAAACCAGCCCCTGGGTGCCTCCATGGGTCGGTATAACGTTCTTTATCATGGGCGGGGTTTCGTTTCTCTTCCTTCCCGAGACCTTCGTGCATAAAGACCCTTCGCGGGCGTCTGACGAGTCGGAACCTTCTGGTACCAGTTCGAGAATTTCACGAGTCATTAGCCACTGCCGGGACACCTTGAGTATCCTCAAGTCTCCGTCGCTTATCCTTCTTCTGTTGACCGCCCTATTTGCTATGCCCATCTTATACGGAACTCTCCAGTTCTTAAACCAGTTCGTCTCCAAACGATATGGCATCAAAATTTCACAGACTGGATACGTGCAGACTGTATACGGCATCGTCCATATCGTTCAGTCGCTGGTTATCTTGCCTTGGCTTTCGGGTTTTCTTATCAAGCCTACCACGCCTCCTAGGTTCAGATCCACAGATGAACAACACCGAGACCTTGCCCTGGCCCGCTGGTCTTATGGCATCCTTTTAATTGGTGCCTTGGTGCTTGGGCTATCGCCGACGTTGGGCAGCTTCATCTTCGGTCTAATCATTATGGCTTTCGGATCAGGCTTCAGCAGCCTCACGAAGAGTCTGATGAGCACGTACGTCGATACGGAACACCGATCTAGACTTTTCAGTATCGTCGCGATGGTCGAGGTACTCGGCAGTGTGTATGCTCAACCGATGCTTGCTGTGCTCTTTTCTCTCGGGTTGAAACTACAGGGAGGGTGGATTGGACTACCCTACTATGGGTTGGCTGGATTGATTGCAGTCGGCAACTTGCTGCTTCTTTTTGTCAAGACACCGAACACGAATGGCGATACATTGGCGTTTCGTGATGATAATGACAGCCATATTGATTAATACTGCTAGATATCGATATAAAGGAATACCCCGTGGCATATGCATTAAAGAGAAGGATACATACGGTCGAGGTTTTGTCTTTTCAGAAGCACTGTCCATCTATGCAACAATAGGAACTGGCGTTCAGGGGAAATCTACGTGCCCATGTTGAAACGGGAGAGGAGAATCTTAAGCCGCATTGCCCATACATACTTACATGTGTCGTGAGCCCGCCTTCATTCTCTGCCAACCCTAGCCAGCGAGGGTTGTTCTTTCAGGCCCCATTCTGTGTACACACCTCTATATTTTAGGATAGCAATAGTTTTACATCGTCAAACCAGTAACAATCGTTTCACCACCATATCATACGCCCCGCCTTTCAATTTTTCTATCTCACAGCTTAAAGCGCATCCTATGGCGTCTCTATTAATGATTAACTACATCGGACACTTCATGCATGACTCGCGCATATATCCACTTAAGGGTTACACCTCAAAGCGTCATATTCGCTCACCTTTTCATCAAAGCATTGGCCTTTGAGGCCGAGATACTCACAACTGCGGAAAGCGGCCTTGGGCCCTAATAGTCGTTAACAGCACCACGGCCAAGCCACACCGCGGGAATTTATCGCGATGAGTAAGTGATGACAGCGGCCCAGCTTTGTAACTATCTGACTGCTTCTGGGTCTCAGACTGAGCGTGCTGCCGCATGGGATCAGCCAAAGCATGTACCTCATACCATGCAACTCCTTTAGCAGCTTCTGCGGATGATACGCAGATCTTAATTGAGAACAAGACGTAAGACCATTTGGGGTCTCACGTCATCCGTCATCAGGGGCGGTGAGAGGGCTTTAGGGGCTAGTTGCATGATGCCCATAAACCACCGGAGGTGGTATGAGGAGTAAGGCATGCGAGAGTGACGGTAGGCGAGATAAAACTTAGAGGCGGAAAGTAAGCTTCAGGTCCCAAATGGTGAGCCGCATGCCCGCCGGTCAGCAGTCCATACATCCGAAACATGAGTCCTGACTTCGCAGCAAAGTGTTAATGCACAAGCCAGGAATCTCATATATTCCTTCTCGCGATATTATGCCCGGGATTGATTGATTGATCGATTTTCCTTATCGTCAGGAGTGCGACTGCGTAAGGCAGACTCCTAAGCCTACCGTAGGACATGAGGCGTGGTAGGCTACTAATACTCTATGCTATATCATCAATGCTATATAGGTATGTGTCTACCAATTCAAACCTCCATGGGCGAGCTGTGTATATAGTACGCGATTATTCCTTCTAGGACGTCATACTTCACTTTGTATTATTCGGAAACCCGGTCTGTGTCTCGTACCGCACGATTGCTGCACATTTTTATTTTTATTTTTTTAATAGCATCGAAAATAAAGCCTTCGGCAGCAATTGCTTGGTTACGTGTCCACAGAAATCGATGCAGTCCACGCTGAATCCAAGGAATGCATACCATGTCCAAGCCCAGCAGCTATCCATTTTCTAGAGTCCAACCCGCAGTTAAACGCTTGTTATACAAGAGAGAAAAACAATACCCCCTTTCGAGGGCGCTGTAAGATAATTCCAGTCCAGTTTCATGCCCTCGTAACTGCACCATCTCGTGCTCCGGTCTACGCAGCACAGCCAACAACACCATCCCTCAGTGCATCAAGCAAGACGCGCGCCGTCTCCCTATCGCCCCCGTCCGCGCCGAGTGTCAGCACACCCGCATCTCCGGCGCCGCCCTCCCCTCTCCCCTCGTCGCCCCACGCGCGCTCGATCCAGTCCTCTTCCTGGCCGGCGTCTCCATCGCCGTCGTACATGCTGTGGTCGTCGCTCCGCGCGCTGTGGTTATCGACGTGGTAGTCATGGTCGGTATCCGCGTGCAGCACGTACGCGGCCAGCGCGTCGGCCGTCAGTGCATGGTCCATATCCAGGCCCATGGCTCCACCCTCGTCGAACATATGCGTAGAGACGCCCTGGCCCGCGGCGCTCCCTAGGCTGTGTGCCTGTACGCCATCTAGCTGGAGCACAGGTAGAGGCCCGGTCGCTTGGAACTGCCGATTGCTGTATCGTGCCCCGGCAGCAGAGTTAATGGTCCCCTCGACAGAGCTCGGGGATCCGGACTCTTCGTCCGACGACATCGAGTGCACGGTGCCTAGCTGTATGTGCGCCATGGGATTCGCCGCGAAGAACGCCGCTGGTGTCTGCGAAGCCGCCGCCGCAAACGCAGGCGCGGGCTGTGAATTGCCGCTATGGCGGCCACGTGCGATGAGCGTGCGGATCGGACTGAACCCCGCGGTAAAGAGGCCGCGCAGCCCGATGGGAAAGTCGGCTTCCTCGGCTAGCCGGCCTTTGCTGAGGCTGATGTCCATGGTCATGGCGAGCCGGATGTAGCTACCGGGTTGTGAAGACAGGATATCTGTCCAGTCCGAGATGGTCGGCTGGATGCCGTTGATTGATTCTTGGGATGGCGCGGATGTGGAAGTGGTGTTATTACTTGGAGGATCAAGTTGTGCGAGGTTGATGATGTGGCGAATCGTCTCGCTGATGTAGTCCGCGCCGTCGTATTGCGGCTGGTACGTCTTCATCGCTTCGATCAGGATATTGAGTCTATGCTGTTTTAGCTCCGTCTGGCTCTTGTTGTCTGTTGTGGCTTCATTTCCCTTGTTGTGAGACGAGAGCTTCACATCGATAATATGAAGAACTAGTGGCAGTGCTGTGCAAGCCATGCTATAAGAGGGTTAGTTAATCCACGGATTCTTCGTCTCATTGTATCACTTACGCGCTAATGGGCAGCCAACGGGCAAGACCAAGTTGGATCAGCTCCTTTAGGCATTCTGTGACACCACAGGCGGCGTCTTGTAGTTCGTGTCGATTTTCGTAGATGTTGGAGAATTCGCGAAGATTGCTGCTCAGATTTGGCGAGGCAGACGCTACGGCCAATTGCAGAACCTCATAATGGCACAGTGCTGCGCGGGCAGAACTGCGTTATACGTGTTAGCAATCGCTCCTAGTATTCTAATATTTCGTGAGGAAGCGGGAACTTACTGGTAGTACATGTACATCAAGTTCGTATATAATATCACCGAGTCGTGCTGAAACTGTTTGCTGTTCTCTGTCGCCGACTTCCTTGGTACGCTTCCCCCGCCAAACATAGGGAAGCGAAGCGTTGCCCCTTTATACCACCTCCTCAATGCTATTTTACATTCTCTTACTCTGCCGGCGCCTCCGGATCCATTGTGCCTACCCCAGCCAGGGGTGTCGTCGAGGGGAAATACCAGTGTTAAGATATCCGTCAATACTGAGCAAAGTTCGCCGATTTGGACAAATATTTCAATCAAGCACCGTTTTGTCTCTGCATTGTACACCTTAGAGCGTTCAACTTCATCCGCGAGATCTATATAACCCAGACCACTATTTGAATCGAGGTCGAAATGGGCCCGAGATACTTGAATGCTCCGCCGCATGCCGAGGGGTAAAATACGATCACGAATGACGCAGCACCACCACAAACGTTTCAAAATGTTCTGCTTCTTGTATTCAACTGGGTCTGCCACTTGTGAGAACGTTGGCATCGCCGAGTAGAGATGGGCCTCGGCGCTCTTTGCATTTTGAATTGCAATACTAAGCCAGGCTGTATTAGGCTTTTTCGTCGCATGTGACCAGTTCGGAGCCCAGTAGGAAAGCAGCAGCGCAGTTTGGGCAAGGCAGACAAGAGAAGCTTCGGTATCAAAGTCATATAGGAGCTGTTTTCGTTAGATTCAAGGCCTTTCCCTTTTAGTGAGTTTGTAAATACCTTCGTGCGCCGGTAGAAAGTTGCTCTCGCAGCACGTATAGTAGGAAACCCTAGTGCTTTGATACTACTTTTTGGAACAAACTATAATATTTAGCGACGCCCTCTAAAAAGACACAAGGTGCTTAACTTACATTACAGCAAGAAAACAGTATAGCCTGAAAGACGAGAAGAGATATCTTCTCGGTCGGGCCCTCACTGCCTTGGTGGCAGTACATTTCCCAGAAGTCGCCTTCATTGATGAGTGGCAGTAGAGGATGAACATGTAAGAAGTATTGTTGAACAAACTCGTCGAGAATCGCTCGTGTTGGGACCCTAAGACATCCTTGGGACTCGAGATAATTGACGTCTTGCGGAAGTATGTTGTGAAAGTTGCTGACAGAGAGGAAGGGATAATATGAATACGTAATGTCCGCATTCGCAGTAACTCGGTGATCGCCTACCCAAAGGGGGATGTCTGAAGATACTGACGGGTCAAAGTTCTGCAAAGGTATCGGTGAGGCATCTGGTGAGTAAATTAGGTTTAGCTCACGTAATAACTTTGCCGTTACTCACAGTCGAATATCCGTGATGGGCTTGGTGGTCGGTTGAACGCTGGTTTAGGCTGTCCATTAAGCCCGAGATACAATGACCGTTTTTCGGATGGTATATCTAGCTCTGGGTTTGTCGCAAAGTCGGGATGATGTAACGCTTGTGAGTTCTCACCCGCACGAGAACCATTAATACGCCCCGCTTGCGGCGAATCATGGTTGCCGTTAATCCTCGATCTAACGCTATCCTCCGCTGTCATTTCATATCCACAATCGTTGGCTGAATATGGCGGGTGTGACGCTTGAGCGTCTTCATTACTTTCTCGCTGGGCTTTTCGGCTGGCGTGAAGTTGTCAATCACCAATAGTAGGCTCTCGAAAGGACATGACTTACAACCTCGAGGCACGGCCCGTGACAACACAAGTCTCGCTATCAAGATAGCAGTTCATACACGGTCTCCCACGCTGAAACACATCGCACCGCACCTTGCGAGCCCGGCAAGATAGACATGCTTTTGGTGCTCTCTTCCGTATTTTATGAGCAGACCTGGGCTTGGGCTCTAAAGTCTCGGAATTTGCTGAAGCCATATTGGCAAGTATGGAGGAGAACGCTACCGTAAGACAAGAGTGTCAACTTCCACGAATTTGGGAGCAAGAGAAAACAAGATGATTTGGAGAAGCATGTGGGGTGTGGGGTATCTCCAAACACCTCAACAGATCCTAGAGTCTGGGGTCTCTTGAGATGCGGTCTACCGTAGAGTCTAGCTAAGGCTAAGCTAGTTAGCGGTGCTACCCCAGCTGCTGTCTTCTCAGATATCAGTAGCCACATGTCAAGATTTAGAAGTATCTTTTTGTTGCTCTCTAGTATATGACGTTTTTTTTTTTTTTTTTTTTTTTTTTTTTTTTTTTTTTTTTTTTTTTTTGATAGTGCCATTAATGGATTTCTAGTTAATGGGGGTCAAAAAGGCTTGTGTAGTAACACCCGCGTCCACTGCTACGTACAAACGTGGATTGACACTGAAATATTAACCACAACCTCATTAGCCGCCTTCTAGTACTTATGGAAATACTGGTAGTTTTTACCTATTTCACCGTTTTGGCCTCACAGACGTATGGAATTTGTGGCTCAGTCAAACTCCAGCTCTAAGCCTCTAATATTGTCCACTTTACAGTGCGACTTATGCTTCGGCAGCCCCTTTTGCTTGTTGGAGCCGTTATGGAAATGAGCTAAGTAGTATCTCCTTAGTTATGTTCCATATGGGTGCTCGCTGTCTCCCTGTTGCGGACCTGGAATTTGGAAGGGGTTCGCAGGGCGAAGTCATAGACAAAGATGTCTTCATTCTCAAGATTTCTACAGCACCCAGTCATTACTTCAGCGGCCATAGCCGGGAGTGAATCCTGGCGGCGGCGGAGGAACAGCATTGCCAGGCGGCCCAAAGCCTGGAGGTGCAATAGGAGGCGCCATAGGACCCCGGAAGCCACCAGGATGGAAATCAGCAGGGCTGCCGTAACCTCCTTGAACAGGCGGCGGCCGAGCTGGAAGACCAGACGGTGCTGGCGGCAACGCGTGCGACCGTCCAGCACCTGGAGGCGGTGCACCACTAAAGGGCTGATGGGGAGGTCCACGATGTCCAACGGGAGGCGGGGCAAAGGCCATAGGCCGCGGCGGAGGGATGCCAGCGACCATGGTAGGATCAAACCCGCTAGTAATCATGGCAGGCGGCGCGACGGCGGTCGGAGGGGGTACAGCTTGATTGGGCGTTTGCAGAAGTGCCGGCGGCATAGGTTGGGCTTCAATGGCGACATTGTGTTTCTTAGCTTGTGCGGCGAGCATGCGTTCGGCCTCGTCTCCATGGCGTTCGCCCTTGCCATCTTTCTTGTAGGCGTACTGCACGCTAACATCCTTGTTCATGAGGAGCTGGCCGTTCATGTTGTTGATAGCATCGTCGCTTGCTTCGAAGCTGCTGTAGCTGACGAAGCCGTATCCCTTGCTGAGCCCATTGTCATCGCGCGCTACCTTTGGGGGGGCGATCAGGGTGCCGAAGCGGCTAAAGGTATCGTAAAGGATCTTCTCGTCGACCATGGGATCTAGATTACCAATGAACAGCTCTGCGCCGATCTCGAGGGGCTTCTGTTTGTCTGCCGATGCCTTGTTAACTCGTAAGGCTTTACCGTACAATCGTATGCCATTCATGATCTTGGCTGCGTAATCGGCGTCGACCTCGCCATTGAACTCGACAAAGCCAAAGCCTTGGTGAGATTGGGTGACTCGATCCTTGGGCAAATGGACATTGACTACGGGCCCTGCTTGAACCATCAGCTCCCATATCAGAGCATCGGTGGCACGTTCGTCGATGTTGCCCACATAGACGGTGGCTTCTTTATCCTGCTCCCTGGATGAATTGAACCCGGCATCAATAGCAAATTCTAAATATATGGAGGGACAAGAGAGATACAGAGAGACCGAGAAGGAGGTACTCACCAGTGCTTAGCGCCCGACATCTTCAGACTGGTCTGTGTCGCCGTAGACGATGACGTTGCAAGAGTGGTCAGAATGTTTGTAGTGCTGAACACGCGACAGGCTGCCAAGTCGAAGCCGAAGCCAAAGCGGAAGCTCGAATGTTTTATGGAGCTTATAAAGACTCGTTCTTTTCATCTCCCACCAACCGGCCGACAGCTGGCGCCCTGTGGACCTCTTGGTCAAATGTCCGTGTTCCACTAAATTTTCGAGAGCATCAAGCTAGTCTGAGACTTGATTGCTTTCAGCACATCTTCTTCGCGCTTCACACCAGCAACAGGAGGATATTAGATATTGCTACCATCGCAATCCGACAAACATTAGCACGCACAAGCAATCATTCGAGCCGAAAAACCACTATATTCTCAATATATTGCCCAGCATGTTCGCACTTTCAGAAGAGTCCAAGGTGCGGATCGCTACATGGCTTTGACTATAATGCATCGAAAACTGTGCTCACACCGCAAGCAGGAGCGCATTGGCAAGATTATTGAAGTCTCGAGAGTCGCCATGCACTAGTACGTTTGATGATCCTGTCGCCGAGTCCGTCAAACCCGTGTTAACGCATCTCTTTTAGTGGCTACCTGCCGTTGATTCTCTACCTCGGTACGATTCGAACCTTTCTCAGCCTTCAAACTTTTCGTCATCCTTACTCTCCAATCAACACATATCCTAATCTCGAGCTTCTATATAGGTTACACGCGTAGTGACCCTCGACCTTCTATCATTCGGTAACAAGAAAATACCTGGCTCCCGGCGTACTTAGGTACCTGCTATTCAGGGCTGACACTCTCTAGATTACTATCCCCCCTTTACTAGCCGACAACGACGCACAAGATGCAAAAGACGCGCTGTGAAACGAGATTGTATACTATATATATACCATAAGGTCATAATACTAGGGAAGGCCAAGACGGTACGACTGGTGGCACTATGCATACATACGATAGAACCGGGGTTGGACACCAATACAAAATGGCTGCTACATGCACGTAGCCCGTGTAAAATACTTTGTAATGAAAGCTCTGATACCACTTGACAGCTCGAAAACTCTCCAAGGATTCACAGCCCTAGATGGTGACTAAGGTATATCTGTGTGCTGCGTGACTGACGTATCACACTCTGCAGACAGTCCATATTCTTTGCTACCAGCGTAGTTCAGTGGCTGTCAGAACACACGTGTCAGAGCAGTAGGAGAGTTAAACGCCTGAGGCTCATGAGTGAGTAATAGGTTGGCCATGTTTGTACCAATAACGCCCACGTGAAGACTGTCTGATTAGCTCGGCCACGCGCACCTGACGAAAATAGAATGAGGGCATTAAGCCCGTAAAATGCATGAGAATATGTTATTCACCACCAGGGACGATCACAAGAGTCATCGCCAGTTCTACTAATCTACAAGCTCTCCGAGAGGAAAGGAAGACTACCAATTCCATCCCTACTGAATCCATCCATACAGCAAATGCCAAAGTGAATGTGCTAGCCATTTTTTCCCGTAGCAAGCCACCTAAGGTGAGAAACGCCCATGATTCGTATTTCACTTTGTTGTACATCCTACGAGAGCGTTTTGCTCTCGGCTAAGAAAGCCTCCTCAATAGCAGCTCGCCGTCGGAATACTCTCAACCATCTTTCGCCCCAGCGCTTGACGAGGTCCTCACCCCCGTCAGAAACTACGGGATCCATAATCTGATCTTTGGTCCCCTGCGCCCAGCTTACCAATGCGTCGTCCATGGCCTTGAAGAGCTCACGCATAGCCGCCACTTCCTCCTGAACCCCCTCGCTCATGCCACCCTTGACTACCTGACGGAGTCGGCTTGTAACCTTAACAACGGTATGAAAAACCAACTCGAACACCCAGGCCTTACTCAAGGCCTGGCCGTAGGGGCCAGCACGATCGCCGACCAGTGCCCAGTCGATCACCGCGCTGGGAGTTACAATGGAATAGTTCAGGAGCTTCTCAATTATGCTAATAGCGACGCCGGGGTGTGCTGACCAGTAACTCATGACTGCTGTAATGATTTGAGCCCTCGCTGCCTCAGATGCTGCGCCAGCGTCTAGAAGTCTGTCTTTCGTGCGCTCGATGCAGGCGAGTACGTGGGAGAGCGACTTGGAGCCAACCCAGCACACAGCCGTCATGAACACGTCTGTGCTCGAGACGAGAGGATCAATGGAGTGATCAAGCGCTGCCGAATGAATGCGATCAATCACCGGTTGAATCTCTTCTTCCGGAGCCTTGCGTTTGAGTAGGGTCGCTAGCTCTTTGCCTTCGGCAGAGAAGGGCGTATCTGCTTCTCTATCAGTTGATTACCCGTCTCTATGAAATGGGATAGGCACCTACGCTCATTATTAAACTTGAACTCAGGAGTATCTTGCTCCTTTTCGGGATCAATCAGAGCCTGGTACGGCTCAGGCAGTGTCCCTTTGATGCGCTGGGCGAAACTCAGGCGGATTTCTTTGTCTAGCGCGCCTAAAATGAATGACTTGCATGGATGCATATCTGGCAAGCTGACATCTTCTACCCATTCTGTCCATTTCCACATGAAGCCAAAGTTGCTGAGATGATGAGTGAACCAGTCTAGAAAACGGTAGCAGAGTTCTAGGTCTAGGCGATGGGTGTTCTGGTATGAGTAACGAATAGCACGACCGAGACTAGGAGCAATAGCCGCCGGCGCTATCTTACAGGCTTCCGTCAAAACAGAGTGATAGTAGACGAGTTTATGCTCAGGAGTGGGAAGTTGAAATAGCTGAGAGAAGACAGCATCTACAGCAACGTCTTCAGGTTTCCACGTCGATCGATCACCGTCAATGTCGCGAAGCCGATCAAACGGTGTTGCGCGTTTGACAAATGTGCCTGGGGCAAAGTAACAATCTGCATCTATAAGGAAGCGGGCCGTGACGTTGCGATTGAAGTGCAGAACGTTGATAGTATCGAGCAGGGCATCTCGGATTACCGACGATGCGATACTACTAACTGGGGGAACAGATTCGATGTCTTGGTGGATGTAGACAGAGTAGTAGATCTCGGGAAACAAGGGACGAGGGCCGGTGATGACTTTCTCCGGAAGAGATATAGCCGGTAGAGTATGCTTCTGAGCACTATCTAACTTCTCTTGTTGCTCAATTTCTTCAAGTGGCATCCGCCACGGTCTTGGTAGGCAGGACAGGGGCCAGCCGTTGGTGGCTTCGTTTTGAAGCTGTTTCTGGAGCAGACCGATGAGACTCATGTTGGCTACCGGGCTCTCGGATCCTTGCTCGACGTGGTACGGGTCAATGAGCACCTGCAATGCGTGAGGTTCCGAGGCAATGATATCGGTCTTGTCCATGAGCTCGATGGCCTTCTGTTGCGACTGTGTTGTAGGTGCGGCAGCCAAGATGTACGGGATGGTGAGGAGTATAATCTTGACAAGCTCGGTCCCAATTGTCTAGCAGCCATAGTGAGCATGTGAAGTCAGCGGGGCATGGTCAGGATACTTAAACTTACGTCCTCGGAACTCGCAGTTTGTAGATCGACAGCACGGCTGAACAACTCTTCCAGCACCGGGAACAAGCCATCGCCATCAAGGCAGCTCTGTAAGCACGCCAAGAACTTAAGATAGAGCTTCACATCGCGCCATTCCCCTTCTTTGGCCCTATCCTCGGTCGCAGATGTGATGCGCGCCAGCAGATCAGTGAGAATCTCAGGTTTCAGCGAGTTGATAACCAGCACGACAGCCGCCACGAAAGGGGTCTTGAGCGGCTGCTCAACCACCATCTGTGGAACGAGATCTAGAAAACTAGTTTGCAATTCTTGGTCATCGTAGTTATCAGCAATAACGTGCGCAATCGATTGGACTTCCTCATGCCAACGACGGAGGGGGGACTCGGCTAGGCCCAGAAGTTGCTTTCGTATGCGAACAGGTAGAGGCGCATCGTAGCGGCGGCGTTGTGGACGGCGGTCGTAATCGTCATCGTCTAGATGAGATGGTTAACAGTGCCTCTGCCACAAAAGCCGTCTAAGTTCGCTCGCGACGGTACTAATAGGGGGTGCGAAGCTTGCGAGGCTGAAATTAGGATTGATCAATCGCTTACCTCTGTAGCGTCTCTTGCGGTTATTATGACCGCCGCCGCCGGACTGTCTGCGGTCGTAGTCGGCCATGTTGACGAGGAACGAACCGGTCCAACAGATTTACATAAAGGATCGTTGCACTTAAATGGCAGTCGGGTTCTGAATATCGAGCTTGGCTTAGATGGTTACTCGTGGTAGCAAGAGCTAATGTGCAAAGGCTATGACATGTCTTTGGTGAGAAAGCTACCTGAATAGGGTAAAGGGCACACCTACATAGCTTGACGTGACGCGCCGTGCACGGACCCCTTTGCAAAATACGAAATGCCTGCTTTGCACTTAGCTAATTGAGGCATTTTGGTCGGCCAGTAACTTTAAAGCAGCAACATATACAAAGCCAGAGAAACAACCACTATGGCGGTACGGAAATATGACCCGGCAGACCGGTAAGGTTATACGTATTAATGTATAACAGGTAAGGAGATAGAGAGGTGAACAATCTTACGGACCGAGCGAGGTCTGTCCCTAGATCTTTTATAGTATCTTGCGTACGTACCTATTATTAAAATGCACGAGTCAAAGTATCAAAGTATAGCCTGAAGTTATAAAATACAACTTACCTATCAGCAAATTTCCTATTATGCCGCAACAAACATCACTAAATAAGGTTTGAACATTCATCCATGAACTGAAAGATTGATAAATGTCGGTTTCTCTTGGGCCAAGACTGCTTCTCTTTACCATGCTAAGGCCAGCAGTTAAGCCGTGTCTTTCGAACCACCCCATCGCAGACAGCCGGCCTTTCTTTTTTTTTTTTTGTGTCCCCTCCCACTTGCGTCCAGCGAGAGCATGCCATCCGATGCAAAGAAATCTTTTGGAATATCCGAATTTTCCCTCGAGGGCGCAAAGCTCTGAATTCCTGCAACGACGACAAGTCCTGCCAAACAGAATGTCAATGCCTCCCTCTATCTAACGCAAAACCCTTTGGCCCTACTCTGAGTCTCAGCCGTCATCGAACAAGATATATGCCACGACACTCCCTTTTCAACATGTAGAAGTATTCCGAGAGGCCACGAAGAGAGGATCCAGCCGCCTCGTGGTCGTTCCACCACAAGGATAAGTGAGTAATTGAACAAGATAGTAAAGCAATGCCTCTCAGTCATGCACAGAAGAAAACTAAGAACGCATATCGGATCTTGCGCATCCTAGTCACTATTACAGGCGTCATATCAGCGGATTATCCCCGTTGCTGCATCTGAGCTGCCAAGATTAAACCGCGCCGTTAGGATCCCGGGAGTCCCAACAGGCATCCTGGAAATCGCCAGACCAACAGTGACTTCATCTAGATCCCAAATGCCTTAGTGTCACGTCCCATAATTCTTCATCTATCACAAACCCAGGTGGAAACGCGTCAAGGCAAACGAAGAACCGCTTCTTTAGGGTGTGCAGTCTTAGAGGTCCGATCTGGAGAGTTAACATCGTATGCAAATTCGGTGAGTGAGCAAATATGGCTGCGATGATCCAGGTGGCAGTCCGCGATCGGAAAAAAAAAACAAGGCCTCTGCTGAAATAGACTCAGTCTAATCGCGCCATCATCTCCTGCTTCGACATTGGTGTGAGATTGTCGATATCAATTCCTCGAGCGGCTAATATAGGCTTCACGTGTGGAGGGACTAGTTTGTGATTCAGATGTGGCGCAATCGACATCTCTGAGAGATATTTGTCAGTAAGATTCCCTACATTATTTGAGATAGAGTTACGCACCGTGTCTGGTAAAGTCAAACAGATTGGGTAAGTCCCTTAGTTGGCCACTCGTGTGCCGCGAATCTGGGAGTTTTGTGTTTGCATCTCGCAGCTCATCGAAAAAAGGGTGGACCATAGCATCGATAGCACTCAGACGCTCAGTAGGCGTATATTCTAGCAACTTTGCTATCAGGTCCAAAGCGCTCCCATCGGCCTTCCGAAACACTTTACTAAACGGATGCGGCTTGATTTGTGGAAATTTATGCTCCATATAGTTTGGGTTCATCGTTCGGATCTGCTCTCTAGTAGGCGTGCCAAGGACCTTAATTATCTCCACAAGCTGATCAATGCCCGACTCTCCTGGAAATAATGGTTGGCCGAGCATTAACTCCGCCATCACGCAGCCAGTTGACCAGACATCTACGCAAGTATGATTAGAGGCAAGTAGCCAAGCTTTTCGGGCGAGAGAGCGTCCTCACCTATCTTAGTAGTGTAGTTCGTGGCCCCAAAGATTAGTTCTGGTGCTCTGTAGTATCTAGAGCAAATGTAGGATACATTGGGCTCATTTTCGACCAGGATCTTGGCGCTTCCGAAGTCGCAAAGCTTGAGTATCCCAGTGTTTGGGTCGAGTAAAAGATTTTGTGGCTTGATGTCGCGGTGGCAGATCCCTTGCGAATGGATATAGGCTAAGGCTCTGAACAGTTGGTAGATGTACAACTTAACCTCAAGAATTGGCATAGTGGTCTTCATTTTATTGAAGAATCGCGAGGCTCGGTAGACCGTCTCAGGCACAAACTCTTGCACAAGGTTAAGGTAAACTTCATCCCTCTAGTAGAGTTGTTAATATATGCATCTCTGATGAGACCAAACTGGGGCTGATTCTTCTTACACGCTCCCCATTGGAATAGTAGAAAGCCTTGAGCTGCACGATATTGGGGTGTCGCACAATGCGCATAATCTGAAGCTCGCGGTTCTGCCTCGTAGAAATTAGCAAGTTAGCTAACGAAAGCAATATTAGTAACTTAAGCCCTCAACTTGCCTTGAACCTCTTGTCTTGAAGCACACGCTTGATCGCAGCGTCCTCGCCCGAGGGCGATAGTTTTGTCTGGAAGACGACACCAAATGAGCCATTGCCGACGATCTTGCACTGTGTATACTGCAGGTCCCTCGTCTCGCCAGTGACGCCATCTTGGACCTTTTCGCGGATGACTTCTGCACTCTATCTTTAGTATGACCCATAACAGAGGAGGGGTCGGCGGGTGGCTCAAGCTCACCTCCCATGCGGAGAGAATTGAATGCCGCGGTCGGGCGGTTCTGCGACATTGTGAGAGGATATCAGCCTTGGATGCACTATATGGGATACGATCCAAGTCGTCTCTAATGGTCAGAAAGCAGAGACTGAGAGCGTCCGAGGTGAGGTTGCGGACGCCGTGTTGGGCAACGATTGAAGGGTGATTGAAGGTTGTGTGGAATCGGCCGGGTTGTGCGTGTCGATGGCGATTGATTGACGGGCGGGTTGAATGTGATTTGCTTGGTCGGTCGGACTGCGTGTGTTATATGTGCAGACGAGGGAACAACCAGTGGGAACGCAGACAAGCACCAGCAGAGACTGAAAGGTTGGAAAGGATGATGGTGAAATTGTAGGGCAGTTCCAATGCCAGAATTGTGGGCGGCCGATCAGGTCAACAAGTTGTGAAGTGTGTGCACTAACAGTTTTCGTTAGATGATAAGAATGCAAGCAGGTCCTCTTCGGTCAAAGAAAAAAAGATGGTTGTATTGTTGCAGGAGGGTGGAAGATAATGTGTAGGTAAATGAGTAGAGTGATCAGGTAGGAGGAAGTAAGGTAGGCTGGCGGGGTTTTCAGGGATTGCTTAATTGTACGGAAGAGAGGTGATAGGATGACGAGCGTGACTTTGCAAAAAAAGGGCTTGTTAGGTAATAAAGTCAGGCCAGCCGATCAAGGCATTGTGAGCTGCTCAAATGAGAATCATCAGAGCAACGGAATCAAAACGAAGGTGGGCGGTGCTAAAGGCTGGAGGTATATGGCAGGTAAAGGTAACCTAGGGATTTATGATGGTGTATTCAACTGTACTTTTGGCCTACTACATTAGAGGATATGTATGATGACTAAGTAGGTACTCATGTATAAATGAAGGCAAGCCAGGCAGGAAGATAGGCCCAGCAGGGCGGAAAACGAGTGGAGGATGATTAGCTTAGGTAGGTAAAAGTAAGTATAGTCGAATAAAGAGGCCCTGTACAGTGAAGACAAGTGGGAGGCAGAATAAGCGGGCATTGGTGCTGGGTGTGCTGTAGGAGGGTCGCGACGGGGACGGCGGCCTTACAAGCTTGTGGTGGTGCAATAGGCGGAACGGCCAGTCCGACAGCCAACAGCCTGTCTGTCTGTCTGTCTGTCTGCCTGTCTGTCTATCTGTAAACTCACCTCTTGTGATGAACTGATGGAGGAAGCGGTCCTGTGTGCTTGCTGGTTCTAGTTTTAAGCGGCGATTAGCTGATTGACACTACCGTATGTAGGCATGTCGGTGAATGCGTCCGTACTGGCCGTGGTATCCGGGGTTGTCGAGGAGTAGCAGAGAATGGAAGGGAAAGACGAACAGGTCGATAGGTATACTCACTCGAAGAAGAACAACCCTAGCAGGTACCGTGGCGTTTGCGTACCAGGACAGCAGTAAAGGCTGGTAAACAGCGGGTTAATTGCTCAATGGTGGTTTGACTAGCAGCTGTATGAATGACCGGATTTCTGGGACGATTGAGACGGGGAGAAAAAGATGTGGGAGGATGTTTGAGATTTAGGATCGAGGGACGCAGGCAGATAGACTGACAGCCAGGTAAGAGTGTGAAAAGAGGTCAGGTTAGGTATGTACGTAGAAGAGACGCAGGCACAGAGATGCAGCAGACCCAGACTTTGAATGAAGGACGAAGGAGGGGTAGCTAAGTACCTGTATTATCGATGCATAGTTGCTATCCAGGGAATGCTTAGGGGCTAGAATACCTAGACCGTATACTTCTAGGCTTGAAGGTACAGGTATAGGTAGGTACGTACTTTGCGGGATGTATTTTTGTACTTTCTTGCAGGTCAGGCGACTGTCCTCCTAAACTGTATTGGACTACGCTTGCGCTGAAGTGGGGCTAGTCTGATACTTGCAGCAACTCGGTGCAGATGGTCATCAGTTCTACTGTACACAATGGCATGCAGATATGTGATGTAGGTCAGTACCTACTTAATGTAAGTGTGTAGGTACACCCAGTGCGACATCAATGCCTAATACGCGCACAATTAGATACATTAGGTAATCGTAGAGACGAGTGCCGAGTAGGTATACATATCTCAGGGCGGTTTTATCATTTACAGATTTACTGTTCATCATGACGCCTTCAAGTGAGGTTGTCTTCCTTTGACCTTACGCATCTTCCTCTCGGTCACTAACCCCCTCGTAACAGTTAACAAAACCGTCGAATCAGCATTTACTGCACCATCAAGAAATGTGTATAGTACCTGTACGGCTCGGATGATAATGCACAGTATGAATCTATTGGAGGCGATACATATGCAGACATGCCAGAACAAAGCGCAAGGTTTCGCTGCTTGTGTCCACCCCTCAGTTGATGACAGCAGCGGTTACCATCAGATAGGTACCCTAATAACAGGCGAGCCAGCCTCGAATAATAGCGGCCGGTATCAACCTCTCTATTCGACCTGCATTGTTGTTGTTGTTGTTGTTGTTGTTGTGGCCATAGAAGTAGAATGAACCTACTTGATCAATATATTTCCGACAAACAGTTGATTGAGCTTTGCTTATATACCTTGCATCTAGCCATTGTGAGCAAGGGGAGATGTACCCCCGACCCTGTAGGTACAGCATATGCCCCTTGCAACAAAGACACCACCAAGCCTGGCCAGTCGTTTACATGCCCATTTCAATGCCCACACCAATGTTATAATTCTGATCGACTCAGTATAGGCAGCTGTACATCTGTATAGCTATGACAGTTCGATGTGTACCTCATGCCCGTTATAGTCTACAATTGCTAGTCGGCCATTCTCGTTGCATGTCCCATCTAGCCTGCGGAGCCTTGACGAAGCATAGCATTCGACCAAGCTAGTTATATCTACCGTCACTGTTTTGTCGTCATCCGAAGCCAGGGTTGATGCATGAATCCATGTTCTGTGGTGCTTCCCAAATGGCTGCTGATATAACTTCTGTTCACTACCAGGGTAAGAAGGAAAATCCTTTGCCATCTAGTTCCAACGCCACGATAGTGAAGGCGTTCATCCTCTGCCCGAGCGGCATCACAGGCTCAGCAAGCGACAGCCAAAACTAGACCCCTAATGAGACGGGCGGAAGAAGTACAGGCTACATACGCGATGTTGTTCCTGCCTTTCCTGTCTACAACAGACTACCGCTCTACTTCTAGGGAGGGCTCGCTAAGATTTTTTTTTTTTCTAGGACCGACATATGCAAACATAGGGCTGTACAACAGCTACAATAATCGAGGCTGCTCATGTGCCTCTTTGATGGAGAATTTGCTAAGATGGAAGTAGTCTAGAGCGCCACATTCGGCAGCCCACCAAGTAGTGGGCATGGAATTGGGAACCGCTTGTTCAACCTGCAAGGGTCAGGAGTCTATATGATCAGGCCCAACTACGGAGTACTACTGCGTAGTTCTGCCGCGAATTCCACTGGCTGCAAGGTTTCCGGGACGAGATCCGGCTTCTTGGGTTTATCCACAGCTCTTTTATTACTATTCCTTCTACCTTGGGCCTGGCACGTACAAAGGTACCTGACAATGCTGATCAGCTCAACTACAAAAATTTATCAATGAGGTTAAACAATGATGCTGTCCTGCTCCCACCAGTAAATTCAGGACCTGAGACAAATTCAATTTTAGTCCCTAACAGCCAAGCTGCATTGTTGTGCAAGACAGGAAAGATTGTAGACCTCGCCTTGCCACTAATGAGTTCCTACGAAGAAGACAAGGCCTGTTTCTGTTTTGGTATTGGTA
Organism: Xylariaceae sp. FL1651; assembly: GCA_025201745.1. Lineage (NCBI taxonomy): Eukaryota > Fungi > Ascomycota > Sordariomycetes > Xylariales > Xylariaceae > Xylariaceae sp. FL1651. Next base: position 154,123 of record MU624241.1, read on the forward strand.
TTGGTTTTGGTTTTGGTTTTGGTTTTGGTTTTTTTGCCCTTCAAATTTGGTCTTGTCAGGTGACGCTACTAGTTAAGCTATTATCGTAAATGGAAACACAATATTGGCCATTGTGTCAAGATTAAGGTTCTACATTTTGGACGTCAGGTCCAATCGATATTTGATTGCTATGTTGTCGAAATCCCACATCCATTTCGTCCTCTTCTCCAAAACGGACCTACCAAGCACTGGAAGTTGTCATCATTTACATTCACAAGTGCAACCAACTTTAACATGCTGATTCCCCCTCCACGTGGGGCATTGAGAAATCATGGACTCAATCTCCACCTAGTCCACTTTGCAACCCTCGCTTTGCTCAGAAATACCCCTTCACTCCCCATATCCCCCCGCACTTCAGGTACTGATTAATTTTTCCTAGGCCACCAACTTTTAGTGCGAAGTTGTAATCTGGGTTCATCACCCAAGAGATCAAACCGGAGCTCCGACGGAAAGTTTGGAAGTTGAATGAGTCTGTGTCTACACTTTGCTTCATGTACAAGTGCGCTAGCAGCTGCGGAATATAGAAACCGACGATACAGAATACTTTAAACATTTGTCCTCATATACTCTATCGTAACATCGACCTTGTAGTGTAAGTAAGCCATGAGCGAATGAAAAAAAAAAAAAAAAAAAAAAAAAAAAAAACTCTATAGCTGGGATTTAAGCTCGAAGCTTTCGCTGCAAGTAATGCATCTTCTGGATAGCGTCAGAACCTTCTATTGGTCGAACGGTTTTGAAAATGCGGGCGGATATGAACCGTGTACAAGTTCTTTCCCACGAGTGGACTAAGTAGACTCGTACTTCTCATGTGCCGACCACGCTGCTTTAAGCTTTGGAACAGCTTAAGAATTCACTTAATCACAACCCTTTCGCCATCAGCATCCACACGCATTCCAGTGTAAATTATAAAACCAGGCGGGTAACCGTACAGAAGTCAACTAAAGAGCAGAAAGTCTACAGGAAGTCACCTGTTTGTAAGGTAAACTTATAAGGCACCTTCGAGTCTTACATAAACCTATCTTTTTCATTTATACCCTAGACTGAATCAAGGCTCAGATCATGTACTCGCTAGTATAAGTGGTATGGAAAGGCAGTTGTGCGATCATTGTTTCCTAAAGTGAAAGTTCAATTAGTTACGCGTATGATCTCGTATGATCGTAAAGCTCGCGACGTGACGCTGTGTGGAGAAGATCCAGGGTGGTGGACGGACCGAGGGAGACGATGAAGGTGATTTCGCAGAAAGCCCATCAGGCATATAAGAATGAGAGTTGATCTACAAAGCGCTAATGATTCCAGACCCTTGTACGATGGGTTAATACGCGACATAACCAAACGTTTACTGCCTTGTCACTAACCGCAGGGTATACAGAAGGCAGAAGAGTCGTCCTAATTCGACATCGGCATGGAGAGAGATTCGTTCAGCAAACCAGACCAGCCACGACTTACACTCACGAAATCCCCCCCCCCCGGGGAGGTCTCAAGGCTCGTGAGAATGACCGTTGTTTGGATTCAGACTCGGCGCAAGTCCAATCAGAAGCGTTGGCGATATTTGTACCTGCACAATCCATAACGAGATGGATGAGTCAAAGTCGTTCCCCGAGAAGAGTCACGACCACTCGGTCTGTTGTGCGATGACAGGCAAAGCCAAGGGTTCGAAGTATTAGGGCCGTGAAGTTACACACATTCTGTTGTTCGTCCACGAATCTCCACGCTGCTCATTCGTGGCAAGAAGCGTCATGATGTGAGTCAGCTGGACATGACGTGCAAACGACTGTCATACATAAAATTGAGCATCACTCAAGTGTTTCATATCATCCTAAACCCCACAGTATTTCATTAAGGTTTGATGAGACATTAACATACAAACATTTAACCATTTGCGCACACAATTTTCCTAACATGGTGGTTTGTATAGCTAGATTCGTGTTCAGCTGAGTCTAGAGAAGATTGTTGACTTATGATTCTGGCTTGTTGAGATTCTCCGGATTTGATGCGTCTAGCTCAGCATCGAATAGTTTTCTTGAGTAGTTAAATCCGAAGAGCATAATAGAAGCATGCAGTAGACCTTAGGTGGGCAATTCAGGTACAATCGTTCTTCGCTTGGCAAGGCCTTCAAATCTTAGAAGATACAAGTTAATGCTTGATGAGGTTAAGACGCCAACTTGAGTGCGATCCGCCGGGATCGAACTTGGACTTCAAGCACCGCCAGTCCAAATTACCAATTACTTATATAGATTCTGGCGCTGCGCACAGCTGTAGAGCATGGACTACATTGCTTTTATTATCGCAAGGGTGATACATATGATCTGCTGTGCAAACAACACTCGGATAAACAAATATTCAAAGATGCGCATTGCAGGCTTCACCTACGTATATACTCTTCTGACGACTCTTCCCGTTCTGGCCAGGTCGAATATCAAGATATCGGTAGGATACCATTGTATTAATTTTGCATTAAGAAACAGGCGCGTACGAATGCTACCTACATAGTATAAGCTAGTTTCGCCCTATGGAATTGATGAGAGTGTCATCTTCCTCCATTTAAGATAGGCCAATATCAAGCACGTATATGTTGGTATGAGCAGGGTGGACTCCTGCATGCGTAAATACGTACGATATGAAACCCAGTCGCTTCCATGTTGTACTTGCAAAGAGCAGCGAGTCCTCAGCTAGGCCGCTTCCGTCACCCGGCAGACTCATTAGAAGTCCTATAACCCACTATTCTTGGCATTTATCTCTTGATTGAAGCCGAACAATCGGTTCGCTTGCCTGCCGCCCAGTGACACGTTCACACTATATCATGACAAACGCCTAGCCGTGTTGTGGGAAGAAGTATAAGCTAGGGCGTAACCATAACGCAGTCTACGCTATTAACCACCCGCTGCTGCTGCTTTTCTCCATCTTAACCTTTCAAGATGCATTCAGCCCTACCTTATGCCCCCTGTGGTCTGGAAGAGTACAGCAGACAGTAAAGGACCAGAATAACCAATCACAGCTTGGTTCACGAATAAGGAGGATCATAAACAGTTACTGCGTTACATTATACCCTAGAAGAAGTAGAATACACAGTAGCAAATGGATCAATTGACAGCACAGATTCACCGTTTACACGACACGGTCACGAGACCCTTTCTGTAATACATATGCACGCTAGACCAACTTCACTAATTACACTGCCCGACAAGTTCATAAGGTTGAGTTCAGCTGTGCAGAAGCTCAATCTATGAAGCAGACGAGCCACCAGCAAAACCCAGTAACCAGCAACCTTGGCCGACGCCATTCCAGAGGCCTCAGATTCGCGTCGTTTTGCGTGTATTGTTAGCCATAGGCCGTAGATTGGTCCTATCTTATTTATTTCGTTATATCATTCATTGTTATTAAACATGGACCTGCATACTCTTGGGGAGGCGGCTCCTCATAGCCCCATTAAATGCTGGAACGTAGTACAACCCCTGGCTGTCACGAGCCAAACAGATTCTGCTCGGTGTACATCTTCTACTACTTCGTCGTGCAGCCTCAATCTCGCGTTTCGAGCCGACGAGCATCGACGGCGGCTAACGGAGCCAGCGCCGCCGGTTACGGACCTGTTACGCGAGCCCAACGGGATCTCGACCTGACCACTGTGGCTCCCTTTGGAGAAATTCGTCTACCACGTGAGCAGCTACTTGTAGGGACAATGGACAACCCGACGTGCCAAGCCCGGCACTACCGTGCTGTACTGTAAGTACAGAAAGCAGCATTTCTATCTTCATCCGCACTGCTGCCGGCCGTGCAGGTAGATGGGTGCGTAGACACATGGCTAGACCTTGGCCGCTTCATCTAACTGCCTAACAGTCATGTTTAATATTTATGCATTGCGCTCTCATGCGCATCCTTGAGGCGCAGCAGCGTGGGCCGCAAACATCTGATCTCACAACTCGCGGGAAACCCTATGAGAAGCGGATGGTTCTTAAAAACGGTGCGCTCGTCTCAGGCGTCTCAGTGGTGCAACCGGGCGCCACTGGTGCTACATGACATGTCAGCCCACCAAGGTATTGACCTCTTCGCCAAAGCTCTATTGATACGAGATTGATACGAGATTTGCACTGCTTCTTTTGACATGTCTCTGTGGATATACCACGATACCAGATGAGACATTTTCTCCCATTGTTATCTATTCACTTCATCGTCATGCAATCGTCCCGGCCGACCTGGCCTACCAAACTGAGTTTGCTGCCCCTTGCCTTCGTATTGTATCGGAGACTCGACGTGCGGCAGTATCATAGAGATAGTTGATGGTCCCCATTTGACGGATAGCTGCGGACATCCGATCAGACGAAGTTACCGCTTACCTCCAACTTTTTGCAGTCTGTACTTGTACTTGCCGATCACATAGGATCAGTCGAGCTGGAACCACGTATGCTAACCTTACCTGTGCAGTAAGTGAGTCGATGCTGCAAAATATTTCCCCTCTAACTACAGGTTTCGAATATCTCTAGAAACGATGCGTGATACTTTGTTCCTAGATAGCGAACCAGAGCTTAACTATTCAGCCTCAAAAGTCAATGTGTTAGCAAGGCTACCTTTATCTAGGACTTTATGAAGCCGCTCACCCCGTGAGAAGCTTATAATTACGTTACAGAGCCTTCATTGTTTTTTCACGTGTAGGCTCTGGTCTCTTTACCTCCGACGGTCTTTGCTGTCTCAGCACCCACCCCTCATCAGCCGATACAAGCTTAGATCGCCCTATCACAGGTGGATGCGCCGTGACGTGAGCTGCTTTAAGCATTTGGTTGTATATTCTGTGCAGCTGGTCGGCTCGCTGAAGCAAAGCAGGTACCCTCACGAAAACCAGGGGGCTGTAATTGCCGCATGTGTTCGGCGCGTCCTAATATCACGTCGACAGCTCATTACAAGAAACAGATTCTAACCGAAACGGACTTGGGTAAAATCCGAGGGATCATAAGTTAAACTTTATGAGCCATTCCGACTCACCGTCTATCTTTTAGTTATCCGTGCGTTACACCCCAGATAATCCGGTAAATCTCAAATTAGGAGAGTTGGGGACCCCGCCAGTGATATTTTCTTGGAGGGCCAACTGGGCCTGATGTTCTCTCGATATACTCTTTCATGTCAATGCTGTCCTTAAACACGGCTATCTCAGACACTTCAAACGGCACTACATATCATCCCGCTACGTATTGCCCCAAGCACTACCATGGACACATATAGTTTCATCATTGGCGCACAAGACACAGGGTAGAAATATCGAGACAAAGTCAGAGCGCTGCGACGGGACAAGCTCTTCTGAGCAAAGTGTTCAGATTTGTCTACGCCCCTTGTTACACTTGATCACTATGCTCATCAGTCGTATATTTAAGGGGTGGTGGGAAGTCTGATGTTATCATATAGTTGCATTATGACGCTGTCAAGCTCTGGCTATACAGTATTGCTTGAAGGGAGTTGCGTTTGGAATCTCTGCCCTTGATAACCGAAACAGACTTACCTTAGGAACGGCCTAGCGAAGTTCGAAATCAGCAGTCAGTTTTCCCACCAAAACTCCAGCAAATGCACCGAGGGAAATTACAGTCACGCCGAAATTGGCCCTCGCCTGAACCAAGTTTCAGTGAACGTAGGCCACTCAGACATATAGTCTTCGCGCTCGAGGAGGCCCCGCCAATTCGGGTTTGCCCTGGGCATAGATGGGCATTGTCTCACAAACGCGATTTAGGAGATGAAGTAATGGTAACAGGCTGACGACAGCTCTGGTTCTGTAGCAGATTGGCGCGCGACATTGCAGTTCGCCAAGACCATCTTCATCCCAATCAATATCTCGACATCCAATGTGATATCCGGCTTAATGCCGTGCCACCCGTGGATCCCCATCTACTCTTTAATCGCCAATCGGGGTGGCTCTGCATTTACTTTAGCTGGATAGATCCAATTTGGACCAAAAGGGCCTACTTCTAGCTGTTTAATAATACGAAGCAACCTTAAAGGCGATTCTTTCTATCGCTTCATTATGCATACGACGCTCTCCACGCCTCCGCTTTCCCCTTTCGGATAGAGAGATGCAAATATTCTTGATGTAATGGCTGGGTTATACAAAAGTCTTGAGGAGAGAGAAGGCCATCCTGAGGCGAGCTTGAGGCGGGGTCGCTCAGCAGGGAGGCAGTCCAACAGGCACAAGCCGATAATAGCGCTCACCATACGATGTTGACGGTTTGTCACAAATGACGACTAGCCCACCTGCTCGGAGCATGCAGCAGTCACCTGACGGGGACATCAGAACACACTCTCCATCGCCCTGCATGCAGCCGGCGATGAGAGAACCCGGGCACCCTGCATTATGATGTCTTTGATAGCTGCCGGCCTCAATTCTCCTCACCCTTCACCAAGCCTCGCAGCCTATGTTGCAGAAGGCGGATGAAGCCAGCAACACTGTGCAAAGATCCAGACTCACAAGCTTAAGCTTATTAGGTGCGCTTATCAGATTCACTAGCTTTAGGATCAATGTGCATGGCTACTGTTACAGAGACTGGGATGAGAAGGACGAAGCTTCGGTTCGGGACAAGATCTTTCGTCCTCGAGCATCATTACTACTGTTGATTGGTAGCCCGAAAATAGCACCAGGAATTTTGGATATCTCCGGGGAGGCTTGAGTCGGGCTTGCAACAGGAAAACCAAAAAGTCTCCAGGGGGCTGCTATGGTCCGTTGTCACCCAAGCTTCCGGTTTGAGCGACCTGCATATATGCTTCCGCTCGATCGCTTAGCGGAAGCTCACAGCCAAAAGATCAGAAAAGCGGCTTGAAACGTGAGTGATAGGCAATCGAAGTTATGCCAGTATCACGTTGAGCAAAGCTGCCGTGTTCGTTGCCTTTCTAACATCTCTCGGTTCCTGGAAACGCAACACCCCACCTTCTCCCTATTAATTTCTATACTACCGTGCACATGATCGGGACGTGCCGTCGAGGAGCTCTTCTGCCGAGCAAGGGAAGGGGGGAGGCCCATTCTCAGGGACCTGTGACCCACACAAGCTCCAAAGCTCGATGATACATATTTCACTCCAGTGCCCGTCTGGCACGTGTCTTGACTTCTGCGGCACGAACATATGTTGCTTTTAATGTAGATCAGGCAAAGGCTGGCTCGATAGGACAAGATGCTGGCTCGTCCCCTGCTTGCACCACACCAACTGCGCCGATGGCTTGCAGGTGGCGCGCCCTTTGAATGTTCCTTTCCATTCGATTGATGGTGTCTTTCAGAAACTCGGTCTGGATGATGTGGTAGAATAGGACAAAACCGTCGCCTCCGTCTACAAGTTCGAAATTGTGTTATCGATACTGGAAGAAGTATGTTTTAGGTCAACAGCACTCATCATGTTACGGCAGTTTGGTGCATAAACGGGTCTACGAGCGCTTCTCTTTATACGAGTTTCAATAGCTCAATGTAGGCCGTATGTTAATTGGAGGACGTTATGAGAATACCCATGTCGTATTCCGCTTAATATAATGGTTGTGTCCTGGAACCGTGCTAGTTCAAGAAATAGTCAGCAGCGACTATACAATGATGTTAACCAATGAGAGGGATATTCGAGAATGTATATTAATATCATGTGAAAGGACCGACTCGTAGAACAAAGTATGCATGAAGAGCTGTTTCGCCCATAGCCGTTTCGAAAATTATTGTTCTTATTTTCTTTAGTTCTTCTCATCAATTACCGTGTCGACGAAACCCCCCTTCTTAGATCGCTCTCTTGTGGTAGGAGACAGGACTTTTACTTGCCCACAACAAACTCGCCAGCGTTTCAGGTGAGCAATTCGTCTGCTACGCCTAGCGGCTGAGAAGGCTTAGTGCTTGAATAGTTTGTAGCTTGGAAAACAGATTGTCACAGTGAAGCTGTATCGTAGTCTGTAGATCAGTCTGATACAGCAGGGCCACCTCATTGACGTATCTTTATCAATATATTATGGCGCATATCAAGCAATTAGAGTGGATATGCTTTGAGCCATATGATTTAAATTCTAATGCGTGGTGGTTATTGATGCTAAGTCAGGGTCTTAGTAATGGATGAAGCTATAATCATTTTCAACCATTACATCATTCAATATTTATGAGAATCGGCACAGTTACCTTTATCAGGCAGCCCAACTTTTAAGTAGCGAATTAATGTATTACCGTATATAACAGCTTATTTGATTTATTTCATGATTTATAGGGGAAGAGGAAGAGATACCATTCGAAAGCTGAGAAGAAAGGTAGGTAATTTTTAAGACAGACACTTCGTACATACATGAGGTATAGAGCTATCGTAGGTACCTGTGTACCTAGTAGATGGTCCGTGCGGCTACCAAAACTAGAATACTCGAATTTGAGCTTTGTCCAATCAAGTGGCGCCCACTTGCACAAGACCACAGCTTCGCTGATAGTTTTCACTCAAAAGCATTATAGCACACTTATAAATCCAGTATGAACGAAGAAAATACAGAAATCGTGTACTTATCTGTAGGAGCTAACAGGCACACCGCGGTAGCGGACTGGAGCCAGAATGGTCTGGTAGCTTTCGGCGCTGACTCCAACATTGCCCTGTGGTGGCCTCATGTAGGTGGCGCCTAAGGAGACAAGGCCCCGGACATGGAGATGCTGACTCACGGATACAGGACTCACAAGTAAGGGGCATTACAAGCCTGGTGCCTGGGCACAAGGGCATTGTGAAAGCTATAAAGTTTCTTCCCAAGATCGAGGGCGATGATCAGACATATCTACTCAGTGGCGCTGATGACCACTGCTTAAAGATATGGGCTCTCGCGGCAAATGGCAGCCTTACTTGTATCCAAACACTCCAGGAGCATACAGCAGCAATCAACTGCATAGCAACTTTGTATCAGCGAGGAGGCCATGCTGCGGGGCCCGGGATATTCGCCACCGGCGCCGCGGATGCTTCGATCAAATTGTGGGCTTTCGACGGGAAAGAGGCTCGATTGCTACGGACGATCAAACCAAACCCAAAATTATTCCCTTTATCTATAGCCCTTAGCAGGCTGAATGAAGAAAGTGAGGCTTTGATTCTCGCTGTAGGAGGAACAAGGGATATTGTTCAGATTTTTGTCACAGATTCGATCGCCGATTGTGAATTTCAACTTCAAGCCACACTAACTGGACACGAGGGCTGGATCCGGTCTTTAGACTTCACCTGGGAGAAAAATGGTGCGGATTCCGACCTGATCCTGGCATCCGCGAGCCAGGACAAATACATCCGACTCTGGCGTCTACACCAAGGCAACGAGCTGCCTGTCGCTGCGGCCAACGGGGCAGATCCATCGCTGGGTGCATATTTACCTGGAAAGTCTCCCTCGAACAAGGCGCACAGGCTTCGAGCTGCTGGAAAGGAGTTTACTGTTACGTTCGAGGCATTATTGCTTGGCCACGACGACTGGATATATAGCGCGAGGTGGCACACAGATCCAGACTCGGGAAGACTGCAGCTTCTATCGACATCGGCAGACAATACGCTCGCCATATGGGAGGCTGATTTATCGTCGGGAATATGGATTACAAACGTCCGATTGGGTGAGATCAGCAGGGAGAAGGGCGCCACGACAGCCACGGGAAGCACGGGCGGGTTCTGGACGGGCCTCTGGTCCCCAGATGGCACATCGGTAACCTGTCTCGGGCGGACCGGGAGCTGGCGACTATGGGACTACAACAAGGAGCACGACCAATGGACGCCCCGGGTGGGTATCAGTGGACACACGAGGGCCGTGACGGGCATAGCCTGGGCGAGGAACGGCGATTACCTGCTCTCCACTAGCTCCGACCAGACGACAAGGCTTCACGCAAGCTGGAAACGAGAGGAGGAGGGGTCTTCTGCTGCCGAGAAGAGAATTACCACCACATGGCACGAGATGGCGCGCCCGCAGATCCACGGGTACGACCTGAACTGCATAGACGCGCTCGGCAGCTCGCGATTCGTGTCCGGCGCCGACGAGAAGCTGCTGCGGGTCTTCGACGAGCCCAAGGCCGTTGCGCGGCTCCTGAGCCGGCTCTGCGGGATTGGCGGCGACCTCGACTCGGCGGGCATCATCGAGGCGATGCCCGACGCGGCCAACATGCCGGTGCTGGGGCTCTCCAACAAAGCGATCGAAGCCGTAGACGACGACGCCGAGGTCGCCCCGTCCGTCAACCCCGAGACGAACCACGAGGCGCTCGATCCGGGCTCGACGGTGCGGAAATCCGCACTCGAGATCGACCACCCGCCGCTCGAGGACAGCCTCTCGCGGCACACGCTGTGGCCCGAGGCGGAGAAGCTGTACGGGCACGGGTACGAGATCTCGTGCCTGGCCGTGAGCCACGACGGCGCGTTGGTCGCGAGCGCGTGTAAGGCCAGCTCCGTCAACCACGCCGTGATCCGGCTGTTCGAGACGCGGAAGTGGACCGAGGTCAAGCCGCCCCTGACGGCGCATTCCTTGACCGCCACGCGGCTGCGCTTTTCCCCTGACGATCGGTATCTGCTGAGCGTGGGACGCGATCGCCAATGGGCTGTGTTCGAGCGGACTACTGCCGAGAGGGAGGAGGAGGAAGACACTGACAACAACCAAGGATGGAGTTACCAGCTGCTGCAGGCCAACCCCAAGGGCCACACGCGCATGATTCTCGACGCGGCCTGGGCGCCCTCGACGACAGGGTCGCTTGTTTTTGCTACGGCGGGCCGAGACAAGCAGGTCAAGATATGGCGCAAGGAGGATTCGGACATCATCTCGTGCATCGCTACGATAGCGGAGACCCATCCGGTGACAGCCATTGACTTCTTACATCGCCAGGATAAGGACCGCAATTTCCTCCTCGCCGTGGGCACGGAGGCGGGCAAGATCTCGGTCTACTCTATTGACTCAGTTTCTCTCGTGGTATTGTCTAGCATTACGTTGCGACCTGAGTAAGTCTACGTTTTAATTTATGTATTGTACTACGTGGATGTAAGACTAACAACAGTCTAGGCTCTCCCTTGCGAAATCTGTTCTTCAGCTTGCATGGAGACCACGAGCAGAGTCGAACGAGCTAGCTGTGGCAGGAGACGACAGTTCACTTAGAATTTATTCCTTCGCCGCAAACGAGAAATGATTAATCATTAGTCGCCTTCGATCGTGTCGCCCCATTCTTCCTCGGTCTAAACAGACAGGCCGACACTATTTACCACCTGGCCCCTTGCAAGGTCTAAGATATGATTCTACACGATATCCATGTCCAAGTCCTATCTTTGAAAGCATAATTGCGCCGACGCTGCCCCTTTATTGTGCGTGTGTATGCGCGCCAAGACTGTATGACGCCCCTCACCTGCTGATTAAACATTACTACATTATCTCATCACATACGCCCGATCCCTTATTCACGGAGCGCATGGAAGGACGCTTCGTCTTGAAGCAAACATCCAATAACATCATAATTCACGGAGCGTTCCGGTAGCTGTAGCAGCGAGACCGGTGGTTGGGTCGACAGACTCCAGGGAGAGCGAGAGGGCACTCTTGGCGGCGCCCATGCCAGACGAGGCCAACACGCCGCTGCTCTCGCCACCGTTGACGTAAAACCAGGCGCGATTGATAATGAAGAGGATGTGCTGAGGGAGATACAGGATGGTGGCGATGGAGCCCATGGCGGAGAGGAGAAACACGACGGACCCTATTCATTCTACAAGTTAGAGCGGGGAAAACAATCTTTAGTGGAAAGACCGGAGTCTGGGTTAGACGAGAATAGGAAAGCAGCGTACAGAAAATGAATTTCTCAGTGGGCGTAAACATATACACGCCAAATGTAACTTCAATCTGGTACTGCTTGAGAGAGAGCCAGCGCCCGAAGCGCTGAAGCAGTGGCAGGTTCTCGGGTTGTTTGGTTCGGTATTCCATTTTCTGTGTGCTTTGCTCTTGTCGTGCTGCTTCCTTCTATCGCTCTTCGCCTCGTCGTGATTCCAGAGGCAAGCTGCACAGATGGCCGGAACCTTGCTGTATGGTGTGGGAGAGTGAGCCGGATGAACTCGAGCTTCTCGGTCGCGTAAATTAGAGCTCAATGGCTTGTAAGGTCGACGATGGAAATATTGCCTGGTAGCGAGTGTTTTGCCTAGCGTAGTATATACGTGATTAACGTAGGAACTTGGCGCTAATTGTTGGGTGTTATGGTTTGTGTGGTGGTATCGTGACGGAGAGCGCGTAGTATAAGTGAGCTCAGTTCTTACTTCCAATCGATGGCGCAGGAATTGGAAGCTGAGACGAATTGATTCTCCGATCCCTAAGTTCTGCTTTCTCTAACTGGCTGTACCCCGTCTGCTGGAATAAGGAGTTTTCGGCGTAAATGAGCAAAAAATTGATTGTTGTTTCAACAGATTAGCTTCCCGAGGGAAAAGGAGGCGAGCTAGGCACGGCGGGACCCTGTCAGATTTGCCAATTCAGATCAACGTGGAGGATAAGGTACGGACGGTGCCGAGGCGGGTATCATATTAGTTGAGACCGCAAAACCGGCATCCCACACCAAATAACCACTTTTACAGCCTATTCACACCCAAGTTCAACGATTCCAGTGTTATTTTTTACATGAATTTTTATGTGATTTACGTATCTAATAGCTCGTATACTGGCCTTGGGCCTTGACAACATCCATCAGTCTATATGGCTCTGAATCGCACCACTCATTTATCGTATTGAAGGTGTATTCAAAGGTCATGACGTCCGTTAGGTGGCTACGTAAGGGGTCTCAGAAAAAACCGGTTTTGCGGTCTCAACTAATATGATACCCGCCTCGGGTGCCTGCGCAATCGCTGTGGCGCTGGGAGAGCAGGGGGGCAGGGGTTTCTGCACTGGAGGGCCCACTCCACCCGGCGCCGTAAGACGTTAAAGTTTCAATCGTACTGGAGGCAGGCGCAGATGACTGCATGCGAGTCTGATGTAATCAACGACGGCTTCAACTTCAGAACCTCTTCAATTGAGAGCTATGACGACCATCTAGCCTTATATTTATTTTTATAGCTAAGGGATATGGCCAATTAATACCTAATTCAGCAATTTTACTTACCCCACGACCATCATGTCCTCCTTCCGGTAAATCAAAGCGAAACTACCGAGTTCTTCGTCATGCTTCCTCCACGACTACACCGTTTACGATGACGATGACGCTCCCCTCGAAGCTTCTCATGCGGCTCACGCCTATGTGTAGACCAGCCAACCTTGAGCGCTGCTATGTGGTCCCCGTGCTCCATTTGCATGACCATGTCTCGAGCTCCAGCTTTAACGTATCCATCCGGCGCCAATTCAGCAACACCAACAGGCCGCCTCTGCTGAAGACAAACAGTAAGAACCTGCCACCACGGCCGAAACCTCCGCCCGAGCATGAAATTGAGGAATCGTTCCTAAAAGGCAGTGGGCCAGGCGGGCAGAAGATTGTGCGTTCTTCCACTCGTCTGTATATTCTCTCACTCTATCCTCCAATCCCCTGCTCATCCAAGCTCCGTCCATCATTATCATTATCATTATTATCCGCCTTGAAATACAACACTGACCGCCCTTCTTTCACAGAACAAAACCAATTCAGCTGTTCAATTAAAGCACCTACCCACAGGCCTCGTTGTTAAATGCCAAGCTACGCGCTCGCGGAGCCAGAACCGCACCATCGCGCGCCAACTGCTAGCCGACAAACTTGACGACATGGCACGAGGCGACGAGAGTCGCGCATCTGTTGTTGGTGAGGTGAAGCGTAAGAAGAAGGCCAGCTCCGCCAAGAAGAGCAGGAGAAAGTACCGCAAGCTTGATGAGGATAGGGACGCTATTGCTGGGGAGAGCTTCGAGGACGAGAATGAACATGTACATGGCGACCACGGACTCGTCGAGGGAGAAGTCAACGCGAAAGCTGACGAGAACGAAACCCTGGATAGAAGATAACAGCAGCTAAAACTATGAGTAGTATGTCACAAACTTGCCTGTTCGGTTTACTAGGAGCTCCTTCTAGCCTCTGGCTATGGAGGCACAGCTTTCGGCTGAGAGTTGGCAATTTTTCAACTTACTGCCTTATAAGTATAGCAGAGACAAAGAAACACTTGTTTCGAATGGATTACGACCATAGACTTCACATTAAGCATGCCGAACAGAAACACGGAGTTATATAATCAAACCGGCTAGAATTGTCTACTCCATCCCGTGCGAGGCATCGAGAAGCCTCCTGAAAACCGCACGCCATGTTCTCTTTTGTCTCCCCAGTAGTACAGCTCCGCCATATCTCTCTACCACTCCCATAACTTTCGTAGATGTGAGGCTCGTCTAGGATACATTTAGAACGGCAGGAGCCCTACGTCGACCAGGGGCATCCTCGAAGCTTTTGCGAGCTCGTGGAAAGTGACTATATGCTATGCGCCGCAGGAGCTAAGTTGATGCTGTTGTTAGGCATAAATCTGACCGCTGAAAAGATTGTCAATATATAAGCATACCTTAGAAGCACTTGCGGTGAACGATCGAAGGACCACTCTCGTCGTACTCCTGCTTAGAAATCCACATCTGTTGGAAGGTTGACAGAGAAGCCAAGATGGAGCCACCAATCCAGACGGAGTATTTCCGCTCGGGGGGAGCAATGATCTTGACCTTCATTGAAGATGGTGCTAAAGCGGTGATCTCCTTCTGCATACGATCCGAGAGACCAGGGTACATGGTGGTACCACCAGACTATTGCACACTATTAGAATACATTTTAAACCATTGGTTTCTGAAGTGGGAAACTTACCATAACAATGTTGCCATACAAATCTTTACGAACATCGACATCGCACTTCATGATAGAGTTGAAAGTGGTGACGTGAATACCGCCGCTCTCCAGGCCGAGGACAGAAGGTTGGAAAAGAGCTTCAGGAGCACGGAAACGCTCGTTACCGATCGTGATGACCTGACCATCGGGAAGTTCATACGATTTTTCGAGGCTGGAGCTCTGAGCAGCTGTCTGAATCTCCTGCTCGAAGTCAAGGGCGACGTAGCACAGCTTCTCCTTGATATCACGGACAATTTCACGCTCGGCCGTGGTGGAGAAGGTGTAACCACGCTCGGCCAAGATCTTCATGAGGTAGTCGGTCAAGTCACGGCCAGCCATATCAACACGAGCAATAGCGTGAGGAAGAGCGAAACCCTCGTAGATGGGAACAACGTGGGTAACACCATCGCCGGAGTCGAGCACGATACCAGTAGTGCGACCGGAAGCGTACAGGGATAGGACGGCCTGGATAGAGACGTAGAAAGCGGGAGCATTGAAGGTCTCGAAGACGATCTGGGTCATCTTCTCACGATTGGATTTGGGATTAATAGGGGCCTCAGTGAGCAGGACGGGGTGCTCCTCAGGAGCCACACGCAGCTCGTTGTAGAAGGTGTGATGCCAAATCTTCTCCATGTCGTCCCAGTTGGTGACAACACCGTGCTCGATGGGGTAGCGCAGTGTTAAGATACCTCTCTTTGACTGGGCCTCATCACCGACGTACGAGTCCTTCTGACCCATACCGATCATGATACTATAGTTTGTCATGTGAGCGGAGGCGGAATCGCAAAGACTGTGGCATATCCATGAGAGGGTCGAGGACTTACCCATGATGACGGGGACGACCAACAATGGACGCTGTGCGCAGATGTCAGAAGACGATTTAATACTAGCACCAGCACCATCCGTAGCAAGGCACGAGCGGGGCGGGCGTTGGGCGAAGTTGGATGTAGACTTACGGAAGACAGCTCGGGGGGCATCATCACCGGCAAAACCGGCCTTGCACATACCCGAACTAGACTCAAGTTAGTTTGAGGATATTCAAGCGATTGCTTTCGTAACAGAGAATGGCATTCGTGGGTTGACAGATTTATGGGCAAAGGGGCTCCGCCAAATCTCGCAAAGGGGGTTTGCGCCCAAGAATGCGGTGAGGATATATACGATGGGATCCTTACCCATTGTCGATAACGAGAGCAGCAACTTCCTCTGTGATAAACAAACGGGTCAGCTATTGTAACTTGATTAAAAAGTCGAAAGAAAGGGTGTGATGCAAGAAGAGCACATCCAGGGTGGAGAATTGGCGGGATCAAGAGCTTACCCTCCATTGTGATAGATTACGTAGGTGACGAAGAAAGACTAGCGAAAAAGAGGACGATGAGTTGTTGATAATGCTCGCGCGATACGGAAGATCGTGAGAGCTATAACGGAGGATGTACGGTGGTGGTGTCTCGATGTGGTTGACTGCACAAGAGACAAGGAGGAAGGATGGTTGTGGAAGATTGAGTTCCAAGAGGTGTGTCGGGTCAACAAGATGTGCGTGTGGTTGGTGTGCAGTGTGGAGGAGGAGTAGAAAAGGGAGGAACGAAGGCTAGTCAAAGCAGCAGCCAGCAATGATTGCTCCTGCTATGGCGGGACTGGACTAATAGGATTGATTGTGGTGGAAGAACTTGTGGGCCGAATGAAAAGCGGCGGCGGGGCTGGTGGTAAGGTAAACTGTGCAGTCTTTGGCAGGGCCAATCTTTTGTCCACTCTGATTCAAAGCAGGACTGATCTCGTCATCAGCCTTTTATTACTTGTCCGATACACCCACAAAGGGACGCTATATCTACTGCCTGGAAGCACATACCTTTTTGATAGGCAGCCGTATTATATTCCTTGATCTAGGACGGTCAGACTAAAAGCAGTCGTAATTCGATTTCTTGGCCTCGACATGTCCGTAGGCTGCCGAACCGGCTTGTTTATGCCTACCACTGTGTGACCTGGAGCCTTAGGTATCTATCTATGTATCTTAAATAACAGCACATACACTAGACCCCTGTGTAGTATAGATAGAATAACACCTGAGCAGCCTGGCGCTATTGCAAATGTGGATGTTCATGATATTCTACCCAGCGAGGGACGGGCGATAGACCTCCACTATCACACACCCACTTTCTGAGTGCTCATAGCTCAGTACTCAGATGCAATCACTTAGAGCAATGCTGTTCACAGTCTACCGCGTGTGTCGGCTACCTGCTATGCTCGACGCCAAGCAGGCATCGTCATTTATAACACGGGGCTGTGGGAGCAGCCACTCTCGGGCGTCCAAGTCAATCTTGCGTAAGCGGGGGCGATGCAACTGAGGTTTAGCCAAGAGCCAAACAGCCAACATAATCCTGTCGAATACTTGACTCCCATTTTCGCGCTTTACGGTTTGAGACTTTTCCTACGACTATCGCTTCATCAGACAAACTCTAGGTTACTGCCTAATTGGATGCCGTTTTAAGCCGGTCCGGACATTCTACCAAATCATAGACAGTAGTTATGTTCAATAAGTGTTTCAAATACCAAACGACTATGCCGAAGCCTAAACACCTTCAACATTGGAAAATAAGAATTGCAAGACGAACAGTTGTGACCGACTAAAATACAGGGCACTCTTGATATAGCATGTCGTATACCTTGCAGCACTTTGAAAATTTACTATTAGATCGGGGATGCCTAAAACCCCTTTTCTCTCTCCCTCTCTTTCTAAGCATGTCTATTCAATAATTATTTTTTTGGCGGTGAAGGAGGGGTGATGAGGGGCAGGTAGTCGAAGGTATAATACCAGCCGTTATTATCGAAAAGATACCTTATCCTTGTCAATAGCGGGGCAATTCCCCATGGCCCCTGATTATGTGGTGTTCGTAACCCAAAAAAGAGGTAGCACCACAGATTACAAGGGAATATAATGATAGATGAGAGGTCGGATATACCGGTAGAAAACGTATAAAAAGTTTCAAAATACTGTTGTCGCAAAGTATGATAATGCATACCTATTGCGACTTTTAGACGATGACAAGAATGCATCGTTATAAATGAGCACTATTGTACATGTAGCCTTGCATTTGCCCCACTTTCATCTTTGTGACAGGCCATGAAGCTTCGCGAATCTTGGAGATCCTTATAGATGGGGAAAAGCAAAGGGTAGGTCAGAATTAGGTCTAACGTACGGATATCAAACCTAAAAATCGGAAACTTTCAACGTTTATAAATCTTGGAATAAGGGATCCGCTGCTTGCTTCTAGACGTGATTATTCTGAGATACTGCCTCTGGCGAATGCTACCGAGCACTCCAAAAGCGATTAGGCAGTTTATATACGGCATAAAAGAAAAACCGTTCAAGCTCTTCATATCTCTCGAGCAAGTATCGTTAGTCGCAAAACTACAGAACTATCAAACCGCAAAACTGCAAAACCGTAAAACGACATTCACATTTTAATCCGAATATCGAATCAAAATTCTCGATTTTGAAAAAAAGATAGCCATATATTATTTCCTCGCTTCATCACTATACAAGGCAATAATAATATGGGCGACAAAAACCTAACCGAGCTCCTGAGATGGGGCATCGAGCATGCGAACCCTGCCGCCGATGGTACGACCGACAGCGCGCCGCGCTCCACGCTCAACCCCGAAGCTCTCAAAGCGCTGATGGGCGGGCCCTCCGACGCAGACCTGATGCAAGCAAGCATGGCAGCCATCGTGTCGGACGATCCGGAGATCACACTGGAGTCGAAACTGACAGCCTTCGATAACTTCGAGCAGCTGATCGAGTCGCTCGACAACGCCAACCTCCTGTCCAAGCTGGGCCTGTGGACGCCGCTTCTCGGGTGCCTGGCGCACGAGGAGGCACAGATACGACTCATGGCCGCGTGGTGCATCGGCACGGCCGTCCAGAACAACGAGCCCAGCCAGGAGCGCCTGGTCGCGCTGGGGGGCGTGGAGAAGCTTGTGCGGATGGCGCTCGGGCAGCGGTTACCGCCTCCAGCTTCTTCTTCCAACACATCTTCTGGGCGTGCGGGTGCGGAAGACAACAAAGCGGACGATAAGACCCGGCAAGGGGCCGAGAAGAAGGAGACAGAAACGAAGGAGGTCCGCCGCAAGGCCATCTACGCCCTGAGCTCTGCCGTCCGCAATTACCAGCCGGCCATGGACGTGTGCGCGGCCGAGCTGCGGCGGCAGGGGCGTGCTGAACTCGTCGGCGATGACTCGAAGACGATCGACGCTATGAATATGGACGCAGTAGATGCGGTAATTAACGCGCTTAAGGATGAGGTTGCGCGTGCGTAGGTGAAAAATCTCCACTGGCGTCTAGAGGGAAACTGGCACATGATGATAGGAGGTATTTGAGGAACAAATAGTCAAATAAGGATAAGATGAATTGCATACATCGGCGTTAAATGGTGGTTTGGTAGGTTGACCAACTTTCGTAACCGAGCAGGAAACGGTGATCGGTTGAGTCAAAAGAATTGTTCTCGCGGTCACAAGCATACTTGGTGGCTTCTTAGTTCGGTTGGAAGCAAGACCTTTTACTGTCTTGTGATATTGATGATACAGCCTTCTTTACACTCTTTCTATTTCCGTGACAGCTCGAGTTCATATACAAGTAAATGTAGGAGGGCCAGGCATTAGTACATGGTTTAGTTTTACAGATCGATAGTCTTCGAGCGCCCCTTTCTCGTAACCTAATCTACCAGCTCGCCATGGAACGGGATGCCTAGCGCCTTGCAGAGTATCCTCGCGTGCCTGTCAGATTTGGCTGTGGTTTCCAGAATGACGCGGCAGCCGGGTATCATCTTGGATGGGTACAGCTACAGAAACTGTCAGCGAATAGTGGCTTGAAAGATGCTGACAGTTAAGAATAGTAGTTAGTCAACGTACGGAGTAACTCGCTTCGACTTCTGGGAAGTGCTGCATATCTTGCGACGCGAAACCAAAGCCAATATTGCCCGTGCTATCTCCAGTGGTACCTATTCATCGCATGTCAGTCTCAAGCTAATCTTTACTGAACCCATAGCAGTAGCATGTAATGTCAATATTTCAACTGACCTTGAATACCCTTCCACTCCTTTATTTTTGGGAATACGAGATTAACGACTTTGTCGATAAACTCATAGGCCTGGTTGCCGTATATTGAGCACTTCACGCCCGACCGATCGCCCTTGACGATGCCCCACTGGGAGACACTCGTTTTGGTGTGTGTCACCGTCGGTCGTACACCGGTGATACTTTGTAGAACGGCGCGACCAACGATGATATGGTCGAAATTCTTCCTGGCTTGCGGCATGTACGAGGCAACATGTACAGCGCGAATCTCGGGGATGTTGCGCCAGTCAATGGGCTTCTCGAGAGGGAGCAGCACGCCATGGCCTCGTGGCCCACGCTTCGGTCGATTCTTCATGTAAGGCGAGGAGTCGTCCCATTCTCGCAGTCGTATGCGCTCGGGCTTGTCGGGTGTGCCAGGAGGTGTGTGTTGATACATCAAAGTCATAATGTCAGAAGCAACAGTGGATTGGTATGTTTGCTTGAGTCGAGGAAAGTTGAAGGGACCGGGCGTAAAGTTTCGGGCAATAGGATTAGAGGATGGCGGTGGCTGTACTGGATGCAGCGGACCGCGGTCGTACTTTGGGGCATGATACCGGTATCTGATATAGTAGTTAGAGGTCGCGTCTAGCACAAATAGCTAAGGTAGGCGGCGCCATTGCTCATTTACCTCTCGTGCGGGAGTTCGTGGTTTCTCCTGCTCGCTCTTTTTCGTGGATCTACTATTTGGATGCCGTCTCTGGTGACGATTGGGGTTGCCAGGCCGGAATCCAACTCAATGTCTGGTACCACGGGAGTCGTAGCTTCAGTCGAAGCACACCTTTGCGCACTTGGTACACATGGCTTTATATATGACACATGGCTCAGCAGGTGTTTACCAACACGGGGTACTTCGCGTAGCGCTGCCATGACTTGTTGGCGCCAGCTATGATAGCAGGTTGAAAGCCGTGTACTCGCGACTTCAGTTATAGGCCACTCCAATATGCACCTTCAATCTTGAAATTTCCATTTGCTGGCATGGAGCTCGCTGAAAATAAAGTCCGATGCCGATCAATAAGCTGGAACCTTATCTGGGGTTACCTTATCTCATTGATAAGGGGTCTACTCGATATTATATTATACACTAGTGCACTAGCTCGACTAGTACACTACTTACTCTACACAGTAAGTTCACAGACCCGATTCGACTAGGTAGATAATCTCTTTTTCAAGATTCCAAAAACGGAAAGGCTCTGCCCTGTGTAGGCTTGACAGAGTGCCTTAGCACTAGCTGGAACCCCACCATCATGGTAATGGTACCCTCTCGAGCTGAGATTTCTAATGCCATTGGATAGATCTTCTGAAGAAGTCTCGATCAGCCTTTTCGAAGGGCTGGAGGGGTGCATTGCATGTTGTTGTAATGACTCGTTACGCTGTTTGCTGGGTCCGAGATGCGTGATCATTGTGTTGATCATCGGATGACGACGCCTCACAGGGCACTCGAGCACTTACAAAACTGACGATATAGCCTAGTTACGAGTGAGTTGCTTTATAATTTGGCTGCCTGAGACGGAGAGCGCTACCCGTCCCGAGCTTCCGTAGCTGACCAGCTGATGAGAGCCCTGCGGCTGACGAATTAAGGCGAATAATAACTTTGAGGTACTTATACATGTTCATGTTTACCTTCGGTTTAGAACTACCTAGGTGGTTGGCTACGGAACTGATGATGCGATCAGGCTTGAGCAAATGCTCCGAGATTCCGTGGAATTGATAAGTAAACCCCGTCAGGCCGTCTACCCCGGATTCCGAGACGTTATAAGGCCATGAGACATATTACCTAGAAATTCGATTTACCATGATGCATCTATTTCTTACATAAGTGTATGGCTGCTGGAGAATTGCTAATGGTGTTCCCCTCCGTCGTCATAAACGGTTGAAACGTAGCAACAGTTTATGATTTCCCTATCGATCTCAGGGCGAAAAAGGGTAGAGTTGAACCACTTATGGATGTGTGGGCTGGGTTGGGTTGTCGCAAAACAGAAGCAACTGGTGCAGTGGTTCAATGGTTCAACGTTGGGCTGACTGTGCCTCGTTACATTCGTCCGGCGTTTGTTCTTAAGTAGGTACCAGTACGTACTACTGCGTGCCTATATAAGGTTGGCTCTATTTTAGCTCTTCAAGTACCTGAGATGTCCACTACTCGTACGCCTGGCCGGATCGATTAAATAGGTACCTAGGATACCAAAGAGGTGCCTATCTGTACGCCCCAACAAACCAAAACGTCGTTCTTCGTCAACACACCTTTACTCATAATAAAGATTACCTCTTTTGCACACAAGCAACCAGCGGAGCCAATCTACTATTAACATCAACAACTCCGCCCATTGTTATGATATTCTTCCTTCGTCCAGTTGCAAATCGTCGTGAATTGCTCTATCCCAATAACGAATCCAAGATCGTCCAACGCCCCTCTCATTATTCAGATCCAGGTCCACCTCCCATCGGCTCGTAGACCCTTGACACGAAACCACCCCACACGCTGTACACTCGCTGCAACCCTCGATCAGACCTCGATCCCCGTTTCCAACGGCGATGGTCGCGAGTGTACTATGAAAGACGCCATTCAGCAATAAATTCTCTATTTGCGCTCGTATTAGCAGTTAGGCAGAGAGAAGCCTCCAATTCCCTCGACTTCTACTTGCGAATAACTTATCTCTGGCTATTTCGTCTTTGGCGGGGCAATCATCCGAGCCTATCGAACATCGCTGCTGTCTCTCAGATATGAATCTTAAGCTGAAGCTTTACGTATTGTAATACAGGCTTCGTGGACGGTGGGTTCTGCCTAGCTTGAGTCGCTGTTGCGCACATCCATCGGCTCGCTACTACCGCCTCACCATGAAGACTACCGCCCTACCTAAGAAGTTCCTGAGTCGACGAGAGAAAAATGGCCATCGTCGCGGCAGATCATCAGATGGTACTCAAAGGGTTAGTTTTCTCAGCTGCTCTTGCATCCGTCGATTCTAGCAGGGCAGGCTATATACTAATCACAGCGTTCCCTTCGCAGCACCGTCCATTATCATCTGACGCTTTCTTTTCTATATTCAAATTCGACGGCGCGAAACAACAAACCAAAGAAGAAGATGAGGCAACGCGACAAGAAAAGGAAGCCGCCAAGGTTGGCCTGCTCTATCATCCCCAACATGAAAATGACCTGACTACTAATAGTAGTAGATCGAAGAGGTCCGGCAGAAAGTCGCCAGTCTCGACCTTCATTGCTTACAAGATGGACATATTCGATACGCCCTTAACCTTAGATACTCGTCAATGGATGTAGATAAGGCAATCGAAATACTGTTGCTCCAACAAACCTCGCTCTCGGGAAGGATAATCAGTTATAACCCAGCCGTGCGTATGCTTGGTGCCGAAAATAGGGGGAACGTCACCTGCTATCTCGACGCACTACTCTTCGCCATGTTCGCCAAACTTGAGTCATTCGAGTGCATGATCAAGCGTGAAATCCATGATGAGCCCCGAAAAAAGCTCGCTGCCTTACTACGATTGTGGGTGAATATGCTACGAAGTGGCAAGCTAATCGAAACGGATATGGTGAGCAAGCTCCTTTATAAAATATATGTAGTTCCATCGTGCTAACCCCTATTAGACGCAGCACATCCAAGACGCACTGGCTGACTGCGGCTGGAAAGAAGCACGATTATTAGAGCAGCAAGATACATCAGAAGCCTTTGCTTTCATCACCGAGACGCTCCAGCTGCCGCTACTCACCTTACAGGTCGATTTATTCCATCATGGCAAGAATGATGACGCAGACCACAAAGTTGTATACGAGAGGCTACTCAATCTCGCTATTCCACCTGATTCGGAAGGGAAGGGGGTCAGATTAGAAGATTGCTTAGAGGAATACTTTAACTCGCAAGTTGATGTACTAAGAGACAGTCTGGATGAGAAGAAGACAGGAGATCGATCCGACCTAACTCCAACGCCAGAACTTACAGATACACCGAGCACGCCCAAAGGTGCCGTTCATATCGTAGAAGTAAACGGCTCAAGTAAATCTACCTCGCCAGATTCGGCCAACGACGCGCAACATCAGATTTTAGCTCAACCTAGGTCAGCAGCACCTGATCTGCAATTGTCTGAAACCCAATCAAACCCGGAGTCGCAACCTTCCGCCTCGGGATTTCACTCGATCATGCGGCCACATCGTAGCCGGACTGAAAGTATCATTCAGAGAGTTGTCATTGACGAGCAAGAAAAGTCTTCGGATGCGGATGCGGCAGGCTTGTTCCAGAGAGCCAAGAAAACGGCATCGGTCGTGAAAGCTGTCACAATACCTGCTTGGCAGTTTTTCAAGCTGATACGTATGTTGTTAATTTCTAATTGTTCATAGCAAAGCTAACTCGGTGTAATAGCGTGGCACTCACCAGATAATCTGGAACCACAGAGCGACTTGGAGGTTGCACAGCATTTTAATCAACGACCTGTAGTCGGTATATGTCTGAAGCGCTACATGGTGGATGGTAAGGGAAATATGAAGCGCCAAAATACGTACATTGACATACCCGATAGCCTAAGGCTACCGCACTTCATCATGGACGATAGACATGTGGAGGAAAGCGGGCTTACCGCAGAGTATAAGCTGGTTCTTCAATCCGTGGTCTGTCACCGCGGGGACTCTTTGCATTCTGGACATTACATCTCTTTTTGCCGGGTGGCTCCTAAGCTCCTCACTGACAATCGACGACACGAGAAAGACCCCCCTCCTGATTACGAGGAGGCGCAGTGGGTCAAATTCGACGATCTCGCAACTGAGCGGGTCACCACCGTTGACGACATTAAACAATCATTAAAGGAAGAAATGCCGTACCTTCTCTTCTATCAAATCGTTCCTATTGTCGATATGGCCGCCAGTTCGACAGAGAGCACTGAGGCAGACCCCCCAGCGTACGATGATGCAGCTCCAACGGTCATCACCTCAGATGCCTCGGGACCTCAGGAGTATGAAATGGTATCACGCAAAACCAGCAGCTATTTCGACAATGCTAGTATTATCCCTTCGGCGGCACCCAGTGTGCGGTTTTCAGCTGAGTTAGAGCGGTCAGCGCGCCGTAGCTTTGCTGATGACGAAGGTTACCTCAGTGTTTCTAGACGGGGCAGTATCACATATGGTGATGTGGTAACACCTAGTTCGGTAACGACGTCTAATGATCATTCGCCCGCCGTTAGTCCCGGTGAGGAGACAACAGCACAGAGGCTTAGCCGTGCTGCTGCGAAGTTCAAGTCATCTAGCAAAAGCAGACCCCCAAGTCAGGCTGGCGAAAACCGCATCAGCCAGACAATGACCAAGCTTGGGCTCATCAAATCTAGCAGGGAGCCGTTACAGGACACGGCGCCTGAAGATCAAGACAGGGATGCCGATAGCATGATTGTTAATAGATCTTCAAGTGGACACGATGAGAAAGAAGGGAGCTCCCACCATTTTTCCATAGAGAAGGAGAAGGAATCAACCCACAGGAGAGGCAAGTCCAGGACGCGTTTCGATAAAGCTAAATCGAAGGACAAGGACGTACCAGACAGGGAATGTATCGTGCAATAGGACTGCGATGACAACTTTTCACTCTTTCTCCCGTATCATCGTAGCCATAACGATCGAGAAGAAAGCAAGAACAGTGCTCATAGCAGTACTAAGGGAGATGACTACGGCAGCAACAGCAACGGCTGGTTTGACTGGTTTTTCGGCAAGCAGTAAAGGATACCCATAGCATTTCGCATTGTTTAACAAGAGGCGCTATTCTTGTCAGTTAACCGAGGGAGGCTCGGTATTAAAAGTAATGAAGGATAAGTCGGATGGAATGAGAGGTGTTTGTCAGGTTCGGATATTGTTGTGAGTATAGACCGGTATAGACCGGTCGTAGGTTAGGTTATGGCATTGCATCTATGGCATCGCGGGTATTGCATTGTATTTGTATTATTAAAAGCATGGCGTGGCGTTCCGAAGCCAAGAGAGTGAGGGTGTCAGTATCAGTACTGCTGTGTACCAGTATCTGCCAGCGTGTCAAGTATACGGTGGGGAAAAGGATTACCGATTTGAGACCTTCCTGAAATTTGAAACTAGAGTTTAAAAGCAGAAAATTAAGTAGAGTGCGTACTTCGTGCTTAGAAGAACGATGTTGAAATAGCTCTGTTGCAGTATAAAGGGGGCCGTGAAGCCTCCATAGTTCAAAAGGTGTGATGTACTATAGAACATTCCACCGACGTCTTAGAGAAGCCATGTATTTGTCTATTCGTCAACCCACCATTACCCTTGTTTACGTAACACGCCGAACCAAACCAGCCAATCCATACTGTACCATTGCGACATCTAACTTTAGAGAAGTCTATAGAGCAAGAAGCTGTATCAGCCGAACATATATAGCAAACCTAATCTTCATCTGCAATCTTGTCCCGCACCGCCTCGGCCGCCATATTCACAACCTTCTCCGGGGGCTTATCATAACTAACGACAACCGGTTCAGCGGGGGATGAGAGCCCACCGCCTGGTAGAGGGCCCGGCGTCTCGGCGCCGCTGTCAGGAACGGGGATACGGATGTCCTCGGGTGAGCCGGGGACGGTCCTAGGGTCGAGGCCGGGGATGTGGATGCGCTTGGCCTCGTTTTGATAAGCGGCTGGGATGATCTCAATGATCTCGTTGCGCGGAAACTTGAGCTTGGGAATGTCCATAGTGCTGCAGTGCATAAGATATGCATATAGCACGCGCAGCACGCTCTCGTGCGCGATAATCACCAGGTCATTCTGCTCGCGTTCCAGCTCTAAAATTATGGGCTCGAGTCGCACCGCTAGGTCGTGGTATGACTCTGCCCGCGGATACCGGTGGTGGTAAGGGTCGAGCTCATGTTTCTCGACTTCGTCAGGATAGAGACGGCGGATGGCACGCTCGCTGAGTCGTTCGCAGACGCCCGGGTTGATTTGCGACATCTGCGTGCGCTGACGTACCTTGAAACCCCGCTCCTTGAAGGCGTCGGAGGTTTGAAGAGTGCGTACACGTGTTGAACACCATACCGTTAGTTGGCGCAAGGGAATGGCTGATCCAACTCGGGCGACGACTGAGGCATGCACCTGTTCACGATGCTTCAACAAAGTCTCGGCCATAACTTGAGCATACCTAAAGCCTTCCTCAGACAACGGGGCATCTGCTTTGTAGTTCTCTTCTTCCGTAGCTGCACCGGCACGGACGAAGTAGGTGGCTCGCGACTTGATGTGCGTATTGGTAAGGTAGAACACGATGCGATGCGAGAGATAGTTAAAGGACACATTATTGTAGAAGAATTTTTGACCAGCATTAATCATCTTGATATAATTGAGCTCCTTCTCGTCCATAGTCTCGAAAAAAGGTATCTTCGTTTCTATCCGTCGGAGGTATAGCTTTGCTGCCTCATCGGGGTCCATATCGGCAAACTACTAAGGTTAGAAACAAAGCAATAAGAATCCACCCTTTGGAGAGACGCACATCGGGAGAACCAATCTTGACATTGCGCGCATTTTCTCTCAGAATGTTGTCATCGTCGACGTAGGATTCAAGAAACAATGTCTGGCCAGATATTAACGGCTTTTCTAGACAAGAAGCGGACTTGGCTACCCATACCTGAACATCATGTTTGGCAAATTCTTTTGCCAGCGAACGACGGCCTGTAGCTGTAGGATTCACAGCATCATAGATTGCCACCTGTCCATTTTCGTGATTGAGCCAAGCATAGATGTCCTCACGACACTTCTTAAGAATCTTCTGGCGCAGCATAACTGAGGCAGGAGAAGCATCGGGGTAAAAGTAGTCTTCCGGTACATCGTTGCCTTGGCCGACGGTGGCACGGCGATAGTCACCCAGATGAAAGATGCGAGTCTTGACTCCCAACCTAAAACCATGAGATGACCCGTCATTGGGCTTGAGTAGAGCGAGAAACATACCATTGCAGATACCGTGCCATGGAAACGGAAATATGGCTAGAAAGTCATCAGAAACCGCCTTCAGTGTCCACAGCATCCCGTGGTGCTTACGTTTTGCCCCTTGCGGGAAGGCCGACCATCACGATAGCAATACGACCGGAATGGAATAGTCTTCCAGACATGGTGCTATACAACTGGGCTGGAGCCCGATTGGCGTCCTCGGGAACATCGTGGATACCATCGATGAAAGTGCTGCTTTTGCGTCTGTATCGAGGGGCATTTGCAGCAATATCTGCGGTACTGTTGTCGTCAGCATCTGAAATGGCCCGATAACGTATGTCACCAAAATGGACTTGTTTTAGCATGACTTTGCAATTTAAAGATACCTGAACGTAGGAGAGGAAGACTAGCTGAAGAAGCTGGGATAGGAAGCACGAGTGCTTTTAGCTGGCAAATGTGCCAGGTTGCATTCCATCAGACGTTCGCCTGAAGCTATTGACTTAAACAACTTCCAATTACCATTACATGCCTATCCATCCAGAAAAGGGTTTGATATCCGGGTCGACAGTCGGTAACCGGTTGACTGTCACCCCAATGCACTACAGCAGCGACCACACAGGGCCAAGCAACAGCGCAGCACTTACAGTAAGGTATCCATGGCGGCGGTGGCTATTTTCTAGTATACTCTTTCTCCTGGCTGTATCGGCCGTCCGGCTGGAGGAAATAGCGATAGGGGGAGTTGGCCAGAGCACTTGAAGCTTGCTGCGGGTCTCAAGCCAATATAAATGGAATATATATATGGATGACTCCTAGCAAGGTGGCAATGTTCAGAAGCGAGCAATGCCTGAAATTTTGAACAGCCCGGCTTCCAAAGCCCCTTGGAGCCCACGAGGCTGTTGAGAGCTTCAGTGCTCAAGATGCACTAACCTACAGTTGTCTAGGAAGGTTAAGTGAACAAAGGTATCGAACAGCGGGTACAAGTATAGGCAGCAGAAGAGCTTGCTCCGAGTAAGTCTGGTTGAGGACAAAGCTTTGGTGCGCCGTCTGCCGTGGTTTGTATCAGAAGGCGCAGATATGTGGTTAAGAATGCAGGAAGTCCTCCGGTCTTGGGAATGAGCAGAGTGGAGGATTAGGTAACAACTTGTATCGACATGGAATTGCACTTCCCATAACCAAGACGATGAGATATCGGAAAAGAACATGCCATGCACAGCCGCCTCTGAGGCTAGAAAGCCTATCACGTCACACAGCTGACAATGAGAGATCCACTGTATCTAGCCTAACCTAGGTTAGATAACCTAGCCAGGTGAGGTACGTACTTACCACTAATCACAAGACTAAACGACATCAAAAAGAGCGCAAAAAGGGTTGTGAACAGGAAGTGGTACTAGTCTAGAGCCTTAGGGGGGCCCAGCACCGGGAGTGCGGTAGACAGTTGATCCGATATACTTACCTAAGGTAGGTACCCTTACCTACCAGAGGTAAGATCCACCCCATCTCTATCAGAACTGGAGTGGAGTCGGTTCCGACCAAACCGTAATTGGGACCTTCTGTGGATCACGTTATACCAGGATGTTGATTTCACTGCGCGAAGACCTGGAAATGATTTTTTTTCGCTGGACTGCCATATTCAGACAAGCTATCATCAACCTCTCTCATCGCGTGCCTTTGGGAACTCTAGACTACAACCAAGGCACTGCAACACTGCTTCACTCTCGTAGCTCATCATCTTAACGACTTGTTAACAAGCCCAGCATATAGTGCCTGCTGAGTTCCTGCTGCGTTTCTTACTACGTCCCCTTCTCCTCTCCTGGATCAGCGTCTCCCACTACCCTACTCCTCGTCGCCGTTTGCGCATTCGTCTTCCATCATGGCCTCTAGCCTCGAGGTGCACCCATCATCGCCCTTAGGCTTCTTGACCGCCAATCCAATTGCAAATGCTGTTAGCGATGCCTACCGGTCCTTTTCGGAGCGGCGGGCCAAGCTCGGCCTGACGAACCCTGGCACCGTCGAGTCCATCAACAAGGAGGTTCAACGTGAGGTTTCCCTCACAAATTACATGCACACCGGTCTTCGTGCCGACCTCACAAAGGCTGTGAGCCTGTCGCCGCTTTTCCAAGTATCACACCAGTTTGCTATGGGCGAGCACATGAAGCCCTATGCCTTTGCAGCCTTGTTTGGCACCAGCAAGGTGAGTGATTGCTCGACTCCCGTGACGATCTGCTGAGGGTTGGTGTATTTCTAATATTTGTATACGCTTCTAGGTGTTCCTACAAGGCAGCATGGACAACGATGGCATATTGTCGACACGCTTCAACTACCGATGGAGTTCTGGCCTCGTCACCAAGTCCCAGTTTCAAATAGCATCGCCCCAGGATATGGCCTCCATTGAGCACGAATATACCGGTAACGACTTTACCTCTTCGCTGAAGATGCTGAACCCATCGTATCTAGAAGGCGGCCTAACAGGTATTTACATACTGAGCCATCTGCAATCTGTCACAAGAAGGCTTGCTCTTGGTATTGAAGCTGTCTGGCAACGTGCTGCCCTCAACCAACCTCCTGAGTCTGCTACTTCGTACTGCGCCAGATACAAGGCTGAAGATTGGATTGCGACGGCACAGCTACATGCTGCCCAGGGCGCTTTGAACGCAACGTACTGGCGTAGATTGTCCGACAAGGTGCAAGCTGGTGTCGATATGACACTTCAGGTTGCCCCTGGTCCAGGCGGTATGATGGGAAGCTTACAAAAAGAAGGCGTTACTTCAGTAGGCGTCAAGTATGACTTCCGCATGTCGACGTTCCGCGCCCAGGTCGACTCGAAGGGGAAACTTGGTTGTCTCCTCGAGAAGCGAGTGCTTCCCCCAGTTATGATGTCTTTCTGTGCTGATGTTGATCATATGACTGTAAGTCTCGACTAGATTTCTCTATAATATGTGGTCCTTGCTTACATCGCCATAGCAATCCGCCAAGGTCGGTCTCGGAATCACCATCGAGGCTGGAGGGGAAGAACTGCAGGAGCAGCAAGAGGCTATGGGTGCTCAGGCATCACCAAACATTCCCTTCTAGACCTACGGCGCAC
This sequence comes from Xylariaceae sp. FL1651, assembly GCA_025201745.1. NCBI lineage: Eukaryota > Fungi > Ascomycota > Sordariomycetes > Xylariales > Xylariaceae > Xylariaceae sp. FL1651. The sequence continues at coordinate 184,995 of MU624241.1, forward strand.
AGCACGGGCTGTGCTTTGTGAATAAGTTCTCCTCTCCGGCTGATGTAGATGGCGCACAAATTTCAAGGGCGCCGTGAATCCATCACCACCGAGCTGAGCTCCAGGATGCTGAGCACAAAGCTACCCAGTCAATCTTGTCGTCAATTTTTTCACACCCTGTTTTACTACTCCACAGGCCACCACTCGCCATTTATGGGACACTTACATCTACCATGACAACTATAGACTTTCCTTCTCAGAGTTGAGTCACTAGTCGATCCGGCGGACCCCGGTATCTGCTTCGGGGTCTAGGGTATATGTCTGGAGCAACGAACGCAACAGGTGGCCTGGTGTATAATATGGATTTGGTAATTTTAGAAGGGGAAAACGGCTGCATACATGATCACCATAGACAGAAGGCTTGGCAGCTGCCTATGGCAATGATCCTCTACACAACATTGAGATGCTCTCCATGAGACATCTGTAATCCACCTATCTACTTGGGTACATGTATATAGTTACCCTGTGTGTATAATATGATGAATCTAAACAAGTTGACGATTGTATGTGGTTTTAATCCATTGCGTCCTTTACCTCACGTAAGTGGAGGTTTATGGCCTAGATTGCAATACGATGGTGATTAGGTAAATGTTCCCTAACGTAGATTCAAATAACAACGCACATGGAGTTAGAACGAGACAACGCGCAAGCTGATTTATTTTCCCATGCTTTGATCTTTTAATCAAGAAAGCAATGCATAAACCTTTGAATTTGTATTGGTGGAAAGTGCTTTTTCCTGCTCTGCTTCCTTACCGTGATCGATGACTGGGTAAACGGCTGGTAAAATTACCTAATGAATGTCCACACGAACCCTGGAGCGGGATGCGGCAAAAGTGCACTTATATTATATTAGTCACAATCATCATTACTTACGGCTTTAGGTTCATACGCTATCGGATCATCTCAACCTCCGTGTATCATGTTTGTTAGCTCACTTCTTCACGTGGGTTTTACGCTCTGTGAACTGATGGCTATAGGATAAGATACTCGTGGGTTTGTGGTCTCTAATTGAGAGAAGGCCCCGTCGAAAGAAAAATATTAGCAATGATAGATTTCGGACAATCATAATACATATATTTCCTTTATCCTCGGCAGGACTATGCTTTCAAAGCCGCCTCAGGCGTAACGGTACCATGCCTCGCCCACCCATTAGGAGAATAAAATCACGACATCTCCTCGGCTTACATTATTGTGATGGCTCATTATTGACGCCATGCTAGCATGCCTTGTTGATATCATAATAACCTGCCAAGCAATTTCGCTGGTGACGGCATCCTAATATTTAACCGAGCCTTCCTCCTCCGAGAATCGCAGTCTCTTGAACGGATATCTCATCCACAACCCGGTTCATGGTGTTTCATCCTTATTAACCTCCCTAGTCTCACAATATCTGACTTTCCAAGAACGATAGACGGAAAAATTTACCTAATAACCAGGGCCAAAAGGCCGGCGACATGAATGCTTAGAGACTTTTGTTCACGATGATCTCTTAATATGAGCTCGGTTTCATCCATATTGAGTGGTAAAATAGTACAATATGAGTATTCATGGATGGCAATTAGCCAGCCCTGGGCCACGTGCTCACTTACAGATATACCGAAAAGAGAGGGGTGAGTTGAGAGATGAGGAGTGGGCAGTATAAGATAAAGAGCATTACCGCGTTCCTGGGAAATGACCTGACGAAGAGGCCAAGAAAGCTTGTCTCAACATCAACTGTCCCAGTAGCCCAATAAGCTTCTCACACCCCAAACCATGGTCTCCAAGATCTTGCTTGCCGCTCTGCTCCTGGCACCCAGTGCCCTGGGCCTAGTCGCGCCTGTTCCCCAAGGCGGTCGACTAGCTCCCCTGGGCAGTCGGACTGACCAAGAGGTACGAGGTCTCCTAGTCATGCCCCTTTTTCTTTCTTTTTTCCTTTTTTCCCACGGTGGTTCTAATGTCTATATTATAGAATCCACAACTCGCGGCCGCTTACCGCCGCGACGAGCAGGATGAGAAGCCCAAGCCCACCACGCCTGTCTCCACGCCCGTCCCTACTGGGAAGGGCAAAGGCAAGGGGAAGGGAAAGGGAAAGGGAAAGGGAAAGGGAAAGGGAACGGGAACGGCGCGCCCGCCTCCACCATCCAGTCGCCCTGACCCTCCTAAGCCCACGCCAACTACGCCTAAGATGAATGCAGTATGTAACAACGCCCCTGCTTCGTTTTTTTTTTTTTTTTTTTTTTAGTTGGTTAAGTACGGCGGTGCGGTATTTAGTTCTATGCTAAGTTGATGTACTGTTACAGCGCAACGAAGATCTCACGTCCACGCACGTCCCCACGCCCGTTCCCACGGGAAAGGGTAAAGGTAAAGGAAAAGGAAAAGGAAAGGGGAAAGGCAAGGGAAAGGGGACGGGCACCCCCCTTCCGCCAAAGCCTACTGGGGTCCACGCCTGGTGAACATACTCAGGTGCTTCGCGAGGCTGTTAAGGAATATGTCTCGTCGGGTAGGACTATATACGAAAGTTACTATTCTTCTTTTTCGCTCACTGGTCCGTAAACTTCAATTTCTCATTCGAATTCAGTTGACATTAGTCGACAATCTTTATATCAGCTCGATAAGACTCACTCAATTCGTGGGGCTCACGGACTGCTACTCGAAAAGTTGAAAAAAAGTGAAGAGCAACGATCACCAATATATTTGTATATATTTCCATCCCCAGTTCACACTGGTACCTGATAGCGCTGAAGCGTCACAGCATGTGAACCTAAGCTTGCTCGACTTGAGGATAACTCTGATTTTGACTACTGCCGTGTGAATCTCTATTGCGCAGCGATCTTCTTCATCATCTCCTTAACTTCTTCGTCCGACATGCTCTTAACACCGAGCAACTCGTTATCGTACCTGGCCGGCTGCTTCGCAACCTCGGGATCAGCGACGACCCTACGGATCTGGTGCATAATAACCGGGTAATCAAAATTGCCCTTGTTCATCTCAGCGACGGCCCAAGCAAATTTCTCCTTATTATCCTCGTGAGTGACAGTCCAGCGCTCGGACCCCAGAGCCTCCTGGGCGAGCGCAACCAACTGGTTCTGCGTCTTGACCACGGAGTTGATGAATACGGGGCGATTGGCCGTCTCGGCGGGATGCAGTAGAACGCCGGCCGTCGCCTGGCCCACGCCCTCGAGCGTCGTATAGTATACGGGCGTGTCGCCACCGCTGATGACCTCCACGCGCTTCTTCGGTACGTCGATGCCTAGAAAGCCGATGGCCATGTTCCAGTCCAGAAAGGGACCGTTGATGACGACGGTCCAGGTCATCTCGTCTCCTCCGCCCTCTTTTTTCGAAGTGATCTCTTTCAGATGCTTCAGGGTGGCCGCCTTGAACGCAAAGACCGGGAAATCAGGGCCGTGGCAAGTTGCCGGATCCTGGCCGAAGTCGGCAGGGATAAAGCGGTACACGCCTGCTGCCCTTGCGGCGTCTGCTACTCTGATGTTCGTCGCGGGGTCGGGAATGTTGGTCGTGTTCACTACAGCGTCCTGGCCGCGGAAAGCGGCGACGAGTGAATCGACGGATGACAAGTCCGCCTCCTTGGTCTGCACGTCGCTAGGAAATTTATGAGGAGAGCCCGGGCGGACGATGGCAGTCACAGTGAACTTTCCCGTTGCAAGTACAGCTTTGAGGGTCGCAGCGCCCACATTCCTGGTAGCCTTATCATGATCAGTTCATTGCAGTCCTATTCGCAAGCCTCGGGATTTTTATCGTCCAGGACGAGTGAAATGAACTACTTACACCTAGGATGGCGACATTCTTGATCTCACGTGCCATTTTGATGTATGAAGTTGGCACAACTGAGCAATTGAGTATTCTTTTGATGTCGTTAGGTTATCAGGATGTTTGGAATGACTTGCGTCTGGATGCAGTAAGACTGGAGTTGACAACTGGCGCCTCCTTTTATATTTCCAATTAAACCCTTAACTCAATACTCTGGTAGATCCTAAGCAGCTACTATTCATGATGTAGAGCTTCTACAAGTTGATTACGCATCTCTAGTTTGTCATCACTCTTCTGTACACATCGTAAGACTGTCTGTAAGAGCACGGGGAGGACAATCCCTGAGTGAGTCTAGTTGAAGATCGCATTCGATTTTCAGCGCTCGCCAATGCTTGCTGCTCGCTAATATCCAAACTGAAGCGCAATAACTAACGCCAGCTAGCGGTAGCGATCTTGCAAGGTGGTATACTGGAAGAAGTTTCATCGGCGATGAAGGGAGCGCAGAGACTACGGCCGGCTTCGCGCCCCGGCTTTATTATACTCAGCGTCGGGATTAAAGGCTTTGTGTTGTTATTCCGTACAGGCCAGCAATGCTTCTGGGCCAGCTCAGTACCATGTGGGATGAACGAGAGCAATTATCCAATTATTTGAAGTTCCCAGAGTAATGGCCCTCGTTCATCCCACTATGACGCCGAGTTAACTTTGAGCTTGAACCGTAGCTACTGATTAGTTATGAAGAAAAGACAGGCTGGTTGACTGGGGTGCACTCGGAGCGCCGACTCGGATCCAACTAGGCATCCAACTGGATGACGAAGTGAAAAGGAGTATATCGCTTGGCAAACCACAAGCATTGAGAGAAATAGCCAGTACGACAAGATAGTGCTTAGACAGAATTTTGTTGAAAATATGAGGACATCGACTACGTCGGGAGTGATGCTAAGGAATGCAGTGCAGCGCAGGAAAAGTGGACGACCTAGTTCAATCAAGTGCTTTGTCGCGTTTAATACAAGTGAGCTTGAACCTGGAACGATCTCAACACGCCATGTCAGTTAATAAGATAAAAATGGAAGGCATTGCTCGGTTGACTTTGGCTGGGAAATCGTGCCAAGAACTGATACAAAGTTGCCAAGTAGATAAGCAGCTGATAAGCCCCCCTGGACCTCCCATAGCTACCTACATGTACTTCCCCGGGTTTCACAGCTGTCGCCGGACCTAAACGTGGCCTCACAATGGATATGGGATGGGGACCTCGAGCTATTGACAAAGCAGCCAGAAAGCAATCACGACTGCCATACGACAACCTCCCTACCTAATAACGAACAACACTCGCCATCTGGCGCATGGATACCGTATGAGATAATTGGCCACTTCAACGACCGAGTCTTTCCCGTCTTCATTCCCCCCCTCCATCTCCGTCGCCTTGACGGGCCCCGTCTTGCCCAACATGTACAACTCTCTTACACGGCTTCAAAATGTCTTCGGCTTCTTCACCACCGTAGCCTTCGTCGTGGCCGCAATCATCGCCGCCTCCGACTTCACATCGCCGCGGACGCCGAGCGCGACCATAAAGCCGACTAACGTCCAAGTGTAAATACTTTCTTTCTTTTTATCCACGCACCTACGCACCCACGCACCCGGTAGCGCTTTTATATATATACACCCATTAGCCAGAAAGCTGACACACGATTTTGCGCGCCGCAGGGTCAAGGGTCGTCCGCACTATTACAGCTCAAAGAAGGAAGAATATGCCATCATAAAGTTCTCGCTTGACGCCGACCTCTCGTCGCTGTTCAACTGGAACACCAAGCAGCTCTTCGTCTACGTGACCGCCGAGTGGCCCGCGGCCCCCGTCGCCGGCGGTGACGGCACGAACCAGACGAACAAGGCCGTCATCTGGGACACCATCATCACGAGCCCGAGCTCCGACCACCTGGCCAACATCGGGCCCGCCACGCTGAAGAAGCTGCGTAAGAGCGCCGCGGGCAAGAGCATAGATCCTAGCCGGTATGTGAAGCATATATATACGTAGATTTCGAATCCCCCCCCCCCAAACAGATAGAGTGTCCCTTCCACGGGGGCTGAGGCTGGTGAACAAAAATGGCTAATTACAGGAAAAACCTGCATTACAGGGGCAAGCTATCGCTGAAGAACCAAAAGCCCAAGTACCAGATCACCCACCCGACCGGCAAGGTGGCCGAGACGGACGACGTGACGCTGCACGTCCACTACAACGTGCAGCCCTGGGTCGGCATGCTGACCTGGAACCAAGACTTCGACTTCGCGCTGTGGAAGAAGATGGCCCAGGGGATCAGCAAGGCCTTCGAGTTGCCGGCCATTAAGAAGAAGGAGGCGGACGCTAAGAAGGCGAGGTGATTGCGCGACGCCGGAACGTCAGAGAGAGGGCTGGCGGTTAGTAGCTCGTTAGCGAAAGAACGCAAATCTGAAGCACATACAATCACAAGACCCACCTTGGACCTTGGCTGCACTACGCCACCTATGTTGCCATTTTACCATTTTACTTTTAGGTCCTTACAGGTCATCAAGCGTGCCGAGGCGGCGATCAGAATGCGGGCTTCACTGACTACCGCTGGTCACAAAGTATGGTGCTCCTCGCCCTTCTACCTAATAAATAGTGCTTCTCAGGTTGGGAACCCTTCAGCTTACGAGTAGAGCCGACTCTGCAAAACTGTTAGTTCGTTGCCGCATGTCCGGGGAGAGGCCGGTTTACAGCTGCCCCTAGCCCAGATAGTGAAAAGGTTAAGGACAAAGAAGTAGTCTGCGGCGTGAATAAGAGCAGTTAGCACGGAGCACGCGGTTACTCAGTACCCTTGATAATAATAATAGCGCTCTAAGCAGGCAGATGGACTAATCTTGAAGGCCACGCTCCCCCTTGGATTTTATGTATTAGCTACCTCAAAGATCTAAGCCACGTAGGTACACCGACGACTTGTTTCCTGTTGCTGAAGGGGGTATACGGCGAAAGCAAAAAGAGGCACATGATGCACACTGCCTACTCCATTCCATGCAGATACAATACTGTAGCTATAATGCTCCTCACTCCCAATCCGCCCAAACGGCCTTCCCCTCCATCCTTTTTGTTAGTATCGAAGATGACCCGTCAGTGAAGCGACTAAGAGATTAGGATCTCAATCCTCTGACAGGTCGATAACATGATTTCGTGTCTGGCGTAGCCTTGCAGCGGTTAACCTTTCTCCGCTTGAACGGTCAGGAAAATGGGCACTTTGCGTTTCTGTCTCTCTCCGAACAACTGTTTTGTCACCTGGTCCTAACGGGCTACTGTGTACATTGCTAGACGGTATTTCCACTACAATCTGACGTGCCTGCTGGCTGTCTCTGCTTCTTTGACGGTTATGCTGCACTTTGTCCCGACGGTGGTTGTCTAAGCCGTCAACAACCACAGGGTCTAGCGGTGTTCCACCACGAGAACTCTTCGATGACGGTGTCTGAGAGGTAATGTGTGGGACAAAGTTATTCTGGATGTTGCTGCTCCCCTCTGTCTCTGGGGATGCTGAGCGATGCTTAGCACGTTGGGCTTTAATTGGAGAAACAGGGTAAGAACCTGGAATCTGGGGTAGTCCTTCGTGATTAGAAACTTGCCCTATGCGGCGAGGCGATACAGCCACACGCGGTTCCATTATCGACCTAACCCTATTCTCTTTTGCGTTCGCATAGTGGCCTAGATCTGCTAATCCTCTGGGTTTCGGAACACCATCATGATTACTTGATCCAGACGGCTGTGACTCTCCTACAGCACTTTTTGCTTCTATTTCATAGCTTACCCCATGAGTTAGATCCACTGCCTCTCCAAAGGCAGTATTATTACCCCTGGAGCTACATGGGCGGGAACTTGTCAGGGTCGGCGGGAGTTCACTCTCAACTGCCTCCTCAATCCTATGGTTTTTGTTTACCATGTCTGCTGTTGATAAATCAATAGTAGGATTCTCGACTGGTGCAGTAGTATAACCTGAAGTCTCTGTCTCTGTTTTCGTATGAAATTTAGTCTTCCTGGCCTGCCGTTTTTGCTTCTCGACATCCTCCTTCTGTTGTTGCTCCTTTTGAAGTTTGAAAATGAGTTGTCTGATATCGTTTCGCAGACTTGATGGGCTAAGGCTCCATGAAATGTTGCCGTCACGCTGTAGAAGACTCTTTACGAAAATGTCCGGATTTCGTAGAAATTCTTGAATATAGCCCAGCAAAAATAACCCGCAGTCACAATGATTTGTCTGCTCAGGAACATCTTTGGCCGTCATGCCCATGGCTCCGGGAACCGCTATTTCGATGCCTTTCTTGTCTCGAAGCTCTGCAACAAGGTATTGCTTCAGATAGCTGCAGGTAGGCGAGTGAGACCCCCCCAAAGAATCTAGTGTGATTATCCTTGGCTGATCTGGGTTGTATCTTCGGCTCCCGATACTCTGCCTCTTTCCTGCCTTCTTACGGGTTTGTGAATCGGCTGGTGGGGGAACTTGCTCTACCTCGGCCTCTAGACCATCCGAATCCTTAATCAGTTGGACTTCGTGGCCATTTTCGTTGGGTTTCCAGCCTCCTTCTAAACTTGTCTTGTCTTCTGTTGTTTGCTTAGTCTCGATGCTTAGGTGGCTAGAGCTGTCAATTGACATACGTCTTAAATTTTCGACCACATCCTCTTGTGCAGCAGAGGCCAGAGAGTCGCCGTTGATATAGCCATTTAATTTTCCTTTCTGTGGAGAAGCTTGGGAGGTCTCCTGAACTACTTCAGTATCGTCAGATATTGGGATGACCGTTTTCGCGGTATCGTTGGCTTTGTCGTGAGTGTCGGAGGATGCTACAAGTTTAGGCGCGTTGCAAATAATTGCAACATACCAGTGAGTATACTCGTTGATTGGGACAATGATATAGTCCTTGGAAAAAAGGTCAACCTTCGAGGTCCAGGCTTTCACACTATCATAGTTGATTCCCAAGCCGGTCTTAGTTGGCTTCAGCTTATCGTAGAAGAAGGTATTATGAAAATAGATCCTCTGAGCCAATTTTGGGTCTCCATCTTCCAGTTTTTGCTGCAGGTACCGGAGATAGAAGATGATGATGTTGTCATTCAGAAATTGGCCTTCGTCAAGGCGCTGGATATCATCTTTATCGACGATCGCTCGATTTTTCCCTGTAGCGGGGAAAACCAGAGAGTTCCGCCAGTGCTTTTCCCACCCCGGGTTAATAGATGTCCAAGCCTCTGGTTCGGGATCTTGCGGCTCTGGTGAATCAATAAGAGCAAAAGTTGAGCGAGTTGTCCGTGGTTGCCGTTGTGGGAGACGCCGCCCGATGTCCTCTGCATGCATAGAAACGATGTCATTACGACTAGGCCTAGGTACAAAGGAAGACACCATTTGGTCTTTCATTTTAGACCGGGTTCCAGACTCTGTTACAGAGCAGGTATCTCTCTGAAAAGCACGAATACCATTGTTTTGGTTGTGCTGAATGAGCTTGATGTCATCTCCAATTTGGACTCCTGTGTCATCATCTGTAATTACCCTGTGGCGCTTGGCTCGTTCTTCCATACTGTTAAATTCCCGCTCAAGCTTGTCGCTGCCGGCATATTAGTCTTGAATTCACAATTTGGTAGGGAGGTCATCTTACACGGGGCAATCTTTGATAGTAATCTGAGTGCGGTTCGCTTTATTGTGCCTGGCAACCCATTCGAAGAACTTGTAGCACTCGCCCAAGGAAGCAAACTCAACCATGAGTTTACTCCCGGCGCTCACCGAGAGATCCACGCTAATACGATTGACAATAACGATGCGGCTTTTCTCCGGTTCCCGACAGCGTATAACATTCTTCACATTTGAAATGCTAACAGTTAGGTATGCATAAGATTTCAAAAGCTCCTTGTCATGGTCCACTGGGTGTAGAATGCTGCTAATTTCTCGGACAGACAGAAAACAATGCTCCGGATCGCCTGCATGATCTGCCCGGTACAAGCATTGGCCAGAAGTACCACGCAAAATGCGCAGGCCTTTGCCGATAATCATGTCAACGTCACTCTTTACCCTTTCTACCTCCTCCTGATTTATCGTCAGCGGTGGTTTAGCTACCGAAGCGCCTGTAAACACTGTCGGCAGTATATTGCCTCTCTTGGATAAACTGGGCGATAGTTCTTTACGACGCTTAGCTGGCCGTTTGGCTGCTATTTCATCCTTACTGAAGGCTAGCTCGTCTGGACTCGAATGGACTTTCGGGCTCTTCTTTTGTCTTTCTACTGAATCGACAACTGCTTCAAACATTTCTTTAGGGCGAGGGAGACTTGTAGGTTTGCCTTTTGCGAAATATGCCGAGTAATGGCCTATGGGACGTCGCAGTGATGGTTCCCTCTGCACCTGTTGCGAACCTATTATCGCTTTCTGAGGGTTGACGAGATCGACATCATCATCCTCGCTGTTATCCTCATCAATCTTCAGTTGGTCGATGGACTCTCCGTCAGGATTTTCTACACGCTCATCTTGGCTAGGGATAACAGAGCTATGGCGCCGTGGTCGTGGTCTTTTGTGTTTGTAGTTTGTGTAATAGTCCAGATTGCGGTATTCGGTGAGCTTGCGCTGAGAAGTGCCGTTGTTGGAGCTGATCGAACGCTGAGAGTTGGTGAGAGATACACTTCCTATGGATCGCTTCCGAACAATTGGTGTTTCGCTAGGTTTGTCGTGTAGGACGAAGGTAGCCTGGGAGTGCGCAGGACTGGACCTGATTTCGCTGAGTTTTTGTCGTTTGGCCGGAGGGGGGCTTGAGTGAATAACCCGGGAGGAGGAAGAGGGGATACCGAGTGGCGTTCGTGAGGATGTGTTGCTTTTATTGAAGAGGGTATTCACGGGTTTTGGAGCACCCACATTCCCAGGCTTGTTCTTCTAAGAGTTAGTTCTTAAAACGTAGTCTATAGAGGTGGATTAGGGAACAGAGTGAAGCGTAGACTGACCATTGTCGGTAGAGACTTCTAAGCTATGTGGCTAGTCGCAACTCAGGTAGTGAATAGAGCCCAAGAAGTAACAGGCTTCTCAACTCTCGCCACGAACTATGGAAGGGACGTATGGAGAGGTGAGATACTGGGTCATCAGTTCCTGCTCCGGTCTTAGCACGTAGGCGTGTGGTACAGAGGGCGTGGGCAACGCAAACCAATCGACATGCTGGTCTCTAAGGTGTTCCTTCGCTGCTTTGTAGGTGCACCTTGAGGCGACGTTTCACCGGCATTCGGCTGGGCCTACCGGCTTAAAGAGCGCATAAATAACAAGGCGGCAGCGTACACGCAGATGCGAAAAGAGACAAAAGCGCGCAGCGGGGCTGGAGGTTTGATGTGCAGAGTACAAGCCCTCAACGGTTATGACGATGGTGCAGATGGTGCGGATGGTGGCACAGTTGTCGCAAGACCACGTAAAAATAGAGACAACGTTCACAGGTGAGATCCTGAGGAGTGCCTTGGACAGGGGTCCCGTTGCGGCTCTCTTTGCCTCGTTGCCGGGTTAAATGAGGTAAAGATACCTGATGTAGCCTTATGAAGAAGAAGATTGTGTTGCGGTCGGAGTTTGATGATGCGGCTACAGCCGTGCGAAAGTGATGTAGAATGACCCGGAGACAGTCGGCAAGGAAGCTGAGACCCGTCACCGACAGGGCCTTAGGGATGCAAACGGACGTTTCAATTTACGCGGTTGACGCGCTACGGGCACCAGGGACCCTCTTGGCCCTTTACCAGGCCTCGCTTAATGCTACTTGTAGGGCCTTTCAGGGTCTAACACCCACCCCGCCAACTTTGAAGAAAGTACGTAACTATCCACATGTAGTGTCATTAAGCCCCCTACCCCTACATACATACATCACTGATGTGCACCAAATGGTGACCTGGTAACAAGTTGCAGATGACCATAGACGTAGGCAGATCCAGGTAATATAATGAATGCATCTCGCTTTCTTTTAACCTGAGTAGGTACCCAATGTGTTTTTGAGAATCATGATCAACTCGCATAGACTAGCAGAATAAGGAGCAGTGAAAGAATATGAGTAAAGAGGCATGCAGCACAGTATTTGCTCTCTCCTTGTCAATGACCCATATGTGTGTATCTACATTTAGACTTGAGAGTATTCATAGCGTCGAGCTATGTTATACAAAGCAGCGATCTAAGACATACACGCGAACAAATTATTGTGCTAGATTGACCATTATTACATTCAAAATTGCAACCAAGGGGAGCGATTCAAAGACCTTTAACCGATTAGAGCAGTCCACCAAAGGTAACATCCAAGATATAGATTCCCAGAGTCGTAAGTCATATAGGTGTAAGGCAGTGGTTTGTTGACACGTACTTTGCAGAACACGGCCAGTGAACAGGAGTGATTTGATATATATTCGCGACTAATCATGCAGATGAGCCTGTAGATTGCCAATTATTGACTCTCTCCACGTTAACATTGATGCTAGCTTCATGTTCGAACCTCAAAGCACCTTCTACTATCACAATAGCGATGTCCCAGCACAAGGTATAAGTCACACAATTATCCACCATCTGCATCCCGCTGGCTCAAAGGCCATCCAATTACTATCGAAGATGCAACATAAGATTAGACTCGAGAGCAGATGCCGTAATTCCGAGGAACTCCTTTTGCTATGCCGAATTGTGTATCATTATCATTTCTCACGTATGGTTGTTCAAAACCTCCCTCATTCCCGGATTAGGGGAGACGGTGCAAGCTCATATGCACTAAGTCGGTTGCCCGCGCCGCACAACTCCTTCGTATTACCTTTGCAAGCCATGTTGCAGTCGCTGGCTGGAGCGTCTTCCGAGCCCGCGCCAAACATGTTACCGCAGTAGCATTCGGCGCCGTACTCAGCGCCGAAGTACATATACCCTTCACAGAACGTAGCGCAGGCCTCGAGCGTCATGTTGTCATTAACAAGGCTCTTAGCAGACAGAGCGCGCACGCTCGTGGCCTCCGTTTGGCATCCATACCAAGAGTAGTTACCAACAGTGACGGGCTGCGAGGGCCCGTTGGTCGTATTAGAGTAGTAGAGATCTAGCCGATTGCTGGCACCACAATACTCGGAGATATCGCCCGAACACGGCATATTGCAGTCGGCCAGGTCCGTTTGGTTGCTCGATGCGTCGGGGACGTTGCCGCAGTAACATTCTCTGCCGTATTCCGTACCGAAATAGTGATAGTCCTGGCAGAATTCGGCGCAAGACTCCAGGGTGACGTTTCCTGCGGTAGCCTTTGCACCGAGGGCGCGCACGCCACCGCTGCCCTCAGTCCAGCAACCCTCGTAGGCGTAGGTAGAGACGGTAGGTTTGTGCGTGGGGGTAACGGGTGTCGGAATCGTGCCCGTGGTGACATACAGCTCAACTCTGTTACCAGCACCGCAGTATTCAGTAGGGTCTCCAGAGCAAACCATGTTACACTCAGCAATGGCAGCGTCATTGCTGGAAGGGTCAAGCGAGTTACCACAGTAGCCTGTGAAGTGGTCAGCTGAACAGCTATTTTCTATGAGACTGTAACGGACAACTGACATTCGCGTCCGTATTCTGCACCCCAGTAGTAGTATCCAGTGCAGTTTTTCATGCAGCTCTCGAGAGTCATCCCGTCGTAGACGAATGCTGCACCATTTAGCGCCCGAGTTCCTGGGACGGTGGACTCTGTCTTGCAACCAACCAGTCGGTAATCTCCCAAGGTCTGCCTATGGTGCAGCGTCTCAGCTGGTCCAGTGCTGCTGACTGTTCCTGACGAGGTCGTGCTGGCTGTGACAGTAGGCGACGTGACAGTAGGCGACGTAACAGTAGGCGACGTAACAGTAGGCGAGGTAACAGTCCCCACAGATGAAGAGGTTGATGCTGGCGGTGTAGAAGCTGGCGCAGTTGTGCAGAGTGACGATGGCGGATTGTTGAAGGCAACACAAGTTGCGGCTAATTCGCTTGCTGCGTTGAAATCATCTCGCTGAGCCGTTGCACCACTACCACTGATCACGTCAATCTTGGTAGCATAATCAAGATCGCCGAGGCCTGTGAAAGCAGCCGTGTAGAAAGTATAAGCACCAACACAGTCGCCCTTCGTCATAGCCACGGTGGTATTACTTAAAGTAGGCACCGGCCGGTTTGGATCCCCAACAGGCGTCTTGTAGGAAAGATACATATTAACGGGCAGAGAGTTGAGATCGTTGCGAACCTATTTAAGGAAATAAGTAACTTGCAACCATGTCAAGTGCCATTAAACTCACAGCTGCTACTACATTCAGGTTGCCTTGAAGAAGACAGCTTTGCGGTTTCTGCATAAGAATACCATCCTGAAGCGGATACGAATTTCCATTGTTGTCATAAACCTTAGATGTTCCACTAGCCATGGTGAGGGTCAGAGTATATGACGAGATGCCCGATGAGGTTGAGATGGCAGTATTGATTGGAAACCACTAAATTTGTGTTAATTGCAAAAACCACTCAGAATTTAATATCACGACATAAACTTACAACAAAGGTGTCATCAAACCCTTGAGTGGCGCCCAAAAGGCTTGCAGTATATGTACAACCCCTAACACCGCAATTGCTACCACCACTCCGGTCCTTGTAAGTCAGCGTGACGCTTGTGGCGCTATCGGATCCGAAGTCAGTGGAGCGGACACGAATCAGCCCCGACAGTTGCATGGTCGAGGCTCCTGAGTTTAAGGTGAGTTGCATGTCGACTGGTTTGACGGCGTACGGCTGAATGGGATCAGTAAGAACAACACCATCGGGAACGACCTCGATCAATTTACGCAAAACGGTCGCACAAACGCTGTTGAAAGTCTGGGGGGCTGCCATAGCGTTCACGGTCACGTTTCCATCGGAATTGAAGACTTTGAAGTCCGAGTTCCTTGTAGCCTTGACAGAAGGCCCAACGACCATGGGGTTTGTTGTGTTGCCTGCGATATACTCGGTGACGACCTTGTTGTCAAATGTTGCCACGGTGGAGTCCATAGGAGCTTCGCCATTCTGTGTGCTGCCTACGGGTACAATTTCAGGAAACTCGAGCTCGTGAACTCCGCCGATGGAATGACCACAAGCAACAGATTGGATCATTTCGGTCTGGCTGAAGCCCATGCGGGCAAACTGTTGCTCGAACGTAAACGCCGAGTTTTGTGGCAACGGGACACCAATTGGGCCACCGCTTGTTGCATCAACCCTACCAGCGGCGATAGGTACGACTGGTCCGCCGCAAGATCTCACGGCATAGTACACGCCTAGAGCAATGAGGTCGGCCACACTTGATCTACTTGTGTAGTAGTCGGCCATGAACTTGAGTGTTGTGTTAAATCCAGGGCCAAGATTGTCAGAACTTGTTAGCTCATATTGTAGTGATCCATCCAGGCCGCCTTGTCGTGGGCCCCCAGCAATGGTCGTAGTGGCCATATCATGGAAAGCGGCTCTCAACCACTCTGCAGCGTTATGACGTCCAGGCCCCGAAGCTTCACTTGAACAAGGTATAACAGTTCCGCCAAACTGTCGAGCACGGTAGCCTTGCACTTGATACATGATCTCTTCCAACTCGTCGATCTGAGATGGCCATGTTGGATCTCCTCTTGACAGCGAGCTCAGTGAGAGCACCACCGACAAAATATGCGTGCCCCAACGCATGGTGAGATTCTATCCTGGCTCAAGACCAGAATAGAGCAGTATTAATAATTAGTAGAATTAATGGGTCTTAATCATATATGCTATGCTCAGTTCCACCGCTGGAAGAAAAACGCAAAGCCCGGGGGGTGAGGAGAATATATAAGATAAAACAAAGAAAAGGGAGTCCATAATGGAGGTTTCATGCATATCAAAATTGTCAGGCATATTGGTGCGATCTTGCAACCAACACGACCTTTCTTCTATATCAGGCGGATTCGGTAGGTCAAATGTATTTACATGCAGGGATCCTGTAGATCGCTTGGCAAGGTACCAAAATGGCGGAGAAATAAATACGAGATTGAGGACCCTGACTAATGTACACAATAAGATGATTGGATGAAGCCTTTTCCCGAGCTCCCAGCCGCAAGCAAAGTGGAACGAGCTAGCTAATGCAGGCCAGTAGACGTGGGACGATGGGGTGAGGCCTGAATCGAGTAGCGTACAGGATGAGATCCGCCATATTACTATACATAGTATGTAGTGTAGGCGTGGTCATGATCCGGCGACCGCCCACTCGCCAGGTAACGCGATACTAGACTAAGGTTACTGAGATCTACGGCCCCTACCGAACCATATTTGACACCTCTACCATGGATTACTGTGCAAGTAGTTGTTGAATAAAGGCGATCAGTGATCAGTAACAGTTAGGAGACTCTTAATAGCCAAGAATGGTTACAAAAAACCCACTTCATCAGCCTCTCCTAGGATAAAAAGATGTTGATTCGGCCCATCTTCTAATCCTTACAACTAGTCTCAACAGCTTGGCATGCAGATGCATGCGTGGGCATGGTTGAAGGGTCCAACCTTGTTGACAGGCGAATTACAATCGTAGAAGCACCCCGGGACGTGGCTAGACTATCAGCGTCGTGGCGTTCGCCCGAGTAATGGCCAAGTAACAACATGAGTGAGATGACAAACAATCGGGTGACGAGATGGTGCCTCTGATCAATAGTTTCCTGTCGGCTTGACAATACCTGGCTCCTGAGGCGGTAGGTAGCATAACATAATGGCTTTATGCCCTTTGACATCGTCGAGCCTGGGGCATGGCTTGAAACTAACTTTAATGAGCACAGACAAAGGAGGCGTTAGATTCCTGATCGCCGACTTATCTGGGAACCCGAACGAGCGGTAAGAACTGATCCCCACATTGTAACGCCTCATGCGTTACACACGGGAGTGGTAGCGTTCGTGTCTACCATGATCAAAGCGCGTCCGTTAAGTTGCTACCTAAGGTAGTACATTGCCTGCGATACACGTGGTGGATTGATTATAGCCCCTAGAGCCAGTACATGAGTTCGTAGGTAGGTTTAAAATACATATTATAACTCCTTATATAGAGCGTGCGGTTTGACCAAATATCCTACTTACATCAATACGTGTATTTAGTACGAAGTAGTAGGGATAGATTTTAAAGAGGTACAGGGTATCTTAATGGAGCAACAGCAGACCGTTGACTTCTACACTATGACCGGGATTATAGGGTGTAGGGTAAGGTAGGAACAGGGCATTGTTAGAGCTTCTACGTGTACAGTATGGCGGGTAACACCCCACCAACCCACTATAGCTAGTCAGCCCCGTAATTAGCTTCTAGAGCATCAAAGTGGGACCCAGTTGATACTGTATTAGCACATTAATCCGAAATAGTGCAGGGTATCAGATACCTATATGATTTTGGGCCTTGGATTACATGCTCTACATGTGGCATGGATAAAGACTGCATACTCAACGTAGGTACTGTATCTACCTTGTCTACTGATAATACGTATGTAAAATCCGAATGATTTCCACCTAGGATTAATGCTAAGACTTCAACGATCCTTAGCTTTTGCCTGGCGTGCCCTAGTCAATCGCTTTCCTTCCGTATTACGAATCAGCTTGTCAGATCAGACAGTTTTCCACACTACCGATGCCACGATCAATTGCTCGCCCCTCCGTCAGCCAATAGCTAAGCAGATAAGGCAGAGCAAGTGGAGACTAACACCAGAGTAGAATCATCCCGCGGGATCTAACTAGTTATGGACTTTGTGGTATTGAACGACCAGTATCTGCAGAACTCGTTGCTAGATATCTACTTACCTACTCCCGTCCCGTTGCAGCTGACGGTACGAATTACTTGCTTGAAAAACCCAGCCTTCTTCCCCTCCGCGCCTTATCCGAATTAGGGAATCACGATCACCTCTTCAACCTCACGAGCTGATATCGGCTGGGCTCAGCTTGAGCCGGTTAACAGTCGCGATGGGTCTTTACATGGGTCCGAGGGAACGATGATCCTTGGGACTCGGTGCTCGAAATCTAAGACACTTCCAAAGTCCTTGTGTGTTCGGCGTATCTCAAACATGGACTAGGCAGGACGCTATCTGCCGTGGTGGAGGGCATTTCCACAGTGTAGTGGAACTGATGAGAATCCCAGTGTCTTAACAAATTCGCATACCGAGTGTAGTGGAGAGCTGTAGACTGTACGCAGCGTGGGAGACTATCAGGTGGTGCTGCAGTCTGGCGCTGTAGGGTCACACCGCAGACGGGCGCTCGTATTACATCTCACTAACCTAAGTAACTGCCATGTGTGCCGACGCAGCCGAATCCTCACTACTCGCTCACCACACTGTCTTTAGGTCACAATAGAAATGCTAAATAATGATAAGTCAAGCCATTCTAGGATGTACCTGTCAGGTCATTCAATCCTGCTCACCAGCGGTCCTGCAGCCTCGCAGGGCTCATGTCAGCAAAGGGCCGAGTGACTGCATTCTTGATAAACAATAGTGGGCAAGATCTTGCGCAAGACTGGCCTAAACCGCTGTGATTAATTCGTCTACGAGAAGCGAGCTACTGCGGACTGTGGTTTAGTGATAGTGTAACCTTGACTGAGCTATCGATGAACACTAGCTTGAGACATAGTGGTGACAGCCTCATTTCGACCGCTTGGGGGCATAATCAATACATGTGCTAAGACATGTATCGGATTTGGAGGTCATGCGAACATGCTCGAGTTCAGCTGCAGCCATAATGTTCTATAGCAGATTTGTTCGTTGCCTTTCTTTTGGAGTCCTTGTATGGCCGGAAACACATAACTAGAAACGCAGGGCACGTTGCGGCATGTAAGCCGCCATAAAACTGGGCAAACTTCAGCGCCATGTTCAGCTTGTTCAACATGGTAAATTTCGTGGGCGGGAGAATGGCTATTGGTTCGCCTTGGGTTTTCCTGATCATGCCCTACAATGAATGTGCAACGCAGACATACTGCATACAAATAAACGTACGGCTTTCTATTAGTCTGGCAATTCAGAAACCTCGTCTGTCTCTTTTGATCAACGAAGCGTATAGCTATTCAAAAACACATTCTGATTAGTTCTCTCGTTCGATAGCACCATATCCTAGAGGAATCTAGGTCTCCTGCCGTATATGCTCAAAATGCGCTGTAACCGTGTCTTATTAGCGCTATTCATTTCCTTATATTCCCGTACCTCGTTTGCTTTGGAGTTTAACTATTGGTCTGGTGACGCCCCAGGAGGACCCTTGAAGATACACAATATCATTTGCCCTGGTCTGGGAACAGCCACTTGAACTCAGCCCCGCGACCACCGCCTGCCTAAAGAAAGCCTGCCCCGCGTGGAGGCAGAGATATTGAAGCTGTCAAGCATAGCTTCGCGGTTAACTACTACTTTTGGTGTTCTTTCGGGCGCTGACTTTGGCGAGTTAAAAAACTGACGAGAGAACACGGTCGGAGGATATGTCCGGGGTCAGCAAGCAGTCTTAACAGGCTGGCCCGCTCTGGGATAAGCGGTCGTTGTCTGTAAGACTCCCAAGAAAGCGTTCTATGTGGTATAGTTCAGTAGGGAGCCAAAAATATTATACAGCACTTACTATTGGAAAGTATGTCCGGAGATCAGTGGCCCTATAACCTATGGTCTATAATCGACATTTGCTTGACGATCCGCGGGGTCTCGCAGGTGCCACGTCGTGATCAATATCGGTAATTAAAAGAGGCAGGCCATGACTGTTCGTGTTAATCGCGGTCACAAGCCCCTGACAGAGTACTGCATAGGCCATGCCGTATGTTTAACAGAAAAAGTTCGGAAAGCGGTATCGAGCGGGTGGAACATCCATCATATCCTTGCAGGGTATGTGTCCTACCTTGACACTGTTAAGATACTGGATGAAGCGAGCAATGTCGCCGGTTTCCCAGGACGATTATCCATGCAGAATGGAACCAAATGTCGCGACCTCGTCTTCTCGTTAGCTCCTACTTAGTGTTGCCGCTGCACCTCTTACTCCTTCAGAGCGGTACTCATAAACATAAACTAGGAAGTCTTGTTGTATATTTGAATTGAGCACATGCGAGTTCAACAGACGCTTTGATGTTGGCAGTTTCTTGAAAAGCCATTTGTAGCGCCAGTTGAAGGTTCCAGGTAAAGGACGAGTCACAGCCGCGATTATAAGCGCAGAGGTGACATCTCGGGAAACATGTCTGGTAGCCAAGCGGTGCTTCATCTCCTACTTCGAGCTTTAAGTACTTGGCTATATAATCCCTTTCTTTGCGGACTGACCAAGTTAAAAATTCACCATGAAAATGACCTGACTGTTCCAATTATTGGGGGTCGTATTAGATTAGGTGTGACGGGTATCATTAAGATAATGAACAACCTCAATGTGTGCCCCTAGAGAGGAATTTATTTCTTCAAGTGCTGTCCGTACCTCGGGTTAAAAGTCAGTGCTTTGAGGCTACGAAGAACAAGACTTACAAAAAATGATAAGCTAGCAAATCGCTGACAAAACATAAGTATATCTCCGAATCGGGGAATCGAACCCCGGGCTTGACGGTACTTCTTTCTTGAGAGCGTCAAATGTTGGCCACTACACCAATTCGGATTATGGGTTTGGGGCTTATCATACTTTATACGTTGTATCTCAAATTCCGTTAGCTTGTTGCTTGTAGTGCAGCCACTCACCAATTGCGTTGTGGATCTTATGAAACGCATTACACGGTGAGAGAAACCGAAGTATTACCACTAGGCTGCATGGTCGGAAATATATTGTTAATACATAGACTAGTTGTCAGGACATTGATTTTGAATGAACGGGAAAATAGCATCATTTACGTTTTTTGAAGTTCGAGCATTAGTAAATACAGAGCAAAAAAAAAAGGAAAAAACAAACTATCTCATACCCCGATCAGGCGAAGGCTATCGTTAGATAAAATACTTAGCCAAGGCACTGTTTACCGTATAAGATATTATTTGACGGGAGAGAGCTAGGATCTACTGGACGGTGTACCGAGACAAGCGAGATCTAGCATTCCTTGCATGATGTGTTTCGTTGCCAAAACATTTACAACGAATAGTTCAGATATCTACATAAGAGGTGGCAGATCCACCGTTCTTGTGTAGGTATCAAGACATAATAGTTCTACCTAGATTCTTGTCAAATTCTATCAGTGATTGTGATAATCCCTGGGACTTCTGTTATGTGGCGTGAAGGGGCAATTCGTGGCGTATGTAATGTACCTAGGTACCTCACCTTTGCTGAGCCAGACATTGCCCATTGGTACCTTATCATACTTGAACGTTGCTTGCCACTGACAGAGCCAAAATAACTACCCCACCTCATTACAATCGCACACTCAATTCTTACTGCTCGACTATCAGATCAACTTTGAACGCTGTCACAATAACCACCTCGCCAGAATAATAAGCATCTCAACGCTTCAGAGAATACATACCCATACTCAAGAATCTTTCCAGTCGCCCGTGAGCCCACTGTTATAGATGTCCATCGAGAACCTTAGATCCTTCGGTAAGTTGGTTCGGCCGTGGGCAATTGACCCTACCCATCGCAGCCCCGCTAACCCGTGTATCTAGATCCTTTCGCTGATGCTGAAGCCGGCGAGGACACGACCGAGGTGAAGGCCAAGCAGGAGGATTACATTCACATTCGGATCCAACGTTAGTACCCTCTGGACCACGCCGCCTTCTACATCGCGGTACTAACCAGCGTAGAGCGCAATGGCCGCAAAACCTTGACCACGGTTCAGGGTTTGCCTACCAAGTTTGATCGGAAGAAGATTCTTACCGTCATCAAGAAGAAATTTGCCTGCAATGGCACTGTCGTGACGGACAGTAATATGGGTGAAGTCATTCAGCTTCAGGGTGACCAACGCAAGGTCATGCGTATGTGCTCACTTTTTGATTTATCACTAGAATTCATCAGGCTAACATCCCGCAGAGGAATTCCTAGTCGACCGCGACGGCCTAGAGCTTGACGCGAAGAAAATCAAGGTCCACGGCTTCTAGCTGCGCTCTAGTACATGCATCGTTGATACTGAAGGGCAGTTATAGGGAAATCCTGGTCCTGTGATGTCTTCGACTATAGTCATTTTTTGCGCTTTAAGGCTTTCGTGTCTGCAAAGTCTAATTTAACTTTGCAGGCAATCGAAATCATGGTAGATGAATTCATAACAATGTCAATGATTGCCGCGAAGATTCAAACGTCTGCGTTAGCCACATCCTAACCCTATGAGTCGATCGCCCTCAGACAATCAACCCGAATTGTCTCTTTTACTTGGTATTAATGGATTTGATGGGGCATGCTAAGGTTCACAATGCATAGTAGAACGTTAAGCCGTCCAACGAATATATGAACTTTACCATAGTCGTAATAGCATCCTGACTTACTACGTACCAAACTGCCATGTCGGACTCCTTAGTTGTAAAATGCTAAGCATTTAGACAGAAAGACCAACTATTAGAGTATTAGGGGATGCGTAATTCATAGAAAGGAAGCTTTGCGAAGCGGCTTTGACTTGTGCCTGGCGGCTCGTTACAGTAACTAGCCAATGGTATATGCAATAAGAGCTATAAATTCGTTGATTGAGATCAAGCGCTATGGGGAAATTAAGAGGAATCAGGTGGGTGAGATTATGCTGGCGATTTGATACCAAATAGCGAAGCATGATGTAGACAGCCCGAGGTTGCCTAGGCCCGGCCCGACAACTGAGTTATGGAGGCTAGTTGCATATTCAACTTAGAAGGAAGTGGAGAAGGTGGGGGAGGTTTCTTGAGATGCGGCAAGCACGGGCCGGCACAGTGCCAACCAGCTGTCCTTCTACTTAGCCCTGATTGCGAGCGCACACATCGAAGCAAAATAATTTAGTGGTCCTCAATTCCTCCAATTTTTGCGACTTGCAAAACCGTCCAACTAACCCATCTAACAGCTCATTCACGCCAAAGTCGAGGTACATATGTCAGCCAAACCCCAGGATTGAGTTGCTGCCTGCTCCAATTTGGGTGTGCAATTCGTTAATTTCCACGACTGACTTCGTACCTTCATACAGACCCGTACGACTTTCACGATGGCTTCGAGACCGACTGTCACCATCATCGGCAAAGATGGCACTCCTTCGGGAGCTACCCATCCCATCCCCGCCGTCTTCGCCTCTCCCATTCGACCCGACATTGTTCAGCAAGTCCACACGGGTATGGCTAAGAACAAGCGCCAACCGTACGCCGTAAGCGAGAAGGCTGGTCACCAAACCTCCGCCGAGTCCTGGGGAACTGGTTAGTCGTTCAATTTCTATCCCTTCTTAGGATAGACTGGCCTTGAATGAGATGGAGGGGAGAAGAATCTCTCAAATTACACAGACCAACTAGCGACTCGGAACTAGCTGCTGACAATGCCGCCTAGGTCGTGCTGTTGCCCGTATTCCCCGTGTCTCTGGTGGTGGTACTCACCGTGCTGGTCAAGCTGCCTTCGGTAACATGTGCCGATCCGGTCGCATGTTCGCCCCTACCAAAATCTGGCGAAAGTGGCACATCAAGATTAACCAGGGTCAGAAGTGAGTAGAGGCTCTTAAGGTTACTTTATGGTAATTTGATACTAATATCGAAAAGGCGATTCGCTACCGCCTCTGCTCTTGCTGCTTCTGCTGTTGCCCCTCTTCTCCTTGCCCGTGGCCACCAGATCTCCACCGTTCCCGAGGTACCCTTAGTTATCGACTCCGCCCTGTTTGAAGGAGGTGCTGCTGCCAAGACCGCCAACGCTTTTGCCATTCTAAGCGCTGCTGGCGCCGCGGCCGATATTGCCAAGGCAAAGAGGTCGAAGAAGCTACGAGCCGGAAAGGGTAAGATGCGAGGCCGTCGTCACCGTCAAAGACGTGGTCCTTTAGTGATCTATGACCCTGAGGTTGATGGCAAGGAGCTTGTAAAGGGAACCCGGAATCTGCCAGGTGTCGAGACCTGCTCCGTCTACGCGCTCAACCTTCTTCAGCTGGCCCCCGGAGGTCACTTGGGCCGATTCATCGTCTGGACCTCAGCTGCTTTTAAGGCTCTTGACAACATTTACGGCACTACAACTAAGCCTTCTGAGCTCAAGAAGGACTTCCTGCTGCCTTCCAACCTCGTCGCGCAGGCTGACCTAAGCCGGTTGATTAACAGCTCCGAAATCCAGAGCGTCCTCCGTGCCCCCAAGGGTGGCTCGTTGACTAAGCGCGCTGGTGTCCAGAAGAACCCTCTACGCAATAAGCAAGTTATGCTGCGCTTCAACCCATACTACTCCGCATTCGTTAAGAGTGAACTTGGTCAGCAGAAGAAGGAGCCCGGCAAGCCCCCAAAGACCCCCAAGGAATTTTTGAGCGTTCTGCTCGAGGACTAAGTTGGACTTGCTTGGTGAGCAGCTCGTCTAAGTCGGAAAAACGGATAGGACAGTATCGATTGTGATTGTCATTGGGCGTAATGGGTTCATAGGGTTTGATGAGTCAATGGACTTCTCATTCTGAGCATCTTTGTGCTCTAATTTATTTACATGCTGTGAGTTTCGTGATAATATACGCCATCATGACTGTCTGCCTAGTGACGTTGACTCTCAAAGAGGAGTTCACTGATCTTCGTATTAATTGCAATTAACTTGAGGGTTATATACATTTATGAGAGGGGGCACCCTAATATCAGATCGTCGACGAGAGCATGCGACTTCAGGCAAGGCACCTAAAGGCATATCGGGTACAGGCCTATAAGAAGCCATTATGAGTACCTTATATATCCTCTACAATGGCTGATTCGAATGATCAGTTGTAATCTGAGTCTTCGCTGGCACGATGGGTCTCATCTACATTCACAGCTTCTAACCGAACCGGATTAGACAGTCGTAATTAGGAGCATATTGCTCTTATGTAGAGAGTATATCAACATACATTAGTAGGGTCTGCGCTGTACAGTAGTCCATGAAGGGGTACAATAACTCTCTTGTACATATCTGGATAGATAGCTTGACGATCTGTGCAGTGGCTAGCTGAGTTATTGGACCTATCCCCATATGACTAGTCAATCATAACTGGTAGATGTAAGCTACTACTTAAGTAGTTGCCCGGATAGTGAAGGGCATTTCGACCAAAATCCCCCCTCGGCGTGTAGAATGCTCTTCTTTACTTCTTTTCCGATGTTTCCCCTACTTCCTTTACTTTTTTGGCTTCAGTTCGTATGCTATAGTGAAATTTCTACGTTACAGTATAATGGAAGCGGTGCAATGTTAATTTTACGCTTCCGTGGCTAGTGTTTTCTAGATCAATGCACTCCCGCTCACTTTCAACGACCCGTCACACTGGCAGTAAGATACAGCAATTTCACTAGGCTTGGGAACACAACCACGCGTTTGAAGATGCTGTATCTTTTCTCCTTTTACAAAGGTTCCCTAATCTCTAACAATCTGTAGCATAACATAATCCCAGTCTAGCATCCTATCCAACCCATATTCATCAAACCCGGCACATCTTCGGCCTGGAACGACTTCCCATCTTCAAGGATAGCCTCGAGGTCTGCGACCTTCTTGATACGCCAAAACTTCTGCACGCCCTTGCCGAATTGGGTCGAACAGGAGCTGATTTTTTCATCTGTTTCGGCAGCGAAACATAGGCGGAAATATGCCCAACCTCTTTCGCTAGCAATTTGTGGTGTAGCGCTGAACATGACACCAGGGCTGACGAGGACGAGATGCTCATACGCCAGGAACAACATGAGCGCTGTCTGAAGTACAGTCCCGTTAATCACGTTGCCCTCGGATCCTATCGCGCCGAACAGCGGGTGGGCCTCAAGGCGCATCTTGACCCATAGGAACATGCCGCCACGCGGCCAGCCAAACTCGTACAGTTTTGTCTTGGTAATGACACCCCAGTCCGAGTCGGTATCGCGCACGGGTGTAGATTGCTTCAGTTGGTACGCATGCTCCTCGAGGATGGAGCACATTGTGTTCATACGCCGCTCATACTCACCGCGCAGACCCGCGAGCCACCGTACCCAACCCTCCGTCTTCCATCCTGTGAACGTAGCCTGGTCTTTCCGCGATCGTAAGGCAAAGGCAGCAGCCGCCTCGGGTTGCGGCCCCATGATGGACTCAGCAACGAGCGCCTGGACGAAGCCAGAGGGCTGCTGAGTGCCGGATTCGCTGACGCGCAAAATGCGTTCGCAAATCTCGGGTGTTGAAGTGACCCAGCCGAGCCGACAACCTGGCGCGATCGTCTTAGAGAATGTGTCCAGGCGGATGACTCGGCCATCGACATCAATGTTTAGAAACGAAGGTACCAAAGAGTCTAGGAACGGATAGCCCGATTTTTCAGGTAGCGTATTGGCAGCTTTGAATGTTGGTATAGGCTGGTTACGTGCTTTTGCTTCCTCAACCTCTGCTGACGGAAATTGTAGATACCAGTAAGGGTCATCCTCAACAATAATCACGTCGTACTTGCTACATATCTCATAAATCTCTCGCCTCCGCTGAAGAGAGAGAACCCCACTAGTTGGATTATGACCCATTCTGAGATGTATCATCAGCATTCCAAACGTTTAAGCGGAAGCGCGAAGCAAAATCTGAAGCTTCGGATCACAAGGCAGTGCCAGGCTGAACTCACGTC
The DNA here is from genome assembly GCA_025201745.1 of Xylariaceae sp. FL1651. Classification (NCBI taxonomy): domain Eukaryota; kingdom Fungi; phylum Ascomycota; class Sordariomycetes; order Xylariales; family Xylariaceae; species Xylariaceae sp. FL1651. Next base: position 211,335 of record MU624241.1, read on the forward strand.
ACGGTATACAGCAGATGGGGTCGCTTGCCCTTGGTATCGTCCCAATTTGCCAAAATGTCTTCCAGTCCGCCAGGACCATACGGTGTCATGCCTTCTTCGTCTATCTCGACAGGGTACATCTGCATGCCCCTTGGCTGGATCTGGTTCAAGACATTGGGGTACATGAAAACCTCAGATAGCATACCAGGTCGTTCGCGAATGTCATTCTTCCCTTCTACCCATATGTTGGTGAAGACATCGAGGATCTTTGCCAGCCCATCTGTTGATCCGACAGTAAGCACCACCTCGGGCCCATCCTTGTAAGGAACATTAGGGTGCAGGCATTCGCGCGTGAACTGGCGTATATAGGAGACGAGAGGGGGATAGCCAATAGCCTGGCCGTACTGGAGCGCGGAGGCGAGATCGATCTTTTTAGTGAGATCGGTGGACTCGGAATCATGGGGAACGACAAGGTGAGAGGCAGTCTTCAGGCCGCTGCTTGATATATCCGCGGAAGCCATAGCCGATGATAGGGCGTCGGCGCCCGAGCGGTCCGGAGTCGGAGTCCATCGGTTCGGTTTCGCGGTCTGAGCTTCCAGTGTGTCAAAAGGGAAGAATTGAGCGTTGGGAAGACCTAAGGGACTGTCAGCCTGAACTGGCCGTCATGAACGCTAGTGCAAGGTTCTACGAACCACCTGCGAAGTTGCCGACGCCTGGGATGAAGAAGAACTTGTAGAACATCTTCATGGCACTAGGCTTCCGGGCCTTGGTGACATCGGAGTAATGATGGCTCATGTCCTTGGGCGCCGGCTTCGCCATGGCGGCGTCACAATGAATTGATTCGTCCATCTTGAGAATAGTCTGGTGTTCTCAGCAAGTCACTAACAAGAGAAAGGCTGGAATTGAGTTTGGTTTAACAAACATGATAAGTGTAGGTCTGTCTAAGCGAAGCAATGCTTATCTTGTAAGGCAGATGGATAAAGACGTGTCGATTACAAATCGTCTTCCTTGCTAACCATTGTTTCCAGTCGATTGGGAGACCGAGTCTCCCACCAACCCGGTCTGCCCCCAGTTCGGCCTCGGAGACATGAGGGTCAGCCAAGCTAGCGAGGGCACCTTGCTGCTACTATCTACCGACTGCCCATAACTCTCACCTTACCGAGTCCATGTGGTAGGGTCGTGTCTATCTTATCTCTCATACCGGAGAGACTCTTGCGGCCGATAAGAATGCATACATAACGGCTCTAGATCCGATTAGGAAGTAGACCGTAGCATTGATCCAGACTTGTCAGGGGGTGCTTGGGCTATTCCTCGCGTGGCTATTGTGCACCACCGTTGTGCTACTGCGAGACCCATGTACATACCTGTCGACTGTCTCATTTACAAGTATGAATAACAAGTCGACATGCAAAGAAATACCAATATTATGGGAATAGTAAAGCTACACGTATATGTTCGACGTAGATTAGGTTGACCAGAATAGATGTTAATCATAACCGCCTCATTTTCAGATTATAGCTAAGTCAAGCTTTAGACTAAGAATTAGCAATGAGATAATAAGACTTACAAAAATATAGGAGCCCAGATGAACACTTTAAATAGGTAAAACGTAAAGCACCCAAAAAATACTTGGAGGCGAAGATAAACCTCCACACCACCCACCCCCGTTTACATAACCACACATATAATTTTCTCCAATCAATGACTCTAGAATACAGCCTACATAATCATGCATATACATGCGTAGAGGAATATGTCTCTACAATATGCGGTGTATGCAACTATTCGGTGTCCATTGTCTACCGTATGCAATTGAAGACTAAATACGCGGGGTCCTGCACAGCTTTGCCCCACATTAATGAAATCACTGCGCTGCGATCACGGCAGTTGGTTTTATTGGTTTGCGTCTTGCGTCCAAAGAGAAAGAGCTGTATAGAAGTCTACATACACATATATGGGATTGTTCGCATTGCACTGGCTACTATTGAGTCTCCAATATCGCAATAGTAGAACCTGAAAGACCGGCAAAGAATCTGCTAATTTCCCATCACATCTATTCTCCGCGAGCACCTACAGGAGTTGCCCCGCCAAACCAACTCACTTTTCCAACAAGATATAGCGTTTCCCTTTGCTCACGATCCTCGCATCTGTCACCATCACATCAGCTTCGCAACCTAGTTCTGGCTGTCGTATGCTTGGCCGCTTATTCCAAAACTAATATTCTCGTTACTGTTCTGTCCTATACCTGCCCATCATGGAGAAACTCACAGATAAGATAGCCGCCTTGCCGGCCGATTCTAACTACTTTTCTCTCGAATTCTTCCCACCGAAGACTGCAATGGGATTCTCGAACCTGCGCGGCCGCCTCGACCGAATGGCACGTGCCCTGCGGCCCCTTTTCGTAAATGTCACTTGGGGCGCCGGCGGATCTACTGCTACCAAGTCGCTCGAGTTAGCCGAGATATGTCAGAGGGAACTAAATCTCACTACATGTTTGCATCTCACGTGTACAAATATGAGCCGCAAAATGATAGACAGCGCGCTAGAAGACGCAAAGGTCCTTGGCATACGTAACATACTAGCCCTGAGAGGTGACCCTCCAAGAGCTGCCGAGTACCAGGATCCCAACGGGGATCCAGAGAACGCCATTGACGAGGAATTCGTATGGGCAGTCGACTTAGTGAAATATATCAGGAATAAATACGGTGATTATTTCTGTATTGGTGTCGCTACCTACCCGGAAGGGCATGCGGATGAGAGTCATCCGCTCGGTCAGAGCTTAGAGCATGATCTTCCCTATCTAGTTGATAAGACGCTTGCGGGAGCAGATTTCCTTATGACCCAACTATTCTTTGACACAGAAGCCTACGACAAGTTTGAACGGACCCTAAGAGAACATCCCAGTGGTGCTTTTAAAACAATACCTATCATTCCAGGCCTCATGCCCATCCAGAGCTACCAGATGATTAAACGGACTACAAAATTGAGCCATGCCACGATACCTGATTCAATAATGGCGCGGCTGGATGCTGTCGCGAAGGATGACGAAAAGGTGAAGACTGTCGGCGTCGATATTCTGTGCGAGATTGTTGAGCAAGTTAAAGAAATCAAGAGCAGGACACCGGGCCCTAAGGGATTCCATTTCTACACCCTGAATCTAGAGAAGGCTGTCTCTTTTATCGTCGAACGAACAAATCTGATATCGAGCACGCCCGATGAAGTGGCCGTTGTAGATGATGGGCCGCTACCAAAGATACCTAACCTCGTTATTAACGGCGCTTCGCCTTCAGAATATCATTTACAGGACAAGGACCGCTCTCGAAGACAGTCCACTGTCGGTTCGGAGCCGCGCAACCGCGTCATTGTCTCTGCACGTACACTATCCCACCCTGAATATGAAGCGTTGCAGGCAGACGCGGGGATCCTCGCAGAAGCCATTAACAGTCGCGCCAACACCCTCGCAATATCTGAAGGCGAGGGAGTGCTTGGCCGTGAAGCGACCTGGGACGACTTTCCCAATGGTCGTTGGGGAGACGCGCGTTCGCCCGCCTACGGCGAGATCGATGGGTACGGACCCAGTCTCCACGTAACACAGGCGCAAGCCATATCCCTCTGGGGTCATCCTAAGACTATCGAAGACGTTAATGCATTATTTATGCGCCACCTAAAAGGAGAGCTTACAGCGATTCCGTGGAGTGAGGAAGAGCTTAACGAGGAAACAAGAACCATTACAGACCGGCTGCTACGCCTGAACCAGCAGGGGCTATGGACCGTAGCCTCGCAGCCCGCCGTCAATGGTTCACGTTCAGAAGATCCGATTTTCGGATGGGGCCCCCGCAATGGCTTCATATTTCAAAAAGCCTTTGTTGAATTCTTCATTCCGGCAGCCAGGTGGCATACGTTGCTTGAAAGATTAAAGAGCCCAGAGATCCGCGACGTTGTATGCTACTACGCAGCGAACGCGACAGGGGATTTTGTGTCTTCGGATTCTTCAGGTCGAAACTCTACTCTCAATGGTGGGGACACCACCAATACAAGTAACAGTCGTTACGGTACTGGCGAAAGTAGCACCAACGCTGTGACCTGGGGTGTGTTCCCTGGCAAAGAGATCGTGACGCCGACTATTATCGAGGAGGTTAGCTTCCGTGCGTGGGCCGAGGAGGCGTTCGGTATCTTTAGCGAGTGGGCTCAGGTCTATGGTAAAGGATCCGAGAGCGAGAAGTTCCTCGAGACTGCACGAGCTGATTGTTGGCTGGTAAACATTATACATCACGATTACCTAAATAAAGATGCGCTATGGGATTTGCTGCTAAGATAGCTAAGTAGAGCCCAGGATATTAGTTATAAATGTGAGGGTGGAAGTAGGTGGGTAACCACATAGACATATCCAACAGGGGCATAGTTCAGGGCTGCGCCGTGGCTCAACTAGAAACTGATCTGTCCTATGTATCTTTCACTTCACACAGATATCTACGGGAAAGGCGCAGCAGAACTAGGGATAGAGATAGAGGAGACTTTATCAAACCCGCATGTTCCGTATTCATGCCTCTGTTGTATCTACAGCGTAGTTTCATTCTCAGCACGGTACACGTTTGTGACAATATCAGAGTAGACATGAATCCGTGGCGTCTTTCATTCCACGTCGAACGCTTCGTAGGATATGGGAAGTGAGATGCTGGACCTAGGAACGCGTTCCGATTCCGAAACTCCTCACAACTTCTCCGCGTAAGCACATCGTCTCGTGATCAAGTATGAAGTTCAAGGATTTAAAGGGTCTAATAGCGTCCCGATTCACACAGGATTTTCGGATCCCAATATGTAGGGTCCCATGCCTATTTTGTAGCTACGGGAAATACGAAGGGGTGGTAACTGGGAAGATGGAAGTATTCCGAGGCCTAGTGTGTATCTGCTATTGGATTGCGGCTAATAAGTGCAATTAATTCAGGTTTGGCTGTAGGGCAGGACGGGAGGGGGAGTCTAGAAAATGCAGGTCTTATTCCATGCCGAGTCCAGGCTATGAAGAAACTTGCCTGTGCATCTGACGTCTGCTGAACTATGACCGACTTCTAGGCAGAGCTACCTTCAGATATCTCTGTACTGTGAGTTCAAAGCCTTCATGGCCTATCTCTAATAACCGTGCATACGGCTTTGCGGTCAACAGGAGGAACATTCACGGCGCCAGACGGCTTACTTGCCATGACACTTATTTACACTTTCCGGACCGGTTCCGGCTCCGGTGAGATGTTGAGAGAGAGTCTGCGCTGCGGTGTGCGATATATAAGGACACGAGTTATATAGAACTCATTAACCAGGCGAAGGGAATGTCCTCTTCTCATGTCCACGAGAGCTTATAACATTATGGGTTTGTTTGAAGCAGATGCACTAGGACGGGGGAAAAAAACAAAATTCGCAGTGAAACTGAGTTCATCTAGAAGCCGACGCAGAATGATGGGCAAAAGCCGTCATGTGTAATATACACGGGGTTAGGAGTCGTAAGACCATGAAATGCAATACCGAATTTCCCCCCTCGCCTCCTTTCCCTACTTTCTCTATCTCTCTCTGATCCCTCCGATCCTTTTGTGATTCCCTGGTCCTTGTCCACCGTGGCAACGTTGCTTTTGTGTACGCCGATTTTGCAGAGAGAGATTAGGGATCTCGTCGATGGTGTAACCAGCTGCGTTTTATTAAAAGCAGTGCAAGAACTTTATAACAGCGGCATCTTTATAATTATGAGCTCTCCTCGTACGAAAAAGTGGAGAAGAGAGATGAGAAAGAAAAAAAAGAAAACCACCGCAGGACAGCACTATAAAAGAAGGGGAAAGTGTTCTGTCATGAAAGGAAAACCATTTGTCCACCATATCCTTGACCGACCGAAATCTGTCCTCGACATGAACAAATAGGTGACCGCAAACACACCGTAAAAACTCGAAAAACTGGCAAAACCGAGACGCCAAATAGAAAACATACACCTGGAGTCTGACATCCCGGGGACATTACGACCATCAGGCAGACTGTAATTAAGGTAGTGTTAGGCAGATATGAAGATGCTTAGATCTCGCCATCCTCGAGCTGGTCATCATAACCGCCGATGCTATCAGCGCCTAGGAAGGGGTCCTCGTGGTGAAACGAAGACATGTATTCTTGTTTGACGACGGACGGTTTGGCGACGGGCTTGTTCGCGGCCGGATGACGCGCGCTCGCGCCAGGCGAAACCATCTGAAGGCCAGCGCCAACGGGCTCCGTGGACGACTGCATGACGGGGAGGAAAGCCTCGCGCTGCAGACGGCCGTTCCCATCGCCGAACAGGGAGACGCCGGCAGAAGAAGTGGCGGCTCTGGAAGAAGGGGTGGCCTCCGCGGACGTGGCAGCAGACGTGGCAGCAGTCGTGGCGACAGTGGTTTTGGCGGGAGTCGCAGCGGCCGACTTTGCCCGCTTAGCGGCGAGGCGTTTGCTGGGCGTCTCCTCGACGTCGCCGTCGGCGGTGTTGTCGTCGTCGTCGTCGTCCGAGTCGGAACCTCGCGCGACAGGAACCTCCTTGCGCTTGCGGCCACGCGCGGCTGGGGTACGGGTGCCTGAGCCGGGTGTCTCGGGAGCGCGCGAGCCGGGCGTACCGGTAGCGGCCCTGCCACGACCTGCCGAAGGCGTGCTAGCGACCTGCAGGGCAGCCGGGTTCTCGTTCTTGGCGACGGCTTCCTTCTGGGCCTTGCCGAGGCTCTTGATTTCGCGGAATCGCCACTCGATGCCTTGAGGGGTCGACTCCCCGAAGAGTTTCTGGATTTCTGATAAAAGGGTCAGCTTGTCCTTCGAGATCGTAGTTTCAAGACGATTTTATGAGAGGCAGAAAAAAAAAACCCTACGACAGTATGCATTTCGAGACGTTAGGGTAAGTGAAAAGCAGCTCTACACGTTATGATACGATGGGGGAAATGTGTAAAGGGAACGTTGGCAGGCGAGAAGATTCACCTCCTTTGTCCGCTGGCAACTCGCCGGGATCACCGCCCGCATCCCGACAAGCGGTCTGCATCTTCGCTAGCTGCTTGACGGGACGCATGCGATGCTCCAAGGCAGAAGGGGTGGCGCCACCGCCGACGAGGCCCGCGAGCGCTATGACTAATCAGATGGCTGCTCCCATAACAACGGGTAGAAACAACGCCTATAGCTAGCTACTGAACGGGAAAGGTGAGGGCAGTGAATGGGTGCAGAGCTGGGAAGAGGCAAGATGTGCTGAAACAGGAGTGTACTACCTCCTTTGTCGACAGGAAGCTCGCCAGGGTCCTTGTCAGCCTTGACACAAGCGGCCTGCATTTTGGCCAACTGTTTGATAGGTCGAAGTCGATGGTTAACCGCATCCTTGGTGGTGTCTCCGCCTACATGCTTCGCCAGCTCTGCCCATAGGAGAAAAAAATAAGAGGTTAGAGCCATGGCGAAAATAGAAGGTGGCCGAGAGGAGAGCACGATCAAAGCAACTGCGAGTTGACAGAAAGTAATATCTTACCGGCGTAATCCAGCTTGGGGTTGCAGGTCGCGATGACAGCTGCAAGGAGGCGCGTACTAGCGTCGTAGGTCTTGAAGTTCGTCTTGTTGGGCGCCATCTTGAGTTTGGAGATATTGCTTGCTCACACGGGCTGTATATCTCGCGGCAACGGGCGTGGGTCTGGGGAGGTTTATTGTAACCGAATCCGTTATTGTTAAGATGTCGTGGTAACCTTAGTAACTGGTAAGCGGTTACCGATGAACAGTATATAAAATAGGTGTGATGGAGATGAGAAGTGAATTGAGTGATAAGTGTTACTGCACGTCGAGAAGGGAGAGACTAAAGGGCGCCATATGATGAGGAAAAGAAGCGAAGAAGAATGGGGTGAAGGTGAAAATGACTTTGGATAATCTCTATGAGATCCGAAGGTTAGGACAAGAAGCAGACTGCGGCTGGTAGGAAAAAGGGCAGTTACAAGATGATCAATATTCGAGTGAGGTGAGGCAGAAGGCAAGAGCACACATGACACCTGTTCAACGTGTAGAGTTTTAGAGAATGTGCGGCGGGTGAGATGAGCAAAATATTGTTATGCTTTTGACGAGACGATGCGAGACGGAAGAGGTGGGTGAAGGTAGCTCTAATGAGACGCAGGATGGGGTTCTGGGTACGTACCACCAAACCGGTAAAGCTTGACTTTTCGTAGTTGTAATTGGGCTACAGAACGTGAGATTGATTCGTCTAGTGATTCTATCAATGACCACTGGAATGTTTTTGTTGCGTGGACGGTGTGCTGTCACTTGAAGAGTTGTAGACTTTTATAAGGAGAGGGTGGAGGGGGAGAAGGGGAGAGTTGCAGTTGCCTGAGAAATGGGAGGCTAACAAAACACGTGAACGAAGAGATCGCAGCAGAAAACAATGCAGTGGAAAAGAGGAGATTGTATCGGAGGTGTAATTAGGAAGATGCCACATGTGTTCGAGGTTGTTGGCACGGTAGTGAGGAAGTTGGCTGGGTGATCAGTAGAATCAACAGCAACAGCAATTGGGAGTTTAAAATCCGAGCAAATCACACTTACACTCAGATATGCCCGAACTAATTCGGCAGAGTTACAGAGGTATCCTGCTGTTGAATCTCTAGCTTAAATGTATATTTTGTCGTGGTGTTGGGTTTTTGGCTGGTTGCCCAGTTCGTGCACTTGGTTCAGTTGAAGTTGAAGTGGCCAACAACTTAGGTACTGCTACTAAAGAGGCCAGTAATATCATAGCACTGAGGCTGGAAGGTACTATATGGCCCCAGAGTACCAAGTGTTTGCTTGATGTTGCTATGCAAGTTGTCCACAACACTCTCTGAACTTATAATGTAAGCCTACAGGCACTTTTGAGTTAGCAATATCCACGCTTCTTATGCTGGAGACCGGTTTCTATCATTGTTCTCACACTACCACATCAACTTATAGAAAAGCACGACAGTTACATTCGCCATAAACTCGCCAGTCGCTCATTACAAGGACAATCCGACTGTACAGTTTCTGGGTCTCAGGCCATTGTAGTTGCTGCCATGGACGTGGATCTACCCCATGCAGTACTAGTAACATGAAAAGCCAATAAATAAGAGGCCATGGAGATGAAACGCTTACTGAGTTATTTCGAGCCCTTCCATAGGTGATAGACAACGAAGCTCTATCGGTATCCTTCGTGATTCCGCTCGATGGCTAGCCTACTTGAACAATAAATCTCTCAGGCCGAGGGGGAAAATAGACAAGTCTCTACGCTCGGTGGTGTGCGTAGAAGTATCAGTCGTCCTCGTCTAGAGGTATTATTGTTTGTCAATTGAGTATTTGTGGATTCCTATTTTAGCAAGGATGATGGGATCGTGATGGTTCTTGGGCATGAGGTGGGCAGCTCTCTAGATGACCTAATAAAGATCTATAAGCTGATTTAAGAGGAAACAATAAAGACTCGACAAGAGATAAGATGGATGGGTTGAGCTGATAGCAGTGTGGTTGGGATTCTAACCATGAACAGGCGTGCGCATCTCAGAAACTAAGGTGAATGCCCGTGCGATACTGTTAGTGGTGACTATATACTCAGCCCTAACAGTATCATTTTAAGAGCCATACTACCTCTAGAGCCCATCAAAATGCTTTATTTGCGACAAAATGGCTTCCTTAACTCTATTTTATATTTAATATTTTAAAAATAGTTGATAGCAGAAATGTAATTGTTTTAAACTTAGTAGAGTATTGTACCTGCTACCACTAATTCACGACAGGCGCACAAAAATTTGGGGACAGGCTGCTTTGCCTATCGATTTGTCCTTGACAGCCTTATCAGCTGGGCGCCACCTGATGGCATCAGGCTAGGTTTAATTAAACTATTTTCAACCTCATAAAATCGAGGACGAAATGTTCTGTTATCAAAAATAGCAAGAATATATAGTTCAATGTAATAGTATGTTGATATTTTATAACTAATGGCCTCGTCTCCTTCTTCCGAGTAACATAATTGCCAGGGACTGTGCGGCGTTATGCTTCCGGGGTCTCGTTGCCTAATCTAGGATCTTTTGGATTGCTCCACAAGGTTTAACAAGTGTTTTCGCAGTGCGCGTAGTAGCCATATACGTCAGCGGTTTAACTAAAGGCAATGAATTTCTCTATTGTTCAATAACCTTTCTCTCCCGCTGGAGTTCGCCTGCCAATGGGCGTTTGCCATCCGCCGGATGATGATACCTGCTTCGCAGATTGAGGCCACTCCTGCTGCGGTTTGGCCTTATGCTCCTGGTTTCCATATACAAGATATTGAACACCAATCAAGGCATCACAAATAGCCTGGAAGATACCACACAGTTTGAAGGCCCAAGGGATCTGCGTTGTAGCTGTAAAGAACCAGAACATCTTCATTGCATCACCCAGTAACCAACTAGCCAGCACTGAAAGGCGGAAGCCTTTGCAAGACCTGGATCGTGCATTCGCAAAGAGTTGCGGTAGAGGGAGGGTCGCTTCAACCGAAAGACCAATATATCCAATCAATGCCGAGTAGGCAGCGTATATCGAATCGAAGGGAGCAATGAGGAGTTCGAGGGCGGTTAAGATAATAAATACATACAGCAGGAATTGCCAATAGCTAATACAATTGAGGTCAGCCGACAAGGCGTCAAAGCATGGAAAGAGAGAAGGAGACTGACGGCTTCGGCGAGCGCCATTGCCAGAATTTGTAAGGTCGTCGCAGACCCGAAAGTCCATCTTGGGCGCCTGCGAAGGGCGCTGCGGCATCGCCCCCTTTTGACGATGGGGCTGGACGATGATCCAGAGCAATCTTTAGGAGGATAACTTGAATAAAGATATTGATGAAAGATTGGATGAGTAAAGCGATGTCGTATTTTGCGCCAGGGTAGTAGAAAATCCTGGTATTTTGCGTCAATGGCGTGACCCTCGATCAAATGGGATGTGTCTACAAGACGAAAGCCCTCTCTCACCTAAACATCGACGCGACCAGCATGATAAGGGGTATATCGAGAGAGAAACCTGCACTTGATTTCGTACGATGCATGGAGATGGCCTGATCTGCGTAGGAAAAAATGGGAGACGAGATCAAGAACAATGGCGCCGCAATGCCGGCGAGGCTTGCAAAGAAGCCCATCATTGCTAAAAACTGGACAACTATCGGGAGAAAATCACAAAGCGAGAGAGCACATAGGCTCTACACGTCCACCGAACCAACACGAGATAAGCAGCAAGCGGATAGAACATTCGGCATTGAGAACCTGCAAAGTGACCAGCTGAGGCTAAACGACAACAAACGAGTATTGTAAGGTTCTAGCAACAATATATAACCAAATGAGTGGACGGATGAAGTATCGTGATGAAATCGAGACACATGTCCCGTGTCGCAGATCGTCATTCGAGAAGAGGCGACCCCACAATATTTAGTTTATCTGTTATCGAGGCTCTTTCTTATCGATATCGAAGAAAAGTTCTATTTCAACGATAGTATTAGTCCCGCAGCGATCTGCCTCTAATGCAGGTCCACACATCTGGCTTTTTTATCGTGAGCACCGACGCAGCTGGCACCGGCGCGTGGCGGATGGCAGACAGCAGACTATTATCTACACACCATGACAGGCGGCTTGAAGTGATTGACAACTGGTGGTTGTAGTTGCACGAATATGCTTTCCGGTGTCCACCAATACGGACGTCCGTCCATTGATCTACTAGCTTGGGCAGTTGCCTGATTACAAGATTAGCGCAGCCACCTCAACGATGTGGCCCATCTCTTAGCACGCCAGAGATCTGCAGTCGAGTCGAAAGGACCTGCCGCCATGACCAGTGAGCGAGCGGCGGCGGCGGCACAGTCCAAAAGTACTGGGAGGGGAAGGCGCCCGACTCCGGAGCATGAGTAGCCAAAGGGTAACATTGCTGCTGCGGTTACTTATGAACTGCGCAGGGGCCGTCGCAAGATTTCTTGTTCTTGACAGCAAGCAATGCAAGCTTCTACTTGTCGGGACAAAACGGGATGGACTTCGTTTGCGTGGTGTGGCGTATCGTGATATTTGTGGATGGCGGCTCGGGACCTGTCAATAGAGGAATCAGCGACGTCATCAGAGAATCGATACTTGACCCATTCCCACGGCTTCGATTTTAGGAGACGACTCTGATTGGCTTGTCAACACGGAGAAGCGGGCTATATAAAAGAGTTAGTGCTCTTGTATCTACAGAAATACCGCGTTGCATCGCTGATCTCGCTTCATCTCTCTCATAAAGGCAGTTCGTGATTACACTAGAGATGAGGCAGGCAGCTGAGCAAGCCTTTACCGAGTACAGCTCGTACAAGTCGACACAGCATCTAATCCGAGGTCAGCCCGTCACGGCGTCACAAGCCTGCCATGGGGAGAGGGGGGGACGTGTCCTGCGTCCACCATGCGAGGCGCCCTATCAAAATATGCACGTGATATTTTCAGGTAATATGGCAGCCCATAGTCCCGGCTCTTCTGCCGAATGCGACGCATTTAATATGGCAGCATCACCCCCACTTCTGCGGAGGGAGTTCTACAAAGGGCCAAGACCACCGGGTTGAATAGGATGAGCGAAGAAAGCCACGTCAGCTCTCGTGCTGCAGGTAAGGCCAGCGAAGCCTGGCGCTACTCGGCTTACCGGCGGATGGACGATGAGAACGGTCGGTGTCCCATGGTCTCTTGGCCTCTAGTTGCGAGCGAGTCTAGATCCAACAAGCCAAGGCTTCGGAGTGCGAACTGTGAGGGCTCTTCGGGATATCGCCGCCTATAAGATTGTCAAAGATGGATGGGGTTATTGTAAGGGGGGCTGAACAGGTGCGCTCTGCTAGTGCCTCCGGTACATGAGTTGTGGGGAGGAAAGAAAGAAGGTCGAACCGACGAATAGCGAAGACTGGGTGCTCTGTGGCGGGTAGGCGAGGCATGGCGGCCACGTTGCACATGAGAAAAGCGCAGATGTAACCTGAGGTACATGCAGTAGCCTTACAGCGCGAGGTCCTCAGGCCAAAAGTGCCGTAAGCCCTTGGTGCTTGTTCGGAGTAGTGCGGTTCATGTAGTATGGTGGCATGCATCAGCAACTAAATTCTTGTACGACTGTGTCCTCGACCATAGCCGACCGCAGCAAGTTCTGGTTGACGGCCTGCCTACGAGGCTGCTTACCGATGTATAGCATGATGCTGACTTGGGATTTGCTACTAGCTGCATACGGCATGGCCAGATGAGATCCATCTGCACGTTATGCATGAGACAGCCATAAGTGAAAGCATGGCACATGGGAGGCGAGGTAAGCGCTGAAGTGTGTCAAGCTGCCCCCGGCGGTTCCTGATTTGCTCCCGGCCCCCGAGAGAAGAGGAGACAGCATCCAGCCAGCCGGGAGACCCAGGTGGACGGCACTACTAACCGTAGTAGGCACTTCCCTACCGGTAAGTACTGTTCCAAGGCGAAAAAAAATGCGAGAGCAGCTCTAGACGAGCGCCAGAGGGTTCATCATGCTAGTGTGGCGGCTACTGCTGTAGTGTAGGAACTACCTCTTCTGTATACCCGGCGGATGCTCGATTGAGTAATCAAGCCCGGCAAGATAACGACCGACGGCCTGCTGTGTCACATGTATGCCTTCACGTCAATCACCTGGCTTGCCTCGTGCCCTTTGGAATGACGCCACAGTACAGCATGCCGTCTCACCATCTGCGTATGTCTCTCTGGCCAGGGCGGGTTTGGTTCGCTGGCGAAAGTTCGCTGCTTCGGCCGGGAGCTGAAAAGCAATAACGTTTACGAGTGCGGATGCGCGTCGGGGTGGGTGGGTGGGTAGCATCGAATGCGTGTTAATTTCCAATACATACTCTGCAGCGATGGGGCACCTAGGGTACGGCCGTGCCGGCCGGCAGTTGTGTGTTTGCCTGCCTGAGTATTGGAATTCGACTCCCCATTAACCATCTTGTCTACTCCCGATTCTCTCTCTCTACCTAGTTCTTAAGTTGCATACTATTTCTACCCATTCCGGCTACGCATAGAATAGATTCATAAGTATTTTCCCGAAGATTCGCAAGATCAGAGGCGTAACACAGGGGTATTCGAGATTATATAAGATATATATACATGAATATCGTCAAGCATCGGTCGTTTCCCCTTCCCAGGCTAAAAAGACAACGCAAACACAGAAGTTGTGTAACCGATGATGCCGCCACCCCCGGTAGTTATGCAGGAATCACGAACTTGTCCGAACTAACTCCGTCTTGTTTGTCGATCCTTGAAATGACAAGTATTCACAACGCCTGTTGATGCTCCTAATAGTTCCCACATATGATAAGTGACTGAGTAAATATTGGATTTGGTGTCATGTGTCCCTGGGCTGGAATCAGAGCAGTCCACTTCGAGGGGGTATCCCAGTGTTCCACTCAAACATGTAGTATCCAAGATCCTCGCCGTCGTGATAGATGTTTCGAGCTCGATGACTACGCTCTGTATAGCAGTACCCATGATGGTGAGCAGCGAAAGGAGTATCCATGCGATTGACGTGTCGTTGCTTTGTGTAGAGGCATCATTTCAAGCCTACCCAAGAAACCGTGAAGATCTTGCAGCACCCAGGGCTCTAGCGTTCTGCTAGGGACTCAATACTGTTAACATGAACAGTAGGCCAGTCGTACCAAGTTGATTTGGCCACTTTGGCCACTTAGGCCATTCTCCACGTTCGACTTTCTACATCTTCTATCCTCGGCGCTTTGCCCATTTGAATCGCCTCAGATTTGTGCCTCCCTGATCGCGATGTAAATCTCCTCTGTTCCTCCGAGGTCAAATCTACTCAAGAGGTTGAGCAATCGAATACGCCAAGTTGAGCATAAATAGACTTGCTTCGCTTCAGTGACCTGCAATGTTCGTCGATGGCCGCATCGAGCTACGAGACAATAAACATGAGCACGAGGTTGTCTGTACACCAAGGAGCATGAATAGTTTCTGATCGCCCCCCAAATGACACTCATCGCGTACGATGGGAGTCGCGAACGTACGGGCCCACAGGCCATTTTCGATAAAGAACATCCTCGTGTATCCTGGGCAGCTCTCGGGGCTGCCATGGCGCGCTAGTTGGCTTCATGTCCGGTGTTGGCGCTGGCATCACGGGTAAGGGACAGCTAGTCGGCGGCGGCGGAAATTGCTCGTACGAGAATCTCGGCCTTTTTGAGGGTAACTCAGCCAGCTCAGGAGAAGGATGACCGAGCTTAGTAGTCCGCGGCGAGACTGAACTGCTCGAGACGCTCCTTGGTCGATCCAGCTCAATAATTCGGGTTGGCGCTCCGAGCTGTCGTGGCTCCTCCTGCTCGGTGGGTGAAGTTGCTGGAGAGGTGTTATGGCCACCACGAGGGCTGGTTTTCATTTATTAATAACGGAAATAGTATTTGTAGAGAACGCTTTGCGATCACTTACGCATTTTTAAACTTGCATACCCTCCCAAATTTCTCGCATTGAACGCAGCGAGGATAGTCAGGGTCACACTTGATCTTCTTCTCGCGGCAAGTCAAGCAAGCAATGGCAAGCCGCTTCCTCGGCTTCCCGGCCTTCGTTACGCCCCAGTGCGCATTGACTGGCTCTCCATCTATTACGGTCTTGCAGTGCGTACCATCGTCGTAGAAATAGCAAAGTCCTTCACCGGGAACTTCGGCTCGCCGGACGAAGCGAGGCAGAAAATGCGTCCCAGTCCAGATCTTGGGTCCAAGCCCATCCTTCAAGTGGATCTCGTCCGGGTTGGTGTTGCTTGACCCAGTTGGAGAGCGACTCAACGGGCCTGATTGGATTTGGACTTCGGGTTTCAGGGGCTGGTTCATCTCATAACCTAGGCTCTGTCCAAGAGAAGGCAGAGGTACGCGGTCCACGCTTAAAGGCCTGTATGATGGAGTCGATGGTCTTGAGCTGAACACGTACTCTGATCGCCTAGCATCTGGATGGCTTGTTTGAGCCCATCTTCCACCAGCACCAAAGTCATTCCGGTGAGCATGATGCACCTGATCATACTCGCGAATGGGAGACGAGAGTGATCCCGGAAAGCTCTGGGCTACTGAGGGTAGAGGCGGCCGCTCAGCTGTCACTCTCGGTTCGTAAACTGGTCTTGGTTGATTCAAAGTTGGCGAGATATTAGGAAAATAGGATGAGCTGCTTGAATAGGGCCTCTCTGGGTTGGCGGATGCGGAAGGCGGCCTGTCTAGAGGCGACTGAGTTCCAGGGAGGGGGCTGGGCCGTTCCGACAGAGGAGAATGTAGAGGGCGAACATGCTGGTTTGGTGCAAAGAGACTGCTCAGAGATGGTAATTGTTGGCGTGGTGGTTCGTTTTGTTGCTCTCTTTGTCCCCGGCCTATATCCAAATTCTTTCTGTGGGACATGCCGGATATCTTGCTTGGTTCATGGCTGGACATAGGAGGAGATATGGGTGCGGTGCGCCCGTAGAACTTGTCTCCAGAGGTCTTGAACATGGAAACCGTAGATACCGGGCTTGCTAACCCCGAAGGCGTAACTAAGTAAGTTGATGATCGCTGAAGATCCAGTTTAGGATGTATCCCCATCGAGATCGAGTTAGTGGTCACAACTGGTTCTATGATATAACAAACTTGAGTCTGAATAATATCCAGGCCAAGGTGTGATACCTGAGGGCCTGATACGGTATCCTTGGATAGGCGAAGGCACAGTAAGGTGATCGATATGCCAAGGTCCAACAATGGCACAGCCCGCGGGTCTCACCACTTCAAACCACTCGTCCTATCGTCGGCGGTATTAGGGAAGTCCAGATTCTCGGGTAGTAGACTGATTATATTTCGTTTTTGCGTGCAGGTTGACTCGCTTGTTGGTGTTTTCGCATGACCAAATCCCCAAATCAGGTGGTTTTTATACGAGTGAAAGTAGTACTAGATCTCCAAAGCGACGGTGAGGTCGATGATGAAGAGACACTCTCAGCCTTGGGGACAACTCTAGAAAATATTATGCTGCGTAGCAAAACTCGAAAGCTGCACCTGTTCGATGTTCCCGTATATCTGTTACAGAGTATGTAGGTAGGCAATTCTAGCTAGCGCTTCGACTGTAGATGAAAAGAGAGGAAGTTGAGAAGGGAACCGAACGAGGTTCACCCAGGTAGACTTAACCAGGGATGGGAGGAAGAGTACAGTAGCGTTACTTGTTGAAGATATCGTTACGCACTAGAGGTACAGTACAAGGTACAGCATTAGTAGGGACAATGGTGGTAACAGTGGCTTGACTCCATGGTCGTTACCCTAGTCCAGCCTATAGTACCTATATGATCAAGTCTTGGGGCATTTGCAGGCGGCAACAACGGCATAGAGCTTGCTTTCGGCTGCGGGAGGCACATTTCTAGAGCCATGATATGGAACCTAGTGAATAACTGCAAGAGATGGACCGCCTAGGCTGGCGTATCGCATGGACAGTGGGTACTGGATACGACTAGCGTGCTACATCTTTGCAGTTGAGTACATGGCGAGAGCAGCTGAGGTCAGCCCAGGCACGGCCAAGCCTCCTGTACCGTTAGACGTTAAGCGAGTAGCCTGCCAGGAGCTTTGTGCAAGCATACAAGTCTTATTACGCGAGGGGGGAGACCCTGGGTCTCAGGATCGTAGGTTTGTTTAGACTAGGATTGTGACGAGTAACAGCAGGGGGCACGTTCCGGCCGAATCAATCTGCGAGAGGGGTGACGAGCGCAGGCGTAAAGACGTACGTGCAGAGACTGATGTGTAGAGAGACTTTCCAGATCACAGTATCGAGGTAACGGCCTTCATCAAGGTAAAAGTTCAGATCCTACAAAACGGGATAGCTGCATCCTATTCTTGGGGCTGTGGGGAACTAAGTGAAGTATCATGCGGGCTAAAACGTGCGAGGAATACTAGCCCTGTCGCTAGTTTGTATATTATCGTTACCCACGAAAGCTGAGGGTGAGTGTTGGTTGCTAGTAGTCGAGAGGATCTAGCGAGCAGGTAACACTAGCTGGCTGCTGGCTTTCAACGCTCAGTTGCGGGCAGATATGTTGCCTCCGAGAGACAACGGCATTAAGTCTGACTGGGATAGGATGGGAATGAGGGATGAACTCAGTAAATGGGGTGAAGCACTGGTGGAGATGGTTCATTGGAGAGGCTCTCCGCAACGCTCAGAATATCATATCATATGGGTACCGACGACGCTGACAAGGCTGATTGGCAAGCACATGACGAGATGGCGGGTAGATTACATTTACCGAGTTCGTAACGTTGAAAGCCAAGTGGAATAGACAGTGCGCGACTAATGGGCAAGATGACATCTCCCGTCAGAACTTTACACTTTCACCAACTCCACGTTGCATATCGCAGGGAGAGCACACAGTAATCATGTCGGCTGATGCAGTCTCCAAGGGCATGGCTGCGCTCTCTTGTCATATCGTCAGGGTCGGACGGTTGATCAGCAATGCGCCCAAACGCAAATACGTGCTGCGGCATGTAGGTAAGGTGGTATGGTAGAGCAAGTAGGGGGCCATTGATCTGGGTTCATCAGCCAATACAACCTTCCCAGCGGGCGGCTTGCAACTGCCGCTTGACGTTTCTCTCGGGTTCAATCTTCAGACGACGGTTGGACCGGCATGCAGAATGTATGCACATAGGTGGTGTGCACCAGTCCACAGTTGGTCTCCCGTGCGTCGTGCCGTGCGTTGTGGGAAGCCCAACCAACAAAAGAGG
The DNA here is from genome assembly GCA_025201745.1 of Xylariaceae sp. FL1651. Lineage (NCBI taxonomy): Eukaryota > Fungi > Ascomycota > Sordariomycetes > Xylariales > Xylariaceae > Xylariaceae sp. FL1651. Next base: position 229,990 of record MU624241.1, read on the forward strand.
CTCTGACCTATTAGGTATGCCATCCTAGGTAAGGTTTCACCCAGACTATATGACGGCTAATAAGAGCGCGTGCGCCGGCTTGGTGCAATACCAGTCTCCCGGGTACACTGGCGTAGTTGGGCTAGTCGGTCGGTTGCACGCTCCCGGCTAAGACGCGGAGTCAGCAGAGCCCATTTGAGCTGTTCGCCGTGTCTGCGGCACTCGTGAAGACCCCTGCTAGCAATAACCCAGCAGCCTTGGCCCGAGGCCAGGTTGAAAGAGGTTATGCAACTGCATGGGACCTTTTTTGCACTCGGGACAGGTACGTATAGCTGTGTGTTAGTTCTCTCAGAGCTCTTAGGGCCGAAAGTAGTCGCTTTTTCTAGCTTAGGGATCATTGTTCAGACGGTAGCAGTTACAGTTGTACCGTGACGATGGGTCCAGCAGCGCATATCCAACACTGACACTGCTACTGACGAACGGTACGACGGAATAGCAGGAAATCCACCACCGTTGATGCATCGTGTTCGCACAACGTTCGACTGCTCGACCATGTATAAAGTAACAAGTATCTTATTAGCTTATTCGGCCGAACTAGCCACCCCGAGATGTCGCGACGAAACTAATCATCAGCCGCTCCGAATCTTGTTAGTCGATAAAATGACCGTTGGCTGCGCTTGGTACTGATGGAGCTGATCCCCAAAAAGCGGGACATTGACTATAACTAATGGTCGCTAAGCGGATTCCCACATACTTGTCTTTTGGGCCAGCTCGCTAATTATCACCGAGTAAGGAGTGGCTGAATAAAGCTAGAAGGAGTCGAGAAGCTGGGCGTCTCCTCCCGTCTCTCAGGCCCATGCAATGTTTGCTGCAGACGTACTGGTAGGCATGGCCATTCAAGCGCCTTTCGACATAGCGTACAGCCGACCTGCTGGCTCTCATAGGCTCCAACCTTCTGTGGCTTGGAGGGCTGAGGTCAATGTACAGGCATTATCAGTGGCGGTCACGAGCAGATCAGACAGAATGTGCCGGCAGACTCTGTTAAAGCCGGGCGCAATGATGGTGAGATGATGATAGAGGAGCCGGGCGAGGCGTAGCCTAGTGAATAGTTTCGTGGAGGGAGATCGACGAGGCTTTCTGAAACAAGCAAGAGATCCAAGCCAACTCGATGGAAAAAAATCCCTCGAAGAAGGTATTTCGTTGCTTGGTGTACTGCTGGAGCCCATGTGAGAGAGGTGTGCTAGTTAGTAGACTCTATAGTCTATGGCACGCTAGGCACAGAGGTTACTCTTCCTGGAAGTCTTGGTACGCGTACTTCATGGCTAAAGTTGCCCGAGTTTACTGACTCGGACCACCGTCGCTTTAGGACTTTCAATATATCTATTTGGTTGCATCGAGGCGAGGGCATGCCCTATCACCACAGCTGCGCTAGACTGAGGTTAGACCTCTTTTGAGCGGTCCTGAGCCGTTACAAGCGAGGACTGGCTAGACAGACAATAGTGTTTACTCATTAGAACTGACCTGAGTCAGTCTCCCCGTAGCCCATATTCTTATGGGTATGTCGAGTATCGTATGCGGTGTGTCGTGCGTGCGTGTAAGCCGTTCTCCGCACATACCCGCCAAAAGAGAGGCCGCTGTTAGCTGATCCAACCTACAGTACTAGATTAAGGAGGCGACAAGACGGCATCCCACCCAGAAGCTACAGTAGCTAGCCAGGGTCTACCGGGGGAATTACAAGACCGGTCATTCGGCATTCCCCGACAACTGTTAACTACATTTACGTGTGCGGGAGTATTTCCGTGCTTTGTGGCGTTGGCAAACCCCATCGAAATGGCCCATGATTACTGTACATGTGCTGCGTACGAGTAGGCGAGCCTGATATCCAGGAACGTGCAAATGCAGCTTATTCAATATTCGGCCTTGTGCAGCCTTCGGAGAATAGTTTCCTAATCAGCTTTAACACTCTGACAACATCTGCTCCGGCACAATGCTGTCTACTGTACATATAGGTATCGGTCCAGTGCTACCGTAGGGAGCGGGTGCAGTGAAGAGCCGGGCGTTGCGCACGATCAGTCGACAATGGAAAACATAATATTGTGTACTGACTACTTCGAGAGGAGCACTCCGCACATCTACATCTGCAACTACATCGAACGAAGCTAATTATCCATAGTTGCACAGACTATTCTGTTCTGGGTCACTTACGTGCCACACATTTAAGTTAACTCCCATTCCTTACTTGTACTTATTGTTAACCATGCTGACATGGACACTAGTCTAATTGACTTCAAATGTGCAACTCGGATGCGGAGGAATCTAGTGCTTCACCAACACAAACCTGCCTACGGCATTTGCATGGTGGTGCATAAGAGATCATGCATGGACTGCTCTGTGACCATGTCGAAGGATCGTAATAACGGCCCACCGGCACTCAACCACGCGTTTCGTGACGGGGTTTATTACCCAGGGGGCCCTGTACAGTAGATATATTGCTTTGCAGTCCCGCGCGCTATTTTGGAAGTATGTGTAGCCGATATTCGAGGTCCGAATGAGAAACTGCGGCTTTATAGACTACTATACCTGTTGAGAGGTGGGAATAGTTCCAGACTGCCTACAATCATCACCCATCAACATGCAGCTACACGTACTATAATCCCGTGCTATACAATGGCGATAGCAGCGGAGGTGGCATCACGCTCAAACAAGCAAATAGATCCAGAGAGATCGTCAATTGACGTCAGGAAGCTATGTCACGAGCTGGGTTCCCTGTGGAAGAGCACGCGAGTTTCTGAGACTATCCCCTTGTAATTTCTTGTTCTCAATCAAGACAAGGCACGTTTTAGGACGATCGAAGTTTGAGATGGTGATCAGAGCTCTGTGCTGTCAGTGCTTCCAGACGCTCGGTGCATACTTTTATCATTTTAACCTCTGGTGCACGCTCATACGATTTAGGGCTACTAGCACACTCTCGTCTCTTTCGTCTCTGATTACGAAGAATGTGCCGAGGCTCTCCTTTTTCCTTGTCCCGGCAAAGACAAATAGAGATGAGAGCAGAATAATTAGCTTAAGCGAAGTAGTTCCCTGATGTGCCATACGAGACTTTCTGTTGCTGTCAGTGTACCCCAGGTTACACGGTTAACCTATGTGGTTTGTCTATACCTTCAGGGGTTCGATGCCGTGGCTGATGATCTGCTGTGATTGCTGTCTGTCTATAGCTCCTGCGGCTAAACGTTTGCCGGACGCCATGCGGGACTTTTCCATGAAGTACATTGCGTGCATTTTCGTACTTGTCGGTACTTGTACGTGTAAAACAGGCCTTACGTACCTACTTGTACCACTTCTTTTCTCGTACGCACAGTGTCACGACAAGTGCCTAGCTTCGCTTCGTGTTGCCTGTGGCGGCTCTTTCCCCTCGTCGGGACCGACAATTCGACACTAACCCCCCAGGACATTTTAGCTAGTCTTGCTAATCTACTTCGATAGTAGCGCCAAAGGGGTCCTAATCGGTTATCAAAGTTGCGTATTGTTATTACACAATGGGTTCTATTAGTAGAGGAGCAATTCATCTTCTTTGCCAGGTAAAACGAACGGATAGTTAATATGCCGACTTAGATCGTCATTGTCACGCAAGCGCCTTCTCTTTTAGAAGCTCGGTCTTTAGCTGGTCATTAATTCTCTCAATTAGCTTCAGGGATTATATCTCGACACCAGCCTTCTACGCAGCAGGCTTCCATTTAGGCTTCTAGAAGGGTTCTTTCTTTAATAGCGTCCCGAGGTCCCACCCCCATGCAGCAATACTTGACCACTGCCGGGCTGCACTGCAATACTCGGAAGGGTCAGCAATGAGGAGTGGTTTCCATCCACCTCAGCTGGCTTCCTGATCGGGACACTACTCCGACGCTGGCACCAGCCATAGTCTCTACCACACATACTCTCACATATGTAGTGTAGATGTTCACAAATCCACCCACAGTACCGGAACCTGGGCGCTTATGCGTCGTCTGTGCACTTGGAGAGGATTGCACGAATGGCAAATCCCTAGCAGACCCCACTAGATCTTCTTGGCAAATGATCCCCCGTGTTCTCTACAGTACACAGTGTCACTTCATGCACACATCTGGTGAAGAGACCCCCTTGAGCCAAGCAAAAGACGGTACACCCGGAACCAACAATTCTGGGAGGCTCCAAAGGAAACGGAACCTGCCCACGCGACAATCGAACCACTGGTAGCATACTAGCCACACTACGACTTATTCGTCAACGTTTCTTTGAATAAAGAGGATTGGTCAAATTGCGAAATCCCACAGTGAACGGGTCGACATGTCCAACGATATTTAACCACATCAACTGCGAGACCAAGTGGGACGACCCAGCCTCAGGAGCTTCTGCATGACTTAAAGAGTGAGATATTACATATATTTCTCTATCTATCTGTAAGAAAGACAAGAGCATTACACGTAAGATAAAGCCACTGTAAGTACCCCCCCCCCAGAGCAAGAGTACTTATGGAGAGTCGTATGTCGTACAGTCATATCCCTGAAATAATACTACTATTAACTTATTAAAGTGACCTGGGTAGAGCCATGCCTCGTCATCTAATTTGTAGTTTACGGAGCATGCCGCGCTCAGCGGGAGCCCTGCTTTCAATAAGGAGTGCAATAGCGGGGAAGTAAGCGGGCGACAATGAGGGATTACTCTATATTTAGCAATATTGTTAAGGTACACCCATATTCGTACTTGATGGCGGAATAACATGGTTCCCTTCTCTGTTAATTATCCTTTATTTGCAGTGTTAGAACAGGCTAACCGCGGTAGATGATGTCCGCTCCTCCAAACGACAATATTGATATAAGTCGCGATTGGCTCCGCAGACTTAACACTAGTTAACAGATTAGGGTCTCTCCACAAGAGAACTGACCGCAAGTGGTGCATGTGTGTGGTAGTGAATTATATGAAGATCTCCCAGCGGACAAAGCGGTCTTGGCACATGATCAGCCACAGCGTTCATGAGTAGTGGAAAGTCTCTGAATCGATAACGGGTCAACCATTACACGCATTTGCGTTTTCGGCCCGGGCCCGTAAGTCTGCAAAGCTACTGCATGCTTGCTGCTGATCTTCTTCGGCTGATGAACTTCACCGTGATCAGCCAGCGAGCAACACTCCTCCACAAGCCCGAGAAGAACCAATACGATTCGAGATTGTACATTGAATAGTCCCATGGCATTAATGGCATCTCTGAGTTTTACGTGACGTGTCATTTTTTTCTAGTGTTGCGGGAATATGAACAAGTACATATTTATATATACATATTCATGATTGCTTAAGGATTGTATGTACGCTCGAGCATTCGCATACGCTCGCACTCAGCAGCCACAAGCAGGGTAAGCCGTCCTGGGTCTTCGAAGGATTCTCACCTCGTGTTAGACAGGGATGTAACGCCTGGCTCGGCAGTCCAATCCCAAAACAGGACAGCTCGAACACTAGGCACACGGGTAGCTCTCCGACTCGGGAAGTTTTGTTGCTTTTGCTGCCTCGATCCTGCAGGACATAATCCTGATGTCTTGATGTAAAGCAGGTTCGATGACTATATCGCGACGTAATATTCTTGAAAACTCCCCTTACCCCCGTATGTACTTTTACGTGAGAGCGAAAGCTCTCTCTGGAACTTAGCAGCTCCGAAGACCGACCACATGCTACTTCACGGGAAAACGAATAACCCCCGGTATACCCCCTTTTCTAGCCATATCCAATTTTGACGCTGCTGCTGCAGAAGCACTACCGGCGCAATTTCATCTTGCAGCTGGCGTTCCAGACCAAGGCATCTGCCGGCTTACATTACCGTCATCCACGGGGGGTTTCTCGTTTGCGGGATTGGGAGAGCCTCGCAGCTGAGACCCTTCCCTGCATATTGAAAGGCGACCTGTTTGCTTGATCGGGCCAAAATCGTCTGATCTCAGTCGGATATCATTTTGAGGCGGCGGTAAGCAAGTGCTAGTACGGCACATAATGCCTTTGGGGCGTTACGGTCGCGCGTGGTGGCCCGGGAGTCCGGAGAGAAATTGCCGTGCTCAGGCCATCTTCAAAAGCACAATTACCTTTTTAAGTATAACAGACCAACGGCATAACAGACCCGTCATAAGACTAGGGGGGTGGCAGATCGACACGTGCGCACTGCAAGCGCCGCTCTCCAACTATTGAGATCTGGTCCCTTCAGGATCTCCCTATGGCTCTTCTACGCAATGGTTCCAATTGTGCTGCTAAGGCTGCACGCATCGCCAAGAAAAAGGACCCTTAAGAATCTCATTGATTTTTGTTTTCTTTTTCTTTTATTATTATTATTATTATTATTATATATATATATATATATATTTTATGTGTGGTTGTAGTCATATCCGCGACGTCAGAGTCACGCAACCTATACTCGCGCCGCAAAACTCCGACGCTCTTCGGCCTCGAATGGAAAGGGAAAATTGAGAATTGACTTGGCGTAACCCCCTTACTAACGCCGCTGGAAAGCTGGCATCGACCCTTCTCGGTGAGCGACGAACAAGACAACCCCGTTCGGCGACTGATGCGCCGGGTATGCAAATGGAAGCCTGGTGTTAATAAGAGCTTGCGTATAGAAGGCCCGGGTCCCGCTGACCAGGAACATGAAGACCAGCTGGATGACATCGCAAGACCCTGGGCAGTAGCGCTGCATGTAGGGGGGCGAGACACGAGCTCATAATCGGAATATTGTGATACCAGGATATCTGCTGTTGGTTTCGTTGGCTTCTAGAAAATACTACAAGTATAGAGTGCCGCGCAATCTGGTGACCGCATCACAACTCACTGTTGGTTGGCACTTTTGGCACTTTTGGCACTTTTGGTATTTAGCTCCGATGATACCGGGTCCATGCCGAGAGAACAGCCGCTTGTCGCCACTTTACCTTCCCAAAATCATCAAGCCCCTAATAAGGGTCCCTGGGATTGGGCGACAGGGATAAAGCTCAAGGCTTCTCCTTCGACTCCTCCCATCGTTCTCGCGTGCTCTTACGATCTCACCATCTCGCATCAACTACTAACCCACTCGCCGCCGCGTGGCTTTGTCACTCTTTGGCTTATAGTCGGACATGCCGTTATTGGCCAGTTCTGGTTGGCTACCACCACGCTCTCATACTCGGTGTTTCCCAGAAAAGCTGATCTCACCGCCGTCGTATAGGATACGACGGCGGGAGTAAGATCGTCGGGATCGTCAGTATTATCGGCTCGAGCTTCCGCAGACAGACCTGGGAGAGAAAAGAAAAATATCTATTCCACGTCATCTCCATCCACAAGCTTTGATTGTTACGGCCTGTACCCCAGATAGTTTATTCGGACGCTGCCGCTATCTGCCGCTAGGCGCAGGTAATTCGACAGCAATTTCATCACTCATCTAATAACTACTAGAGCCTGCTGCACGTTTCATCATCTGCAACAAGACTATCAAACATTGCTTATTATCGTTAGCAGGATTCCCAACCCAGTGCCGCTATCCCTCAGCTCTCAGCCTTCATGCTTGGCTATGGTAACTCTGGGAAACAGGCGCTTGCTCAAGCTCATTAAAAATCGAAACTGTGAGCAGCCAGGTATGCTGTATGACCTTGTTGTTACTGTTCTTTGCTTGCTGTGCCGCCAGATCACATTTGTAAGAGTATTTGTATCGTGGAACAGGACCGAGTAATGTTGACATTTTACTATTCTTAGACTGAGCCAAGCTTTTACTACTGTACTTCATCCGAATACGTGTGTATAAGCATGGGCTTGTAAATGATCAATATAAGTAGATCGGGAAACTAATCCATCGACTGCTTAAGCGGCAGATCTTATATTAACCCAGTAAACAAGCAATCCTCGGTGACAGTTGACAGGGAAGGCCATCCTGCCATCCCTTCATCCACACAAGGCACAAGGCCCCCAGGCGACCCTCCTGGAAACAGGTTGAGAGAACGTACTGCGTAATCCTAGTCGCTGATTGAGGGAATAATTATTCCTAACCCACGTTATGATCAACTCTGTTACCGATTATACATAAATGCCGTGGCTTGGTGTGACACGACCTAGTACAACCTTCCACCGCATATTGCGTCTACTGCTTGAAGGATCGCGTTATGTGATAGCGGCGGTCCTAGTCAAGCCTCAGCTCCACGCCGCCGGTATGACCATAAAGCGACCATATGTTGCGAGCATTGGGCGGTATAAGCTCGCCAAACCCATGCACACCTCAGGATTGGACAAGGAAGTCCCTTCACACTTTCAAACAGGGTCAAAGGATTAATTCCGTCGCTCGAAGTGCGTCATAGTCTCTATCTAAACCCATCTAGCATAGTCTCTCACACCATGTGCGACAACACCTCCTCGTAACTAGTCAGAGTGAAACTTACAGATATTCAGGATTGAATCGCGCAGGTAGCATGCATGTCAGAGATGCCCAATCGAGGGATTGCGTCGCGGAGCCCGCCGTCAGGGCTTGGCCCAATCTATTATCTTCCTTTATACATAGTAGTCGTGGGCGGCGGCATGGTAGTCCTGCATAGGCTATTAGGGAGTTTTGGTTGGCTCGCAGGCGAAAAAAAAAACCCTCGCCTCACAGATGCAGTTCAATATTGGGCATGTCTGTGTGCCACAGCATATACGTTGTTGAAAAGGCACCCACAAACAGGGCAGAAAGGTTTAGTTTTGTGGCCGCCGTCTGACCGCTCGTCTGCCTGTTCCGTAGTCACGCTCGTGAATGTCGCTCGGCGGGATTCAACAATATAATCCAATACTCGCCTAACCATCGCAACTTTACTTTAAACCAGACGCGTCCCTCCCCCCCCCCCCAAAATCTATCCCTCAACCTGATACTACTAGTATTAACTACCCACCCATAACATTGGAACAAAAGAAGCCCAGGATCTCCCGGTGTTGGTGGTAAACTCCGTGATAGTGGCAGTGGCTGCATTGGCGAGGTCCCGAATGCTTTGTAAGAGCGCATCAGCCATGCAGCCTAATGTACAAATTGTCTAGGGCAGGCTGTCACGTTGACTCGCGAGAAGGAGCCGAGGGCAGTCTACTTCTTGGCAATGGTGCTCTCGTAATGTTTACCATAGGGCCAACAACCCATCACCCTGGTCAAGACGGCAATGGTTCAAATGCTTCAGTGTCACACGAAAAGATCTATGTTGTAGCGTAGGAGCCATGCAGCCTGACCTTAGAGGATGAGAATATTGGGGTCTTGAAAAGGTTGCGTGATCCCAAACCCCCAGATACTCCAGGGTAGGTAACACTTCTCCGTGGTAACACCTATCTACAATTCTGCCAACCACTAGTTAGCATGCAACCGGCCGAAGACACTTCTTGCTCATATCCTAGAGCCAATAGTATTGAGGTATCACAATACCTTAATCAGGATACGGCATTCTGTAGGGAGATGCATCTTGGCTTTCCGTTCCCTTTAAGAACACGAAGAAAGTTGACGTAGCACTAATACGTCGTTACACGAACAGTAACCAACAGTGTTGACAGTCTGTCATCGCTTAGACCCCGGGGGGGAGGCATTGAACAGCTGACAAGATATGTGTAGCAAGTATTGACATCTTCAAATGCATCTCGAGACCGACACTCCCCTTCACAGAAGCCCAGCAGAAGCGAACAAATAAACTGTCAGGCAATATGCTTCAACGGGGGAAACGAGGATACAACCATCGCTCAGTCAGCCCTGAGTCAGTACTTCCCTCTGAGGTACCTAGTACCACAGTCTACACTGGCGACTTTAGGTCTTCTTTTGATACGTGGGCAGCTACACAAGGGAGAACTAGTCGACAAGCCGGTGATCTAAAGAATTGAAAAGCAAACCTATGCTTCGTAAAATATGAGTGTCAGTTCTTGATGTTACTGTTTAGAGTCCTGAGGATACATAACATTAGATAGAGATACAGAGATAAGATTTTATCATAGCAATTAATATTCATGTTACCTGATAGAAACTGCGTCCTATTAAGAACCCACTACTAAAATCAAATTGCCCTCTTTTAGCTTTTATCATAATAGCCCCTTTTGACTTGTTATGTTGTAAAAAGGCGTTTCTCCGTAGATACCAAGTACCCAACCTAGACTTGACAGTAGCCGACAAAGAAAAGCCCGGCATATGTTAGATATACTCTGACGATATGAAGCAGTGATCTCGCAGACGAACTTCGATAACCTTCAGTGAATCACATCTCAAGCTCTTTCGGCCTTGGTATCAGTTAAATAGCTCCGCGGCGGATGGACCTTTCTTCAAATTGCAAATAGAGTGCAATTAGGTGAATTCTCCCTGTGTATGAACCTGCGAATGCAATTGACAGCAACCCATTGACAAAGACGACAACAATAACAACAACAGGGTATATCATTGACCGCTCCGGATGATCCATTAACATAACAAGGCCCCCTTTCGCCAGTAATTCCACGAACGCCCCTTTTCATATGCATGTGCCTGGTTGACTGATCATTCCCATCCATAAAACACCACAAGTCCCCCAATATTTTACAGCACTTCGCAGCTTTGGTCCCATTCTCATTAGTGACAAGGCCTGATTACAATGACAAACACCCACACCAAGTTACTCATTGGTCGTCTTGAATGCCCGATTCGCAAAATGAATAGCGTCTTGCCACACTTTTTGCGCCTCTGGTACCTGCCCTTGAACTTCATAGCTTTGTGAAAGCATGCCGTCCGCTACACTCATCCACAAGGTGTTGCCGCTTCTCTTGGCTTGAGTTGAGGCTGCCTTAGCACTCTTCAATGCCTGATCGCCAACGATGCTCTGGAAAAGCTTCGCACGCATGAGATTCAGGGCGATGGACAGTGTCTGTACGTCACCTAAGTTCTTAGCATTACTCAGTGCTGTCGAGATATGCGTTTTGACTGCAGTCATGGGGATCGGAGGATTCGTCTGAATAGCCGCCAAGACGAGGTTGTAAGCCGTACGAATTTCTAAGTTCGGATGATCCGTGCAAAGCGGGCGTATTTTCTCGAGCAGGTCCTGAGTGAGCTGGTCATTCCGATAGAGCGGATCCTGCATGATCCATATCAGGTTAAAGGCAGCTAATATTGCAACATCAGACTCGGCTGGCTTTCGATGCTTCTGGCGAGTCTCGTCGACATCCAGACTGAAACTCGGATGACTGTAGGCCCTAATAGCTGCATCGAGGTTCCCAGTTCCTTGGTGGTACACTCCGGCGAGGTACATTGAATATAGTACGACGGTGCTCCTAAATCTGGGCGTGACCATTGTCTGCAATTGCGTGACACAATTTTTCACTTCGTCCCACTTCGTAGATGTAGCTAGATGTAAACCGCGAAGGACATGCAGGTAACATATAGCTTCCCTTTCCCATTCCACATTTTGCACAGCATCCTCTAGACAATGAGCAATTCCTCTGATCTTAGTGCGGTCTATGGCGAGAGTTAGAACGAAAGCTAAGAATACCATGCCATCTACTTACTCTTTCTCAATAAACTCCATGCTTCTTCCCAGAGAGAAAACAGTTTCTTGTCACTGCGAGGTTGTTGGTACAGAAGAGCTAAACCGCTGTATGTGTACCTATAATAAAGGTCAGTGGCAATACTAAAAGCTTAGGCAGAGGTTTCTTACGTAGTTGCAAATGCTTCGAGTTTGCTCCAGAATGACATGGCCAGGAAGTCATAGGTTTCGCCGTCCTGACCTGGTTTTATTATACTTGAGGTGTCGTGACTGATTACCTGATGGTTGCTTGCTTGCTTGTGGATTGGAAGTAAAAGCTGTCTGTCCTGGAAATCCCAGTTCCCGTTTTTAATGGAGGCATCCATCTGATCCTGCAGGGCCTTCAACTTTTGAGAGATCATCTGGGGCGATTTTTGCTGGAGACTGCAGGCGAGATCTAAGACGAGCGCCAACACGTCTAGTTGCATGATGCGCACAGACTCCTCTAGCTGATACTTAGATGCTTGGGCGATACAAGCTTGTATACGCACAATGGCATCATCCTTCATTGTTCTGAGATGACTCAGAGCTTCAAGTAAAGATGCAACGGCAAAGATGGTGCGGTCCCCTCTATGACTAGCTAGTATAGTGATAGCTCTCAGATTGTCGAGTGCATGCGCCTCAGTTGGATTGGAAGATTGTAAATAAAAAGATGCTTTTAGGAATCGGAAAGCATATACCCAGTGCGTGTGCTTTACTCTATCTGAGTGTCAGATATGGCAACTTGCCCATCTCGATGGAAAACAACTTACATCTCTGCATCGCGGATTCGCCCGTCTACAGCAATTAGCGCCGCCTTTTCTTTGTGCTGTGAGAAAAGTAGCTTGACTTGTAGAAAAAGCATGGAATATTTAAGGTCGGCGAATCGATTCTGTAGCATAGTCTATGAGTCCACGTGTTTCGTAACGAAAGGCTACGAGTAGGTTCACATACCCTCTCACAGAGCGTAATTCCTTTCGTCAAGGCCGTCTCCGCTTCCATGACGTTATTGGTCTCAGCACACAGAATGCTAGCATAACGAAGCCGAGCCAGGGCTTCCAAGCGCGGGGCCAACTTGTTACTGCCGATGGCGACTTCGAGACAACCAAGGCCCGTCGCAACCATTTTCTGATACTCGTGCAATCTCTGTTTATCAGCCGTATCTGCGACCTCTCGGATCCCTTTCCGCGACTTGGTGAAGAACTCTTCAGCCATACATATCAGTAGGGCATTTGTGTCGTGGTGATGTGGGATGAGGGCGGGAGTGGGAGCAGGCGATCTTGTGGAGCTCACACTCGGGCTTCTGGTTAACGTCTGAGAAGTCAGACGGGGGCTTGCAGACACTCGGCTAGCGTGGTCGACTCGAGCGCTGGCGCTGGGCTTTCTATGTTGGTTGTTTGGCATACCATGTGGTGGTACCTGTGGCGAGTGAGCCATGACGGGTGAGTTTACATGTTGGGATATGCTGTGTTGGTGTTGGTGTTGATGTGGATGTTGGTGTTGAGACTGAACGGGTTGGTAGGAGAGCGAGGGCGAAGGCATGGAGACGGGTGGAGGCATGTGTTGCCAGTCCATGTGTTGAGGTTGCTGGACATAGTGGTTTGGTGACTGAACGGGTCGTTGAGTCGATGGCATCATCTGAGCAGACGAATGTATACCATTTGGCAGCGAATGTTGCGCATAAGGCCGCTGGTCAAAGGAGGGGTCGTAGTTACGGAATTGGTAATTTGTATGCTGCTGTTGCTGCTGCAGCGGCGGTAGATGCTGATGCGGCACTCCATGATGCGGGACTTGATTCGGGGGCTGCTGGAGAGCCGGATGTGAGTAGACGGCGGTGGGCGCAAACGCGATATTACGGTACTGCGGCTGGAATTGCTGCTGTGGATGCTGTGGGTTGTGCAGGTTGTGCGGATTGTGCGGGTTCGGCCAGCCGTTGAGGGATTCGACATACTGGTGATTTTGCTGTTGCTGCTGGTTGTTGAACCCCGGCTTTTGGCCATGGGGTGAAGGGCCGGGGTAGGTCATAATTCCACGGCTTCCAGCGCCATCTACACGATGGATTGCCTGTAACCACCACACGTGAACTTGTCAGCCGTTGTTATCGCTCGCGCGCGCAGAGTAATGTCGAGTGTATCGTCGCCTTTTCGATGCCGTGGTGGCACACAGTTCAGACTCCAGGTCAAGTCACTTGGCCTTGGGTAAGAGTGGGTCGAGGCGCGCCGCGCTTAATTCATGTTCCTTGGAGGACAGCTTCGGTCATGTGATGCCGCCAGCCGGTCGGAATCCGACTTACCCAAACGAGACTAAAGCAACTCCATAATATACTTACTTTGAACCTATATTGCTCTATTAAGCCTCACAGTTCCCTATATTTTATTTATATTTCTACAGTACGAAGCAGGTATGTGGTTATTCGCAACCGGCTAGGCCAACGTAACATGAGTTTTGCGGCTCAAACTTCTACTCTCAGCACTAGACTACTGTACCTGCTGCGTAGACCTGATTTAGTATCCCACCTCTTGTTGTAAATTATCAACCGCACCGGGTACCTGGCGAGATAAAGTGGTACCCACAGCGATCAATCAAGAACGCAGGCTAGCGGTTAATTATTTGACATCTTCACCGTGGATTACACAGCATGGTGTCTAGTCTGGTGTACATATTCAGGTTTTGCTTAACGGCATGTCGATTCGGGGATCGGCCGAGGCAAGTGGGGCTACCAGTGCTGTGGTTCACTGGCATAGGTTATTGTTCAATTGTAGGCCATTCCGAGTCATATGGATTACCCTCACCGATGAGGCGTACTCGGAACGTCTATTTATCTTAAAATTGCTCTTTTGCCCTTTGCCTTGACCAGAACGTTCTTGAAGCCGGGGAAGCTCAATAGACGGAAAGTCCAGTTTGTTGCAGTTTAATTAACCCGGACATTCATTCATTGTATCCGGCAAGTCACCGAAATAGCAATCGGTTAAGATGGAGTGGCTCGGGCGGGCTAAGATCAACTTCATAACGTCGCCGAAGCCCCTGGCGCTGAAGGACAAAAACGGCAAGGCGACGGATCTCCTGCAGATATGTCGGGACGCGGTGCCGCCATGCCAGCTCAACCCGCTCCTCTTCAACGGGCACCTGCAGACGGTGTGGACGGCTACCAAAACCCACGGCCCGCCCATCCACTACAAACGGCGTATCTTCGAGGCCGATCGCCCGCAATTCAACGGCAGCTTTGCCGTCGATTTTGTGACGGAACCGTCCACCGAGTCCGATGAGTCTCTGCCGCCGCGGACCACGTACTTCAGCAAAGATGAGCTTGCCGACATGGGATCGGATGACTCCCGTCCCATGCTGGTCGTTCTGCATGGCCTGTCCGGAGGCTCGCACGAGGTCTATTTGAGACATGCTATTGTGCCGCTGGTGGAGGGTGGTAAATGGGAGATCTGTGTCGTCAACTCGCGGGGTTGTGCCAAGAGTAAGATCACAACTGGGTTATTGTACAATGCCCGCGCGACGTGGGATACTAGACAGGTTTGTCATGGGCCACCCACCCAGGGGAGCCACCAGACACAGGCTTATGCTCTTGAATAGGTGGTTAAATGGCTACGGGAAACATATCCTAACCGTCCGCTCTTCGGCCTCGGTTTCTCCTTGGGTGCTTGCATCCTTACAAATGTAAGCCACTCCCTGTCTCCTGGTCGCCATTTAACCAATGCGCTGACGTACAACTAGTATATTGGTGAAGAAGGCGCAGAGTGCCAGCTCAAAGCGGCTGTCGTCTGTGCAAATCCCTGGAATCTTGAGATGGGCAGCAAGGCATTGAAAAGCACCTGGATCGGGCATGAGATATATCTACGTTCCCTCGGTAGTAAGTTATTACCTGGCTACTATCTACTGAAATTCGCTATCAGCCTTACTGTGATCCCCTATTTCTTTCTATCCAAACTTTTCTGCTTTCTTCGATGCACCTTTCTTTTTTAACACTTATCGCAGACTCGCTTAAGGCCCTCGCAAACAATCACAAAGAAGAAATCATGAAATACACCAATGTCGATATGTCAGAACTCTTCACGGTTAAGTACCTATACGAGTTTGACAGAGCGTATCAGTGTCCGACGTGGGGGTATCCGACAGAAGACGCCTACTACCGTGATGCGTCGAGTGTCGACTCGCTCTTAGCCGTGCGTATTCCGCTGCTGGCACTCAACTCGCTTGACGACCCCATCGCCGTCAGCATGGGACTGCCTTTCCTCGAAGCTGCAAAGAACCCGTACACGGTCCTCTGCACGACATCGCTAGGTGGCCACCTTGGCTGGTTCGAGATTGACGGCGGGAGGTGGCATAGCA
The DNA here is from genome assembly GCA_025201745.1 of Xylariaceae sp. FL1651. Classification (NCBI taxonomy): domain Eukaryota; kingdom Fungi; phylum Ascomycota; class Sordariomycetes; order Xylariales; family Xylariaceae; species Xylariaceae sp. FL1651. The sequence continues at coordinate 245,793 of MU624241.1, forward strand.
AACCTGTGAGTCTCTTCGGATCAATGCAACCTTCCCCGGCCATCTGGTTGATTTACTAACATATCTGCTCCAAGGTCTGTAACTTCCTTAACCACATGGCCTTCGAGGTTGACCAGACCAGCATAGATACTAGAGCAGATGGCAAGGTTATCTACAGCAAGGCGGAGAGTGCAGGCGACTTCAATCCCATCCGTCGTAGGATGCAAGTTAATCTGCAAGCATAATCGTTGAGATAGCATTCGGCAGAATAGAAAGAGATAGAGTAAAGCTCAACAACAAGGGTATCTATAGACGGTTACATAGCGCTGCCAGACATTCGGATCATGAACATTTACAGCTTGATCTCTATAGACCAGCATTGAGAAGAAACAGTCCTTCCAATTACGTGTCGCCGCCGCTGCTCAGGCTTAATTTTATCCGCCAGTTGATGAACTCCTCCGTGAGAATCTTGCCGTGTCCGACTTCCTCGACCTTGAACACCTCAATGGTAGACGAACCCGGTCGCCTCTTTATTCTCCAGACTCCTTCGTCATTTACTGTTGTCTTAAGCCCTATGATGTATTAGTCAGGCGTACGTGACCGTAGGATCAGAAACGTACAGTCCAGAAATGCACTCGCAAAGTTAATGCACATATTGGCGTCCCAGCTCCGCACGCCGCGCTTCGCCGCCGTCTCGGGGATTGAGGCAGTCTGGATCTCCTCGATCTTAGTAAGGATGCCGCGCTGCGAGCGGAAGCCGACAATAATCTTGGGCACGCCGAGCAGAAAAGACTGAATCCAGAACTTCATGAGTTTGCGCTCAAAATTTTGCATACCCCTGTCATCACGGATCTCAACGCTCGTCTTCAGTTCAATCCAGCTGATAGGTGCCCCTTTCTGCGTCGGCTTGGAATCCCAGACTTGATGCACAGTAAGGTCAGTAGTTGCCAGTAGGCCGTATAATGGATGTGCGTGGAGTTTAGGAGGACTTACTAGCGTCGACTTCACCACCGAGACACAGAACCGTCTTGCCCATCCCAGTCCGTACTACGGAGCAGTATTGTGCTTTATTGCTGACGATGTGGTTGTCGCGATTCTCGATAAATTCGCGGCTAACCTCAGCCCAGGGCCGAGGCAGACAGGAAAGCGCCTCAAATTTATAGCCTGCTAGTTGATCAGCTCGACTAGATCCAAACGTAGCTCTCCCTCTTACCCCAATAGGTCATGACTTCAGGCGGAAATTGACCGCGCCGGTTCTGTTGCTGCTTGCTTTGCGCTTCCTTAGAGGCCCGCCTATATGCATGATTCTCCTCGATGAAGCTGAGTTGTTGCTATATCAGTTTCGTCACAACCAAAGAGGCGGGATTCCAAGTCATACATGCAATCCTTCGCAGTTATCAGTAAAGACTATCTTATGGGCTAGCATTTGATGTGCGCACTTGGTAGAGAGTAGCATTCATTTCAAAGCTAACATGATCGTGTCGGTTAGATTTTTGCCTTTTCTCGTTTTCTGTTCTAACATACCCATCTCGGTCTTCAAACGGTGCCGACATTATCTGAACAGTCGTCAGATTATTACATGTCTCGCCACAGGGTATTTAAAACAGAATCCATTAATTACCTTGGTCATCATACCGCGCCATGTGACGATGTGAGCATCAATTCTCTTCCCCTCCTCTTGCTCATGAGCTGCTATCGTCTTCAGTAGGCTATCAAGATGCTCATCGGCTGAGTCGTCATGCCCGTCGAACTTGTCGAATCCTTTGGACAAATCGGCCCCTAGCGTAGGGGGGTAGTACCATTGTAGAGATGAGTCGTCTAGGCGAAACTCGTGCTTGTGGTCGTATGAGAAACACGCTATCTCCTGCCAGCTAGTTAGATGAGCCTTCAAGAAAGAGATTATACAGTTGCCAGTGGATAAGTGTTGGATCAGATGGAGACGTCTTCTTAGACCAATATTCAAAAAGCTCGGGCTTATACCTACTTTAGGGCGTTTTACTGGTTCGCTTTCACCAGTGAAGCGGCCGATGGGCTGGATGTTGAAGCTTGTAGATGATGACATCTTTAGTCAAAACTTGATGTCATGTTTGACTCTCGGTTTGTAATGGTTTATCAGCAGAAGCTGAAGAAAGTGTTCATATGTTGCTCTAGTTTGGGTTTTGACTGGGCGACGTTTAATAAATATTAGATGTCTCTGGTACCTACATCTAACCTTAGCTGGTTCTAGGTAGCTCGCTCATGGTTGGATAAGAGATGGATGCCCCGCACTTATCTACAGCACAGAAGAGGTACCTCAAGCTTATTAAGGAGGCTGACTGTATGTTTAAGGACGTACTTTCCCTGCGAGACTAAATGCCAAGGCTACTTCTAGGATGATCGTTATAGGGTAGGTGCTAGCTCCTTTCCAAGATCGTGTGCGAGAAATAGAACTTCACTCAGCTTAGATGGAAGTGTTTACGCCTAATATAAATCGGCTACTATTACTGAATCTCTTATAAGTTATTGCCGTTAGACTATCTTAATGGGCTAAGCACAAGTTTTGAAGAGTTTTGAAAATTGTAACGTCCACATCAAAATACCTCCTCGACAAGGCTTGCTCAAAAATGATAGTTTTAGTTTTTTAGAAACAGCTATACATATGAAGGCCATATATAGTGAGTTGCTCTGACAAAGCATCTCCTCCATCACCAGGACGGGGGCTGAGTGGCACATATTGGCCAAAATCGACGATCACTTGAAGTGAAAACTGGAGCCTCATGTTAATTTCTCTTCGACACTTACGAGACAACATTGAATATAGTAAAGTTCATATATTTAGTAGTTATATGTTTGAAGAAAGCCCCTGAACACACTGTGAAGACGGGTCTAGTGGGATGGACGACTGGAGTACTTACATACATAGAAGTACTATGCAATTCTTGGGTGTCATGCATGAAGATCCCGTGATTGAAATTTATGTTGCAGTATTTTTCCAGTAATCATGTCGTTAATATAGAGGAAGACACTGATACGATGAAAGTCGGATGTCGTTATATATACCCGTCCAATTGTTACTCAATAATGGTGGTCGTTGCCAATCGACCCATTAAACGGAGGGCGTGGGGCATCACATGCTATTTCATTAAAAACGACAGGCAGGCCTTTGGAGGTCTCGCAGGGCCTATTCCAAGCTGCCGTCACACCTAGCACTATTTGTTAGGATGACAAGCTTCCACACAGCTTACAATCTCACGACTACTACCGATCACTCAACCCATGCCGTCTTCGCCAATTCACCTCGCATATCACTAGTATATTTACAACTGCGGAATCTAGACCTTGCTTGCAAGAGCTACGCTGAACGACATTACGCGAACCCCTCACTTCAACCCCCATCCACCAGACATTTTCCGGACGGTACGCTCTTTCTGAATATACGATGGCCGATCGCGCGCCGCCGCCCAACCTACGCCCGGACACGAACCGCATGACACGCGCAGCAACCAGCACGACGGGCGTGCGACGCAACCTATTCCAAAGCCAACTGACGCGGCGACCGACACCAACGGGGACATCAGGGACGGGGATGGGCACAGCAGCAGGTACGACAACAACAGCGACCTCTTCGGCTTCGAACTCGGCCGAGACCCTGCGCCTCGACATTGATGTGCTGTCCGACACGTCCGAGATTGTAATCCGCGACAAGAACGGCGAGTTTGAGGTCGGGGACCCACCGACGCCGCCGCTCAACGACCCGAACGAGGAGGCTGCACTGGATGATGCGCAGGAGAACGAACGTATGGAATTCACTCTTTCTTATTATTATTTACAAATTATTGGGAGAGTAAGAAAAAGCTTACCATGAGATGCGTATATAGGGGAAAGGCAGAAACTGGCCGAGGTCGTTCGACACCATCAAATAAACCACACCCGTATGCCGGCGCAGCCTGAAGGTAACGCAAAGCAGGTATAGTGCTGAAGATCTGCGCTAACAAAAGAAGTAGAAGTGCTCGAAGCACTTAGAGCAAGCATGAGAGCACAGGTGGCTGCGTTGGCCGAAGACAACTGGATGTACGAAGCCGAAGAACAAGTGCATATGCGTTAGGTACTGTTTAGAAAGGATGCAGTTCCATCACAGGATTTTTCTATGCTGGCTGGCTATGTTATTCCTTCCCAACACGACACAATTAATCCAGACCCTCTGCCGTCGGCATTGACGTTGGAGCCTTGAGAGCAGGCTTCCTCGAGCTCCCGCCTGCAGAAGCACCGCCGCCGCCACCAAAGAAACCATTCATCATATCCATCAGAGGATTACTTTGCCGAGGCTTCGTAATGTTGAAGTACATCTCAGCGATCATCTCTAGCGCCTCATTCCACATTTCGAGGTCTTTTAGATGACTGGCGTATTTAGCCGTCAACTGTCTGTAGAGATCCGTACTACCTCTCTGGATGGCGAGGAGGAGGAGGCCGAGGAAGTTGAGAAGCGGTATACTAGGGTAAACGCGCATGTCGGCACTGTTGCTGCTTACATCTTGGACTCCGAGCTGCGCTTGCCTTTCCTCGTTCAGAGCGCTGGTAAAAATGCGGTAAGATGTGTTGGCCGCACGGACGTTTGCCGTTATGAGGTAGGGCAACACGGCCCGGCCAGCGTACAAGGCAGCCGTATGTGCTTCATCCTCCTTGAACCATTCGTATTCCATACGGGCTAGCACCTCGGCGGAATCCTTGGTGCCCAATACTAGATGCCTTTCGGCATCGTAGGCTTCGTGCTCTTCGGCATATAGGGAGCCGGCGACGTGGTGAACCTCCGGGTCCCCGGCGGGGTACTCTCCAAATCTTGAGGACCATCTGTGGGTGTACCTTTTGTGTTAGCATATTCCGTAGCCCTCTCTACCCTAGAATTTGCAGCACCCAATAAAAGCAAGAAATCCGTGAACGTACGCTACTATCTCCCCGATGTATTTTTTTCGTGTAGGCTCCTCGCTATCGAACAATCGCAGGCACGTCAGGAGTTTGCCCTTGTTAGCGGAGTCGGGTTTGAGTTCTGCTTGCTTGTAGGTGTCAACGAGCAGGACACAAAGATCGCCGCCGCTGCCACCTTCTCCGGCCTTCAGCAGCGACTGGGCGACATTGTAGATGATATCGATGGCGGCGGTCCAGTTAGCGGCCTTGGTGTAGCGCGCGGCGACGACACGGGTCTGCTGCTGCGCCTCGTAGAATTGCCCCTCGCTGATGCGCTGCTGCAGGCGCGCGATGATCTTCTCGATCTTGTCGCCGCCTTTGCCGCCACTCATCTCGGCTGGCAGGTTGTGCGGTGGCGATTAGGAGTTTGCAGTACGATGCCGGATGAGTTTGCCTTGGCGGGGTATTTATATGAGGTATGTATGTGACGTATATTGGTGGACGTAAATGGTAAGTAAGCAGTGCACGAACGAGACTCATGGAGGTGCCGCTCACACCCTCAGAGGTATTGGCCAGGTATTCTTGGAGGAGACTGGGAGGTGGTGGGGTTACCGATTGCCAGGCGAATCCACACTGGCAACAATAAGTGAATTACCTCACTCATAGTTGGCTCATTGGCCGATCATCCCCCGTTTTCTACCGCCGAATCTCGTTAATCGAGTTGCAACTCCCACCCTATGCAATCAATGACCCCTCACTATCTCTCCCTAAGCAGGTACCTTAGGTACTGGACCTACCATCTGCGTATCGGCGGATTTCCTTCCGGGTAAGCGGGTTTCTGACGTAACTTTCTTACTTACCTTCAAGCTAACAAAACTCTCGTTTTTCCCCTTGTTGCGAGTTAATAATTCATGATAGTATATCTTCTCCACAATCCTTGGCATGGATGGACTCGTACACGATCCATAGACAGCTTAGCACTGGTGGTGTAATGGTAACATCTAAGCTTCCCATGTCTCTTCTAAGAAATCGCCTGCTTAGGCCCCGGGTTCGATTCCCGGCCAGTGCATTTCTCTTTTTGTTCCGTTTCACTTCTTTTTGGTCGCTATTCTAGAAGGCCATGATTGCGCTACCTCTGCAAATAATGAATCACCAACTTAAGTGCTATAGTTCTGAGTTTTTTGACAGTGTTCCAATGGATAAACAACGTAAAAAATCTAAGGAGAAGCCATGCTACATGCAAGGAGTCATTTTAGATTGAGGTACCGGTAAGGTAAAGAAAGTATGCGTTGGAATACGGCGTATTCGAACCCAAGTGGATCGAGTGGGATTAAATGATTGGACAATGTCATGCTATGCCAAGCCTAATCTCTAAGCTGATGAAAGGAAACGAGAATCAGTTCATGATGCTTTTGTATAAAATAGCTGTATTGTTCGCAGTTGTCCTACTACTTACAATATAGTCATTCAATCGGACCTCTCCATTCTCATATACTTTCAAAATGGCTAGTCTTCCCACCAAGATATTGTCTACTCGTTGTGTAGCTACCTTTAAGGCTGTTAACCGAGGGGCACCACTTACACGCACCCATCACCCCTACTCGGAATTACTTGCAAGCAACATTTCGACAAAAACCCATCCGTTGGCAGTAGTAATTTCCGGCGGTTTCAGCTCAAGCAGAAGTCTTTCTACGAGTGCTCGTCTCCTGTCGTCAACTCCATCGGTTAAGAAGCAGTCTTCGACTGCTAGCAGCAATGAATCCTCTCCACGGCACGGAGCCTCCAACAACCAAAGTCCGTCACCCGACGACTTTAAAATCAGCTTTCAGGACATAGGGATGAACCGCACTACCAGATTTGTTGTGTATGCCGTTGTCGGTGTCCTTGGCACTATGGAAACTATCTTCTGGTGCAAGGCGCTCTGGCGTTGGTGGTCCGGTGGGGAGGAAGGGAAGGCTGAATGAACTGAGGAGCGATAGAAAGCCTTCAAAGTCCAAGAGAGTTATTCACTTCCGTCACAATTTCACATCTAAGTCATGGTTCTTGGCGTTACTCAATTGCCTGTCTCGACGACACATAGGCGTTTAGGTGAAAGAGAGGGTTCTCCACACCACATTGTATTCCCACAATGTTCAATATATTATGAATATAAAAGGGCTTATGGGTTTTTCGTATCTATGTATTGTAAGGAACAAATAGAGACAACATACCACTCATATATAGCCGTACTGATTAATAGTCAGCAGCACAACCGTGAATTACATTGGCATTCGCAAGGCTTACGCTAGGGCTAGTACACTCTATACAGTTGTATTGTCACGCTATTTGCCTCCCTTACTTGCTCATCACATATCCGCTGCCACTGGCTTCTGATGAGACCTAATGAGAATGCAGATTAAAAATGCTCTTAGCACTGCGATAATAGAACAATGAGGCGTCATAGTGGCAATGAGTCTCGACATGATATCAACTTATCAATGCTAGCAGTTGCTGATAATCATAAAAGTTCAGTTTAAGTTAATGATAGTGAGCAACAATATCGCCGCGTTATCATGCAAGCACAACAAAAGTATTGTCACATTCCGGAGGCGCGTGGGGATGTATTTCACTATGTTTATGAATAGGAGCATGGTGGACCTGGACCAATACACGCAGATAATTCCTAAGAGAATTTATCTTAGGCTTCAGATCTAGCTCTAGCTTCTCAACTTCCAATAGGAGTCTCGACGTATTGCTCGTGCTTGGCATCAGGTTATTAGTAGAACTACACCGTAGTGATGTTTATATCGCAACACAATAGCAACACGTTGGATTTGTCATGTACTAATTAGCCTTATGAATGTCCTGTGGTGGTTCTACATTACCTCTTACAAGTGATCATATTGAATAGATTTCAGCCCCGAAGCTACATCGCAATGTTTTATTCACCCAAACCTCAGAAAGACAATGGAATTTAAGCAAATATGGAGATTGAGTAGAGCAGCAGGCACAGCTAACGGGTCCACAGCTCGCATTGTTTTCTGATCTTGAAGTCAGTCCCCTCTGTCCCTTCATTCGATAGACTCTGAACAATATCAAGGTGCTCTCTATTCAACTAAGCCTCCAAGAGTCTATAAAAGTCGGTGGCTTTACTGCAGCATATAGGATTAAACTATTTTCTCTACGCACTTCGTCTTGCAATCATAACCCACAAGAAACCGCCAAACCAATAATATCGTCTCTGACAACCTCAATCCCCTGCAAAGAACTATAATGCTGCACTATATCGTAAAAGCGGTCGTGCTGGCCACGATTGCCGGCCTTGCCTTCGTCACGGAGGGACACCGAAGAGCCATTGACATTGGCGTCCGCGGAGTCGGTACGATCCACAACACCACTCTCGACACGCTCCCGAAGCAATTCCACCAAAATTGGGTAGAAACGGGAAAGATGGAGTTCCTTGTACGTATATTCTTACTGACCTCCTTGCTGTCTTGAACTCTGGTAGTCATCATGAGATCTAATCTTGACTGCAATAGTGCGGGTCTGAAGTTTTCAGCCAGCCGGTGAATGGAGACTCTAAGCCAGCCAAAGTTGCCGACTGCAACGTGGCCATGACCTACCTGCTGTATGGCTATAAGGGCTACTGGAAGGTTAGCGAGTGGATTTCGGGCGACGGCATGCTGCATTCGTACAAGATCTATGGCTGGGGAACTTGCCAGGTTTGGGCTTATACGACGCTAGATGAAGAGGTTCAGTGAGTGAGGATCCTTTACTATCTTTGTCATTTTCCACATATCGGCCAAGTATGCACGGCGAGGCTGACCTGTGATCTCTGCCACGTGTTTTAGTATTGGAAGCGGAGATGTCTACGCACTCATCGAGAAGACAGTCGCGGATTACACCAACGGCGGTGAGACGGTCAGCACGGCGAACCTGTGGTGTGGTAATACGCAGATATTCTGGGGTATCGAGAATGGGAACTAACTGCACGCTCGGCCTAAGCATCAACATCTCTATCTCTTGTCTTCTATAGCCATCTGAGCTATCATCAATGTAACCCTGTTTTTCCCACCGCAAATTTCTGCACGTGCTTTCATGCGGTCAGTTTTCGTTTAGTCGATCGTAGTTTCTTCCGCAGCCCTCCCATAGACCATCCCATCAGATTTGAGATGAACCAGTCATTGATAGTAGACCATCCAAAGCGGTCACCAAGCCAGCTGAGACGTGCCCTGCCTCCCACCCATAATGTCTTAGTCGGCCGTCGACTGAGTGCATTGCTGACAACAGCCTTTGCATACTCTTCGGCCGACATTGTTTGCGACCTCTTTGCAGCTTTCCCGGCCACGTCTGCTTCGATGATCTCTCTGACAGGCTCGTACGCGCTGTTCTCGTCTAGCACCGCACCAGTTGAGTTTTCGAAAAACTTGGTCTGAATTCCGCCGGTGACTACGTGTAGGACCTCTATATCGAAAGGCGCCACTTCTAGGCGCAGCGTGTCGTTGATCATGTGCAGTGCGGCTTTGCTGGCGTTGTAGACGCCTTGCCACGGGACCTGCATACGCGATACAACAGACCCTATGTTGACGATGCGCGCCGGAGATCCCTTATCCGCAGCGGCTGCAAGCAATGGCGCGAAAGCTTGGATCATGGCCAGGGTGCCCCAGACATTGACCTCGAAGACTCTGCGTGCCTCGTCCAGATCCACGTCCAGCAGCGGCATGAGATAGCCGACGCCGGAATTGTTGACTAGATAATCCAGCGTTCCGCCTGTAAGCTTCGAGACTTCCCCGACGGCGTATTGAACTGATGTTTTGTCTACAACATCAAGCCTCAAGACTTCGATGCCAGCAGCTTGGAGGTGTTGTATTCGGGCTAGATTCCTTGCCGACGCAAACACTCGCAGGCCCCTCTGGTGAAACTCGCGGGCGAGCGCATCGCCAATGCCACCTTCGCTACAGCCCGTAATAAGAACGGCTTTCTTTTGTGCCGACATCTCGTGATGGATATTATGTACCTGGTTGCTGGTAGTCCTCCCCCAACAGCTACCACGAACAGACGTCCGGATGCGCCATACTTATGTCTATCGCGCGAGGTCAGCTCGACCGAGGTAGTTTGTTACATTCCCCGCATGATCATCATTGGCTGGTGTTAGAGGTTTCTAGCCCCTGTGCGGATGGAACTATTATATTTCAGACTAGACGATGCCCATGTTTCGCATCTCAACATCATATTCTTGTGAAGCCCACCTCAATTCTGGATGCGTTTCGGAAGCTTTAACAGCTCAGCAGTAATTAGCTGCGTTGTCAAAGGTAGAACTGGGTGACTTCTGCAGGGTTGTCGTCTCATTGGCTCGGATTATACCAAGTAGGCAGCTCAACGACCCTAGTTCATTCAGGTCAGTGCAATCTGGGAAAATGCGCCACTCTCCGCTTCCAACTCAAATCGCCGCGACCTGACGCGATGGTAGCATCTTTAGCGGTGGGCTAGCGTACCCGCTAAGGGCCTTTCGCTTGAGACGGCTGTCTGAGGTTTGGATCGTCGATACCCTGAATTTCACACGGCGATAGGTCAACAAGTTTTACAACGAGTTTTATTCTTGTGCGACGCGTCCACGGCAGATCGAGGAAATATGTATGCTATGGAAAGGAACAACTTGAGGGGATGGATGGGGATGCCTGTTTCTTGCCTGCCATTGTTGCGGCACGTAAGCCACTCTGGGCAGATCATTTCCGGCCTGTCTAGGCCCTTCTTGGATTCATGCAGGTCTTCTTGGGTGTGTACACGTATGCACCGCCACTTGTCCCTAGGACCCTGAACGCCCCCCAATCACCCCCCGGTCTACGCCGTTATTGGCGTACATTGGCTACCAAACCGGCTTTGGCGGCTTGAGACCTTGCTCCTGCCCTGTTTTCAGCGCCATCCTAGTCAGATCTAGACAAACATACGATCAGCTTTTAGCCACACAAGTCAAGCCACCCAGGTCCCTTCAAACGGGATATAATTAAAATGGACGGGCGTTTCTTCGGAGCATGGGCTGATGATAGCATAGTAAAGGGATAGTGTTTTTTATCTTTCTTTTCTGTTTTGGTTTATTTGACGTGTTTCTCTTGTCGCTCGCTCCCCTTGTTCCAGGCCGTTCCTATAGTATAATATCTTGTGGTGTTCTTTGGTAGATAATCCCAGGTGCAACGTGTAATTCAGCTTCGCCGCGATGGCTACTGAAATGGAGGATGCTGGTGTAGCAGGCGGCGGCCTTGCCACAGCGGAAGAAGTTAAGCCGTACAGGATTCACGTGAGTCTCCTTATGAAACTTCCCGAACACATTCCCATCCTATGTGGCTGACGCTCCTCGTTTCGTCCTACTAGGTATCCTCGCGGTATCTCAACCTCACAAAGCAAAAGCTTGAGATTACAAGATTGCCTCATGAACAGGATGAGCCTAAATCCAAAGATTGGTGGCAGCCAAAGTCTCAAGTTGAGCCACTTATTGACTTTTGGTGAGTGACGCGCGTTTGTCAAGTTATTTACACAATGCATACGATGAGTCTCGTCGGGTTCCGTCCGCGACAATACTATCAGATGTTGAAAGTTGAGGTCTTGTGATTCCTGTATCGGAGTATAGCGTGTCTAGATATGAGAGTTGGGTTAGCGTAGACAAGAGGTTACTGCGTGTCATCTATTACCACATTGTGACGGAAAGCAAAGTGGTTATATGGCTAACCCTCAGCAGGCTCGAGCAATATCAATGGCGGGACCAAGAAGAACTTATGAATGATGACCTACCGCAATTTCGTACAGGTTTCACCGTCCCCCAAGTTGAAGCACCTATCAGAATTCATTTCATCCACGTTCGCTCACCCCACGAAAATGCGATACCTCTTTTATTAATACCCCCCTTTCCATTCTCAAACCTTTCTCTGGGGCATTTAGTCAAGCGATTCACGGACCCGGAAGATGCTGAACATAATCAACCCTTCCATCTTGTCGTCCCTTCACTGCCGGGCTTGGGCTTCAGCGACGCACTTCCAACAAATACGGCAGTAGTTTCTTCTACTGCAGACCTGTTCAACTTGTTAATGAAACGTCTGAGTTACTCATTTTACCTTGTGACGAATGCGATGTCAGGGACGGCTTCGCCAGCTGAGATCGACTATAAGCTCGCTGAGTGCCTAGCAACGCGATACCCTGACTCTTGCCTCGGAACCCATTTCATCTCTCCGCCATTGACACAACCGAAATTGCAGGAGGCTCCTCTTGAATGGGCGAAATGGTCCATTGCTAGCTTCTTTAAAGCTCCGATACTAGGATACCGCACCGAGGACTTTTCAGCCCTTAAACATAGCGGCTATGTACCGCCGTCGAAGAAGTTGGCGACTCCTGCTCAGTTTGGGCTCAACCGACTAGGACTTAGCGAACCTAATACGTTAGCCTATGCGCTGTGTGACTCTCCAACGGGTCTTCTGGTCTTCGTGATGAAGGGGCTCCGTCTCCTCGCACCCCAGAAAGAGTTTACGCCCACAGAGATTATTAATTTCACACAGCTCGCATGGCTTCCAGGGCCCGAGTCTGCTATGCGTTTCTGGGCCCACTGTCTGCGACATCCGGAGAAGGCCGACAAGAAGCCTCGACCGAGGCCGCGGGTTGCTTTGACGGTATTCCTCGGCGACGAACAAGAAGCGCCGCGGGACGAAAACGATGGAAACGGGGGAAGGGGCATTCCTGAGCTTTTCAATGGAGAAAAACACTCATACTCTTGCCCTAGCTGGGCCAGGACCAAGTATAATGTACTCTATACCAACCGCGCTACTGGAAAACCTGGGCTTCTTGCCTGGGAGCGTCCAGAGATCATCACAGCGGGCGTTCAAGCGCTCGCAGCCGCCACACTGAAGATTGATGACCGTCTAAAACCCTCGGCCAGGCCTGAAACGGCGCGCTTAGAGCAGGTTGTAGTGGGCGTGGATGCGGCGGGTTTGGAAGAACAGGTCGCAGCTCCAGAGCTACCAGAACCCAGCCCAGAACCCAGCCCAGCACTGCTGGCACCCCCGAAGATCGGAGAGCGCCTGCACCCCGTACGGGAAATTAGTGACGACACAAAGGTCGCTAGTGATGAAAATCTAGTGGCGAAGACTCCGTCCCCTATACCCGCAACGCCGAGTCCTATCCAAGTGGTTCCTCCGACGGTTACAGTCAAAGGGTCTTAGGCGAGGCAGACCCGAGAGCCCAACCTTTGAGATATAGAAAGATTAGGAATTATGAAAAGATGAAGAAGAACAGTAATGTAAAAAATCCCTCGTAAGATAGTCTGAGCTTTAGATGTGCTCTTGTTATGACCATATGCTGATGGCTGTATTCTCAGCATATGAATATGGGTTAGGTATGAAGATATGGGTTGTGCAATGATATATAGAGAACATCCCAGGCTAGTTTTCTTGCGTCAATGATACCTAGGTTAGTTGGTTGTAAGATTCTCCACAAGTCTTGGAGAGGAGAGGGGAGAGACGTACGAGGAGAGTCTAAACAAACTCTCAAACAACTCTTAACGTAATCTAACTACACCTAGTCTAGCTCTGCGGCACTAGCAATACACAGCTTCAGGTCTCCCAAACTGATGTCCTCTTAAATTGATTAGTAGGCGAAGTTATCGGCAAAATACATAAATGGAAGACATCCTCCACTCACGTCACCCCTGGGATGTCTTCCAATTATTTTACCGATAGCCTCGGTAGGTACCGTACTGGTGAAGAAAGGTATGCATGCATCGACGCCCGGTCATTTCTCATTTGTAACAGTACTTCTCCTTGGACCTCGGCAGTACTTTGCACTGCAGGTTGCGATGTAAAAGATAAGCCGGTCTTAAATACTTCGCCCCCTTTACGGGGCGGGATCCCGTAGAGAGCACCGTTCAGTGGCTAAGCCTCAAGGAGCAAAATATCATAAACCTACAATGAAAGACGTGAAATAGAATGACTCACAGTCAGCATTTTATCGCTAGGTAAACCCGAGACACAAGATCTTTGAGAATTTTCAAGATCTGTTGCGAATAGCGTCTTTGACCTGACAACAGTTATCGATTGTCATAGTAGGACTCATGGTTGACTGATGAGCGCCGCCTCTCACTCGATAGTAGGGTTGTATCCAAGGCTGAAGATATAAACATACTCATCTCAAAGCTAGTGAGAGGTCGAGAATATAGCATGGGACGCAAGTGGCGCTCTAAGTCTGGTTGTCGCATATGTATACCAAGCACACACGCAGTATGTATAGTAAGACTGAATAACTAAATCTCTTCAGCTTGAACAAATACCAAGCAAAGCCACCAGAGATAAGGAGCTGACCAACACGGGATAGTTCCGCACCTCTCCTTCACCCGTCTAGCCTTTTTAGAAAGACGTTCGCAGTAGCGCCGCTGGAGGCTTGCATCACGTAGTGCGCCTCTGAATATGCGTAATTATGGATGGAAGCAGCATTATGTTGATATAGTCCGCCCACTTATAGAAATGGAAAGCCTCATGTCTTGGCATACGTTGGCGGAGAAGGGAGCTGGGAGCACTATCGTATTTCGACCGCAGTCTCCATTTTTATACCGAATCCCATTGTTCGAATTTTAGTGTTGGGAGTGCATTAGCTCGCACTCCGGTGTCAAGTTCGATAAGGTTGCATTGTTTTCTACACACTCACATCGCCTCCCCCACCCATTACCGACCCAGCTGCATGGGTCTGAAGATCACCTCGGCGACCTCTTTCTCCCAAACGGGTGGAGTGACTGGTGAAGCTGTGCCCAAAGAGGTAAGTATGTGAACAGATCTCGATCAAGAGGAAGGCTAAGTTGAACTTATTTCTCAGTCAACGAGACTATCCACCGGCAACCTCTCGCCAGCATACATACTACGTGTAGGACTCTGTCTAGTCTTCATGCATGTCCTTTGAGGGCTCACTAGCCTTGCTTCATTAGTACTGATACACTTATCCAAAAGAGCATAGGCAGTTGGACTGGGGTTGTCGTGACTCGACGATGTGCTTCTTACCAATATCAGGAGTACTATGCCGTTCAGTGGAAGCTTCCAAGATCGGTCTTCTAGGTGACGAGCATTGCTGTATCTTAGCAGAGCTGGGCAGTGGACCACACGGCAAACATTGGCATCTACGATGGCAAAACGGGATCTTCCCTACTAAGACTGCTGCCGTCGTGTGGCCTGCAGTAGCTTGAGCTCCCGTCAGCTCTTAGTGCGCCCAGAAACGGCAGACCAAGTACCTGCCGAATGTGCTGATCTGAATGGCTTATGAAAAGCTAGCCAGTCCCGCCAGGGCAGCGAGGCTCAAGATTGGTTCGTGTTAGCCTTTGCGGCTGGGCGACGCCAGCTCATTTTGCAGTAGAGCGGCACCATGAGATCATCGCTGCGGTTTTCTTGGATTAGGCTCCATGAAGGGAACGGGCTTTGCAAGATCCGGCTAGCTAGCTAGCTGCGGTGTTTATTAGGAGGTCACACCTTGGCGAGATATCGAGCTTGGCTGTTAACGCGGGTTGATGTCTTAGAGATCCTATAAAGAAGCTCCCGGTTGATCTCTCGAGCAGCACGTGAGGCTCTTTTGATGGTTACTTCTCCGCTACCTCTACCACATCATCTCCGCCTTTTCTAAGGCCCTCCCCCCTCTGCCTAAGATGACAGTAAAATCCGTGTTCCAGGCATCGCTGCTTGGCGGCCTGGCGGTCTCCTTTTCTGCCGCGAAGCCGCTCTGTGTCATCGGCAACGGCACCGAGAACGCCTCGCAGAAGCTCGCCGATCCCGCCTATGGCCCTATCCCGGGCGAGGACTCAGTATATAACAACTACTTCGGCGTGGACCCGCCGTTCCCGGGCTACCTGCGGGACGCCGTGCTGCCGACGAAGAGGGGGCCTCCCGGCGTCGACGACCAGGTATGGCAGAACCTGCTGTCCGCGGAGTGGATCATCTTCGATTTCTACCAGAAGGCGGTGGAGACGTTCAACGCGACGGCCTTCGTCGCGGCCGGCTACCCGAACACCACGTACCAGCGGATCCAGGAGATCCGCAACAACGAGGCCGGCCACCTGCGCATCTTCCAGAACATGATCTCGCCGACGTCGGTGAAGCCGGGCGCCTGCGAGCACGCCTACCCGTACTACGACGTGACGTCCTTCCTGGCGCTCGTCACGGTGCTCGAGATCTCCTCGATGGCGTTCCTGACGGGGCTGGTGCAGCAGGCGAAGCTCCCCTCCTCGCAGGGCGCCTTCCTGGCCATCGCCGAGGTCGAGACGCGCCACGAGGTCTGGAGCCTGATCGAGATCTGGGGGGAGAACCCGTTCGGCGGGCCGGCGGACACGGTGTTCCCCTACGCCAACGAGATCCTCGACACCACGAACGCGTTCATCGTGCCCGGGTCGTGCCCCAAGGAGAACCCCGTGTACCCGTCCCCCCGCCAGGGCTTGCCGGCCCTGAGCGCCGCCAAGGACACGGCGTCGCTGCTGCCCGGGTCGACCATCGAGCTGACGTTCCCCGACCCGGCCAACCAGCCCAAGTTCGCCGCCGGCAAGCAGTACTACGGCGTCTTCTTCCACGCCGTGTCCAACTACAGCGTGCCCATCGACACCGCCGACTTCCCCGCGAAGCCCATCACCGTCACCATCCCCAAGAACTTTGAGACCAAGGGCGTCATCGTCGCCGCGCTCGCCGACACCCCCGGCGCCCCGACCAAGGAGACCATCGTCGCCGGCCCGGCCGTGATCCTCGAGCAGCCCGCTGCTCTGGGTACGGCGCTGCTCTAAGCCGTCCCAGATCTCGTCCATCCGCTAGCCAATCAAGTCTATCGGCTTGTGTCGATGTACATGCCGCACCCCAAGGACGCGGGTGTTGGCAACGCTGTTTGAAAGGAAATAAATATTGCGTGGTACATATTTTCGTGGTTTGGATTCTCGGAAGCGATTTAATCATAGACCTTAATAGAAGCCTAATATGTTACAATGACTTAAGGTTAGACTCTGACCAACTCTTCCTGTATCTCTTGACGCTTGCGCCTCTACGTGAGAGATAATTGAATATACGTGCGAGTGGGAGAAAAAAATACAAGTTGAGAAATACTCACTATGAAACTATTATAAGCTCCCACTAACACTTTGACTTTCCTTATCGCATGACCGTTTATTCATCTTGGTCCATGTCGATTAGTTAGCCTGACCACAAAGGCTCTAGAATGAATGATATTTCTTGGTGTTATTTTCAAGGTCGGAGGTTGGAAGTTGGGGACTGAATTAAACTCATCCTAATCCCGTACATTTGGCATTGTAATAAATCATGAGATGTCAGCGTACCCATACTACCAACCCTTAATGCACAGATTTATAAAAGCTTTGCTAGTTTAGTATAGAGAGCAATACTCGTTGCACTTATATGCCTTTTCCTTTTCTTCCTTTCTCTGTCGGCCAAACATATCAACCCGTCTTGCAGAAAACGGCTCCCAGGGTATTACATATGTGTATTTCGTTAATTATGCTATGTTGGTTCCTTCACTATTAGTTAAAACTCATCCACACATGACAATTCTCTTATTTTATATTTTATATTATTCGTAATTATTATGTCGTTCATATTATTGATATCGTCTATGACATACTTCTGCTGGCTCACAATTAAGCCACAGCCAAGCAGTCTCTTTGCACACATGTAATACAGCGAAACCTTGCTCTCGCAGCCCAATAGTTCCCCATATGCTTTAATCATCACTCAATCATCCAAACTCCAGTCAGTGCACTGCCCCTGTCATCCGTATATTTACATATGCAACGCCGGGTTTTGCCAACCCAATACCTGCCACATTCTCCATTGCTGAGTACGTCGTTACTGGTGACATTGCCACAATGTCACTACTACATTAGCTGAGCGGTGCCAGGAAGTGCTCACTAGCAGCTGAAAGAGCCGCGTGACACCTAGGGATTGCAGCTGGACCTCCAGTTGTATAGTTCACCATGACCGAGTGATTTGGAACATCTATGCTTTCCGAGAGCGAGCCGCAGTGCCGTTGGCCTTCTTAGACCCAGTCGCCGTGGCCTGTCCGTTGGCAGAAGTGTGCGCAATAACATGAGGATCAGGGAGAGGCGCCTGCGACATGCGGCGAAGTGTCTTGCGCGAACTAGGCGCCTTTCGGTCTTTCTTATATGTGGCGAAGTAGAACGAGATAAACAAGACGAGGTAGGAGGTGAGTGTGCCCATTCCAGCAAAGGCGGCGAACTCCTCGCCGGCGCACTTTCCAGCATTTGGCATCCACTGGAAGTAGGTGGACGTGAAGTAAGTGTAAGATGCGAAGTAGACAAAACCTGACGTTTGATTAGCAAAACTTGATTGTTTCTAGGTGCCACATTCAACATACCAAGATCGATAACGAACTGGATAATTTGGAGACGAGTGATCCACTCCTTCCACCAAATCTTAATGCCCCTAGCACTTTGGAAGTAATACCAGTACATGACGACATGAACAGTCAAGTTCAGGGTAATGGGGACCCATGAGACTGAGGTCGATCCAATGAGTTGGGTGTAGCAGAGGAAAGCGGTCGCGCCATGGTGGTAGCAGTGGAGGAAAGCTAAGCAGTCTGATGTTAGTATTCTGGGGAGTCAACGTAGCAAGAGACAGTTTGTACTTACTCAGGGGCTTCTTCTTTAAGAAGAGGAAGACAGTATCCAGGAATTCCAGGTATTTAGTAAGGTAGTTCAACTGCCTAATGTCAGCAGTCTTGGCTAAGACTTGTGGGAACCGATGGGGAAAAGGGGCTTGTGCATACGTAGTACAGGACGACCAAGGGCTGAGTCCAACCACCTTCGGTATGACAGATGGCATAGAAAATGCCATGTCGGGCGAGAGTGGGTAAGAGTTGTTCAATAAAGAGGACGAGGAGGATCGCACTAATTGAAGTGAGGATGAAGTTATGGATTAAGAATAGACTATTAAGCTTGAATGGCTCCCGGTTGCGCATCCATTCGCGACCACCAAAGATGATACTATAGTATACAACAGAGAAGATGAGAGATTCTTTGAGGGTCGACAATGGGGTTTTGCCCGCGACGAATCTGAAATCCTCGGCAGGGTAGCCAACAACGGTCTCGAAAGCCTTGCTAAAGTAAGGCCACAGTAGCACGCCAAAGGGTCGGTCGAGGGTTGGCACGGGGAGAGATTCCCACAACGCAGCGGGTGCCGGGGTGGCCATGGTGCGTAGATGGCTCGACGACGATTGAGGTTGTTGGCCGGTCAATTGGAAAAGGCTACGCGCAGAGGCTTGCGCGAGAGTAAGCGAGTGAGCGAGAATGAGGCACCAGCAATGGCGCAACCAGAACTGGTAGTAAAGAAGATGTTGAAGGAGTGACAAGAAAGGGTCGAAGCGGAAGGGCGATTAAAAAAGGAAACCCCTACGGCGCATCCGTCAAGCCAGTAGAAAGTAGTGAAGAGTCCCGAGAGTCGTAGAGAAACCAGAATCCCGTGGTGAAGTAGGGGAAGGAGGGTTCATTAAACTTTCAAAAGGGGAAACCCATAACAGTTTTTTTTTTTCCCCCTACCGTCTGTCATCAAAAGGCAATTGGGGGGAACCCCTGTCGGTTATCAAGATTGTCTCCTCCTACTGCTCAGATTGCACGGATTCTCGGACTCCTCGGCACGGAAACCAGCTCACAAGCCACCGCTGCTGCTTCACTCAGCGCCGGGAGCACGTGCTCTTCTTAAAGTTTACCGTGGCTCACACAGTGAGAACAGCACATGTATTTCGCACTGCCACTCTCCTTTACGCGTCCCAAGGGCTACCCGCAAAATCAACTCCGACATGTAAGCTATGACAACACCTATTTTCATTGAGGTAGACCTTCATATTGAGTTGGGATTTAAATGGCTTGAATGCGTTAGGATTATCGCTAGCCTACGAAAAAATATCCAAATCTCGGGTACAAGTTGCATACGCGCATAGTGCAAGCGGTGTAGTGAGTGCTAAGAAAGTCACCATTCTAAGGTTTAGCATTAAATAGCAAGACTCAACCATGCTATTTAGAAACCTAGTTATGAGACGTATTTCTATACTATAGATTTACAGTGCTAAGAAGAGAACCACCCCTCACTCTCTTTTGAAGCAAGTCCGTCCACGCATCATCTAGTGGAGTCTCAGCAAGACAGCTACTAGAATAATCAGGAGAACCTACCGACGTGAACATCTAGTGGGAAACCCTTTCTCGAACGAGCAACCTGACTGAGGACTAGTGACAAGAGATGAAATATTGTTATATTTGGCTTACTGAGGCGGGGCGATCAGATTGCAGACACCCCTCAGCAGACTACCTTTTAAAGTGTATATTCATGAAGCATGCATGAGTTCCTGTATTCGTACCCTGCAGGCTATTAAATATTTCAAAGAGTATAACATAGACTTCAAGGGTATATGTCAGCATTTGCTGATCTGCCTTACCTATCTCATGGTAGCCTGTGTAGCCCCTACTTGCCTCTATATCTAAGTCAGTATCAATAAGCCTCATTCGGTGAAAAATAATCCAAAGATAGAACGATGAATAGGTGTTGCTTTGTTTCGATATTCAGATACGAAGCAGTCTAAGAAGATCCACTGCGAGCAGAACCTACCCATGGCCGGGTACACAGAGTTTTATAAGACTTACAGCTATTCCCAAGACAGGGGTCAAGCCGTCTAGAGCTTTCCCTCGTTTCGCTGGCACATGTCATGCCCTTTACCTTCGCTATGGAAACCCAGTGAGTTGTACGTTGCGATATAACTAGTGAATGAGATGCCTCTCTAACAACCTATCATGTCTTGACAGAACGATAACCGAGTTAGGAAATGAGAAGCTTTGCTAAAAAAAAAAAAAAAAAAAAAAAAAAAAAACCGGCTTCTATATTGTACTCCTAAGATATTTTGCCATTGTTGTATAGGGAGTTAGATTTATAGATTATCGTAGGTTCTTGCAATGGCCTGACTATGTTATAATGCATATCAGAGCATAAGGTATGACTTGATACTTTAGGCATAAAGTGATGCTAAAGGGTGTTAATGGGGGCTTGAGTAAAGTCGCGAGCGTTAGGTGATTGGGAAGCCACGACGATGGCAGATGAGCTAGATTAGACAAAACTGTATAAGACGGAAGGCCACGATATAGTTCAGACGTAGACGGACAAATACGACCTATGCATGACGTTCGAGCTATGCCGAGCTATGTCGAGCTTGCCGACCAATGAGAAGCTCCAACGCCCAGACCACAGACAGTCTGAATCCGAGCAATCAGGGCCTTGGGAGACCTGCGTAGCGGACCCATACACCCCCATAAATCGAGCCTGTTGCACCAATCATCTATGGCTGCTTTGCGAGCGGCTTCTCCTACTCATCTTTTCTTCTGCCACGGTCGGGTCAGGTCAGGTAATCAATCATTCGATGGGAGAATTTATTACACGACTCAATCCACCACCAGCCCGACATCACCAACTGTCACACTCACCTCGTTAGCTGTGCTACACCCACCCACTCTCCGCTCTACCACCCTCTCTAGACGCCTTCGATTCGCTATGTCTTCCACCTCTCTCCTCCGTGTTGCCGTCCGCGGCCCTACTCAGTCCTTTTTTCGCGCATACCGTCCGGTCGCTCCCTCTCGGGCCAGCGCATCTTTCGTCCCGGGTCTGATCGCTGTCTCCAGTCTCAACTTCAGCACCACCGTTTTCCGCCGAAGCGAACACCAAGAGGAGAGCTTCGAGGAATTCACTGCCAGGTAAGGAGATGAGCACCCTACGAGCAAGAAGGACCGAGGACAATTAGAGCCGCTGTCGGGTGTTTTCGGCTGCGGATTGAGCTGCACTGTAGCCCAACCTGGACCTGCTAAGAATCTGCGACGCGGATCAATTGACTCTCGAGAACTCTTGTCAAGGTGAATCGGAAGCTAATAAAGAATGTGCTGCAGATATGAGAAGGAATTCGACGGTGTGCAGGATGTTTTCGAGCTCCAGGTTCGTCAGTCCCTTTTACGACACACAGACATCCACCCACAGCTCCACCCACGATCCCTCGACCCGATCCTACCAAAGTCCACACCCCGATTAAATAACTAGAGCAAATCGATTGACTGACATTTCTACCCAGCGAAATCTAAACAATGCCTTCGCCTATGATCTCGTTCCCTCCCCTTCTGTACTCCAGGCCGCCCTGAAGGCTGCGAGAAGAGTCAATGACTTCCCCACCGCTGTGCGCATCTTCGAGGGTGTCAAGGCTAAGGTTGAGAACAAGGGCCAATACCAGCAGTATCTCGATGAGCTGAAGCCCCTGCGGGAGGAGCTCGGCATTGTGCTGAAGGAGGACCTGTACCCAGAGGAATCCAAATAGATCCAATCGCCTCCGCCTCAACCAAGCGCGGACTTTCACCAAGAGCTAGGGTCAGCCCTTTCGAACAGGCGAGCGGCTGAACGGCCCAGGCTTTGAATCTCTCAAGGGGACCAACTCGACGGGGGCAAGCAGCTCAGGGAGGGGTGAGGACCCATGGGCGGGCTAGTATTCTTGGATGCTAATACCCACCACGTGTATATGTCTAATACTATTACAACAACCTTTACCAACCGCATTAGAAATTCAAGTGTTCTCCGACGGCAAGGCAAGGAAATAAAGGAGGGCAGCTGGAGGGCAGCAATGGGCGATGATAGAGGCGAGACAGCTAGTATTTTCCTTATCTTGTAAAGCATCTTTGTTCAATCGAAGCACCCGTCACCGCTATCTTCAGAGGAATTCTTCACGGCTCAATCGGGTACTTCATGTGGGGGGATACTTGAAGACGTGAAATGATTGATTTTGAGCAAACTGACTT
This sequence comes from Xylariaceae sp. FL1651, assembly GCA_025201745.1. Lineage (NCBI taxonomy): Eukaryota > Fungi > Ascomycota > Sordariomycetes > Xylariales > Xylariaceae > Xylariaceae sp. FL1651. The sequence continues at coordinate 268,474 of MU624241.1, forward strand.
GATTATTCAAGATAAACTGTCGGCTAGCCTAGGAAAGCCCAAAGATACCCGACCATCTGCGGGTTGGATACGGCAGTTAGGCACCTCTTTCTATTCCGTTTACCGTTTCAACATTATACCTTTCGCCTCTGCCTTCGAAGTGGCATCTTCAGGTTATGTCACACCGTTATGAACAGGAGCACACTCGAGCACGATAACACACCAAGCCCCTCTCTCAGCATAACGCCGATATCTATAATTTGCAGTGGCCGTGAACCTTGAAATACCGGCAACATCCCCTTCCGTTTCAAAACGATAGGAAACTTGAGCCAATGATTCGGTAGCTACTATTTGCGTGTACTTTGTCTGTGCCACAGGGCATATGCTTCGATGCCTTTGCCTACCATGCTTGTCGCCGACGGAAATAGGGTATACCTATCGAGAGATATAGCTAGTAGCGTCATGGCGACATGACTTAGAGACCTACGCTATGCAAATTCAACTTAGATAGTTACATCTTCATGATTTGCCTTCCTACGCACCAGGATAAACTGTCACAGAGATTCAGGGTCTACGAATAAGAGAGAACCACACAGATTGCATTGTGTCCTTAAGCAAGCTTAGCTACTCAGTACAAATCTACACAACCTCCGATGCTTCCCTGCCTGCCTTGTTGGGCCCTCTAATGGGTAGAGACTAGCCGCAATAACAAGATACCATAGGTTGCCTCTGGATCGTACCTTAGCACCCACTCTTCGCTCCTCATCCTTTCGTCTACATGTTCTTCATTCCTCGTCTAGTTCTTTCGCATTGAAGAAAAGACACTGGGAGAAGATAGTACTGGTACCTCATCTAGGGGTATTTCACACAATTTATAACACGAAACGCCCCTTCTTGAGGCTGCAAAACAAAAGCGAAATAAAAAAACCAGCACAAGCGGCAGTATAGAAGGGGAAAATCACATATATAATTCATTTTCTCGTTTTCTGCCGTTTGTTCTGTGCCAGGGGTGCGGTGCGAGGCCTGTTTCTGTTGCAAAATAGGGAGACGGAAATATGAAATCGTAATTCCAGCCGCCGTCTATGTATGGGCTGCTTTTTAGCCACATGCGGACCTGAGGCCGTTGACATCTAGGTTCGGTGCTATGTTCTGTCTTTTTCCATATCTGATTCATCGAAATGCTCTATGGGCTATCATATCTGACCATCAGAAGCCGATCATCAGTGGGAGTGTCCGGTATAGTGGGGGATTGTGGTTTAGTCGTTAAGATTCTGAAAGGCTGTATGTATGCTTTGCTCTACAGGATGGAGTAGGCGACGACAGCTAGTACATAGATTAGGCCACATGCTCCAACGAGGGAGGAAGCCAGTGACTGTTTAGTCCCTTTAGGAACTGTCTAGTTATTGTTGTTGTTGTTATCATCGTCGTCGTCGTCCGCACTAATTAGCTTCATATATAAGCAATGACTTCGCCAAACCGGACAAGGGGCGGGTGAATGCCACAAGTGGATTTATGTGATGCCTATCCAGACTATCACCCTGAAGAATTCTCGAGATTGTTGAAATTTACAGTGAGCATCTATCCAGATGTTCTAAAATTTTGTGTCACGCAAGTAAGATATCCGATTAGCTCCCGGTCCTTGGTTGAACAATGCAGCATTTTGAATGTTGTTTCCAGCTCCCGTAGGTCCATCGAATAGACCCATTGGCGGCGCAGGGCTACTACCCCGACTACTACTCGGTCCCCCCATTGCACTTGGTCCCCGGTTGCCATTACGCGGGCTCATGAGCCCTAGGGCGTTGAGCCTGGGACTGCGGGGAACGCTGGACTGTCTGGTTTCTCTGCGTCCATTCCTCGCTGCTTTGAGTTCTTCCCTGAGTCGGTTGAGTTCCATCTCGCGCTCACGTACCAGGTTCTTTTGCTCCTTCACCTGCTGAGCGAGTTCCCTGACTTCACTTCGGGCCTGGACTTTGTTGACTTCGACCATGTTCTCGTCAGCTTTGCGCTGCAGCTCTTCGATTTGCTTCTCGTGGCCTCGATTCTCAGCTGACATATCAGCAGCGCGTTGAGATGCTTGGCTGTATAGGTTTTGCTTGTACTCGATATCGCTTTGCATCACGATCACCTTCTTCTCCAGTTGCTGAACCTGCGCATTGGTCGTCTTCAAATTCTTCTCCAGTTCTGCCAGCTTAACAAGTTCGGGGTTAGATGAGCTGAGAAGTGCATCACTAGCCTCGGCTAACTTCTTCTCAAGTTCTGCTCGTGTCGCCTTCAACGTAGCTATTTCCGTCTGACGGGACTCGAGACTTCCTCTTAAGACGGATGCCTCTTCTTTAGCAGTCCTACACTCAGCTTCGAAAATGCCGCGGTCTTTTAGAGCATCCATATAGCTTTTCTGGATCTTGTTGATGGAAGACACATAGCTGTTGACTTCTCTTTGAGCTCGATCACTGAGTTGTCGAAACTCGTTCTCTCGTGTCTTGCTCTCTTCTAATTTTGCTTCTAATTCAGAAACCTGCAGTGTGTTAATAAAAGTAACTCATGGATTGATACGCAATAGAGAAAGCTGACTTTTGCGGACAGGGCCTCTAGCTTATCAACCGATACTACAACGGTAGCCTTCCCTGAATTTTGACTGAGATCATTTCCCAGGCTTTTAAGTGAGTCATCGACATGGCTCCACATTGTTACCACTTGTGGTTGAGACATCTTTGGTCTTTTTGATAGACTCTCATCATTGCCATCTTCCACCTAGATCATTGGTTAGCGCTTGTCGACACCAGCAGCATACAAACCTGACTCACATGAGATCGCTTCCGACTGCTAGGAAGCTGGTCTGTGCTCAGTCTCGAAGCACTAAGCTGTGTTGCCTCAATCTGGGAGCTCGCGGCATAAAGGTCATCAAAGATGTCGGTTGGAAGAGACTGAGGCTCCCAGTAAAAGTCATCTTCATCGTCCTCGGGCATCTGGATACGCCTGGCGAACTTGTCGGCGATCGAGAAAATTGTTTCAGAAGGACCCGGCTCCTCGACGGATCTCATTGCTTTCACTAGGGCAAGCATAAGAACGTTTTTTCGTTCCAGTGGTTGCAAGTTCTCCATAATACGCATGTTTAGGTGTTGAATAGAGGCGATGTTAACGAGTGCTAATGTGACTGGAGGGGTACTCTGGTCCGTTGATGGCACTAATTCCTGCCTAAATGTGTGGTCGAAGGCAATAACAGCGTCGAAGTTCCTGGGAATAGAAGACGGCTCATCCGTAGTAGAAGACACAGCGACGGTCAGTGCATGCTGGGCAACTGCAGCACCAACGATCTCCTGACCACATCGAATATAGCGATAACCTCTAGCCTGTATCACATGGCCAAGTAGATCTACTAGCTTTCCTGGCCGGACAAGGATGAGAATTTTCTTGTTTGAGTTCAAGTCCCGAAGATTGTCGAGAAGTTCGGCCACAAAGGAGAACTTTGCATTCGAACCAATGACATGTTTTGCGATCTGTTCTGGTGATATGGATGCCACTGCATCAAGAAAAGGAGGGAAGTCACAAATATCGAAAAGACGGGAGAACATAGCATCAAGTTTCTCGATAGTGTCTCTCTGCGGCGTTGCATGCGGAAAGACCCGAAATGAGGAGTTATACTCATGGATCAAAGTCTCATTTTCACGAATGATGTCGTTATATTCCGGCCGACTACTCGTTGAGAAGGGGAGTGTGATGAGGTACTCGCTAGGGCCTGTCGGCACATGGGGCAATAGGCTCCGTGGATAGTCTGTTTGCATCTCCTCTTCGTCCGAGTTTATAGAGTCTGGATGAGGGCCGGCAATAGAGCCGTCATCCGTTGGAATTGAGGGACTAGCATCTACATCATTCTCAATAGACAGCGTAAGAGTAGACGGGTCCAAAGTCACTGGTTGCTCTATTTGAGGCCCACTGTATGCTTGCAGGGGAACGGGCTCTGCCAGGATATGCCCGTGAGAAGGATTAGAGTCCGTACGAGCGTGCGCCACCTCGGATGTCGAGGACCCAGTCAGATCCTGAGATGTCTCGACAGACGGAGGTAGAAGAATCGGAGAGATTAGTGGAGCAGGGGTGTCGACTGTTAGAGCATTTTCACCATCAACTTGAGCTTCCGGTTGAGGTGTAGAAATTTGCGCGACACGGGGGACAACTTCTAGCGACACTGGTGATGCTGATCTGGTAACAGAAGGTCTGCCGAAGTTCTGCTCTCGGAGAAGTCTCATTTTCTCTTTTGTCGATCGAGGCGTCGCCGCCGCTGCAGATGTGCCATCCATGTTGGTGGACGTCACGGATCTTCCTTGCTGCGATCGCTCGATTGTAACGCAGTGCGGACTTCGATCTCGACTCTCCCGTGCTGGCGAGGCGGTTTCTTGACGTGACGCAGCGTATAATTCGGCTTCTTGTCCTCTAGAAGCAGTGGGTGATATTCTGGTATTGCCGTCCAACTCACTTAAAGCTTGACTTGAGTCCTGAGAGTTAGCTTGCGCTCCCTTTTGACTAGACGTAGTCTCAGGTACGGTCCTATCTTCTTCAAAGACAAAAAACTCTGACTGGCTTTGCGAGGTAGCGTCTCCAGGATGGCTGCTTAGAGGCTGAACGATCTGAGCTGCTTGAGAGTTGCTCGGCGTCGAAGCTCTGTTAGTATCATGCGAATACTGGCTTGCTGATTCCTGAGAGATTTGCGCGCTGGGATCCTCTTGACAGGACGCAGGCCTTGTGTCGTTGTGAGATGTGGTAGCTGAAGAAGTTGCAGGAACAATATTCCAGTCAAATGCTGGGTTTGATTCACCGACAGGCCTTTGGGATGGGCCGGTAATCGTCGTGTGTGATGGGAGGGGTTGGTATCGATTAAGTGCAGGATTAAATACCGAGTTTGTAGAGGTATTTGGGTTTGTTGTTTGCCCAGAGATGTTAACAAAATGAGGGTCCGGCTGACGAGAAGGGATACCTGAGGAAGAAAGAGCTGCGCTTCCCGGTAGTAAACACTCCAATGCGCTCGCAGTTAGCGGACCCCCGGTAGTTTGGCTCCCAGCGAGAAAGCCGGCGGACTCGAAAAAGCTATTGTGCGCCTCGGAGGCTGAGGTACCCGATATCTCCTGCGAATCTGGGATGACTCGTCGGTCTTTCGCGATAATATCAGGATGGCGCGTGCGCTTTGGCAGGGTAGACTGGGAAGATTGCGCACTACTCTGCGAAGGTGGGATAACCTGAAATTCTGAACGGTCAAAAGGTAGTGCACCAGGCAGCTCAACCACTATCTGGGGACCTTGAGTTTTGGCAACCCTTCCGGCCTGGGCTAAACTGTCAGCCTCCAAGTCTTGATATCTCGATTCTGAGCCCACACTCTGGGCGTGAGCAACAGCGGGATTGTCGCCTTTATGATCTTCTGTCTGCTGTCGTTGGTTCGCCCCCTCCCCCTTATTCCTACGGGATCTCGAAATCGTCCTATCCGAATGTCTCCGCTCGACTTTTATCTTTTCGCGTTTCCAGTTGGGAACCTGCACGGGATCCGTGTCTTGCGTTGATTTTTGCGTTGGTTCTTGTGTTGACGCTTCGGTCGCGTGGCTAGGCGCATCGACGACCTTGGGCGCCTGTTTGTTCTTCTTGGCCCTCCAGGCGTTGATTGCAACCTCCGTTACGTTCGCTGCCGGCTCCTACACTAAAGTTAACCACCTAATCCGAGCACAGTAGACCAGCGCTCCCTGGGGCAGGAGAAACGTACCCAAGTTGGGCTGAAGGGGCGACCGTTCTTATCGGTGCCGTCCCAATCTATCAGATATCGAATGCTCCCGTCCCTTACTTGCTCGTCGATTATGTCACGAATGGTGTACCAGCCTTGGTTGTCGCTGGCCCGCGGTTCCGACTTTCGCTTCTTAGGTTTGGCTTTGGGCTTTTCTCGAGTACGCTTTCGGGAGTTGGGAGTTGTTTTGTTGGACTTGTCTAGGCCGGCCGAGTTCATTGACGGGATTGTTCGTCGAGGACGATCTGCAGCAACATACAGCCCATAATTAGTCTCCCGCCCCCCAAAAAAATCAGTGATGCCGATATCGAAATCAACAACAGGAGGGATCTCGGGTTTATGCGCGACGAAAGTGGTCCTCACCGTGGCCGTCCTGCGCCGTTGGGAAGTCCACTAATACAGGTGTAAGTCGTCAGCCAACAGAAAGTCGTTTTAACGACTGATTCACACAAGGATGCTACGTACTGCTGAGCCTTGCGTTGGCGGTTGCTACCGGACAGCCGCGTGGCAGGGGATCGACTGCCGAAGCCTGTGGCTGAAGGTTAGCGTGGCTGGTCAGCAGACCTCTCTCAGCAGACATCCTCGCTAGAATATAGACAGCCTAGTGCCTGCATGTTAGGGCGCTTTAGCGGATTCAGCGGCCACTTACATGCAACTATATCTTACCCAACCCAACCCAACCCAACAAAGGTGTCGAAATAATGGCGCAAAAAGTGCAGCAAAGATGCATATGACTCAGGCAGGAGGCGATCCACTCGGGTATCGATGAACCTACCAAGAAAAGAACCGTTGCGTAAATCCTCTTCGACGGTTGATGGTGTATATGAACACTCTCGTAGATGCGCAGAACAACCCTCGTGGGAGTGAAATTTGTGAAATGCCACGGTCTCAGGGCTTCGCAGAAGCTCTGCACAAAGATTCGCTCTTACATTCACTCTTAGATTAGAGAGAACAAGTTGAGTCAAATGCGGCAGGTAGAGACGTGTTCTGAGACTTTAAGCCTGGCAGCAACAGGAAGGGACGTGCAGAAGTGCCTCGACAACGGGTGGCGATATATGTTCCCATGTGAACAGCGGTTACTGAGGCGAAATGTAACGAACTATGCTGTGCAGGACTTATATGTTCGAGGAACCTACACTAGAACTATAACTGGGAAACCTCATGGTTTGAATAGCTTCAAAGCCTTAAGACTCGAGAGCCGGAAGTGCTCAGAGACAGGACTTATACTCATTCGGTGAAGACCACAGGGGACCGTAACCCGAAGCTCGTTGTACTTGAGCTAACTCTACTTTAATGTGAATTAGCCGTATCAGGTATATTATAGATATTATAGATATTATAGATATATAATATATGGATATATGGTGTTATTTAAGAGACCTCGAGTTGTATTAGAGCAAATACATTAAGGAAACAAATCCAATAGGTGTAGGTAAGCGATACAGAGAAAAGGCGTCTAGATGGATTCACCGACCAAGAGAACAAATTGAGCGAGACGTCTCAACTGTACCAGTAATATATGTGGTGACCTGGCTGGTGGTTTTAGAAATGGGTATGTATGTAATCAAGCAAAAATGGCGGGACGTCATAGCCAGAAATATTAGGTTAAACTCCCTACCTGGGCTAAGGAACCATAACCCTTTTGAAGCAGTGACAGTGAATGACCCAGTTATGGCAAATATTGGAGACTCGTTTTAGGCAACTGGCATTTGTGAGTGCTCTTTCAGGGCAATCAACATAGAGATTGGTCACATTGATAGCTCGTCCTTATGATTCAAGTAACTCTAAGGTATATTCTTAACTTTTTATGAGAACGGGAGAGACCATCAGGGTTCGCTAATAGACGTATGTCGGCACGAAGGCTATGGCCCGAGAGGCCCAATGACCGGAACAGCGACCTAGCTTCATAAATTGTATTTCGCTATAAGCTAACTAATCTTCAGTTCTTAGGTCATATCCCACGCTAAATATGAATACAGGAACCAGAAAAGACGCGCCGTCTTCTATAGAAACATGGAACTGGGTAACATGTGTAGGTATATAAGAGGAAACAACGCGAATATAGCAACGGCAATGCCGTCAACAAGGCCATCGAGAGAGTATACACCTCAACGCCCCCTGAATGTACCTTGACAGGAATGATAGCACGCATCATGCTCCAGGCGTGGGTGTTTTGTACGTGTCCGTCCGTTTACTCATACAGCATCGCATAATACACATCCTATCTAGACAGCCGACCGTTGCCCCGTCTATTTTGTATGAACCATTTGTTCTGTTACCTAGCGAGTAACTCACCCGAGTCAATCAGGGCCTTGAACTTATCCTTCGGCTCCTGAAATATGTAATCTGGCCCGCGCACCACGCGATCCACCTCTTCCAAGACGAAGGGGTAGACGTCCTTCCAGGCATTGCGACCCATCCAGCAATCGAGGTGTCCATAGCCGGGCACCACGCGTCGACGGTACTGGATGCCATCGTCTTTACGGGTGCCAAAGGCCTCGGTGAGGACTTCGTAAGTCTTCTCTGTGCTCTCGGGGCTGAGCACGGCATTATCACGACCGACAAACAGCAGGAAGGGAATATTGCGGAGCTTGCGGACGTTCTCGGGCGTGTCAAGACGCTCGTACAGGGGCCCGTTGGACATGACGTGGCCCTCAAAGCCCTGCTTCATGAGCAAATGTAGGAGCGTCATATTAACACCACTGAAGAAGCGGTCGATCTGCCGATGCGTCGCCTCGTTGAGGTTGCGGTGGTTCCAGCAGCGCGCAAACACCAGTGAGATCCGGTGGCAGCTCGCGTTATTGCAAATTTCCTTGCGCTCATCCGGCATGAACCGCAGCAGCTCGTTCAGCGCCTTTTGGAGGTAACTGTCATCTTTCCCCGTGCTGCAGCTAAACCAGTTGCCCGCGAAGAACCGGTACAGCGTGTCGGCAGGTATCGGCAGAGCCATGATCCTGATCATGTTCAGGCAATTCCAGATTGGGTTCATGAATACCTGGCTGCATGTCACGCCCTTTACCCATTTTGCGGGAATGGTGCCGTCAAGCAACCCTGTCGAGAAGGCTACGCTGCCCATGCAATGTGCTATCGTATATATGCTCTCAGGCTCGACCCTAATCTTATCCTTTTCGCTTTCGGGCGCGTCAGGGTCAGGCACAGCATATGTGGGATAGTGCTTGCGGATGTATTCCAGACACGCCTTGATATCAAGTCGCGCATCAAAGGTTGTCCAGTTTTTATGAGCCTCCATCAGCGCACCGATGCGATGAACCGTAATGAACACGCGGTAGCCCGCGCGCTGGAAGTAGTTGACAGCATTCAGCTGGATCGTCGGCAACGCAAATATTTGATGGTCCACAGAAGCACCCGGGATCATGAATAGGTTCTTTGTTTGAATGGAGGTGTTAGTTGGCTCCCACATATGCAGACTAGTGACAACGCCGTCCCGGGCTGTAACCGGAAAGGTTCGGTATTGCGTGTTATTAACGAAGCCCGAGTAAGTCTGGCTGGGATATTGTAGAGGCGTGAGAGGCGCTAAGAATAACGAGAGAGACTTTCGTGTGAAGAAGTTCACAAAATTCGCTGCGCTCTTCATTTTGTCGAAGATACTGCCACCAGTTGGAGTCAGCGTTAGCATCTCGCAAAGGAAGTCTTGCGGCTCGATTCGCATGATGCCCTTGGCAACAATTTTGCCCGCCGGACAGTATTCCACACCGGTCGTTTGTGTTCTTTCTCCCTCGGAAATCGTAACGTAGAGGGTGCTAGTGGACTTCCAGAAGTGTGTTGGTGACAGCGCAACTGAAGAATCGACCACCTTGTAACCGTGGAAGTGAAGTTTTCGCCTATTTATACCATACATGTCAAAGTCATAAGTGAGATTTCGGGTTCCAGGCGCTTTGGTATCAACTAGGAACAAGTTGAATTTTCCCCGCTGAACCATGAAGGGGGATCCCTCAAGTGTTGGGCAGACGAAGGTGCCTGTCAACGTCGCTGCATGCAGAGGATCGTGTACGATAGACCTAGTATTGAAAGATTGAACGCTGAGGAAGAATCGTGCGGTTTCGCACATAGATTTTGCAGTTCTAGCCGCAAGATCGTAGATGTCGGGGCTGTCTTTCGACAAGTCGTAGTTGTTGCGATGAATAAACCCAGACATCACCTCAGTGAAGCCGAAGCCGCCGTCCTTCATGCGATGGGCAGCCGTTATTGAGTTGTGCTCATGGACGATCCTCTCGTTTTCCTCTCTCTCCTCCAAACGCTCCAACCACTTACCCCTTCGTTTGGGGTTTGGGTGTTGGGGGTTTCCAAAGAGATCCAGCATGTCATTCGGTTCCTTACTGATGACAAGACCCCTGCTTTTCGCATACAAATCCACTGAGCGTTCTGCTAAAGCCGTTATGGTTGCAAGTGGATTGGCTCCAAGCGCGGCGGGTATAACCGCAGCATCTGTGACAATGAGACCCCGGTGCGTGGCTGCCCCATCTCCGGTAAAGACTTCTCCGGCATGGTTAGTTACACCAGTCCTGGGAGAGTCGGCCATACAGGCACCGCTAAGTCATGTCAGCGAATCGTCATGAAAATGTGAGAACCAAGATTGAGGAGGCTTACCCGATGGGGTGAACCGTTATTTGCTGGTCGTCTAGGAGACTAAAAGGGTTCTGCACATATGTCCCTCCAACAGCTCTGGTGGCCTTTTCTAGGACATGGTTCAAAAACTTCACATGATCGCTGCGGCCAACGCCAACAAACTCAAGCACTGGCTTGTCCTCTTTTAATGTCAAATACGCTTGATTGCCTATTGCTCGTTAGTGCCATATAGCGGCTGGTGTTACTGTGTGGCCTACTTACTGTCATGAGACATGATGAGATATACTTGAGTCCTCTCAATAGCACCTTTTCGGAAGTACGGTCCTAGGAAGAGACTACCAGCACGGGCGAGTGTCCCTTTAACTCTTTCTACGAGGCCCTCGCCCGTTGGCTCAATGCTACCAGGAAGGAGCTCAAGGATTGCTTGCATGAAGGGCACGAGTGCTCCTGGAATGGTTCCCTCTTCGATTACATAGCCATCTAATGGGTTATCGTGGCCTTTCCTGTTGTCGATTATACCGGTAATGCAAGGGCCGATTGGATGATACGGGGACGGATTCGCTTTCCCCATGGCGTTGACTTCATGGTCTGTATTGTACCTGGGAACCGTCAGTCGGTACTTCAGAAAATGCGAGCAAGCGCTGCTTACCCAAAAGCCAGCATGTCACCATTGCCGCTCATATTCTGGCCAATCTTGTCGCTCATCTTCAAGCCCATCTGTTTGCTCCGAAGTAGGATTTCGGTCGTACCGATAGCACCAGCGCCAAGGAACACGGCCTTTTTCGCATGAACCCACATTAAGTCGGCGTGGAGGTTGGTTTTAAAGTGACCACGATTACGGCCATGCCAAGCGAAGTAGACGATGTAGCCCTCACCCTTTGGATCTTCGGTTATATACCGTACTTCTGATTCGCAGAACATATCAGCACCCCAATTCCAGGCATCGGCCAGATAAGTGACGAGGGTGGTAGTCTTAGAGCCGTCGTTCAGGCCAGTGGCATCTTGACCCGTAGATTTCGACTCTGACATCTGCACGCCGCAGCGATTTGGCCCATTGGAGAATCTCGTCGTCTGCTTCACTCGCCTGAATTTCTCTGTCATATTTAGATACTCCGCTTGCTTCTCGAGTAGTTCGAGCTTTGGTAGACTAGGCCATTCCTTGGGGTATTCTCTAGGTTCTAAAACCTCCTCTGCCATTTTATAGTCTAGATTAAGCCAAGAGTCAGCTTGTAAAGAGAACGAGTTGGGTAACGGGTTCTGGGAAATGGTGCGACTCATTGCGTCTTATGAAAGGATGAGAGAACCACTCACATGGGTTTAAGCAGCCCCTGTTCTCCCGGATTTCCTTAGGCCACTGTTCTAGTTGGAGTGCATCTTCATCGGCCTCCAGGAAGACGTTGGCGTTTATCAGACTTGTTCCACCTAGGCCTGTCGATATATGAGTAACTGACACTCTGCAGTTATGATGAAATATTGTACTTACCATTACCGACTATAGCATTTTGACCGTTGCCGAGAATCAAATGATACATGGCAGTAGGATCTCCGCCGTGGACGACCTTCTTCGGTAGCCATCCAGGTGCAAATTCACCTGAGAAGTGCAGTTGCTCGAGAGCATCCCCTGTACCAGTTGGAAACTCACCCGGCCAGCGCTCTTTACCACGCTCGAGAAGGCAGACATTTTCACCAGCGCGGGCCATGCGTGCCGCAGCAACGCCGCCGCCGTAGCCAGATCCAATGACTACACAGTCGTAAGCACGGCGCATCAGTTCCATCGGTTTTGAGATCCTGGGAAAGCTCGATGTCTTGGGATCGTCGGCCCATGATCGTAGGTGCGCAAAGGCACGAGACCGTGCTCCGTTGGCTTCTTCTTCATGGACATAGGGAGCATTCGCGGGATGTGAGCTGCCATGAACACCATCAAATATGCCATTGGGCAGTATATATGGGGTTTGATCGAAAGCATCGCTTGAGGTAGCGGAAGAGCTCTGGCTTGATGCGCGGGTGTGTCTGTGAGCAGGCCATGTGCCGGAGCGGCGATTCGCTCTCTTTTCGACGCCATTGACGAGCTTAGTGCCGTTTGTGTTCCTACAATCCGCTCCAGTGGCCTCGATCTCACCCAGTTCATTATCCATGTTTGTAGGGACGGCTGCTGGCATGGTCACGATGTGGGCCACAGTCCTGAATTAGGACCCAAACCGTCGGTAATCTGCAACGGCAACGCAAAGATGAAACAGACAATAATCCTAGTTAAGCCTGAAGCTTTGGGTATGAACAACGAAGAGATCTTAGAAAGACCAGATGATATAAGAACGCAAAAGGAAGATGCGTAGGAAGTGAAACTGTCTTAGGCCCATTGACACTTAAACCCCGACCTGTCAGGATTGTGGCTTCATATATATTCCGATGAATACTACCGATTCAAATCTGCCTCAAGGCAGAAAAAGGCATGGGTACCACTTTAGGAGGGCCCAAGGGTCGGTATACAATCCAGAACTCCTCACAATAAGATGATGAGCGCAGACCGCAGACCAGCCTTACCATCCATGGCCCGTGATCACTAATTCTAACCCCGTTCCTTTTCGACCGAACGAGATCAGGGGCTGGGTCATGCTTGTCACTGCAGAACTAGCACCGAGGCGTGGTGGCGCTGCTGGGGCTACGCTGAGGAGAACCCATAACCATTTGACACAATTGGCTACTCACAGAGGTGTCCTTCTGCGCTCACAGTTCGACGTGGATGATGCAGCAGTAGTCTTTTTTGGGAACTGATTCTCTATTGAACCATTCCCCCAAATCAATCCCATAATTAGCGCTCCAGCCGACGTTCGCGTAGGAGCAAATCATAGCGGACACTTTTGAGAAGATGCATGGATGGAACAACGTACCCAAAACGGTATGTATCCGGATGTCAACATTGTCATCGCCAATCACGGCCCTTGAAGTTACAAGGATCATATTTGGAGTAAATTTTTTAATATTAGACTAATACTGGCGATTTAGCTATCACTCATCGGTATAAGCCCGTACACCGTACAACTAGTGCTGAGGGCATTAGCGGGTCGTGATTACAGAAATATCGACAGATCGTTCTGACCATATTGTGGAGCAAACCGACCTTATTATTAGTACAAGACAACTGCAGCCCTGTTCTATTCTTGATAACGCTGTTATAGTACATTACTGGTCCCTTATTAGATCGCAATAAGCCATAGATAGAGCTACTCCTATGTCCTATGTGAAAGTCCTATGAGAGAGTCCTATGCTAGTAGTCCAAAATTGACTCTCGAGTTGGATGGAAGGATTCTCGTGGCATCGCTGCTGGGCCACCCGCCAGGGTATTATCACACGTACATCGTATAGTTAACAGACTACGTAGCTATTCTAGCGTATCAGACTCTAGTCTAGGACTTAACAACTGTGTCAGATCTGAAAGTGAGCAGAAAACATTTGTTTCAAAAGTCTTCCTTCGCCTGGGTGGTGTGATTGTGTGCTCTGCTATAATGGGAGATTAATACGGGATACCCGCCGATTGATTCGCACGGTCTTGGCGACCCGGTATAGTATCTAGATGATGAGTGTTCTTCACGTGCTGAGCTAATGAACGAGCTGAGAATGAGATTCCAAGAGGCAAGCCATGATTGGTCAATTAACGATTCAGGGGGGTTTGGGGCTGACGATGCGAGCGACCTCGAGTTTAGGGTTAGTACATTATCGAGTACACCCAGGAGCATACCGAGCCAGGGTCAGAGAGACACGCCTTTGAAACCTTTCAGATATTTACGTATACACTTATAAGCGCGAACGGAAGACGCAAGAATGGTGGTACTTGCTGAGTCTATGGTATACGTCTACATTTTACGATACCAACTTAAGACAGATTACTCTGGGGCACGGCAACTGCTAACCTCTAAGCACTATAATCATCTTACCTTGATATCTCAGACAGCCCATACACAATCATGTGAACTTGGTGCTGTTAAGGTCTACGGCCGCTGTTCGTTGATTATGTAAGACTTACTACCGTACGAAGGGATATCCCAATTCTTTTCTTTTGTACAAGATCTTAAGTCGTACAGTTTCCCGGCATTTGGACGCACCACAAACCTGTACGCGACATAGAATTACTCGTACCTCCGAAATTAGAGTTGCAACGGTGGTAAGGCTGAACGTTGCGACCACCTCAGACCATCGTAGGCGCGGTGTTTAGAAGGACTAATCTCGAAAGCAACCAGTCAGGGTGTTAATCGACCTCGAGCCCATCAAGGATGCCCGCCATAAGGATTCCCGCCACACAGCCACGAATATATCGTTCGCCTATTGTTCCGAAGGATTAGAAAGTACCTCACAGATAGGATTCTACCACGATTGTCCCTAGAGGGGATCCCCACCCGAGCCATGCCGCCTTAACCTGCCCCCCAGTTTAGCCAAATTTATTTGCATACCTGTGTAGCTTCAAAACGTAGCCAGTAAACGGATACCACTAGTAGCCCTAAATAGTATACCCCCATAAAACGGTTTCAATGTTTGTTGCCGACTTCCTAGGAAGTCAGTCCTAGTCCTAGACCAGCTTCTTCCCGTCACTGTTCTCTTCCTGGAGTAATTATAGTATGAAGTTTCGTCCATGAAGAACCCAATACGCAGTTCATGCTTTCGGTTTTTATTCTCTTCAAATTACAAGAATAGAAAGGCCAATGGCATTAATATCAGATACATACTACTAATTATGACTTTTGCTTTGTAACCCAATAATATTTTGGTATCATAGTAGCAATTTCTGGTAATTAAAAAGGGAGCCGTACAACGAAAGATTGTATACTTACGTTAGCATGATTCCTGTTTCTTGCCTGAGGCGTTAAGTCAGAGGACTTACGAAATAGATGTACGAGGAAACTATTGTACCGGCCCAAGCTCCGTACTGTCGGGAGTTGCACTGGTACGGGGCACACGGCCGCACTGGCACGATGATGCTCGGTAGCGAATCATCCAGAAGCCTAGATTTGGTGGCTTTTCCACAGTCTGGTGTGACCGTGATAGTCTCAAATATGGAATATTCCGTAAAGGAGAGTTGGGTTGCCTTGCCCAGAGCAATCGGGAGATTCGTAAAGTCGCTCAATTAGATTTCATGCAAGCAACATTTACTGCGTCTCTCCGATAACTATAACTCGTAGGTAGGTCTCGGTCAGCGCCTGTTCGCATTATTTCCGGGGATCCGCCAGCGCCACACGCGCCCGATCACGATGTAGTGCCCCCTGGACTTCTGCTCTTCTACAGTATATAACGAAAATCCTCGGTATGAAGTAGCGAGGTCTGCGTTATCAGTGTTGATCAGTCATTTGCGACAGCAAATGCACCACACGCGTGTAGGGCGACCTAGCATATTAGCTACGTAACTCGGCCACCCACACAAGAAACTTTCACGTACGATCCCGGCGGACCCGCCGGAACATGGTAGCTTTGGTTATGGACCCCGGGTTTCACGTTATAATACGATCTCAATACCTAGTGCAAACTAAGAGAGATAAAGACTTCAGCTCGCTGTATAGATAGATACGCGATGACAAGGTCAGCAGTAACCTAGCCAATTAGCACAAATGGAAACTTAATAAGAAATCTATAGTAAACACCCTCTACATATCACTTTGTTGTAAGCTATTTGCCTTTATTGAAGACAACCTCGACCTCGTCAGAATCAACGTATGATGCTTGTATTTGGCCTTATTTCTCCAGATTTAAATAGTACTTAGACAATACGGAATTGGCTAGTCGATCCTTACAACTTTATTAAAACCCGACATGAACCGTTTCGAGGTGCGTTTCGAGGCGCATAGTGTTTGCACAACTGCTGTGGCTCAGTCACCTAACTGAAAATAGACTGTCTAAACCCCATCTGTGTGTGCACGCCCTGAAAGCGGCACGTCAGATGTTGAACCATTCTTGCCTAGCAATCAATACCTTTCTACCGACTTTACACACTACCTCCAGTCTTTACCATCCTTTTGCAACCCACTGAAACGGGCCGAGCCAAGGTGGAAACAGTTTGAGCTGAGAAAACACCTGTGCAGATATAGTCTACGAACTTTCTTATTGGACCGAGATCAGCACACAATCTCTTAGAGGCCCCTGTTATCTACTCAGCAACGAACTGCAGTGCTAAGGAGAGTGCACAAATTGCATCTCCAAATTTAGTGTTTCCCCCTCCCCTCCATTCTGACAGCCCCAAATCGGGAGGGGAGAGGGGGAGGGGTGGCCACCATAACCAGCAGCATGGATACGACGCGGCCAGACATCGTGGATGCTGTCAGGGTATATGTTGTGCGACTTATACCTGTCCTATCCGTCGATCACATTGCGAGGGTAGGATTCGATCCTCACTCGACGCTTATCTGTCCACAAACTGTACTGGATTGAGACCGACAGGCTGGAGAAAAAAATAGTGCTGCAGGGTGACGCCCTCACTACTGTACAGGCATCGTTGTAGTACGAGTAAGATCGGTTTAACCCCCTCCCTCCTCAACAGCCCCGCGTAGCATTGGTGTGAGCGGAAATGTGTGTCTCGGTCACTATGTTTGGAAGGGCTGATACGTGCGCCCGTATCCCGCTTTTAACTTCATCCTGCATCTTGCCTCGGCATGGTATTGTACACTATCACCGCTTTTGTTTCGTTTCATCCTAAGAAAGGAGAAAAAAGGAGAGGAGGCCTGTAGGTGAATCGACGGGAAGGACCCGGGCACGCCATTGGGATTAGGAAGACTGCGTCATTGAGTGTTGCACGGCTGAATCCCTCTTCGCGGTACCTACTTAGCTCGACAATATGCGTGATGCCGTTCTAGGTCGCAGGGTAGCACTTAATTCGATATATTCCACATGGCCTCGTACGAGCTCGCTTGCGGTCGATAAAGGATTTATATGACGTTGCATCTCTAGCGGCGCTCTATGGGATCAGTTGTCACAGGAGAGTTGGTCATGTTCACGGCAAACCGTTGTGACTCGGCTTCTAACACCTCCGTATGTTCATAGTACCACATTTCAGTATTGTATTCGTAGTAGGCTGTGCATGGGCCGCGGAATGGGGGTCCCCGGGATGGAAGGGCGCACCGAGACATTGGCCTATATCTCGGCGACATCCCAAAGATCAACGCTCGGTCACCTCCATGGTAAGCGTCCTATCAAATACCGTACGGCTTCTTCCAGACTCTGCTCCTCTAGTAGGTTGTACAGCGCAAAACCCCCCAGTGGCGCACTCATGCCTACTATTGCCAAAACCTGGGGTGAAAAGCACGACATGCCTGAACATTACGGCCGGCATGCTACAACTCCGAAAAAAAAGGCCCTACCATGTTGATCACACGATATGGGATCCCTCCGGCCGGCAGGCAGGCATCGCTATCCCATCCTATAACAGCGAAGTCTGACCAACAAAGTCCGCAGCAATTCGCCTTGTAGAGGCAGATCTCGACATTGCCGTCTGGAGAGGCGCCTAATGAACCAATGGGCGAAGAAGCCCCAGTCCATCAGATAGATGGGACGCTCACATCCTCGAAACCGGACTTGGGGGCTATGGCCCCATCTTGTAGCCTTGATACGCCGCCCGTCGGTGTGACAAAATCCTCCAGGTGCCTAAACAGAACGACTATAGCGACTTGTGATGTTCAAGCACAAGGGACGCGGCCTGCCAGCCTGCCAGTGTCGCCTTTTCTCTGATACTACTCTGCGTCATATGGTACCCACGCACTTTCTTACCGCGGTGGCAGTGTCAATATCGGATTGTGCCGAATATTAGGCAGTTTCATGCCTATTGCAGTCCAATACCGGGACTGGGTATCACATGATTTGCTCCACGTATGTCAGAAGACGTCTGCTATGATATGTGATAGCTGTACGATAATTACAAACAATACAGAAAGCAAAAACTAGTCAGGTTGCTCTTGACATCATCATTGCACGTACATTCTGCATGTTGTAGCGGCGATTGATCTCGGGATACCCACAGATAATCTCAAATAGCAGTAAGACAAAGGAAATTTGGAGTATACAGGAGTGAGTCTTTACATATGAGGAAGACTTGGAGGGTGTCCTTAATTCGGTTGTTCAGTCATACACAGTACTGTACCTTAGACTTAGTTCTAGCCAGAATAGGCCAGCTACTACAGTTTTCTTAGTCAACCGTACACCGCTCCGATGTAAGGAATCATTACGACGCAGTCTGTCACATAAACAAGCATATAATAATCATTAGAGCGAGGCTAGGTAATCAAGGCTGTTGGTGGCTGGCCCTTGAATTTTTATTTCCGGTGACTCGGTCAATTATTGAACATGTTATACGGGGGGTTTAATACTGCTTGTTTTAGAGGACGCAGCATATGCTGGGCAGTCCTGGCACGACAACGAACTTCCCCGGATCCTTAAGAGTGGCCGAAATCACCACCAGCTCTCCCATTCTTCGGCTGGAAGGCGTGCAAAGCCCTGCCGTAAGATCCACGCCATACGTGGACAGCGGGAACTGTCACCGTGCTTTTTTTTTTTTTTGTGACGGCCGAATTGGCGCGCACGCGCGGCGAGTCTGACGACCCAGAGGATTGTGAAGAGTAACGGGGACGAATTGATTGAAGATGATGGAGGTTAGCAAAGACCGAAATATTGATTTCAGCGGCGGCTGAAATTTTTATCCTTTCGGACCAGTGTCAGATGTAATGCACTGGCCGAGTCATGACAACTATTCTCCCCTTCCCAATGATCGTCCCCAATCAATCAATTTCCCATAGAGTGACGTTGTAGTATTGTTGTGTCATGAGGAGATTTACCGATGTACTAAGTAAACACCGTAAGTGTTTTTATTATGTTGTACATGCAAGATATATTGCATTCAAAAGGCCAATCGATGAGTATGAGGACACAAATGCAGAGTAAAGCTTGATGGCACCTTTGTAGATTGGCAACTCATTCGTATATTCATACGTGTCGTCAACGAAAAATGAAGATTCGATTTAACAAAGAGCAGACTACATCCCAGCAGAAATAGAGACGACTCGCACATATAGATGATCATGGTGATCGTAATTCGTTTTCATTTTTCTGTCATACCACTACTCCTTGCTAACGCCAGACATGCCTTTGCCTTCCTTAAGTAACTTTATATGTACATCAACCGTCCACGCTGCCCCTAATGTGCCTCCCTTTTCCTTGTGGCCCCAACCTGAAGCTCGCTTTAAGTTTTTACTCGACTACATCTACAGCTTCGAATCCCACCAATCCCCCTGATCAGCCATGGCCTTGGCGACCTTGACGAAGCCCGCGATATTGCTGCCCGCCACCAGGCTAGGTAGCTCGCCGTCAGCAGTTTGGACGTATTCCTTGGCGGTGTTGAGGCCATTCTCGAAGGCGTTGCGCATGATGAGCTTAAGCTTCTCGTCGACTTCCTCACGCGTCCACGACAGCCGTTGGCTGTTCTGTGCCATCTCGAGTCCAGAAACCGCGACACCACCGCAATTGGACGCCTTGCCTGGTGCGTACCAGATTGCGGACGCGCCCTTGGTCTTGCGTGACCCTTCGAACACATCAATGGCGGCTTGCGTGCAGCCCACTATGGCGGACGAGGTGCGTTAGTCACAGATATTATTCTGTTTATAGGTAGGTTTATGACACGAAGATGACAGGTTACGATGACAGCGGAGGGAGAGATGACGGGCATGGTACTCACTATTTGAGCCCTCGGCAATGAAATCTGCGCCATTATCAACAAGCGCCTGCGCTTCTTCCTGGCTGACTTCATTCTGCGTGGCGCACGGCAGCGCAACATCGACGTGTCCGACGTGAACCCAAGGGCGTGCGCCATCAATGTACTTAAAAGCTGACTTGCCACTGAACTCCGTCAGGGGCTTGCGGGCAAGCTTGACGGCAGCAATATCGTGGATGTGCTCGGGCGTAAAGTGAGCGTCACCCTCGGCAATCAGACACCCATTCGAGTCCGACATGGAGACGACGGTTGCCCCAAGCTCGATGCACTTCAGGGCGGCATACTGCGCGACGTTGCCTGATCCCGAGATCGCCACGCGCTTACCGGCAAAGCTACCTTTGCCTGCGTACTTCATCATTTCTTCGACGTAATAGACGAGGCCGTAGCCTGTTGCCTCTGTTTTTGCTGTGTTAGTATAATATTCTCTCCATTTCAAACCGAATACACGAAATTATTTGCTCCTTACCAGGTCTGATCAAACTTCCGCCCCAGCTTAATCCTTTGCCTGTGAGGACACCCTCCCACTTGTTCTTTTCACGACGGTAGGTACCGAACATGAAGCCGACCTCCCGCCCACCAACACCAATGTCGCCGGCGGGCACATCAGTGTCAGCGCCGATGTGCTGGCACAGCCGCGACATGAAAGCATTGCAGAACTTGCGGATTTCATTCTCACTCTTGCCCTTGGGGTCGAAGTCTGCTCCTCCTTTGCCGCCACCCATGTTTACTATATAGTAAATTTAGTCAGTACTCGTACATAACTTCGCACGCTCAACCATGCTCTTTGTCTAGTTATTTTCTCCTCTCCACCTCCGTCCCTGGTTGTCAATGGATCTATAGGAGTGTAACTAAAAGGACCAGAGCTTACATCCTGTGAGTGCATTTTTGAAGGTCTGCTCAAAGCCAAGAAACTTCAGGATAGAGAGGTTGACGGTAGGGTGGAATCTTAGGCCGCCCTTATAAGGGCCTAGTGCCGAGTTAAACTGGACTGCAACATCTGGTATCAGCAATTGCCTGTTGGGCTGAAAGCTAAAGGTGGAATTGGGAGCATGTGGAGTTCTATTGATATAGAACACGCTTGAAGCAGAGAGAAATGGATCTAGATAATACTCACCACGGTATCCGCGGTTCACTTGCAAGTTGCCAGCATCGTCTTCCCAGACTACCCGGAACTGGAGTACACGCTCGGGAATAGAAGCGACCTTGAGCGCAGTCCGGTACTCGGGATTCTTCTGGAATAGCGTGCTGTCTTCGAGTGTACTGACGAGCTCTATGAGAACCACTGGTCAACGATTGACTCACTAGGATGTATGTACTAGATGTGATTTGATCGGATGGTGTAATATGGCGACAAGTATCGTTTGATGTGATAATAACCTTACCTTTGTAAGCCTGCTCGAACTCGGGCTCAGACGGAAGGTTAGACATGCTGCTATGTGTTTTGGCACTTCCAATGCACGGTATAATGAATGAGTAACAATCAATTGATCGATTAAAGAAGAGGGGATTGTGTCGTTCGATCTCCTCTTACGAGAGGTAGTCGTCTACTTATCAGCTGAAGACGCCGTGTAATGTATTACCAATAGCAAGACGTTGATAAGGATGACGTCTAGCCTGCTTTAGGTCATACACCTAATACAATGTGTCGTAGATCTGGATCGGAAGAGATAGGGACCTGCGTAACAGCGTCGTCGAGGACGAGTGAAGAGTGGATTGAAGATGGCATTATATAGAGAAGCGCTCGTAGAGGCAGTCATTGTTGTATTCTTGGGTGTTCTTCCTGTGCTCGTGACCACCGTCTTCGGCGCCGGGATTGCCATGACATGTTTTGAAGCATAATGAACAAAGGACCAGGGGGTAGTTCATCCCAAACTGGAGAAAGCAAAGAAGCTACTACGATGGGCCCTTGACGTTGCGCCTCGACGCGAGCAAGGCCGGTCCTAGGAGGATGGTAAGGCTGGAAGCTACCGAGGCAGGTTGGGACAGCTCGTGGGGGTTTGAAGAACTCTTCCGCAAGTCCACTCAGTCCACTCAGTCCACCCAGTCCACCCAGATCGCCCGCTAGCTGTGCGACGATATCGCAGCCCGCGCATGGAGTTTTCTTTGCTTTTTTTCTCTTTCCAATATTACCCCCTCCGCGGAGGTTTGCGTTGCGGCATTTTCTTGACTAGTTCCTTTATGCTGCTGTCTCTCACGAGCATCATGTTGCATTATAGACCTTAATTCGTGGGATGAAGCTGGTCGTGAAGCACTTGCTCCGTAGATCGCTACGGCGATCCTAATGGCCCAGACGAGCCTACAGAATAGGGAGCAGCAGCTGAAGCACCCTCTTTTCGGGGCTACCGAACCTCATACGACAGACCATCGTGACCAGCAGTCTTCATAATTCTTCATTTTCGGCACTGGACTATCCAATAACCGCCAAGGGTTGCTGTTTTTGTTGCGGGCATAAAACGATGATGAAAGCCCACGGCTTTCAGAGAGTCTGCGAGTCTCATGATCTCATCACGTTACCTTTCTTGGAGCGTAGGAAGAGCAGCAGAGGTTTCAGGGGCCTGGACGTGGGGAGAATTTCAGCCCTTAGGTAGTTTACTTAGTGGTTGTAGCGCATTATCTTATCGACCAACCCCGGAGGCTCCGTGGTGCAGCTTATGAGCTATAACTGAGCTATAACTGAGCTCTAATAAGCTGGTCTGGTGACGTTCCTGCGTGACAAGGTAAGCTCTTCATGGGATATACTCTACGTGTGCTGTAATGTCGAGGATCAACCCCTGTGCTTCTGGCATTCTTCAAAGCCACCCCCGGAATCAAGAATAATAATTTCCGGTGTATTGAAGTCCACCAATTCTCGAAGCTGATTTGCTGGGTTAGCTCTTGTTTTTCGAAGTTTGTCATTTGTCTTTTTAATTAGTAGGTAGTTATCTGACCCAGTCTTACGGTCCATATACTATAGTAGGGCAAGGTAAGTAATCGGGGGTTCCAAGCAATTTTGTTTGTTGTAGCATTCACCAATAGCATGTTGCACGGCCGGGGAGCAGAGCCGCTGATGGTAACGCCGGCAGCCCCGACAGGCTTTATACCTACTTTACTGCGGCATATTCCAGTGGCATCCGATGCAGCAAAATGGGGGTGAGGGCCGCGACCCCAGCAGCCTTGTGCACAACACAATTGCAGTTGTGGGTGCAGCTGTCTATTCGCGCGCTACCCGTGAGTTCTGCTTCTGCACTAAAGCTGAAACCTCCGGTACCGGTTCAAAGCTCTAGGTAGCCCAGCTTATCATCACCATCTTTTCAGCTCCATTTTTTCAATTTATCAACTGCTCACCCTCATTGTGTCTAATATGCTTACCTGGGTGACTGCGATCCATGTGGCTAACTAGCTGGAACAATGAGAGCTGCCTGGTGTCGTGCTTCCTGTGGCAAGCTAGCTGCATACATTCCGTAAGAAGTGCCTTTTGCCTTGACTAACATGTAATAGCTACTACTGTTGCAATGCTAACAACTTCACCACTTTGATGCTGGAGGTATCTTAAATGCAAGTCAGTTAAAGTCGACATTAGCTCTGTTGTCGAGAGCAATACATCTGTAAAGATTGTTGCAAAATAATCTTACAATAAGCTTTCTTACATTTTCTTAACGCGAAACTTTTCCTCTCAGCTTTGAGATGAGTATATATAGTACGTTATACTGGTCTTTCGGCCGGAGATATAGTTTGGTGATTCGAACCGCAGCCATGCTTTATACACGGAAGCTGAATTAGGCCGTCTGCTTAATAAATACGACTTTCCATTATGTGTATTTATCCCTAAAGCCTCGAATTCTCATCGCCATGGAGACGGTAACGTTCATCAATGAACCCTAAAAGATGCCTTGTACGCCATGCCTCCATGCTTCGTTACGAAGAAACCTATCTACATTTCCTATCACCGACCCAGTCCTCACCATATAGCTGCTTGGTCAAAGTCGAACCTCGTCAGCTCTTTGCCGGCATCCTCCACATCCTTTTTGGCCTTCATGCGCATGTAAAAGATGGGACAATCCTTGCTACTGCAGATCACCTCGCAGTGCATGCTGCCCTGGCACCGCTGGCATTGCGTCCAGAGCCGGCCGAAGCGCACCTCGAGATCTGAGACCTTGTCCAGCGTCTTCTTGTAAAACTCGCCAACTCGCGGCGCACAGTCCGAGCATACGGCGCCTGCACTCTCGTGCTTGCCTACTAGTGGCTTCTTGCATCCCATGCACGTCATCGTCTTTTTAGCGAACTTCATGAGACCGCCCACCGTCGGCGCTGCTACTGAGATCGCACGTGTGTGCGCACCATTGAGAAGCGACTTGGCCTTTGTCTCTCCAAGAATAGGTTCAAAGATACGGCCGAGGGGTTTAGCAAGTTGATTGTCCAGGTAGTATCTCGTATCAATGGGGACGTTGTTCTCTAGGACGTAGATGGGGTCTTCCGAGTTCTCAAAGTTCTTGGATCCACTGGCACCTTTCACCATGACATAGGCCACGCGGTCGCCCAGGCCGGGTGCAGAACCCGCGTCGCGCTTCTTCATACGCGCAGCTAGCTCGACATGAGCTTGTTTGGCATCGTAGCTTTCCTTCGTAAGAGCCTTCGTAATCACCAATTTCGACATGTCGACTTTATTTTGTAGCAAATCTGATATCGTATCTTTCACGTAGCTAAAGCGGCAGATCAGTATCTTGTTACGAGTAACGGGTAAATTCACCTTACTCTTGAGCTCCTTGGACATCCCGATCGATCAGGATCATGCGAAGTACTTTCTCGATGACAGTCTGTACCAACAGACAATTATCTCTTCGCACCGTTTCAATGCCCTTGGTGTCCATCTTGTCGAACTTTTCGGGGTTTGTCCAGAAGAGACCCGCATACCGCTTCTTATTGATCAATAAATATGGAAAGTAGACCTTCTCGAATTCTAGCTTGATCGGCTTGACGAACTTCGATGATACGAGATTCGCCGCTTCTTCGCCAAGTTTCATGGCCTCAGCAAGGTCTTTCGTTCCAAACTTGACCATTACGGAATCTGTATCACCGTAGATGACCTGGGCGTCATGGGAGTAGCCATTGGCGATGTTGTAGTGTTTTTCGACCTCATCCTTAGTTTTCTCAATCATCTGACGACCATAACTCGTCGTGCTACTAGCGATCTCGAGGCAAGGGAGCTTGCCGGTTGTCGCGCCAGTAAGGCCGTAGACACTGTTGGCGCTGATTTTCAAGGCAAGTTGCCGACCATTTAACACAGCTCGCTTAAAAGGGTCTGTTTCAACGGCAAGCTCTCTCTTGGCCTGTTTTCTGGCTGCTAATAATTCTTCTAGGATCTGTGCGAGGAGGCCTTTCCGTTGCTTGATTGTGACAAACATATCTCCATTTGGTGTCACGATGTAATCTTCGTCCTTTTTTAGGCCAAACTTTTCGACGGCCGCCTTTTTGATAAGGGTGGTATAGCAGAGATTATGAGCTTGCATAATACTTGGGTATAGTGAAGCAAAATCTAGTGTAGCGATGGGGACATCGTAGTACCCGCGGGAAGGCTCAATGACTGTGGCCCCTTCATATTGATCGTCTGTCCCCTCGGCTCTCATATTGGGAATGACGAGCTTTTGTTCCAAAGCCTTCCGGAAAAGCTGGCTCATGAACTTAATCTGTTGCCCACGGGACAGGAGGAAATTAAAAGGAACACCTGTAACTCTAGCCATTTCGGTGTAGTTGGCCAGACACGAGAGCTTGTCCATAAGCCTTTGGGGTAGATAGGCGTCCTTGAGACAGTAAAGTGCTAGACGGCGTCGCGATTCTGGTGTTCCGTTAAACAGTTCTGTGATCATGGTATGGTGGACATCCTCCTTTTGTTCTCCTAAGAAATGGGCGCTAACCGAATTCAGAGTGTAACTTCGAAGGTGATGGTCGCGCTGAATCAATTGCAATAAATCTAGTTGTAGCCGGCCGTTAGTATTGGTAGTCTTCGTGTCTCGGTTGCCCATCTGTTTGCTAGAAAAGTTTGTTTCTTTATGAGCTGATCTAACACTAGGTAATCGAGTCCAGTATTCAAAACCGTTAACCTTCAAGTGCTTCGCGCGATCAAGGAGGTAGGGGAAGTCGAAGTTGGCGATATTGTAGCCAGTAATCAGGTCAGGATCGACTTTGTCGAGAAACTCCTTCCAGCTCATAAGCATATCTCGCTCCTTATCAAAAGATAATATCTGTGTAGCCACGATGGGGCTTGTGGTATCGAGGCAGAAGACATTTCGGATGAAAGGCTTGTTCTCTCCATACCGCGTAACGACATTGGCGATCTGGATGACTGGGTCTTGATTTGCTTCGGGGAAAATGCCCTTTCGACCAGCGCATTCGATATCGAACGACAAGATTCGCAAAGGTGCCATCTTCGACCACTCGCCTTTGGGTTCGTGTGAAATCAAATCAGTGTAGCTGATTTCTGCTTCTATTTGACAGCTTGAATGTCGCTGGGCTTCGGTGAGAAGCCGATATTTCTTTGGGGGTGCCTCTACCCATGACATGCCCGGAATCTTGCCAAGTTAGAAGAGTAGCTCGGTGAGTATAGATTTTTTTTTTTTTCGTACCTTGCAATCGACCATAAATCTTAAGACATATTGAAGATTATCAAAAGTCATGACACCACCTTCGGCCGACTTCCACAAGCCTTTCCAGTTAGCTTTCCCGGTCTCGATTAAGGTTCGTACGCTCGGAATGAATTTCGGGTCAGTCACAGTGACCTTGATGTACGGGCTTTGGGTGTTTCCCTGGAAGCCATATATACTTTCCCTGAGCACAACCTGGCAAGAGTATATGACAGGCTGATGTCGAGCCAACTGCGTCTCGAGGTATGCTTTGAAAGAATCACAGTCCTTGGGCGTGAAAGACACAGGAGCAGCGACATAAAGGTAGTGTTTGAAGTCGGTAACATGAACCATCACCGAGTGGCCATTTTCCGTGACGCCGAACAGCTTGACAGTGGGTCGCCCGCCATTGAGAAATCCTTCCTCCGCTTCAATCTGTTGGAATATGAGGCTATCGCGGTCGGGGTTGAAGTCGATAACGGGTGGGCGTTCCCATGCCTGGTCTTTTTCAGAGTTGGATTGCTTGAGCTCTGAGATATCTTGGCTCAGCTTCTCAAGGACTTCAGACTCGAAGGCGCTCTTGGGTTGGCTGGATCCTAGCTTTGGGCCGGGAGCATGCTGTGAACTATTGAGACGTGATGCGGGTGACGATGTCAGTGGCTCTAATCGACGTCGCTTCGTGCTAGCGGGTGTGGAAGGTATATTGCGGCGATTGGATGCATCGGCAAGGACGCGCTTCTGAGGTAGAATGGCTGTCGCCATGGTCGTCTCCTGCTTGTGATGCCACTAATAGAGCTTAAGCGACTATTGAGAGCATTGAGAGTATAGATCCCTTTTCTTGAAGTCGTTGTGGTGATTTGTATGTGCGTAGCAATCGAGAAGGGGGGCAAGGTAGGTAAAGTGGTTTCTAAAAGAATCGCGTCTACAACGCGCTCTCGAGAAGCCGGGGTTCACGTTGTTAGTGGGGCTAATTAGGAAGGGCGCGTTAGACGTCACCACCCGCGTAATAGGAAATGCCCCGCCAACATACTACTAGAGCAGGTAGAATGTATATCTTATATATATACTTAAGTTGAATAAGTACGCGATAAACACACCTGTAATATTGAAATGGCTATTCAGTACTAGCACATAGACACCTACCTCGATACCTAGTCAACTGCAGATTGACCACTCACTTTACCACTTGTTCGATGAGTGACCTTTCTAATCTATCTGGATACAATGGGTTAGAATAAGTCTCCGAGCTGGTGAAGGCACCGGCTGGTTCTGTATCAGGCGTCTTATTTGGGCAAGGAAAAGTTATAAAGGCCTATTGAAAGTTTTCTTTTCTTTTATACGTGTTTTGTGTCTACGTGTTGAGGCAGTTAGTTTACATATGTAGTGCTTTGCACTCGTTCTTGATACATTAGACCTGAAGGTGATATCTTGGTAGTAGCTTGTAATAGTCTTTGTGGCCGCATATATTCAAGGAACTCTTAAGTGTATCAAAATTAACTCGCTTTTATCACGATGGCGAATTTTAAAAACTGAAAAATCGAGTAGCATATGAATTCTTGCATTACTTCTTTCTATCAGAAGAGCTATGGCCTATAGACACCTGGCTGCTCTACAACTCGCGTCCACTTGCTTTCTCAACTCCGGAGTTCTCTGTCTTCTCGTCCGTTAACTTCCCACTAGGAGTCCACTCCAAAGCTTTCAGTCTTTCCGAAAGAATTGGGTGAGAGAAGTGATAGCTGGCATACATCCAGTCGGCATCCATAGTGCTCAAATTTTGAACCTGAAGCTTAATAAGAGAGGAGGCAAGCTCAGCCTTGTAGCCCAGATCACGCGCGAACGCATCTGCCTGGAACTCAAAACGTCGGCTCATAATATTCATCAACAGCTTGATTATGGTATCCATAGGAGCCAATGCATCGGAGAACAGAATAAAGCCAATAATGATGGGATGCTCCTTGAGGAAGCCAAAGTCCGCATACAAGGACTGGTTGTTGATAAAGACCGAGAAGAGGGTGAAAATGTAGAAAACATGTAACTACTCATATGTTAGAAACTATGCACACTGATATACTATGAGGAACTGACCTGTGAAATGCCAAAAAGACGAGTAGTATGTCCAAGACTCCAGTGGCCCAGCTCGTGCGCTAAGACGGCTACGACCTCTTCTTCCTTGCTCTTCTCAATCAGAGTATCGTAGATGACAATATGCTTTTTCCAGGGAAGACCAAAGAAGTAGGCGTTGCTGTGGGCGCTGCGCTTGCTTCCATCGATGACGAAGAGCTCGTGGAGCGGAAACTTAAGCTTCCTGGCCAGAGTCTCGGTTTCTGACTTCAGCTTGCCCTCTTGCAGGGGCGATAACTTGTTGAACAGGGGCAGGATAACAATAGGATAGACCGTGATCATGAACATTTGGAGGGCGGCAGTGAAAAGCCATAGATACGTTACAAATTGGTTACCCGTCTTCTTCACGATGCTGAGGAAACCGGCAAGGATGGGAGGCGCAAAGACGAAAGCAAGTAGGTTGGACTTGATCATGTCGGTGATGAACAGCTTGGGTGTCTGCTTGTTGAACCCAAACTTCTCTTCTAAAACGAACGTATGGTAAATATTGGCTGGGAGAGACAAGGCCTGCTGGATTAGAATGAAGGAGAGGACGAAGACGATCGAGTGGGAGATCTCGCCAGTAAAGCGAGCCGGCGCAAACCGAAGAAGCAAGTCGCCACTCCATGACCACAGTTTAGGCAGGACGTCGTAATGTATGAAAGCGATATTTTGGATTTGACCCCAGAGACCCTTGATGAAACCGAATTTTGCTTTGGCACGGCCATATTCTTGGCTCTTGTCATAGACCTCCTTAGAGACCTCCTGCTCAAGGACTTTGGGAGGCTTTGTGTTCTTGAGTACCTGGTATTGGCGGAGGGAAAGGAACTCCTCGAAACAGTATTGAGCGACGGAAAACCCTATGATGAGCTTCTTCCATGGAAAGAGCGGGCGGTCGAGGGCGCGAGCCAGGCGCTACAAGTCGTATTAGTCCCAGAACATGATTACGTACAGCTCGGAATGCAATACTTGCCTGGAGAAAATCCATTTTGTTCTGTGGTACCCTCTTGATGATGAGGTGAAAAGTAGAGAATGTCTCAAACCATCTGGCACGAATATGACGAGCTGACAAGAGTGCGCAAAAGCTCTAACGTCAATTACGAAACCGTGTCAACGTGTCCTAGGCAGGTTGTGGCTGATAGCTATAATAAGCAGGTGGGGCAGTGCGAAGACAGCCCGCCAAGCTGCCTAAGAGGTAACAAGCCACAGCTATCCCGGGGGTGTAAGTGGGTTTATCCCATTCATGATAGGAGGTACGTCCAAAGACAAACGCTAGACTACATACATGTCAAGGTGGTTAGGTTATATATAGAGAAATTGACGGAACGACCGTAAGGTATTCCTATTTGATATTCTTTCTAGCAATTAACAAACAACCAGGCTGCCCTGCTGGCAAGTAGAGTATCAGTTTTACTATCTCATGTTTGCTTTGACCCTCTCCAATAGCTGTTCCTTCGTGTCGCTCGAACCAGGGTATAGGTTACGCTGGGATCCAAGTTAACTGGGATACAAGCCGTTGTCTTGATTATCATACCTACAGCTGCTAACCATCTTCGCAACTCCTCCCTTGTCCAAGTCTCAGGGTTGCCGGTTGGGTCTGCCTGAGCAGGAAAGATGTCTCCGCCCCAAAACGACCACTATGAGTAAAATACACATTAGAACTCTACATAGCGATTATGGAATGGGCGAGTGAAGATTGGATAATCTAGGAAGACAGCGCCAACGATAACGTACCACCACAGCTGCCGTGACAAGTCCTGAGAAGGCTTTGAAGTAAACATCCATTAGTATTTAGCTCGAAGAGAATTATGTTGTGTCTTGCTATATACCTAATACGGCGTTCTAATGAAAGTTAGATCTTCACAGTTCCGTATGAGGCGAAATAAAGCAAGCATACCTTAGATTTCATAGCATTATCAAGGGGGGTAGGCATGGTGGCCAGAGACGATAAGAACGAGCTCCGTTACGTGATTATTCTCAAAAATGTTGGAATCCTCAGTAATAATATATTGATTCAATTAGGCTACACCCTAAATGTGTGATGAGTCATAAAGGCCATTGTTTCGTTCTGGTGCAATCAGGTAAATCTGTCCAGTAGGGTTGTCCTGCATCTACGAGCTGGATATCCAATATCACCTGGCCCGAGGCTGTAGGATCTTGACCTAGCTCGCCAGCGCCACAGGTGACAATGAATGCTACGTCAGCCACTTCCAAGAAAAGACTTAAAGGCTCTGCTTAGGTTAGGTCGTTAGGTAGCCCATAGTGTGGTCTGTGCCCGTTGGCGCCTCATCCCTGCTCACACACTTGGCTCTAACTCGCTAACCTGTGAGGAGAACCCTTGCCATCCACACAATTTGCGCGACGACAGAATAATTGATTCTAACTCTCGACGAAATCGACGAAATTTCGCACCGCACTAATTCTTCCTCCTCACAACAGCCAGACCGCCAAAATGCCTCAGGAGATCGCAGATATCAAGAGAGTATGTTTCTAGTGCAAAATCCGTTATTTGAATGGCAACAAAGTCTGACAATTGGATTACCAGTTTATCGAAATCTGCCGGCGGGACGACGCCAAGTGTACGTGTGATGACACCAGATCTACGAAAATATGAATGGGCGAGATGTTATACGATGAGAGCTTGGATGCTGACGGACACCTGCATTTTTAGCCGCCCGGATCAAGAAGAACAAGAAGTCGTCACAGACAAAGTTCAAGGTCCGATGCTCGAAGCACCTCTATACCCTCGTCCTGAAGGATTCCGACAAGGCTGAGAAGCTCAAGCAGAGCCTGCCACCGAGTATGCACTATCCAAACTCCCGACGGCGCCCGCCGCGTATACTCGAGAAAGTATATCAAAGGCTAACAATGGACTCTATGCAGACTTGCAAATCAAGGACGTTCCGAAGAAGAACAAGAAGGGCAAGCACACGGCTTAAGCGCGAGGGAGCTACATTTTGTTTTGAGGCATCTGGGAATGGTGGCGATGAGTTAAGCAAATTGGGCAATGCCGACACGACTGGGTCTCGTCTGAAGAGAAAAAGAGGGTAGCGTGTACGGAAATCAATGATGATGCATATGGACCAGCACCGGGCTGGCCGGCTCACTACAGGCGTCTACGGATAGCATGGAATTGAGGATTTTGCAAGTGGACAAGGCTTGTGATAGACAGTTCCTAGCGATTGCACCACGAAAAGAAAGCACAATTCAGACCAAAGCCCTTCATCGTTGCAAAAAACATCGCTTGACGATTACTCTTGACTGTTGCGATCTAGTCACAAAAGTCGGGCACATATCAGACAGTGAAGGGTCTTACCTACTCATCTAATATCCCCTTCTTGATCCTTCAAGCTGTCGCTCTATGTGTAAGATCCAGTGTATCTGAAACTTGTAGTTCGTAATGTCATCAGAGATAAACTTTTTATTTCCTTTTTTTCCCTTTTCTTTCTTGTTTTCTTTGTTATTTCACCCACCATTATAGAATCCTCTTGTAATGCTTTACATCCAAGCCCTTAGCGATTGCCTGCAGGGGAGTAGCATACTCAGCGAAACCCGACGACTTCGCGAATTCACCATGCCTTTCGACAGACGGCCAGCCGACAAAGAAAACTAGTTCCTCGGTATCCGGATCAGCCTTCTGCACCCGAAAGCCATCTCTCACAATCCTAGGCTTCGCAAAATTCTCCAGGATCGTCTTTCCGTTGTTCCAGACCTGCTGGAACTCATCCTTCTTGCTGGTGGGCACTTGGACCCTCCCCACACTTATCACCGGGCTCTGCAACAGCGACTCTTCCCCGGCGGCCGTGTCGACAGACCGGAACGCATCCACGTCCAGGTGGAAATACTCGAGCTTGCTGAAGTCGAAGTGAGCGCCCAGCGGTGCCGAGCTGGTTTTGTACTCCTCGCTGGCGAGCCATGTGTTGTGCTCCTCGGACGACGACCAGTGCGCCGTCTCCATCACCACCCGCGGGTCCTCGATCTGCTGGAACAAGGCTACGCCCCGCGCCTCCCGGTCTTTAGGTGCAGAGGGCACGTTGCGCGCCACCCAGTCCGCCTGTGCGTCAAATGCGCCCTCCATCGCGGCATGGTTTTCCGGTGTGAATGCGTCTGAGGAGCTCATGAGCCAAACGAGATTAGTGATCGGCATTATCACAGATGACGGGTGAACACCCTCTTATTTTATTTTATCTCTTCTTTCTCCTGCCTGTGATGTTGCGAAGTAAGATGGGTCCGGCGACAGCGTAGTATTATTACTGAGGCAAAGCTGAACGTTGTTGAGGATTTAACTCTATTGTTTAGTTCTATGCAGGCGCACAAGCCCAGGTTACCCAATGAGACGATCGCCAGAGCCTCTTCCTCGTATATCAGCTTACCCCGCAGCGGGAGGACTATAAAGTACAGAAATCTACTCCAAACTCCTCCGTTTCATCCGATGAAACATTTGGAGTCGTCATTTAACCTTAGATATTCTACGTCGATAATAATCAAACTGGAGCAGTCTGTACAACGCAGCGTGTAGTCAAGACTGTAAGTTAATTTCTAGGCACATGATGAGAGGCTGCCGTATTTTCTTACACATATGTCTTTCGACTCAATTGGGAGGCTCCCGGATGCCAATGGCGCGCATTGTCTTCGGGGTTACTTAACTCGGACGCGCCGGTGGCTCTTCCGATTGCGGTCAGCTTGTCAGAGCCGTCTAGTCCCCGCATCATTCATCATTTGACTCTTACTATCTAGGTATTTGTCCGAGCATAGGCTGTCCATGGGTGATATAATAATCGATCTTGTGCTGTCTTCGTTGTCGTCGAGATCTCAAGCACAAACCAGTCATGAAGGGAATAGACATGTATATTCAAGTCAGGTCAATGTCGTCAGCGTCCTGCAGATACAAATTATAAAACATACGCAGGACTTCGGAGAGTTCCCGATACAGCCGACAGATGTCAACGTGATTCCCAAAGACAGAGGTCTCACCAGATAATTGATTGGTGGACGTCGTATATCAATTGCTCCTACTACTAGAAGTGTATATGCCTGCATTAGATAAGTGCGCGCATATGCGATGATATGGCGAGGAGCAAGGAGGCGTTATTCTTATCAAATACTCTTGCGCTGTCTGGGTCAGCTTACTCCAACCCGATGAACTGAGGGATGGAGAGATGGGGCTGAGCCTTTGCTTGTTGTTTCATTACTGCTGATTTGTGAGATCAACGACAATTCTGTCCTGTTTCCCGACTATCGACATATCTTTATTGTAATTTTTTTCCTGTAAGGTGCTTGTCAGCCAGCCACAATTGCTAAAGCAGGATCAGCTCTGCCTTTCTTACCGGCACTTGTTGCAGGCTTACACCTGACTACCTATACCGAGTAATATGCTACGTATGTAAATGTAGAATGTGCCAAAAACATGGGTTCTACCTAAGCTTTAATGATAACGGTAATCTCTTGAAATTTTAGTAGTAGTATTATTACTGAAACGTCATATCCCCGTTCGCACTGTATCCACTCATCTTTCAAGCGTGGCAGAGCAGGGATTTAAGCGTAATCGGTACCTGTCTGTCCACGATGCATGTCTCTCGAATGTACCTCGCGGCCTTTCATCGCAGCGAATTCATGCTTATAACTACATGGGTTTTTCTTGGTCCCAGATAGGAAAGGCTCTTGGTTACTGCAGCCAATAATAGCAGGCCCCATGCCACGCGGAATTCCCCTTTTTCTGTCATCGACGATTGGCCCAATGGGTTAACCTCAGCCGACCCAGGTGAAGGAGAGTGGAGCGTATTATGGTCCTGACTCGCTCACCCCAGGCTCGCCCAGGTAAGCTCCAGGCTCTTTGAGTGGCTCGAGTGATTCCAGAACTTCCAGTGCTATGATTTGGAAATTTTAAGGGAAAATTCGGTTATCGAAGAGGCCCCGTGTATCCAAGTATCAATCCCACAATAGTGGACGCTCCAGCACTGCTACAGTCCCGAATGGCCGCGACTTGATGAGTTTCCTTGTTTATCCCATCAGCGAGGGGAGATTGACAGGGGCCACAACCGTTGCATCTGTCGTTGTCGGTTCAGTGGGTATGCACGGCATCTCTGCAGTCTTACGTATCTAAATACCCGTACATACCTGTACATGCCTCTCAAGACTCGTAGGTACCAATACTCCAGTCTCTCCTGCACACATGACCAGAAGAACTGGTTGGTTGGTCGGTTGCTCGCTCGCATCTCTTTATCGAAATAACAACCAAAGTTAGTCTAGTAGGTATCTTTCCGTCTGGTCGTCTCCCCTCCGTTCGCTTGTCGTGTAGCTGCGAGGTGCATATCGGCGCGAGAAACCCCAAAAAGAGACAAACAACCTAGCCTACCTATTGTTGGTTGGTGCAGATTGCTCAGATCCTTCGTACGACTAATAGTACGACTAAGCCAGGTACTCTTTTAATAATACGTACAAATAGCTTCAGAGCCTTCGTCATTCATTTACCACCCTCTCGTTCCCGTTCTTTTTCTTCTCCAATTTCTGTACTCCTCCCTCCGTTCCCTCGGTTTCTCTTGTTCTGTTCGGTCAGTTTATTAGCACATAAACACAGCAACACAGAAAGGGGCATTTCCGCGAACGTCACCTTGCCGTAGCGTCATCAGCCGCTTATTAGACGTCGTATTTCTGCACACCCCGGCTCATTGTCGTCACACTCTAGGCAAACCTAAACAGAAAGCAACCGCCGGATCAACACTGTAATTGATCAGTATCTTCTACCCAATTTAGTTGCTCCCTACCGGTTCCACTGCTACAACAACGAGGAAAGGGAGGTTATTGGGGATTAGGCCCCCTCCATCAGACGCGCTTTGGCAGCAGCTCATGACTCGCATTCCAACTACGCCCGAAAGCTCGACTTCGGAAATGTCCAGTATGGCCAATGGCTACCACCGCGGCATGGAGGTGAACGGAAACGGAAGCACTAGCAGCGATGGAGGAAGCAGGTCGTCTAGCGCGAGCGATGGACGGAGGTTAAGTCGCAGAAAGTCAACCCCTATGATGCCTCCTTTCATGGTCTCGGCGCCAGGCAAAGTCATTGTATTTGGCGAGCATGCTGTGGTTCACGGCAAGGTATGTAACTTATGAAACTCGATAATGCGCGACAACGCGCTCTCTCGATTTATATTGGGCAGAAAAAGGCTGACCATTTATCGTCACTTAGGCTGCCATTGCCGCTTCCATCTCTCTGCGCTCCTATCTCCATGTCACGTCACTCTCTAAATCGCGCCGCACCATCACCCTCCGATTTCCCGATATCGACTTGGTACATTCATGGCACATTGATGACTTGCCATGGGCTCTATTCTCGCATCCATCCAAGAAAAAGTACTATTACGATCTCGTTACGAGTCTCGACCCCGAATTGTTGCAAGCCATTCAGCCACATCTTGCGGACGTCTCACAACACAAGTCTCCCTCTGAGCGTAAGATCCACCAGAATTCGGCTGCGTGCTTCTTATACCTCTTTCTGTCATTGGGTTCGCAGAAGTTCCACGGCTGCATCTATACCTTGCGGTCTACAATACCAATTGGTGCTGGATTGGGAAGCAGCGCATCTATCGCGGTTTGCCTATCTGCCGCCCTACTATTACAAATACGCACACTCTCGGGCCCACATCCCGACCAGCCCTCAGAAGAAGCACGTTTGCAAATAGAAAGGATCAACCGTTGGGCTTTCGTCGCGGAAATGGCCATTCATGGAAATCCATCGGGCGTCGACAATACGGTTTCTACACAAGGGAAGGCCGTCGTATTCCAACGAACCGACTACGATAAGCCCCCTGTTGTAACGCCGTTGTGGGATTTCCCTGAGCTCCCATTGCTCTTAGTCGACACTCGTTCGCCGAAATCAACAGCTGCCGAGGTGGCCAAGGTGGCGAGGCTAAAGAACACGCATCAGAAGCTCGTGGGCTGCATCCTTGATGCTGTCGATAAGGTGACCAGAACGGCCGAGAATCTCATCGACGAAGACGATTTCAACAGCAAAGAGGATGAAAGCCTTAGACGGATGGGAGAACTGATGTCAATAAATCATGGCCTGCTAGCTTCGCTTGGCGTTTCGCATCCTCGGCTCGAACGTATTCGAGAGCTGATCGACTTCCAAGGGATGGGGTGGACCAAGCTGACAGGTGCCGGGGGTGGCGGGTGCTCAATAACACTGATGAAGCCTGGTGTGCCAAAGGAAAAGCTGCAGGCGTTGGAAGATCAGCTCAACGAAGAGGGCTATGCGCAGTTTAAGACCACACTAGGGGGGGACGGAATTGGTGTCCTGTGGCCTGCCGTATTGAAAAATGGCTCGGATGAGGACGAGGACGGTGGTATGGAGATCGACCTGGACAAATTCCTCAAGGCCCCCGGCACGGAGGGCGTAGAGAAGCTGGTCGGCGTCCACGGAGGAACTGGCGAGAGAGAAGGATGGAAGTTCTGGAGGGTAGAAAGCCGGTAATAGTGGCGAGCTTAAGTGTCGCATTGCTATTTCGTTTTGTGGTTTTTTTTTTCCAGCTGGCTCAGTCCCGTTGCTCAAGGCGGTATGACGCCCAAAAGCAAATTCACCGAGCGAACCAGCAGACTTGATCATCAGTAGCTGGGAGAGTACTGTACTATATCCAACGGGCTATATCACAGCAATTATGGCATGCATATATGGAGTAGAGTTAGACCATGGCCCTACAGACTTCACTGTAATAAAAGGCTTCCTGCAATTGATTACATTTCAACCCGATTTGCATCAGGCTATGCAATCATCAAACTATGCATACCCAGCGCACATGAAGCTGTTAAGCTATGCCATTAACTAACTGGCAGTTTATCACATTAAATTCCGTCTGCAGCGGCAGAGAGTTGGCACATTCCAGTGCATGGAGCTACAAAGGACATACTCTCGATACCTTAGGTACCGGTACTGAACCTCAGGTATGGGAAACTTACCTTAGGTATGTTGCTACAGGCGGTGGACTTAGCTCCCGAAGCTGTATGGGGGAGGTTCAACCCCACCATCCCCAACCGTTCCCCATCCACCCTCCCACCATTCCACTCTTCCAACCACCACCCACACATCTCCTCTCTAGTATCTAGGGGCCCGAAGCAATGCCCGCGAAAAACAAAGGAGGGGCTTCCAAGGCGAAGGAAGCTGAATGTAAGCCATAATTCTTATATTGTGCTCTGGTTGATCGAGCTCGAGCTGAGCCGACGCTCATGAGATCACCAATCGTGATCTGCCTTCTCTTGTGCTGCCGTCGAAGCCCGCGCGAACACCGCCTGCTGACGATCCTTTGCCATCCACAGCAAAGCAACACATCTCAGCACAGCAACCGCCAAAACAACCTCTAACTATCCGTGAATTCGAGTGGCAGCGATACTGGACAACAAATCCACTCCAGAAAGTCTTCGAGGAACAGGGCTTCAGTAGCATGAGCCCTGCTGATAAGCGAACCTATCTGAACCTAGAACTAGTCCGAACCCCCGGCGCCGTCGACAGGCTCTCCAAGAAGGGTCAGCGTGAGCTCTGGAAGCAGTTAAGCGACGCCAACGTACCACTACGCAGCGCAGTGAGGCCAAAGGACAACCAGTGGGGGCGCGACAAGAACGGTCGGGATATTGGTGACTACACGATCGAAGAGTACGCTGCCTACAAGCGAAAGAAGTCAAGGTTGGCCAACTTGTGGCGCGAAAGCAACTTCTTCAAGAGCAAGAGAGAGAGGGCCGATTGGGAAGCTGAGAATCAGATCACTGGAGAGATTGATACCATTACCGAAGACGACGTAAAGGCCGAGAAACAACGGCGCCAGGAAATGGCGGCTCTTAGGAACGAGCTGTACGGCGAGAAGTCCGACCCTTATGCAAACGATCCAGAATGGGACGATGTTGTACCCATACCGCAGGCTGAGCCCGAGAATGCATTGGCGGCCATTGCGTATCCGGATGACTACGCAGAAGGTATGCTGTCCTGCTGGTCACAAAGCAGCAAAGTCCAGATGTCGCTTGCTATTCTGAGACTTTTATAGCTAATCCTGTGACGCAGCAATGGCCTATCTACGTGCCGTCATGGCAGTGAAGGAACACACCCCGCGCTGTCTGCGTTTGACTGAACACATCGTTGACATGAATCCAGCGCACTACACCGTGTGGCTGTACCGCTTTGATATTGTCAAAGCACTAAATATCCCGATTCCCGATGAGCTAGCCTGGCTAAACGATGTGTCTCTAACACATCTGAAAAATTACCAGATTTGGCATCATCGACAGTTGTTGATGGACCTTCACTACCCCACGCTACAATCAGACGAGTCCGCCCTCACAGCGCTCGCCCACGATGAAAGCCGCTTCCTAACGGAGATTCTCGAGAAAGACACCAAAAACTATCATGTGTGGAGTTACCGCCAGTACTTGGTGCGAAAGCTAGGGCTGTGGGACTCGCCAGACGAAATGCGTAGCATCCAGTGCATGATCAACGATGACGTGCGCAACAACTCAGCATGGTCACACCGCTTCTTCTTGGTGTTTAGTAACCCGGCACAGAGCACACCCGACTCGCACGCCGCAGAGCACGACCCCAAGGTTCCGGCGGGCATCATTGACCGTGAGATCTCGTATACCGAGGACAAGATCCGTCTCGCGCCCCAGAACCAAAGTCCCTGGAACTATCTCCGCGGCGTATTGGTTAAAGGTGGGCGGCCCCTAGGAACTGTACGCGAGTTTGCAGAGTCCTTCGTTACGGATTTGGGGGAAGGCGAAGAAAAAGAGAAGGTCCGCAGCTCGCATGCGCTAGACCTGCTGGCCGACATTTATAAGGAGGCTGGCGAGAAAGAAAAGGCGGCTCTGTGTCTGCGTCGGCTTGGTGAGAAGTGGGATCGCATACGGGAGGGCTACTGGGCGTACAGGCGTCGGATGCTTGAAAGCTAGGAAGCTGAGGGTTCCGACGTCTTGTTAGAAGAGGCCATTGCAAGGATCCAAAAGAATCTAGTAATCCGCGGCAAAGATGAATCAAGCTTGCCCTAAGCCGTTACTAGGTCTGTCTGTGTACGTATTCTTAATCAAATGATACGAGGACGCCAGATTTGCTGTTGCCTCATATCACTACTGTTTACGTTAGAAGACACAAATCAGAAGTACGGAGCAGCAAGGCCGCGAGAGTTGCAAGCTACACTAGTCCATCACTACCGTATTATGATCCATAAACTTAGTTGCATATTATGTGTAGAATCTGCATACTCCAGGTTCATATTCAAGACCGCCCAGCCGTGCCTACAACCTCTCGCCATGTACCAGTATATCTCACAAATCTACCATGCCTCCTATATATCTTCAAACTCCTCCCGAACCCCAACTCCAAGTACGGACATGCATACGCTTTTTTTTTTTTTTTTTTTTTTTTTTCCCACCTCCCCTTGTTTCCTTCCTCTCTCTTTCGCTTTCCGCCCCCCCTCTTCCCTCTCCTCTACTTTCTTTCCTCACACCCCAAACTTCAACCGGTACTTGGCAAGCATGTCCATCGAGATGCTCGACCCGCCGCACACAACAAGCACGACGTTCATCCGGCGCCAGCTCTCGTCGATCTCGCCGGCCCCGCCGAGCGCCGTCCGCAGCAGGCCGGGGTTGTACACGCTCGACAGCGTCGCGCCGCACGACACCTCGACGAGCAGGCGCGCGTCGTCGAGGAACCGCGCGCAGGCCGACACGGCGTCGGCGTCTGACACTACGGCGCTGAGTAGCGGCGGCGGGGGCGGCGGCGGGCTGTTGTGGCTGGGACGGCGCGCCGCCTTGTTGACGAGGACGGGGGGGCTGGCGCTGGCGCTGGATGGGAAGGAGGAGGTGGTGGTGGTGGTGGTGGTGGTGGTGACGACGGTCGTGGCACCGCAGACTTTCGCCCACCGGTACGTCTCTGCCGACACGCGGGGCGCCCCTAGCGTCGTCGCTACGCTGGTTATGGCTGGGATCGCGACGTGCGCGCCGGCTTGGATGCAGGCTGCCAGCGAGTCGGCGCCGGCCGTCTCGATGGCGAGGACCCTGGGCCGGCGCCGGTGGTGGCCGGAGGAGCTGTGGCCGTTCCTGTCGTCGTGGCCATTGGCGACGTCGTTCGCGTGAGACGGAGGAGGTGGAGGAGGTCCGTAGTTCCGCTCGATACCCTCCATGATGCCGTTCAACAAGCCGCCACCCCCGACGTTGCAAACGATGGCATCGATACCCCTCCCTCTCCTTGAACCTTCTCCTTCTCCTGCTTCTTCTTCTTCTTTCCCGGCGGCGAAAAACCCGCTGGCGTCAAGCGCGGCCAGCTCATCGACTAGGCTCGCGTTCCCGTTCCAGATCTCCGGGTCGTCGAACGGGGGCACGTACACGCCGTCGGGGTCGCGCGCCACGGCCTCGCGGCACGCGGCGTCGGCCTCGGGCCAGCTGTCGCCCGCGCGGTGCGGCGTAGCGCCCAGCAAGGCCAGCCGGGCCAACACCAGGTCGGGTGTCGACTGCGGGAGGAATACGTCGCAGGGCCGCCGGAGGGCGCGCGCGGCCTCCGCGCACGCCAGGCCTGCGTTGCCGCCGCTGCTGCAGTAGAAGCGCGCTGCCCCTGCCCCCTGGCCGCCGCCGCCCGTGGTGGACGACGACGACGACGAGAGTAAGGCGTGAGACATGAGCGTGCCGATGCCACGCGACTTGAAGGAGCCTGACGGCTGTAGGTTTTCAAGCTTTAGGAATATGTTGCTGGGAGGAAGGGAGAGAGAGTGTGTGTTAGCTAGATGTGTTGCTTTATTCGAGAATATGACTTTTGCTAAAGGGGAAGAGGAGAGCATGAGTGAGTGAGTAGGATTAGGGGGTGAGATAGCATGGTATAAGAGGAAGAGATGCTTACCAGCCTGCTATCCGTGAGAGTTCCTGGGACGGGATACATGGCGTCTCTATATAGAGCTTGGGTAGGTCTGGCACGTATGAACCCATAGTTGTTGATGAGTATGGTTTCGCCGTGAGTAGGTCTCGGTCCAGATTTTTATGCTAAAACGGTTTGATATCAAGGTTGCAATGATTTGCTGGTTGGCCTCTGATCGTGAGATCTAGCTGGAATTGCAGAGTTTCGTCTCAACTTACAGCATCAACGGTAGAGATACACACAGGAGCCAGCTTCTGGCTATGGTTGTACGACACCTTCGAGATAACGGATACAGCTCCGATTGTTGCCCGAGTAAATGAATTAGACAGCTCTTCAAATCTAACAAGCGTGAAAAGAGAACCGCGGTCGTCTGCAATCGGATGGAGATCTGTCTGCCTTTAAATAGTTTTGCTCTATGACCCGTCCGAACCTTGGGTGGTAGAGCCACAAGAACGGGCGAGCTTGTTTTCACCACACGTTGATGTTGGAAGTCTTCCCGGTATAGGGTTGCGTTTCCACAAATCCATAGAAGGGCGCGGTCGAGGCCCAGTCGTCCAATAACTGTGCTGCACGACTATGATTCACACATGCACAGAACCTGGAGACTTCCCTAATGCAAGCAAGCTTGGGTCTCGAAAACTACTTTTGCTCTCCATCGTGACATATCTAAAGTAGCAAAGAAGGTTCTCAAGCATGGTGTCCGGGTCCTCTTGGATAAGTATAGGGTAACTATAGGGTAAGATAGGATGAACTATAGGGTAA
This sequence comes from Xylariaceae sp. FL1651, assembly GCA_025201745.1. NCBI lineage: Eukaryota > Fungi > Ascomycota > Sordariomycetes > Xylariales > Xylariaceae > Xylariaceae sp. FL1651. Next base: position 310,875 of record MU624241.1, read on the forward strand.
GGAATTGCTTAAGAGGCACCAATGATGTCCGATCTTTGCCGCGTGCGCTCTCCCTTACCTTCACTGAACGATGATTCCACTTGCTGTGAGGTTGTTTCTGTGTCGTAATTCGCGAATCAAATGATTTCATTCACCACTTGCTATCTGCCTAGCTTCCAAATGGTGGTTGGAATAGAATATGACCATCATCGGCGCTGACACTTACTCCAAGGTTACATGTATGTCTTGTATAAGTACGTACCTTAGTACCTGGATAGCGGCCTAGCCTAGGTGGGTATCTATTTCTCCAATTGTCCAATCCGTGCATAGATACCTCATGGAAGATTACTATTTTTAGCGACCTTGAGATACGCTTCCTATGCTTGTGCAGGCCTGACTTACACTGTTCTATTACATGCCATGACTTTCATTAGTAGCACATATATATCATCGGAGTATCGTTCTAACCCTCGTTTTTCACATGAAGATCTTGTAGAAAATTAAAATGCCCCCAACCTCGCGTAGAGCGCATAATAAGTCTCGGCAAGGTAAGCACTCAGTCCTAGCGGTCGTCGTTCTGAAAATCTGAAGCTCAAGAGTCATGTAAAGGCTGCAAACTGTGCAAATCAAGAAAAATCAAGGTACCTGATTACCCCTTGTAAAGTCGGCTTGATTACTAACATGCGATATCTCGAAGTGCGACGAGAGGCAGCCGTGTGCGTACTGCACTAAAAAGGGCGTCAAATGTAGTCTACAGGTTGAGTCCGAGAGGATTTCACGACCTCCAATATTCAGCTACCAGCAAGATCCAACGTTCTGCACTAGCGACTTTACGTTGTTTCACCACTTCGTCAAGAAAGTGGCGGTCGAGCATGCCGACGATGCACCATCGGTGGTGGCTTGGTCCGACGTAGCAGACCTGGCTACTCGGCATACCTACCTCTTGCACAACCTCCTGGCTCTCTCGGCCTTGCACCTCAGGTCTACATACCCTGACCAGGCCGAAACGCTTGAACAAATCGCTGCTGGGCACCAAGCACGAGGCATTCCGATGTTCAGGGAAGCGCTCATCAGAGACCTAGAAACAGATTCCCTTCCACTGTTTGCCTGCTCCTGCATACTTTTGCCGGCTCACTTCGCGGCATCAAAAGACCCGTTATCGCTAATCGTCAACGAAGAGACTCAAGGCCCGCCTGACTGGCTCCTGCTGCTTGATGGAGCCACCATCGTTACTGAAAATCACTGCCCTGGACTTCTGGAATCTTCCCTACGTCCGCTCCTGGGGCCGATGATACCTGTGGAACCAGACGATATAGACGACTCTCCCGCTGACAGAGAGCTCATTAGCCTCAAGGACACCATACCTGCCGCCGCAGAACGTAAAGAGGACTATAGGAAGTTGATTGATTTGCTGCGTTACTTCTATACATTATCAAATCGAGGCCCCTCGCTACTTGCCAAGAAGACCGCCGCTCTCAGATTCCCCCCATTCCTGAGCCGAACTGGGAAGGACGACTTGGCCAAAAGACACCCGGTGGCGCTGATTGTCATGGCATTCTGGATTGTTCTGCTGTTTCGAATCGAGGACCGATGGTGGCTCAGAGGCAAAGTGAGACCTATTGCACTTAAGATCCAACAGTTGCTGCCCACGGAACACCAGCATCTGATAGCCTGGCCGCTAGAGCAGCTTGGCCTTCATCAGAACGGTGCGAATAGGCCCTGATGTAAATGTATCTGGCACTGAAACTCAGTCTCTGTTGTATAGAGTATAATTTTAAAATGAGTACTTCCGGAAACAAATGTGTGCTTGGGTTGGGGTTTAAATTTGTACATCAAGGTATTTAGAGAACATAGCGATGTGAATATCTACTTACAATTTTTATGATTTAATAATAATGAAAGCACTGTGCGCAGAGACTGTGCCTTAGAGGTTTGAGTGGAAAGTTAGTGAGCCTTGGTCAACAAATTTGCCCCTCACGGTGCGGAAATTACTGTTTTGGCTTTTACATTGACTTGTCTCGGTTTGGTGAAAACTATTACCTCTTTACGGATACAATTGATGGATTAAATATACATATTTCACACCACTCTACCACGAATATTCTTTACACTTCTTCATACATCACAGCTATAACTGAGATTTCCACCCTCTAGCTAGCAAGACACTCTACGTTATTTGCTGCCTTACCATCTCACTTCACCAGCAAGGGCTATAAGCATCATCACATCTATATCAGTGAGCTCTGGGCAGTACATACGACGTACACGGCCGATTCCAGGTCATCTAAGCATTATTACACATCGAGACATCGCACATGACCCTTCTTTCATAATTCATAGAGTTGCGCTTTACACGTGACCGGAGGCACATACCAAGCCTGCAAACGGGATGAGCGGCCAAGCACGGTAAAAGAAAAGGGCCAAGAGAACGAACACCATGGCGAATATACCTTCTCTAGACATACAAGCAAAAGTCGTGAGTGACGGTAAATTCTCCCTCCCTCCCCCTCCTCGTCAATCTCTAACCCCCAAACCTCCTCCCACTAACACCACCACCCTGCACAAGCGGCCCAAAACTTCGTAGAGCACTACTACGAGTCCCTCAACAAGCGGCACTCCCTGGCGCAGTACTACGCCAGCACGTCCGCGTACCTGACCGCCGCGTCCGTGAAGCCCGACATCAGCATCAACGGGCGGGTCCTGGAGTCCGTGGCCGCGTACGAGGCGCTGCTCGAGGCGCAGGGCGGACCCGTGTACTACGACGTCGCGTCCTTCGACGCGCACCCCGTCAACCCCAACTACGGGCTCGGCTGTCCCGACGCCTTGTCCCTCGCCGCCGCCGCCGATGACGGCGTCGGGGGCGCGGCCGGGGGCCGGGGCAGAGCGAGCAAGTCCATTAAGGATGGTGATAGGCTGAGCTTCACTGTCCAGGTCAGCGGGACCGTGCGGTATGGCAAGGCCGGCGAGGGTGCTGCTGCCGCCGCCGCGGCCGGTCCCACTGCTGGGAGCGCTGGCGGACCGGAAGTTGCGGCTGCTGCGACGGCGGCGGCGGCGGACGCACCGATAGAAAAGGCGTTTAATGAATCCTGGCTCTTGGTGCCGCACTGGGAGGCGCTTGGCCGGAACGCGGCCCGAGGGCTGAGGAAATGGGTGGTTGTCAGCCAGAATTTCCGAGCTTCCTGAGAGAGATACGAGGAGGACAGGATGTGCTTAGAAACTCTGTTGCTTTGACCGAGCAGGCAAGCTCCCTTGCTCCGCATCCACTAGCTATGATGAGGGCAGAGATGATGGCCCTTGGCTACTTCTAGGATCTTCGGTGGAATAAAGTCGGTTGTGTCGCAACAGCAGCGGATAGACAGCGAAAACGAAAAAAAAAAAAAAAAAAAAAAAAAAAAGAATCTTTAGCTAGGCTTTACACACGATGGATTAGGAAATAACGACCGAATGCAAAGCGCGCAGCTGGATAGACAGTGACCAAATGATTTTGGCCTTGCCCCCCCGGGCTAGGATGGCCATGGAGCCATGCATAAGAGCATTGCTGGCAATAGGGAGTGAAAGGGACCACGGGAATTCGTCTTGTAACGTCTAGCTACGACACGAGCCATAGCCGTATGATAGAGGCAGACGAATACCATTCAGCGATAACTGGATAATCTCTAGCTGTGGCTACAACCGCATAAAGCGGGATCTTTCACTAGACAATACCCCTCTAGCGTACTGTATATATATGTAAAGGAATTAAATTAGACGGAATTCATGTTAAGAGTCATGCTACGATTGACCATGGTTACCTCTCTCTCTCACGCATATATTAAAGGCATTGATCGAATTTTATTCGCGAGTACTATGATTCGAGGCTTCTGATCTCCATCCTTCAGCCCCTTATCTCCTATTTCGTTAATCGGGATCTATCATAAGCCGCCTCTCTGTACCCATAACTATTACTTTCTTGAAACGCTAGAGCTGGAGCCCATTCAGGGGTTGGGACGTCCCAGGGCAGCACCAACTGAACCTCGTTGAAGTAATTTGGGCCCCCGTCTTGCCGGAAGTTTAGTTGCTCGAACAGGCGAATGCTGCCTACATTTTCGGCATGGACCTTCGCCACTAGTTTTGCTAGCCTGGCCTTCGGGGCATTAGCCTTCGTTCCGGCTCCCCCTCCTCCCTCTCCATGTCCATCTGAGGCCGGAGTCGGCACTGCGTCCGGGGACGACGGATGCGGCGAGGGGAGGAGTCCGGCGGAGTACTCGCTCATGATGGCGTCGTAATTCTTCGCCAGGAACTGCAAGAGCGCGCGCACTGCCGCCTTGCCAATGCCTTTTCGTCTGGTTTCGGGTGCCGCGATCATGATGTCTATCTCGCCTTTACAGTAGCAGCACGTGTTCTTCTCGTCGGCTTCGTCCGTTTCCTCCTCTACAGCGACTGAGGTTTGGGGATTAGTGGCTTTGCTCAGAGTTTTCATCTCTCCGTTGACGATCGGCTCACTATTCTCCATCTCATCGTCACACGGCGTCAGGAACAAATTAACGTCCCCGATCATTCGCGACGGCATGTCGACCTCTCCGGCATACACCGTGGGCATGTCATATCGTTCGGAAGCAGCCTCGTCAGCATCGGGTTGGACGGGTTTGCACAATATAAACGTCAGCTTGTCGGACGCTACACGCCACGACTGCTGATTCTCGTACTCCTCGTCGAGGGTCAGGAGGTCCGAGGCCGTAGCTTCGCGTAGCTCCTGATATTGTTCGACCACTTGTTAGTTAACAGAACCGTCTGAATATGTCTAGACAAGACCTTATAGGGTGCGTATAACTTGGACAAGAAGGGCGCGTGATGCAGATGAAGATTAAAGCCACGATCGGAAAAGGAGAGAGGACGTCGTAAAGGCAATATGTGTGAGAAATACAGTAACTTATAGATAATATAAATAAAACAAGACTCACGTCGTTTTGCATCCATTCATGATATCGCCCGACGAGATGTGCGTCGTAAGGTACCAGTAGAACCTTGGGAGTAGAGATGGCTGTGCACAGTGAACCATGAGTCAGTACACTTTGTACCAAAGGCCAACTTCCAGTGGGAGGTGGTATGGGATGGCTTATGTGAGACAGCTGACCTATATTTTCATTGATCCTCATCTTTTAGGCTGTCATAGCAGTAAATTGCCTTAATTGTTTGTTAACTGTACAGTAGTGCCGTACTGTGTTGTAGAATGAAGTATTCTGAGACTCGGAACGACTGAGCGAGTGGAGAGCTTCAGGTTTTATTCTGTTTTCATCTCGTTTTTACCTCTCGCCTGCCTGCTCCAGAATCACAGCGGATTAATCTACCCAAACAAGGAAATCATCAAACGAAGCAGCCATTACATGATTAGATAAGGAATAGGAGACGATTGCTCGCATTTACTAGGGTATCTTTCTAGTTCAGGTTACAGCTATAATACATCTCATCAACGTCGTGCGCTTATTAAACGAGCTAGGTCTGATTTATCTGCGCATCTTAGGCGAACAGTGAGGATGCACCCTGTCGAAGCAGGAGTTTCAATCCTCGACTGGCAGAGGTGGAAATACACTGCTCTGCGCTCCCGTACCAAGAGGCACCAGGGGTGTACCGTACGAGTCATCCGCATAGAGAATCGCATCATTGAAGGCTCGTCTTTCAGGGCTGACGCCAAGTCTGTCGAGAAGCTCCGAGGACTTCTCGGGAATGAACGGCTGTAAGAGAATGCCTACAATTCGTAGCGACTCTGCCGCAAAGAAAATCGTCTGGTGAACAGTGACGGCGTCGCCTTCTTTGCTCTTCTCCCACGGCGCTGCCTCTGTGAAGAACCTGTTCGTCTGCAATGTTGTTAGTTGCAAGTCAAGGGGCATACTACGGGAAGGGTTATGTCCTACTTCAAAGATAACCTCCATAATGTCCTTAAGCGCCGAGCTTGGGTTCAGTGCCTTCATGTGGCCATCCGCTTTCTCGACAATTTGTTCCAAGTGACTCCTATGGCCCTCCACAAGCGGCAGCAATGGCGAGGCCTTAAGCGTCGTCATGTTTTCCACGGCTTGCCTTACACTCCAATTCTTCGGCCGTGTGACTCGATTGAGTAGATTGCCCAAGCCCCCTTGTAGACCTTTCTTGTATTTCTCCACAATGAAGGCGTTATTGTAGTCGCAGTCATCAGAGACCTGGCCACTGTATATTAAGAAATACCGCATAGTGTCCACGCCCCAGCGGTCGAGAGCAAAGAAGGGGTTGACAACGTTCCCGATCGACTTGGACATCTTCTGCTTGCTCATCAGCCAGTGGCCGTGACTAAGAATTTGCTTCGGCACGGGGAGATTGATTGCCATAAGGAAGGCAGGCCAGTATACAGAGTGGAATCGGACGATGTCTTTCCCCACTACCTGGACATCAGCCGGCCAGCTCCCGGTGTGTTCGGAGCCTGGCTGCCAGTAAGGATACCCCGTCGTCGTAATGTAGTTCACGAGAGCATCTAACCAGACGTAGATTGTCTGGCTAGGATCATCGGGCACGGGTATGCCCCAATCCAGGCGACTGACGGGACGGGATATAGACAGGTCCTCGAGATTGTTCTCAACCCAAGCAATCACTTCGGCAAACCTATTGCTTGGAACCACCCAGGCCGGGTTCTCACGATACAGCTGAAGCAGCTTGTCGCGAAATGCCGTCAGTCGGAAGTGGTAGTTCTTCTCTTCGGTCCACTCGACCGCATTGCCTGTCTCGATCGATGCTATGAAGCTCTTCCCCGTCATGGGCGACACGCGCTTCTCGACCATGGTTTCGGGGTAGAAGGTCTCGTCGCTCACGCAGTACCAGCCCTCGTGCTTCGTCTCGTATATGTACCCGCTGTCGCGCAGGCGCGCCCAGAAGTATTCGACGGCATCACGGTGCTCAGGGTCGGTGGTGCGGATGAAGTAGTCGTTGGAGATGTTGGCCCTCTTCGCCAGGTCTCTGAATGTCTCGGCGTTCGCGTCGCAGAGGGCTTTCGGATGCAGGTCTTGGAGTTCGGCTGCACGCTGGACTTTCATGCCGTGTTCGTCGGTGCCGGTGCTCAGGTAGGCTTCTCGGCCTTTGAGGACCTCCCATCGCTTGAGGACGTCGGCAATGAGCATGCTATACAGGTGGCCGACATGGGGGGCTGGCGGGAAGCTCAATTAGTCAAGCCTTCACTTCCCAAGATAGCGGACAGACCGTCTCACAAGCATTGACGTAAAATATTGGTGTTGTCACGTAGTATGGCTTGTCTTTGAGCCGCTGTGAGAGGGTGCTGGCATAGGTGCTGCTGAAGCGCATGCGCGTGGCTTGGTGAGCTCTGCACGACTGACACACCCAGCCATTGCGCCGGACTGTTAACGTCCTGAGCGACAAAAGCCGGGTGCTAGAAGCGAACAAGAACCTCCCCATGCCCTATTGCCGCGAACAAGTCGAAGCACACTTTCGTAGTATGGAATAATGTCCCTGCAATGTGGATGCCATAAAGTCTATACGTGTGGACCAAGAGCTCGGAATTTGGAAAGCTGGGTCCCGGGGATCTGCTGCCATTTTCGGCCTCTGCGCACAGTGGACTCAGTTGATCCCTGAGCACTGGCTTCTGAAGAACGAGCCCCAGCCAGAATTATGCATGTACACTGCACAGGGCACTCCTTATCCACTAATATTACAACTATACCATACATAGTGTGAACTAAAGGAAACAAAGGAATAAATATACGAAGAGACAGAGCCCCGGTCTAACAGCAAGCAGAACCGCAGGGTAGTATGCTCGAGTCTTACTAGTTACAACAGACAGTTCAACGTTTAATACTGAAAATGGATTTCGCGACAATCTCATCACAATCGTCTCTATTCGTCTCTATTCATTACACTCGTCTGTCGTGCCTTTGTCTCGTAAACATACACACATATCTGGTGCTATTTGTTAGGCTGTGGGTGAGTCTACCGTGCAGTTTGTCTCACCGTCTTTTAAGACGGGAACTAGGCACGGCAGAATTTGATACTCTTCGGTATCTATCTCTAGCAAAATACAGGCAAGAAAAGGGCCGCAAATTATTTTCCATCTCAAAGAAGGACCAAGACTACTCTTGGAATGCCTCATGCCTCATGCTCAGCCATACAGAAGCAAGTGCTTCTTTGGGTGACAAAAGACTGTAACCCTCCAAGTAGGTCGTGAACTTCCCGGAGGAGAAGACAGTGATCGCTCCCCGAGATCTCCAAGACCTTTGCATTTCTCTAAAAGGAACCAAAACCACAACCAAGCCCTCGGTATTCACCAAAGAACCTTAGGTTCCTCGGAAAAGGAACGAGAGATCGGCAAGACTGAGGGACTCCATGGCGGCATCGTCCGAATTGATGGTCGAGTGGATCATATGGGTTTTCTTCTCCTGGAGAAGAACCATTCTGCTCTCCACCGAGTCCTCAATGCAGAGACGTGTGATCGTACACGGTCGGGTCTGACCAATGCGATGGCAACGGTCGGCCGACTGCCACTCAGCAGCCGGGTTCCACCATCTAGGCAGATGATCAATAACAACTCTAATCTTGGGGGAGGAAAATGAACTTACGGATCGACAATGAACACCTGCGAAGCCTCGGTCAAGTTTAGTGCGACGCCGCCTGCCTTCAGAGAGACAAGAAAGCACTCCACCTCAGGCTTTTCCATAAAGTGTTTAATAGACGCCTGACGCTGTGCCGGCGTCATGCTGCCATCCAGCATCACTGTCGTGATACCAGCCCGTCGGAGACGCCACTCGATCAGCTGGAGCATCGTGGTGAACTGTGAGAAGATGATTGATTTGTGGGACGCGTTGTCAGATCTTAGTTTATGCAGTGCATGGACGAGCAACTCAATCTTGGACGACGACGTCCAGTTCTCCATCTTGATACGGTTGATGATGGATGACTTCTTGACCAGCAACTCGTCTTGCTCGATACTGGGTTGCTCGAGATCGATGGACAGCGGGATGTGACATTGTGGACAATCAGGCTCGTCTTGCGAGGCGAGGTAGCTCGTGGCACACAGACGGCAGAAGTCATGCTTACATTTGGACCGAATCGCTTCCTCGGCGGGTTCGTCACAAATACAGCAGACCAGAATGTTCTGTCCGCCCTCTCCCGATTTCTTGAGAATGAGATCGGGGTGGTCGGCCACTTGCCGCATCTGCATAATCAATCCGAAGATATTGGCATAGTTGTTCAATACGACACCTTGAGCCACATACGTGTTGTACTGTCGTTCGGTGTTAGACATGATGCTACCAGCAAAGTCATTCTCCTCTTCGCCGAAAAACTGCCGGTCAACGTAAATCTCCTTGACGGGAAGCTCCATGACATTGGTATGGTCCTTTTTGAGACGACGCAACATGATGCGACTAGTCAAAAGACGAAGCTTTCTGAAAGCCTCTTTGCCCTCGCCTGCGTTACCATATTTCTGAATCGGGTTGAGGAGTTCTTGATTGAAGACTGATACATGTCGCATAGAACCGTGGTTGCCTAAGATTATGATCAGTAGGGTAAGACAAATTTAAGTACAAAAAGACTAACAGTGGCTGCATCTGCTCTCTTCATTCATTGCCCACTCAAGAGAAGAGCAGGGGCAGTCCTTGCAGAAATAGGAGGCGAAGGGTGCAACCTCGAGAAATCGAATGAGTGAGAAGAACTCCCCAATGCGGTTTTGGAGGGGTGTTCCAGTTAGACACCAGCGATAGTCAACATCCAGAGCGAAACAAGCTCTAGCCGTCATCGTAGTTCGCGTCTATCACGAATGGTCAGCTGCATCACGCTAGAGACACATTAGGGGTTTAACTTACTTTGATGCAGTGGGCCTCATCAAGGATTACGCGATGAAATTTGATCTGATGTATGAGACTCTTCTCTTTGTACCAGCCGTCCTTCCGCTTGACACCTTTCTCCTGTCTACGATAAAGGGACTCCAGGCTGTTGTAGGACATGATGATGACATCAAATTTCTTCACCTCTTTAAGGGAGAGATTCTTAACTTTGGAATTCGTTCCGTGAAAAACGATCGTCCTCAGTTTGTTTCCTGTATAGGCGGCAATCTCGTCTTGCCACTGTCCTAGAGCAACGGGAGGAAGAAGCACCAGCGTGGGGGCCTTGGCTGGATAATCGGACATGATAAGGGAAACGGCTTGGATCGTCTTGCCAAGTCCCATCTCGTCTCCAAGTAAACCGCCTTTCCATGAAGTCTGCTCCATAGCCTTCATCCATGCTAAGCCTTGCAGCTGAAAAGGTTTCAGTTGCAGGGAGATATCAGTAGGCTGCGCGGCCGTGCCTGCGTTCAGGTCCGGCATATTCTCCAAGTCGTTCCACATTGTCAGAATTTCGGGATGATTCTTCTCGAGCAGCTGTCTTGCCCGTTTAGCATTGTTAGAAGCAATGCGTATGCGACGCTGTTGGAATGTACGACGATTCACGGAGCGACGACTGAGGTCCTCATCGCTATCGTCTTCGTCATCTTCGTCATCCTCATCACCCTCATCATCCTCGTCATCACCAATATCGGGTTCAGAGACATTCTCATCTGACGAGCTATGTCCTTGGCCGTCGGTATCGACATCTGGGTGTAGAGTGGGGGCTTGATTGGTAATAGTATTCGAAGTAGATATTCTCTGTCTCTTGCGGGGCAGCTCTGATAGTGTAGACACTTCAACTTCATCGAGATCGCCTTCCTCCGACATACGGCCATCCAAGAGACCCTTGTTGGCACTGGTTATTTTGCGCTTCTGCTTGTCTTTATAGAGACGACTAGCGAGCAGATTTTTTTCGGAATCATCAACTCCCAAAACATCAGCAGACGAAACTTTAGCGCTTCGCCTCGTAGGTTTGGATGAGCTAGCTGTAGCCACGTGAGCGTGCTGGTCTTCCTCACGCTGCAGTCGGCGGGCGAGGGCAGCACTAGCAGACTGATCATCACCGTAGAGGTCACCATATTCGTCCGAGTCTTCAGCATACGATGCCACGGCGATACGTTGTCTCTTCGATCGGGTGACGGTGGTCGAAGTGAATGGCTTGGGTTTAGTGTTTTCAGTTGGATTGTCATCGTCATCGTCCGGAGGAAGGTCGGGAAGTTCAACGACTAGGCGGCGTCTGCGGGGCTGGGTGGAGGCAGAGGCCGAGGAATTAGAGGGTTTAAGAATGATCTTGGCCGGGGGAGCTGGTGTCACAGCATTGCTAGTGGCGGGAGTAGAATATTCGCCGTCCGAGTTGGTGGTAGCCGGAGTGGGTGCAGAGGAAGCAGAGTCACTACCGCCAGTAGCAGGGATTAAGGTATTGTTCTTTGGTGGTCTTCCTCTGCCACGCTTGGGGGGATCAAGAACTACCACTCCATTGCCACATTGAATTGGGTCATCAGTTTCGACTTCTGCCTGGGCAGCGCCAATGGTATCGAAAGAGGTCGTGTTGAAGGCAAGGCCATACGATCGTCTAGTCCTTGGTGCCATCGTGCACGATAGTCGGCGACAGGATAGTAGTGAGCAGTCGCACAATTGTCGGTAGCAGCACAGTGATCAGCGACAGACCACGGCTAGGTGATGAAAGATTGCGGGAGTGCAGAATGACTGTTACACAACAAGGTTGAGATGAGAGTCAACAGAAATAATGAAAGTTCCCGCGTTGGCTCACATCTAGGGAAATAGGGAAAGAAAGAGAGATGAGAGAATGATAGGATCGATGGTGAAAGATGGGAGGGTAGAGGGCAGAAAAAGAACATCGGTCCATTGTGATGGATGGCGAAATGTCAAAAGGCTCAAGTGTATCTCCGGTACCAACGTAACAGGTAGTTACCACCTCAGGATGTTGGTAAAGATACCTAGGTACACCTGGAGGGGTACGTACTCCATTAACGCGACCCCTTGAATGCGTGAAGCGCGAGGTCACGTGGAAACTGAAGAAGCTGTCAGGCGGAGACCAATCAAAAGCTCTGAAAGTCAATTATAACCCCTGCAGAACCCACCGATAGCTGAAAATTTTAGTGGGGTCTGGGTACTGAGAACAGTATGCAAGCACTTTACACGCTGAAGCGCAATGGGAGCTTCAGAGCCACTATGTGCTTTTGGCGACGGATTTGCCACAACAAAGGTGCAATACCATTGTCACCGCCCAGAACAGCAATGGCATATCCAGCTTTATGTGGCCCGAACCCTGTCATGCCTGTTACCGGCAACGCCGATATTGTGACTTTCTCATTACCTTTTTGACTTTTGGCTCTTGATTCTTGAGACTCCCTCCTGATCAGAAACACTTCTCTCGTGTGCGGGACTGAAAGGGACACACTCTTTCTAAGCAGATACCCTCCATACACAAGCAGTGCATACCAATCCCATCCTTGTGCTAGCGCACACTGCACGTTACAAGAGAATACCCTGTCTTCTCTTCGTCCATCATTGCCGACCAGTATCATCACCACTTCTCATCACCACTTCTCATCACCGATCGTCGCCAGCCGCCGCCAACCTCTGCCAATCATGTATGTCAAACATCATTTCTGGCACCAGCCCGAGCATGAACTTAACTGACTGCTTCTAGGAACAACAATAATAACAATAACCAAAACAGACCTGGCCGGTCCATAAGAGGACCCCAGTCAGCTTTGACTGATTTTTTGGCCTCTCAGAACATTTCTGCCGTACGCATCCGAGCGGATGCACAGGCTCGCCGCGCTGCTGCTACCGCCAACCCTACCTCCAATACCCAGGACGGTTCGGCCACAGAAGAGCGCCAGCAGAATTCAGAGCAAGAAGGCAATGATGGAGAGGAGGTTGCTACAGGATCGGCTGCAACAGCAGCTCGTCGAGTTCGGGCCCAAAAGCATAAGAAGCAACAAGAGGCCATTGCCAAGATCAAGCAATCTAAGGCATTCAAGAACAAAAAACGAAGACATGGCAGCGATTCTGACTCCGACGAGCTTGCCCTTGCTCTATTCAAGGAGAAAATCACTCCTCTCCCTGGTCAGATGAACAACTGTGACATCTGCGACAAACGTTTCACCGTGACGCCGTACTCGCGTGCCGGTCCAAAGGGCGGTCTGCTTTGCAGTACTTGTGGGCGAGAGCAAGCAAAGGAGGAAGATGCCAACAAGAAGCGGCAGAAAAAGAAGGGTCCCGCGCCTCAGGGTATGGGTAGACGCAGGCTCCAGAATCGCATCCTAGATGGTACTTATCAAGTTGGAGCTAAACCCTTGATGACTCTCTGCGTTGAGACAGTGGCCAAAAATATAAATCTGGCCGATGATCTTGGCGACCTTCCACCACCTGTTATCGATCGTATCGCACGACTGCTTTCAAAAATCCGCCTGCTTGACTCTCGTACACTCGAGCTCTTTCTTCAGCCCCACCACGAGGTCATCAAAGTGTATGATGCTGCAAAGCTGAATTCGGATGACTTCATCAAGATCTTTCAGAGAGTCCCACAGCTCAAAAGGCTAAAGCTACGTAACGCAATCCAGTTCACAGACAGAGTCGTGGAGTACTTCGCTGATAGAAAGATCACCCTGGAAAGCCTCTACATTCATGGGGCCAATCTTGTAAGCGAGGACATGTGGCAACTGCTTTTAGCACGCCAGGGATTAGACCTCAAAGAGCTACAAATTTACTATACCGACAAACACTTCAACGACAAGGTCGTTGAGTTACTGGGGCTCCTTTGTCTCTCCCTCACCCGACTGAAAATCTGCCACAACCAGTCAGTTACCGATAAAGGTGTGAAGAGCATAGCCCACATCAGCACTATCGAGCACCTTAGTTTGCAGCTTCTGCAGAAAACTACCACCGACGCCTATGTTTATGTGATAAAAAACGCCGGCGAACGGTTTCGGACATTCTCGATTAGAAATGTCCCCGATGTGGATGATCGTTTACTCGATGCACTTCATGAAAATTGTACTAATCTTACGAAGCTACGCATCACGGACAGCGAATTTATGACTGATGCCGGTTTTGCGAGACTGTTCCGAGACTGGAAGAACAAACCGCTGTTGTTCCTTGATCTACAAAAGTGTCGCCACGTTGACGCATCCAAGCCTCGAGAGAACGAACACATGGTTGGTCTCTGCTCGGAGGGCTTCGAAGCTTTGATGGAGCATTCAGGCAAGCAGCTGCGATACCTCAATGTACATGCTTGTCGCAATATCTCTAGGGCGACATTTGAAAAGGTCTTTGCTGCTAATAAGATCTATGAACATTTGCGCCTCCTCGAGATTAGCTTCTGTGAAGAGGTCAACGACTACGTTGTCGGCAATATTTTCCGCAGCTGCCCGAACTTGAAGGAGTTAAACGTTTATGGGTGCATGAAGGTAAGTTGCTACTCGCGACATGAACCCTAGTAGTTATGGTGTCTTGGTGTAGTTGGGTTGTTGCTAATAATCTGGCGGTTTAGGTTAGAGATGTGAGAGTTCCCAAAGGCAAGATTCTCGTCGGCGTTCCTAATGCAATTGGCATGCGTACCGAAGGGTAAACTACCATTTCGGCCGAAATACGTTTCGGCTTTGAATTCTAGTCTCCCAGATATCACTACTTGCTACTCACACAAGCTTCCCGCTGTAACCGCTTCGTATATCGGCTACAATGCCGAGTAAAGAGAGAAAGAGAGAGAAGGCTGTTTGTAGATTAGATGCACCAATGCGCAGTGGCATGATATCACGACTTAATGATATGCCACATAGGTGGCCCTTGACCACAGGTTATTGGTCAGTGTCGTTGTATTCTAGGGACATATTCTGAGCTAGATTGGCTGCGGTAGAGATACTTCACTGCTCGGTAGCTCTTAATGAATAGCTGTATGATTGATCAGCCAACTGTGTTAAGGCACCCCATGACGCTATTGAAAGATATTCGTTGGAAGAATTCATTGTATCAATACTGACAGAAGTTCAATAATCTAAGCTGGTATCCTCTAGTATACCTTTTGTGAACTAAACTAGCTTAACGTCACTATAGCCTCATCCCCCTTGTTGGATACTAGATACCATCAGGCCATTATGATGACTAGCCCATCGTAAGATAGGAGCTACAAGCAAATGCCTCGACTTTGGAAATAATCATTTGAACGGCAGCCAGAATCACCTGTAGCTGGCTCGTTTTCATACCATTTACCCGAGCTAGCATGTTGTATTCTCTTGACACTATTAATAGCATTCAAACGGAGACACTTTCGAACAAATTTATTCTTATCCAAAAGTCGAAGTCCTTCCCGCGGTTAATACTTTCGAACTCTACTTGATGTTTCTATACTACAAATACCGTTACGACAGCGCAAGTGTTCTGCTACAGCTTCAGAGCAGTTGTGCCCCTAATCCCTTGTAAGTATCTTGCCAATGCTAATAACCCAACTTGAGATAGTATGTAATCTGTTCATGTTGGTGTTTGTTTTGATAGGTGTAGGGCGCGGGAGACTACCTAATATTTGATTGTTACTAAAAGTAAGCGAAACAGTAATTCGGCAGCTTTGCCCGGAGCGGCCCGCTACAAATCAGATTCCGCATGTCGGCGGCGGCGGCGATTGCGCCATCGAAATACCCGCATAACGAATATCAAGAACTAATTACCTTGGACTTCTCAAACTTCGGTTTTGATGATATTATCGATAAAAAGAAACACAAAATGGGTTCCCCGGGTAGCAGCAATGAAGCAAATGGAACGAACGGCAGGACTACAGAGCCCGCCTTCGAGATAAAGCGTATTGCTATAATCGGCGCCGGGCCCAGTGGCCTCGCATCAGCAAAGCACCTGTTAGCAGAGGGTTTTTCGTCCTCGCAGATCGACATCTACGAGCAACAGGCCGAAGTAGGCGGGGTATGGAACTACAGCGCCGTACCGCCTCCGGGGCCATTGCGCGTACCGCAGACGGATGCACATGTAGGCCTAGATCTGCCTGTGTACGTCGGCGAGTCTGATGAAGGACCCGAGGAGGAAGAAGAGGAAGAGTATGTTCTTGATTCCGATGAGGAGGCTTGCACGGCGCCTGGGTCAGGGGCATGTTCACTACCGCCAGTATCTAAGAAGAACATGATGGGGACAAAAAAGAAATGTCCCCCGATCTTCCCGAGTCCAATGTACGATCACCTACATACTAATATTCCGCACACCCTTATGCGTTACTCGGACTTGGGATTTACTGCCGACGGAAAAGAGGAGGGAACGCATAAAGACTGCGAGATTTTCCCCCCGCGACAGGTCGTACAGGAGTATCTGATGCAATATGCTCGTGACGTACGGCGTTTGATCCGGTTCTCAACACAAGTGACGGATGTTTCGTTGGAGCCGTCTTCAACTTCAACCTCTACCTCCCCTACAGCCCAACCGAACAGTGCACGCGGGCAAATCAGAGACCAATGGAACATCCGCTCTACAGACCTCTTGACGGGCAGCTCACGCACCGAAGTTTACGGCGCGGTAGTCGTAGCATCAGGGCACTATTCGACACCATATATTCCTGCAACAGCGCCCGAAATATCTCCCTTCGCCGCTGCGCACCCGGGCGTTATCTCGCACGCTAAGGCATACCGCACCGCGTCTGCATTCGCGGGGAAGCGAGTCATGATCGTAGGGACGGGGCCCTCGGGCATAGACATCGCATCGCAGATCAGCACCGTGTGTGCGTCTCCTTTAATCCTCTCCGCGCGCAGCGCTGTGCCCGAGGAGACAGGAGCGTACTTGGGCGTCGGGGAGACTGTCCGCGTCGTCGGGCCAATTACAAAGTTTTTGGTGAACGAGAGGAGGGTAGAGGTCCGTTCTGCTCCTACTACTTCTAGGGTAAGTTCGGAATCAAGAGGAGAAGAGGATGAAAACACCGAGCGCATAACCGACCTCGACGCAATCGTTTTCTGCACGGGATATCTGTACACATTCCCCTTTCTCTCGCCCTCGTCTCTCCCCCCTTCTGCACAGCCCTTGATTACAGATGGCCGGCGCGTACATGGCCTTGCGCGGCACTTCATCCACGTCTCGCATCCTACCCTTGTGTTCCCGGGCCTGCCGATCAAAGTGATCCCCTTCCCGCTCGCCGAGGCGCAAGCCGCGGTTTTCTCGCGCCTATGGGCGAACCGACTCCCGCTGCCCTCGCGCGACGAGCTGGCAAGCTGGGAGCGCGAGGACGAAGAAGGCAAGGGGTTCGAGGGCGACAGAGTCTCGGGGCCCGGAAAGTCTTTCCATATCTTCCCTAAAGGCGGCGATGCAAAGTACATTAATGCACTACATGACTGGGCCGTGCAGACTCGGGATGAAGACGAGAAAGGGAGGGGAAAGGAACCCCCATTCTGGGGCGACGAAGAGCTCTGGCAGCGTAGTATTTACGCACAAGCTAAGATGCGGTTTGAGACGACGGGCCGCAAGGCGAGGACCTTGGAGGAGCTCGGCTTTCGGCATGAGCGTCTTGCGCAAGAATCTAAGGTGACGAATGCTGAGAAGGACACGCAGCTGGATATCGCTGGCTAGAGGGAAAGAAACGTGTGTGGAACCAAGCGAGGTCTTATATTATGATGAGTATCAAAGACAGAATATAAATCAGAATGAAAGATTCAATATCAGAGTTACTTTTGGATACGCCGTCACCTGTAAGAATGAGGTTTAGCAATAAGATGTTGCTTATATATTCCCGATAGATGCTGCTGAAATATATACAATGTAACCAAAGTAAAGCCTCGGTGGTCATACGTCATTATATCCTTCATCGACTCATTTCAGGCTGCTTCATATCATGCTTCCTTTCCCAACGCCGTACATGCCTGTCGCATGCTCGCCAAGTAACAATCACCTGTTGCGAGATATCCAAAATAATCCAATACATCCCATCTCCATATTTTCTCCCCACCTTTTTCGTTATCGGAAACAAGAAAAAAAAAAAAAGTCAACTCGGTATCGACTTATCGACAACCGCCCACCTACTATGCCTGGGCCATGTCCTGCTGGACCCAAGCGTTAAGCTGGGCCTCGAGCTCGTCGTCGGTGACGTCCTGAGCCGGCGCGGTGGCTTGCCACCAGACGAAGTCGTCATCGCTCTGCCGCTTCTTGAACGCGAGCTCGACGGGGGAGCAGCCGGCGATGGGGCCGAGGTAGTACAGGTGGGCTTCGATGTCGAGGCCGAGGGTGCCGGCGTTGCAGCCGAGCGCGGTGTAGCCGGTGCACAGCTTGACGTCGGCGGCGCCGTAGTCCTCGGTGGTGGCCGTGCCGTCCGAGAGCCAGTACTCGGGGCTCGTGTGGGCGTAGTCGAAGACGATGGGCGGCAGGCGGGGCACGGGGTCGTCGAGGTGCGTCACGCGGTACTCGACGCCCGGCTGGTTCGTCACGAAGGCCGCGAAGGCGGCGTTGCCCACGCGCGGGCTGCCGTAGTTGATGATGTCCACGGCGTAGCCCTGCGCGCGCGCGTACGCCGCGCCCAGCGAGCTCACCGCCGCCCCGAGCGAGTGGCCCGTGAACACGATCTTGTACGACGGGTTGGCCGCCGCGGCCGCCTTCAGGGCGCTCAGCGCGGGGCCCGAGATCTCGTCCCACGCCTTGGCGAAGCCGGAGTGGACCAGGCAACCCGATACCAGGCTGCAGCTCTGTTGGAGGAACTCGAAACTGGTTTCATCGTTAGCCGGGCGTCATTTGGGGCCTTGGGCCATGGGATCATATTGGGCTTACTCTGTGATCCAGTTACGGATCGAATGAGAACCTCTGACGGATAGTACGATAACCTTGTTTGTGGCGTCTGTCGACAGGAATCCCTGGATATCGGTGGTCGATCCGCTATTCCAATGTCAACCACGCTTATTATATCACTAACACCGTGTACAGCGACTGTAACATACCTGAAGGTGGCGGCAATCTTCGCACCAGCAGCAGTAACGTCTGGGCAAGCGCTGCTAGAGCAAGTCACCACAGAGCCGATAGCATTCTCACTATTACAGTAAGATGCACCGGCATATTGAGCATAGAGATCGAGAGTAGACATCGTGGAGGCCGTGATTGCAGCTAGCAGTCCAGGGTCAGTCTTCTGTATTTCATGTTGTTTTATGAGCAACATACCCCGTCCATTGAGCAACATTTCTGGCGCCGCGAGGGGCGAGGCTGCGGCCTTGAGCGCAAAGCTCGAGATGAGCGACCAACTGAATGGCTTCATCTTGACTGTATGAGCAAAGTGGGCGAAGAAGGTGAGAAACAAGTCCAAAGAGAGAGACTACTTCGACGCCAAAGGCAGTGCGTTTGTCACAGAGGTTTCGGGGGATGATGTCTCACTGCTGGCTACGGATGTACTGGTGATCTTATACTGATCAGATGGCCATCTCAGATCTAGAGGCAGGGGCCAAAACGGCCTTCTCGCCTGCCCTTAGGGTCGAGGCGCCCATCTCCATTCTGTTAGATTAGTGTGTAGATCGTTGTGGACTAGCACATCTCACGAGACTTCCGCAATCCAAAATGGATGTCTTAAAGGGGATTGGGTGGCAGAAACGGAGACCGCGTCAGTGTATAGAAGGCATTTTGTGGCTGTCTTCGGTACATTTTTCGGGCGCCAAAACAGTCTTGATCAATTTTCTGCATGAGCATCGTAGGCCAGTAGGCTATGCTAGTTTCGAGTGGTAGTCACAATGCAACGGTCTGCGGCATACAGTAGGCGAGCTTCTCGCTGAGCCTCTAATGCCTTCGTCCAGACTTATTGGGGTAAAAGAGGAGCACTGGCCGGGGTTGATTGCCGCATCTAGGATTGCCAGGACCGCTGGTTCCCTCCTTCGCGTGGGGAAGTTCAGATATACTCCGCAGTATGCCAGCCAGGCGGTCAGATTCCGTTCCTGAAAGGCATTACGACCTCGTTCCTTGGAGGCACAACCCTTTGGTACCCTTCTGTGCTCATTCTTGTGCCCCGGAGAAACACCCAGATCCTCAACAACGAAGAGCGGTAATTCTAGCAGTATAGTTACCAGTCAAGAGAACCCTATTCAAGCAATTCTATCTTGGCACTAGGATTTCATGCTGAGACGATCCTAAGGATCCAAGGTCGTTCCTGGCCAAGCACGTTCTTACGCACTCCAGAAGCGGCAGGAAACGCGAGGGCATACCGGTATCGCAAATAGGATGTGTAGTAGCAGTATGGGTTCACTACCAGGTACGGATAGCCTCATTCAGAGCCTTAGACTTTCCCGGTACTACTGTCTATAGATTCGCCGCGAGCTCAAGGTCTCAGTCTTCATAACAACCAATGTATTCGCTCCATGGCGGTGAATAGTGGTCTAGAATCTGGTGGCTGTCACCACCAACCTTCTTCAACATAGAGTACGAAGCGCCCAGATCCCTCGCAAGTTCTCCAACGTGATCTCATTAATCATATTCACCTTCTGTTCTCGTCACTGATTCCTGGGCTCTCCCTGTTGGCACGTAGCGATCCCCGAAGCTAGTACCAACCCACTAGTCTTGTAACAGCTTATCCCGGGACTCATGATCAGAAATGCTGACATATTGCCGATATCCCGCACGAGATCGTTAGGGCTTGGGCTCTCTGAAGCTGTCAGAATCTAGTTTGCGCACCCAGAGATGCCGTTAAGGCCGTTCAGGGCCACTTGGCCGATGGTGGGGGAGGCCTTGTTTTCCCCAGATTTTGCTTCTTCTGGTAATTGACCCTCCACTTGGCGACGCGCCGCCTTTGCGGGTCAGAGGCGTTATTGGGGTACCTCGCTCAATTCACGCTGTGATCCCACGTGCAGGTCGTAGCGCTTGCGGGACGCGACGTTGGGCAATTAGCAGCCTTAGACAGGGGTTTACGACGCCAGCTTAATTTGTGATCAGAGTGCCGAGCTGACATGTGACAGCCAAAGAGCTCTCGCGAGGCCAAGTCGCTCCGGAATAGTTTTGTACTTACATCGTCGAGAGATGAAGCATTGAATTCGAAGTGACCACGAGACAATCCGGGGACGTTTGTTGGGCGAGAATTGGATACTGCTAATTGGCCATGTCTCTCCTTTCCCTTTTACTGGGTCGCTTCAGTCCGAATTTCGCAGGTGGACATTAATACTGTGGATCAAACGTGATCCAGGAGGACGAAAGAGGCTGGGGGCACCCCTTTGAGATGATCAAGGATGAGAATGGTAAATTCACCCCCTGTATTTTCATTCAATTCGTTTAAGGACCGGTCGATAGCGGTCTCGTGGCCAGCTGCCTCACCTGAAAAAGACTGAACAGCCCAAGGTCGTATAATGTTGAAGAGATTGACACATGCCATATAATGAGAACAACGTGCTCCTCAAGACCACTTTCATTGTAGAAGTGCCTCGGCAATAGTTCTGTGTTTATGCAGGTCGACCACTCTGGGCAGATCAGCATACAAGTTCTATACACGAAACGGAGAAAAAGAATAAATGAAAAATAAGCACACATGCGTCGATCTATAATGCACCAACCATTTCTCGCGATACCTATTTGGGGTGACATCGCTAAAGCATCTATGACATACATAGTTGGCGTCGGGTAAAAGTCGGCTCCTCCAGGTACCACCGCTATGGGGAATACATAAACTACGCACTAATTCGTGCGGGCCATAATCCACAATACTTGACAAGGGGGATCTTACAAGGGGATAGGATAGTACTCACATTGCAGGGATAGATGTCTGCTTAACATCGGGACACACTCCAGATGCGGAGTAATAATGAAGTCGGCCTACTGGGAAGAATTCGAGTTAAGATGCGAACGCTATCCATTTTCAGTGCTACTCCGAAGAACAGCCGAGGCGGTGATCAAATTACATAGTTGGCGTCGGGTAAAAGTCGGCTCCTCCAGGTACCACTGCTATGGGGAATACACAAACTACTGTACGCACTAATTCGTGCGGGCCCTAATCCACAATACTTGACAAGGGGGATCTTAGAAGGGGATAGGATAGTAACTGTCACAGCAAAAACGGCACTCCACACCAAATAACCACTTTTACAGCTAAAGAACAACGATTCCAGTGTTATTTTGGTTGCTGTTTTATAATAATTTACAAATTTAAAAATCCGCCTATTAGCCCTTAGCCTTGATCATATCTATCAGCATTGTTTTCAAGTGTAAATTAGATGTAAAAGTAGTTATTTGGTGTGGAATGCCGTTTTTGCTGTGACAGTTAATGTGATCACCGCCTCGACAGCATAGTCCTCTGCTCTAGCCCTCAACGTTTCTCGGTTGGGTCGGCGTGAACGGCCATATGTTCTGTATTTGTTTGTGCTGTTTTGGTCGTATTTTGGCATCATTGGCGGCCAGGAAAACTTAGGTATTCCCCGCATACGGTCCTCTGGTCATCCCGAGGAGGGCTTGTCTCTGTTTTCAACGCCATGCAATCCCATAGCCTGCAGGTCTGAGATCCGGATGACCATTCACCTGCCCACCACCGGCCAAAAGATTTGCATTGCGTTGCTGGAGTCTTTCAGCTGGAATGCAAGCCTCCAATGATAACGGTCCGAAGACTGACTGTGACATCCCCCCAGCTAGCAGACTTGGCTGCATAGGCATTGGTAATATAAGTCGTCGAGGTGAAACATCGATGTCAGTTAGGCCGATCTCTGCTCAGGTGGGCGCATTGAATACGCGCTGAGCCACTGCGCAAATGATGAGAAAAAAAAAAAAAACCAAGAGACGCTGAAGATCTACGCATAGTAGCCTGCAATGCAATTTTACTTAGGTCCAACTGACATGCTATAGTAAGGAAGCGCACTCACTCCTCAAGATGTGAAATCATATCCCCGCTACCACTTAGAATTTTATCTTCAGCTTAGCCAATTTTGTGGTAAGGCTACACAGGTGTAGTACACGTCTCATCTTAAAAGGTCTTCTCTTGAGCGAGCAACGGAGTGTCTCGCGGAAACTGTAACAGAACTGCAGTTTTAGAGTAAATAAAGGGTGAAAGGTACGCGAAGGCATGATGAGTGTGGCCCATGATCAAGGCACAAGTGCATAGGTATTGTGCGTTCGGCTGAGCATCCGAGCCACGCAATCTTGGTTAAGAGTAACCCTGTTGAAGAATTGCTTGGCCATGCGACTTTGGCCCGCTCCATCATTCCGGGATCTTCGGAGTGTGCACGCTCCATTCCGGCGGACGGCTAGATAGCTACAGGCAACCTTATCGTAGCTGTCCCACGGTTGAGGAGATTCTCGAGCGGCCCTTTAGTAGAATCCGGAAGCGAGAAAGGGGTATATGTGCAAGTTATCGCCCAGGCCCAACCCCGTCAATGACGTGGCGGCTGACCTTTTTATTTCTTCGTCCACCCTGTACCTGGCGTACCTGAATTAGCGCATCCAACTGGTACCGAGCGCGTGAGGGAATGGTGGAATGACACGGCGGGCTGCCTACAAACACCTGCCTTTATTTACGGACGCATGAGCAGATGGTTTTAAATAAAGTATCTAGCCAGCCCTATCTAAACAAGCTCGTTCCTAGGCATCCCAGCCACCTACGAGACTCCCCTCTAATCCGTCGTAGTTGTAATGTTCAATATGGAGTCGCCTTTGGGCCTCCGCGGTCTCGTACTATCGTTAGTGTTATCGCTTTCTTCGTCGGCCGCCGTCCTCGACAATCGCGACCCGGTCCCAGCCGGCTTCGTCGCCGCGCCGTATTACCCGACGCCCTATGGCGGCTGGGACGACGCTTGGAGTGACGCTTACGGGAAAGCCGTGGCGCTCGTGTCGCAGATGACTGTTGCTGAAAAAGTCAACATTACTGCCGGCACAGGTCTTTACATGGTGAGACTGAAACTTTTTATTGTTGTCCTGGGATGCACGTGTTAATAATTATACTTAGGGTATGTGGAATTATATATCAATATCTAGAGATACGTCTTTTGTCGATCTGACTAGTTCCTTTCAGGTCGATGCGCCGGCAACACAGGCAGCGCATTGCGTGTGGGCTTTCCACAGCTATGTTTACAAGACGGTCCGCTAGGCGTCCGCCCGACAGACAACATCACTGCCTTCCCGGCAGGCATCACGACGGGCGCGACGTGGAACAAGGACCTCATATACCAGCGAGGTGTGGCGATGGGCAAGGAATTCAGGGGCAAGGGCGCCAACGTTTACCTCGGGCCCGTCGTCGGGCCACTCGGCAGGAAACCACGCGGAGGGCGAAACTGGGAGAGCTTCGGCGCGGATCCCGTTCTCCAGGCCGTCGGTGGCGCGGAGACGATCAAGGGCGTCCAGGAGCAGGGAGTCATCGCTACGTTGAAACACGCTATCGGTAACGAACAGGAGCTCTATCGCATGTATAATCCTCTGCAGCAGGCTTATAGCGCGAATATCGGTTGGTGTCCTAGGGCTTAAGGCTATAAGGATACAAATGGTTGACAGGCTTCTAGATGACCGTACACTGCACGAATTATATCTCTGGCCCTTCGCGGCCGGTATCCGAGCGGGCGCAGGTGCGATCATGGCATCGTACAACGGTGTAAATACAGCTCTTCACTGGCTTGTTCAGTCCCTCAGCTAACAACTTACCAGGTTAACGGATCAGCTTGCTCTCAAAACGCATACCTAATCAACGGGCTTCTAAAAGACGAGCTAGGATTCCAAGGCCTCGTCATGACCGACTGGCTGGCGCAGATCTCAGGCGTTGGCTCCGCACTCGCCGGGCTGGACATGTCGATGCCGGGCGACACCTTCGGGAATAACATCCCGCTCTTGGGTTACAGCAACTGGATGTACGAGCTGACACGCTCCGTCTTGAACGGCTCGGTGCCCGTGGACAGACTGAATGACATGGCGACGCGGGTCGTGGCGACTTGGTACAAGATGGGCCAGGACGCCGCAGACTACCCACCGCCGAACTTCTCCTCGAATACGGCTGATCGTGTAGGACCTCTGTACCCAGGCGCGCTCATCTCCCCCACGGGCGTGGTGAACGAGTACGTGAACGTGCAGGCGGACCACAAGACGGTGGCCAAGCAGGTGGCGCAGGAGGCAATCACTCTTCTCAAGAACAACGGCAGTTTTCTACCCCTATCCACCTCGTCGCCGCTATTTGTGTTCGGCACGGATGCCCAGGCCGACCCACAGGGTATCAATTCTTGCACGGACAAGAGCTGTAACCGCGGACTGCTCGGCATGGGCTGGGGCTCTGGCAGCGCGAACTATCCCTATCTCGACGACCCCATTAGTTCGCTGAGGCGCAAGGCTGCCAACGTCACGTACTATGCCACGGACTCATTCCCGACTGTGGCGGCGTCGAAAGCTGGCGATGTAGCCATCGTATTCATCAACTCGGACTCTGGAGAGAATTCGTACACGGTAGAAAATAACCACGGGGACCGGGACGCGTCCGGGCTGTCAGCGTGGCACAACGGGGACACATTAGTCCAGAAAGCCGCCGCGGCATACAGCAACGTCGTCGTGGTCGTGCACACCGTGGGGCCCATCATCATGGAGCCGTGGATCGACCTCCCCTCCGTAAAAGCCGTGCTCGTAGCCCATCTGCCCGGGCAGGAAGCAGGCGACTCGCTGACCGAGGTGCTGTTCGGCGAGGTCTCACCGAGCGGCCACCTGCCCTACAGCATCCCCGTCTCCGAGAGCGACTACCCCAGCAGCGTCTCCCTGAAGGCCACGCCCACGCTCAGCCAGATCCAGGACACGTACTCGGAGGGCCTGTACATCGACTACCGGCACCTGAACCAGGCCGGCATCAAGCCGCGCTTCGCGTTCGGCCACGGGCTCAGCTACGCCCGCTTCGCGCTCTCGAACGCGACCATCTCCCGCGCCGGCGCGCAGCTGTCCTCGGTCCCGCCGGCGCGCGACCCCAAGCCCGTGTCCCCCGTCTCGACCCTCGACACCGCCCTGCCGCCCGCGGCGGACGCGTACTACCCGCCGGGCTTCGTCGCCATCTGGCGGTATCTGTACTCGTGGCTCAGCAGCGGCGAGGCGGACGCCGCGCACGCCATCGGCGCGGCCGGCACCAAGACGTACCCCTACCCGGCGGGCTACTCGACGGCGCAGAAGCCGGGCCCGGCCGCGGGGGGGCCGAGCGGCGGCAACCCGGCGCTCTGGGACGTGGCGTACACGCTGACCGTCACCGTCGCGAACACGGGCACGGGCATGAGCGGGAAGGCCGTCGCGCAGGCATACGTGCAGTTTCCCGACGCGGCCGCCAACGGCGGGTTCGACACGCCGGTCGTCCAGCTGCGCGACTTCGCCAAGACGGACGCCCTGGCCCCCGGCGAGAGCGCGACCGTGCAGCTGCAGCTCACGCGGAAGGACGTCAGCGTGTGGGACGCGACGGCGCAGAACTGGGTCGTGCCGAGCCCCGGCGGGCGATACAGCGTCTGGATCGGCCAGGCGAGCGACGACCTGAGTGTCGTTTGCTACACGGATACCCTAGCTTGTGAGAATGGCGTCCAGGGTCCTGTTTAGAAGGGGGAGCCGCTGGGGGAGGGGAAGGATGAAGATGGGTACGTAATGGACGTAGATCCGTGATATTCGAATAGCTCATTCATTGTGGCCCAATACTAGTATATTATTCATTGAGATAGTAATACCTAAGAACTCAGAATATCTTCTCGCTCAATTTCGCTCGTTTCCCGAGGAGACCTAGCCATTGGACAGATGGACATGAATATTTGCATAAAGTAGAATCCCTAACAAGTCCTCTGACACGTTCTTAGATCGGGCGGGAGAGCCAATAGACATGCTCACTTGTAAGAACGTCTCCTAGGGACAAACAAGATCGAATAGGTGTAAGGTAATGTACATATTGTATATGTGAGTAGGTATCATACATATATATATCTATCGCGCTTGGCTCTCATCGCATCCCGACGACGGGCCCGAGCCCTTGTTGTACAACAGCATAGTATGGGATCTTCTCCTTTTTTTCCTAACAAGATTGTCTCGTGGAAGTTCGAACGGTCGGAGAGACGAGTAGAGCGTTTCCTCCCTCTCGTGTCTCAGTATTTGGTCCGGCAGCCTCTGCTACTGAGCTTCATAGGTACGATAGGCGCGGCGCAGTATCGAAAACGTACTACATCGACATAACCGAGCGCTTCTTCTCCTTCCGCCGCTGCAAAGTTTTCTGACCGTTTCGCGTCTTGACACGGCTCAGGAATCCGTGACGCCTCTTGCGGATCAGCCGACTTGACCGCGCCATCGTCGGTCTAGGTCCGCATCGAATCTGCTGGGGGCCTGCGAGTGCCGGGTGTGTTGTGATAGCTGATTTCGGAACGATGTCCAAGACTCCTTCAGGGGCGCTCGTGATGCCCATGGGCGAGCTTGTCGTCGTAGGTACACGGGACTGGAGGGTGTTGCTGCTGTTGGACGGCCGGAAGACTGTGCCGTTTGAAGGGAGAATCGAGGGACGCAGATGTGGGAGGGAGGAGAATGTTCTGTTGCAGAGAATGTGAGTAGCTAGGTCCTTGTTAAGTTCTGTCTGGAAGTTATTCATACCGTTTCGTGGTAGATATCTGAGTGGTTCTAGTGCTCTTGCAAGCCCGCGAAAGAGCTACTCGCGCTGTCGGCGATGCACAGCTAAAGAGTGACATAGTGCCTACTCTCAACTGTCTACCTCCACGTAGCTCTTCTTTCCCTCGTAGGTCCGCCTAATGTGTAGCAGGTGCAATCGGACGTGTTGAGATGGATTGAAATAATAGATTGACATAGACCCGCTAAAGGTGTGCTACGGTGGATGTAATTAGTCGGGCCCTCAGCGTTTGGCCCGAAAATTCAGAGAACCAGGATCAGAAGACGCAGTCCGCCACCAGCTGTCCAACAGCTGCTTGCCAGCTATGGAGAAGCTTGAGGTGTCACGCAAAGAGCACAAAGTCTGGCTAGCATGCTTCAGATACTGATTAACCAGTTTGATTATTATAAAGGAATTTGTATATTACAGCCGATATTTTATTTATTATGTCATAAGCAGTTCTTTCGCGAGAGCACTTGTTGCCTGGCCTGCTCTCTGTGAGCAACGTGAGGATCAGCTTCAAGACGGAGGGCAGATGTTGAAGCATCGAAAGAAATAACTAATAGGATGACACATATGTAACAGGTTAAATACAAATAGCACTAGCTAAGCTACCTTATTAATCGTAACGCCGATATCTATCATAGCTTCTGAAGGCTGACGATATTTCGTGCACTAAGAAGGCCTTACCAATGTAACACAAGAATCACAAAGAGCTACCTCGTAGTAAGTGCTGATATGCGACATCGTGTTCTACTTAAGGTTACGGCTACCAAGATACCTAGCTCGAAGACTACATACATGCTCAAATCACGTTCATAAAGTTGTTGAAAGTTCATCTTCTTCACGGCAGGGCTCAAGGCACCCGCACATAATGAAAACGAGGTTTTAAGACATCAAAAATTGCCCCCGGTACGATCCCGAAGGATAATACAGGACGGTCGACTCCGCGCTGTGCAATGCAGGTCTCCCACCCTACTGTTCGAAATTCAGGAGCTTCAAACAGTCGAAGAAGGTAAGTATGAAGAAGAAAAGGAAAAGAGAAATCCAAGAGAGATGGAAGGCAGGCTCAGTATATATAGGCACAGAAGGCGGTGTGCAAGGGCGGTCACATTAATTAAACCGGCAGAATCTTTTTGCTAGGCAACAGAAGGCGCACTGGCCATAGACTAGTATAGCCAAGCTAGCATCTAATTAGGCAACATAAACCCACTCTCTGCCCACTCTATTGTGTTGTCCTTGTCCGCAATTGCCTTTTAATTAATGAGATGAAGGTAAGTACAAGATAAAATATATGTAGGTAATACATTACTATCTTATTTGCCACCTGTCTCCACTGAAGCCACCACCTTAGGACAAATTCAAGATGTACAATAGCCAGCCAATCAAGCCATTTGTGTTGAAAGAATTACATGAGATGCTACCGCCCACCCCCACCAAAAAGAGAAAAAAAAAAAGGCAGCCTTCGATATAATGATGTCTACCTACATGTATCATTATTACAGTGTGCCTAAGGTACTATATCAATTAGATCTCGTCAATGCTACCACAAATAGTTCCTATTGCACTGCTATTGTATCAATGCAATAAATATCAGCAGTAGGCTCAAGCTATTAATGATCAGAGTGCCAACGGACGAAACCCTGACCCTCCAGAGGTAAAGATTTATGCCTCTAGCCATAGTAGCATAGATGATAGGTAGGTTATACAGTATACCTAGGTACCAATGCAATATCCAAAGCTGACAACCATTGAGATCAAATGGAAGCCACTCGGCTCTCTTGCAGCACCGGCGACCCCCGCTGCTCTATAATAGAACCCCAGTATAACCGGCCTTGACGCGTCCAAGCCCCCTGCAATTCCAGCTTGTGCGCGTAGTTCATTAACGCGTTCCTTAGAGAATTGCAGCCAGTTAGTTGTCATTCCAGCCAAAACGGAATCTAGCACGCCTAGGTTGTAGAGCGACCGGATCGACGAACAAGATCCCGTCGTCAAAGCTCAGCTGAGCTTTGATCTCTTGTATCATTGCCTAGAGTCTTCTTTGTACAAACTACACCGTCGCATCTTGGTCCCAAATCTCCTCAGTTGCCGTCGTGATTTGAGTACCCTGTCCCTATCCCGTTCAACTCCCTCCACCACGACATTTGTATACACAACAACACCATTGCCGACGAGCCTGGCGCTCCGCTCATCTACATCGATGCCACTCTTTCCCATATCCCCGAATGTGAAGGAGTCAGAAGTCGCATCTAGAAAGAGATCGCACGACGACTTTGTAGACGCCGCCCATCACGGGTCAGTGGATTCGCTGCATTGCGAAAACCTCTCTCGGCAGAAATCACCCACCATGTCCACCTCGACGACGCTGGAATGCCAGCCTCGTAAGTTCATGACACCCTACCTCTCTTGCCGCGGATAATTGCTGCCATTTCTCTCTTTTGCAATCCATCTCGGTTGCGTTGATTCTCTAACAGTTACTGTCTCCAGAATTACCTAATGTACCAATCATCACCACAAACTCTCCTCCGGGAAGCAGTCCAGCTGCTCTCACCGAAGCTGGCTCCAGCACACCGGCTCGAGGTTCACCTTCGCCAAATGTAACACCCTCAAAGTCTCCGCCATCGACGACCACCCCCACACAACTCAAACAGCAACAGCCTGGCGCGACACTACCTGTCACTGCTCTGAAGAAAAAGCGCAAGTTAACTGCGGAGGAAAAAGAAAAGGAACGCGCAGAAAAGAAGCAGAAGCAAGATGAGGCCGCAGCAGAGAAGGCCAGGATCGCCGCCGAGAAAGAAGCCGCTAGGGCCGCTAAAGCTGCCGAGAAAGCTCGTGCCGAGGCGGAAAAGGAAGCCGTTAAGGCCGCAAAAGCTGCCGAAAAAGCCAAAGCCGATGCTCTGAAGGACGCTAAGAAACAGAAGAAGCAAGAAGAAGAGCAAGCTGCCAAAGCGAAGAAGGAGAAACAACAAAATCTGATGGCTAGTTTCCTGAAGAAAGCTCCAAATACACCCTCGAAGAAGAGCGACCACCCCGTCACTAAGGACGACGTCGATGTAGCCAGCCCTACCGTACCAAAAGAAAAAGCCGAGCCCACCAAATCTGCGTACGAGCTTAATTTTCAACCGTTCTTTGTAAAACCCGGGGTTACTTTGGCAACATCTCCGTTCGAAATGGATGATGAGACGAAACAAGTGAAATCTAGCATTCTTGACGAATACATCCGTGGTGATCGAGGCGAATTCACCCTAAAGCAGCCTTTCAATGCGGCAGAAACGTTTGACGTCGCGTTTCCACAACGACGCGGAATTATCCCACCCAGTGTTAAGAAGATCATGGAGACAATACACGGGGACACCTACCAGAACTCATTCAGCATCACAAATACGAGAAGCGAATCGCAAACCGAAAAGCTGTTCGTCAACGCACAAGACCAGCTTGATATGATTGCCATGAAATACCTTCGTTTTTACGAGGATGTTAGACCGGCATATTTTGGGACCATGACTACACCCATGACTTATCACAAGCTCCGAATGCTTTCTCGCAGACCAACAGGGAAGGTATTACCGCTGGCCTACGAATACGATTCAGAGGCTGAATGGGTTGAAGATGATGGAGAAGATCTCGATGACGCCGAAGACGAGGAAGAAGATCTTGACGGTGATGAAGAAATGGATGACTTTGTCGATGACTCAGAAGCTGCTCCTACTATTACTCGTCCCGGATTTGAGAGTGGCAGCATGCCCGTTAGTACTGGCATATGTTTTGAGAACCAAAAGCGATTGGGACCATCACCAACAATATACAAGTACCAGCTTGAATTCATTCTCGGTAAGTATAGTATCACGACATTACGACGAAAGACTTCGTCGCTGACCTTTACAGATACCCTTGAGCATCATTCAATGATCGATCCGTTTTCAACACAATATTGGCCAGCGGCTGCGAGAAAAGTTTCAGGAACCACTACAGCATCCTCGGCACATGGAACTATCACTTCTATGCTGCCTCCTGCTGTCCGAGATGCAGTTTCCACCTCCGTTTGTCCTACAGCTACTTCCGATGGAAAAGATATGGTTCCGCAAGGTATTTTGGAAGACTTCAAACGCGCGTTGATCAGTGACGAGTGCAAGGATTACTCTAAGGCTACGGTTATCGAACTGCTAGCCAAGAAGTTTACTAGTTGTACCAAAGCACAGGTGAAGGCGACGTTGGATGCGATTGCCCACCGTGTCACTCCAGCCGGAGCGAAGAAGTCTGTCAAACATTGGGCTCTTTTGCCTACTTTTGCCCTGAAAGAAGCTTGAGTTCTTGAGATGGGTTTCATGAAAGAGAACAATTATACGGTGTTTTAAGGAGTTGCCAGTAGCGATACCAATCACATCTTGGCGGGCGAAGTGTTGCACGGGGCGAAGTGAATATCGTACCCTTGTTAGTCAACTTGAGGCACATTGTGTGCTTTATGCCTGTGACTTGCTCACAGAGAGCTCGGACAGCGTTACATGCTTTGGCGTGCTTACTTGCTATTGCAGCAGAAGAAACGAGACTAGGCCTGTATATAGAAATCATAAGACGACACTACCTGTCACTTTGCCTGGTCAATCGGCTCAAGTCTGTAGACGGAGTGAGGAGTTGAGGTTCATAGGAGATCAATGGCAATGAATATCATGACCGAGCTAATACGGTGTGCTCTGATATATGTGCGAGTAATGGTTCCTCTCCTAGATGGCAGCTAAACATAGGGATCTTCGTGTTCGGAAGTTCTATTGGTATTTACTTCAGCCTATGAATCATAAGCATCATCTTGAAGCTGTATTATTAGTCGGTCTCAGAACCAATCCGTAAATACCACATAGCTCATGAATTGGCAATATCTAGCTTCAAATTATTATCTTGTTGCCGTTCCCTAATATGCCACACCCGTGCTGGTAATTTGTTTCGTTGGCCGAGTACGTAGCTTTGCCCTCTGGGCGTAACTTTGATGGCAGATGGCAACTGGCTACACGATGATTATTCGACACGCATAGCACCAGTTCTGTTTCATGCCATTTCGAGGGCACAAGAGGTGGAGCCTGGGAGCTTGTCACAAAATTATAGAAAATTTCGGCATAGGGCAAAACACATGAACGAAAAGGTGTATAAAGCTTCTTCATCCTAATTTAACATTGTCATGTAGAACATATGCTTTGCTTTCATTGCATAGCTACTAGATATTGTAGTGATGTTTTTTTCTTTCGTTTCTCCTGTTTCGTGTTCACCTTTTTCACAAAAAAAGAAGAACAAAAAAAAAAAAAAAAAAACCAAGGTGATTAGGTTCGCAAAATATTTTATACTAATTAGCAGTCACATACGTAAGAAAGTAGAGATGATGGGTAATCAGCGTCAAACTTACCGTGGATATATTAACCGAAAAGGGATAGAAAACACGCAGTTTATGCACGGCTTGCATATGAAGTAGCTTCATGACTATGTAATTGAAAACATCATCTCGTCTTGAATCAGCATATGTCACTAGAAATGAGAATGAGGTATGAATAATGTCTATCTATCTCTCTATTTCTCTACATATGAGAAAAATAGCCATTGATAATTGCA
Source organism: Xylariaceae sp. FL1651 (assembly GCA_025201745.1). Classification (NCBI taxonomy): domain Eukaryota; kingdom Fungi; phylum Ascomycota; class Sordariomycetes; order Xylariales; family Xylariaceae; species Xylariaceae sp. FL1651. The sequence goes on from MU624241.1 coordinate 343,848, forward strand.
GCTGCGTGCCGCCAAACCCTCCAGATATTACTTTGTTTAAAGACATTCGTGACGGAAAAATACAACTTTAGATCAATTATGAAGAGTTGAAACTGTAATCAGTCCAAGTCCCCATATACTACCATTCGCGCGTTTCCGAGCGATTGGCATCTGTAAAGAAGTATACATAGTTACACGCAAGCACAAATCACGAGAACAGACTGTAATTTATTATTATACTAAACTAAATAGCGACTAAGCCCTGATAATTAAAATCCTCATGTTCGAGGTCGTACACAATCAACGCTTTCTACTAAGCGACCTATGCATTTGTTAGATTAAGTTTATAGGTCTGACATCTTTTGTATGCTCAGCATTATACTTTTATTATGAAGTCTCTTGAAACTATATTCTTTTTTCTAAACCTTTGCTTGTTCCCATACTTATCGACAGAGTGCGTAAATTGTATGCCTGGAAAGACAAACAGAAGATCTTAAATATAAATAGAGAGAATAAAAGCGAGTATTACTGAAGAGTATGCTCTTTGAACGTTAAAATATAACAGAAGACGCTTATTATTGCGCTAGTTGACAAGATATGTCTTCCTTTGCACTTATTCGTACATTACAAATTAATATTCTTCGTTCAAACAAGCATTCACCCGTTTTATAGCTATTATAAACATAGCATGCGCTTGCTATTCTTCTACAGTACAGAGACGGCTTAGCAAGTAGCCTGTGCCTGTTTGTCCCTCAAAGTGCCAACCTCGTGTTGGACAAATAGTTTTCCGAACACATGCTGTTCACTACCCATGCAGACATACAAGACGTCCTTCTGTTATTTATACATAAAAGTTCTGGCTGTTGCGCCTCGCCTCATGTGGTTGGTGGGTATAGGTAAGTACACTTCTGTAGTTCTTGCAAGGTTGCAATAGACCCCTACAGGCGTCGGCACCGAGCAGTAGATTGACTACATGAGCGTTGATATAGCCCATTTCCCGCACTTGGGCTGGCTTCGATTCTTCCTATTAGATCTATTCGATCTAATCCCACACCCAGCTGCCTGTGTCTAGCAAGAACTATGCTGCATCCCCATTTTCAGGGTAAGGCTCTCTTGAATTTGGCCTCCGACCCGGAGCCGATGTGGAGCGCTTCAGTTTGTCGCACTACGATCGTTGATCCTCCTGTGTCTGCCGGGACTTAATGTGGGGGCGTTTGTCGCTGTGGTGGTTATGGGCTTTCTCGCGGCGTGATTCTTCAATGAGAACTCGCTGCTGCATACTGGCATCGTGACTCTTCCATTCGATTCGAGTGTCATTGGGGCACCCGAGCACGCGACGCATCGTCTCACTAAGGGAATCACGGTCAGCTCTGACGCCCACCTAATGAAATAAGATAAAAAGACCCATACCGAATTTTAAGGACCTTTTGTCCCGCATTTCGTGTCCAAATGCTGAGGACATCCTCTCCATTGCGCATACTAAGCACAATGCCACAGAGTTCGTCGTTCTCATCCCCGAATTGGTCACCAACACACGCCATAACCAAGTCCTCATAGTAACGATCGGCAACGCCCTTCTTTAACCGCAGAATCCATTTTCCACCGTGCTTATTCTCCTCATCCTCCCATATTGGGCGTATGCCCTCCTTGAAGAGATGATAGTCCGACACAGTGGGGAGGGTTGATGGCCGTTTCAAATGCGAGTAGGCTAGCCAAAACTCTTCGGCGGTTTTGACAGACATCATAGCGTGCAGTGTTTTGTCGTACTCGATATACCCGTTCGCCTTGGTAATGGGTGGCCTATACCAGAACACCCACGTGTCTCGGAGTGGGTGCACAGAGACAGCAGGTCCCTGCTGTCCCGCCTCTGAGATGGAGCTCATTGACGGTTTGCTAACCGCGGTGAGCCGCATGGCTTCCTTCGCAGACTTCTCGGTCGATGGCGTCTTAGCTCCAACAGCACCCATTGCTTGTTCGAAAGGGTTTCCCGAGGTTTTCGGAGTCTTGGCTGAGCCGAAAGATGCGAATGCGCCAGACCCGAGACCGAACTGGTTCGAACCTCCAGCGCTAGTGGGCGAGGCCAAGGCCCCGGGCGTGGTGGGCGCGAAGGGGTTGGAGCGGCCGTGGGAGGAACTGCCACCGTTTCTGCGTGACAAGCTCGAAAAATCTCGAGGGGTGGTGTTATCGGTGGTCGAGCCCGTAGTGCCTAGCGAGAGATTGCCGCTGCTGGTGCTGCATTAAGTCAGCAGTCCGTAGACAATGTCAATAACGTAACAGAGACATAATAAGCGGCCATACTTATTACGACGAGTCCATATTGGTTCCTGTCTATCCATGATGACAAGTCGGTGCTTGCAGCCTGTTGTCTAGCAGCGTTGGAGGTTGTCAAACTTGGGCAAGCCCCGTGGTTTTGACTTAGACCTAAACTATGCGAAAAAGGCAATGTATTTCCAACTGACGATCCTGATTATTTTTTATAGGTTTTATTGTAATCCAATGTTCAAGTATCAAAGAATGGCAATCGCGGGCGGGTAAACTGTTTAAGCAATAATGGTATTCCAGATGGGTGGATTCTTTTGGAGGTCGTGCGTATGTGACGTTTGGGACGTTAGACACAGTGAAACACGGGGAGTGGCGACGAGAGCGGGATAGAAGAAAGTGATCTGGATGAGCTGAGGTTGGCAGTGATTCGCTGGGAACAGAGAGACTGAATAGTATTACTTCAGGACGCAGTGGCGGGTGGAGGAATTAGTTGGGTCAACGAAGAAGAATTAGTAGCACTTGTTAGAGTTCGAAATGTTTTCAAACCAAAATCAAATGCGCCATCGTCAGGACCCAAGTGGGAATTGGGCAATGGAACAAGCTCCAACAGGTACCTAGCTCCATGTGGCGTTGAGGGCTGCTTGGGTTGTACCTGGTGGAGGAGCGCTAACGAATCAGTGCAACCACTGCCAGCTAGTCGCTGTGGTGCTTGTGCTTGGCCACCAGTCTGCACTGCGGTTTTCCGCTCCGCAACACCTCTGGTGACCAGTGGCCGCCCGGCCCATAGGCTGAAAACAGCCTGATTAATCGCAGGTGGAGGGTGGGCCTCGGCGGGCGGTAAGACCTATTCCGAGAATTCTGGAGACGTCATGTTCTCCAATCCGGGTACTTTTATTTCGCTCGGAATTTTTTTTCCCTCTTCTGTTTTCATCATAACATATGCAAGACCACCAACTCAAATCATCGTCAGCCTGCCCGCCCATAATAAGGTACTATTCCACGCTGCTGGCGATTCCGATGTGTGTGTCGAGAGTGATTTCTTTTAGAATCCCTTGCCTAAAACCATTGTCACGAGGGCCCTTAATTGCTGGCTTCCATGATGCGATGATGACCTGAAGCAAGTATGGACAGACCACCTGTGTGCTTGTTATTGCTGCGCTGCGCACGCAATCATCACAGTACTTCATGGAATAATATGTTCGATTGTCTTCTGTGACTAGGTAAGCCTGCATACTTTACTATTTTGTACCGTCTGCACTGATGAGCGCAAATCTGGTAATCTCATGGGCTCAGCCGACCGAACGCCTTTACTCTCTACGTAATGGTTGATGTTATGGTTGAGCTTGTAGAAAATAGGCACGTGTCTGAGCAAACCCACTTCTCAATGTCTAGCTTTGGCGAAGTAACGTTGACTTGAGGAGCTGACTTCGTCAATTTAGAATATTTAATCTGGTACTCACTAATGCGGCCTCGTTCACACCCGTTCGAATGTACTTTCAGCACGTGCACCCGAGCGCGCTCTGTGCATAGAAAGGTATATCTGTTCTACCTATTGCCTCCGGGCTCTATACGATGCGTCTCACATAATGGGAATAATAAATATTTATAAGACCTGGCTAGAAATGTTTCTAGCAGGAGAACCTCCTAGAAAACTATCTCTTTTATATAGTCTACTCTACGGATGAGTTTTAATGTGGTAGGTAAGAGCTAGTATATACGATACTAATATTGTAGCCTTTAACTACTGAATGACCGCTTCTCTTTAGCGCTCTTTGACCATATATTCCTTAATAACATGGCAAATCATATAATAATCGTTCATACTTAATCGTTATGGTTTAGTATGCATTCCATATTGACCTAGGATTCAGCGAATTCGTTGCCCGATAAGAACCCAGAATTCCAAGAATGCCCTTCACAATCCAGACTCGTCTCAGACCTGCACAGTACACAAAGCTCACTCCATCTAAAAATATTCCACCACCGGCTTAGAAGCCACTAGAACTTTCTGAACCGACTGCTACTAGCGCTGCGATGAAGTACCAAGAAAATCCACACTTGTTACGTTATCATCCCTAATTAGGCCATTAGACCGTTACCAGGTATCCATGTCTCGTTACAGAAAACCGCCCTTGACGACATAGCACTTGTCCATTTGACTTCGGCAGCACGTGAGAGGTAACTTGTCTTGAGCTGGTTCGAAGGTAGTGTCGTCTTCTGCTTTGGCCGCACAACCTACTGGTCTTTGCCCAGTGAGTCGGCCTTAGCACGGAGGTTGGCAGCAGTCGAACCCGACTCGGAGAAATATCGTCCAAGCATAGGTTGCATGAACGATCGAAAGATGAGCTGAGCCCCACTGAAAAAGCTGTTAGTAGAAGAGTAATCTAGGTTCAAATTCGGGTATTACCTGAACATGGGGAGCGATAGCCAGAGCAAGAAAACGAATTTGAAGGTGAAGTAAAAGGGGAACCAGTAGACAACACTGATGGCGCTCTCAATTACGCTGTGATGATTAGTGATATGAGCTATGTTGGATTTGGCTGGCTTTAGCTTACGTGAAGAGAGAGAAGACAACCCAGTACTAATCGCAGGTTAATAGCAGCTCTCCATTGCGCGTAGTGCGGAGGGAGGACATACAGTGAGCCACTGGGTGTCGTCAGCCTTGGTGGTGCTGAATAGGGCAGCCATCGAGTAGTAACCAGGAATGACGAAGCCGGCAAAGTTGGTCAACAGCTGACCACCAAGGTTGAAAACAATAAAGAAGAAGTATAGGGTCACGAGACCAATAACAGCGTAGACCTTGGGAATCGAAGTCTGCTTTTCGAGGTTCGTAAGGGTGGGGTATTTTCCCAGCTATGAATTGAAGTCAGCGCCTAAAAGGTATGTGAGGGAAACTATTACGTGGAGGGCCTACCTCACGATCGAGCTGGGAAACATAATGCTGGACACGGTCCTGAGCAGACATCTTTAAGGCTGTTCAAAAATAGTGAAGCAGGGAAATGCTCTTTAACAGTCGGCACAAATGGTTGCAGGTGAGAAAGAAGTTGGTGATGTCAAATAATGGTGTATTGTACTATCTATGACATTAGGGTTAGCACAGATAAAGCCACCTTGCCCATCACGGAATGAGCGGGTCGTGTGGAGAGGGTAAATATAGCATACTCGCTAGGCAAAGGCTTCGTTGAAGTATATAGCAATTGTTCGCAAGATGTATCTGCAAGTGTGTAGCCGGAGGGATGGTATCTCGGATTTGGATTCGTGTTGTAAATTGATAGAATGGAATTGTGGGAGGAGGAGAGCGAGGTGTTTAAGGATGACGAGATGGGAGGAATGAGCAGCCCAAGTTTGGCTAAGCTAGCAAGGAAGAGGTTAGCATAGGAGGAACAGGCGATGACGGCAGATCCGGGTGACGAAACAAACCCCCCTACAAGATCCCCCTGCAATACCTATCTTTGACCTACTTCGCGTTAGCTTTGGTGGCACCTGATTCTAGTAGGGCTTGCACTTTCGGCCATTGAACCTCACTTGTGCGCAGGTGTAGTGACAACATGCGGCAGCCGGTCTCAGTTCTCTCTACTTGTGAATATTCGGTACATAAATGGCCTGCATAAAATTGATGGCAAGTAGGTATACGTGTACCTAATGACGATACATTAAGTATATGATGTAGCCGGCTGGGTGCGGCTTGCTTACTTCACATGATAAATACTAGTACTGTACAACAGAGAACCAGCCACATCACGCGCTGCCCCTCACTTAGTTCAGTCTGCTTCAATTTCAATACCTAGGTTCCTCTAGATGAAGTACAATTACCTTGAAGTTTCAGGAGTGTTGAATTGGTTATTTAAGCAGTCGTAAACCACGATTAAGAGAAGCTCAACGGATAAAGTAAACTTGTAATAAATGCAACCTTTATAATGTCAAAATAAATTTATCGGCAATGTAGATATCTGACGTCTGGAATTTACCCAAAATGCGTGAGGTATATGAGACCTACCAGATTCCTCGCTCGTGCTCCGTAATGTAATAACTGGGACTCGTACAAGTACAGCTGCAGGTGGGGCGGTGACCTGGTGCAGCTTCCTTTCTTTTGTGTGCATGTCCAATGATTTCGATGTCTCTCGCCCAGCCACAGCACCAGTTTCCCCAACACGTGTCTGTGTACACAGACAATCGCGCCCGGACCACCCTCTGCCTCGCTAGCGACAAGCCCGCTTCCTAGCCAGTCTAGCCCAGCAATTCATGGCCGTTGCCCCGACGAGAGTTTTCTTGTTGTTTGGTCATCCTCCACTTCCCTTTTTCTGTTTTTGTGTTCCATCTCAGAACTCAACTTGTCCCGCATATCCGGCATCACAACACCAGGCATCTTCCTGATGTTTCCACTAACCACTTACAGCTTCGTACAGACCGATATATCTATATACTAAGTTTTTATTTCTTGCTTCACGCCGGCTCTGTCTGCGTGCTTCCGCCTTACGCTGTGTTTATTGTGGCTGGCGCATCGAGCTGACTGGGGTAAACAACCCTCGATATCATGGAGATTGGTAGGTCTTTCCTGTCAGCGCTACACACAACCCTTATTATCTGCTGCCGCCTTCGTTGCTTCCCTTGAATTGCGAACCTAAGTCTGTGGTGGTCGTCTTTTATTTCCTATTATCCTGGTATCTAATCGTCGTGCAGACCCCCAGCCTCCCGAGGCTACCGCCATGTCGCAACAGATTCCAAGGAAGCGAGCACCGTCGAGAGCTTCTACTGCTTCCATTCATAGCGTTACAACCCAACCCAATCATGAGCGAAGCCTTTCACTATCGCATCATGGTGCCTTTCCAGAGCAATGGCACGCGAACGACCATGGTACCATGCCGCATTCGAAGGATATGTCAGCGACAGGACAACAGATGGGATCGCAGATGTCAGCTGAGGAGATGATGCTGCGTCCAACGTCGCAGATGCAGATCTCTCAGTCTTTCTCGATGGACTCGACCATGCACCCATCGGCGGGCTCGGCTTTGTCTTATTCTCAGCACCAACTTATACACCATAGTTTGCCAACCGACACATACGGCGGCAATGCTAGCTTTACTGATGCTGATAGCCAAATGATGGAGCGTGACGACCTCGAGGAGAGCGACATAGTGGAAGCCCCTCGCCCAGCTGGTCAAAAGCCAACCTCCAATCGTACAAGTGCCAACAATGAGCTGGAGATGCGTCAATTATATCAATCTAGCCGCCATCGCAAGCTTGAAGATGTAGCTAAAGAGCTGCATGGAAACGAGCGCGGCCCCAATTCGGAACGGACTCGCCAAGTTTTTGCAATGCTCTGGTATGTCATCTGCGAAATTTAATAGTTGTATTTTCGACCTTAGAAATATTAACTCTGCATAGGATAAATCAGGTGTGTACAAAAGGAAAGGGCTCTGTACCAAGGGGCCGTGTCTACGCCAACTATGCATCCAGATGTGCGACAGAGAGAATAACGGTCTTGAATCCCGCAAGTTTTGGAAAGCTGGTGCGAGTGCTTTTCCCTGGTTTGAAAACACGCAGACTGGGCGTTCGTGGCGAGTCCAAATATCATTATGTTAACTTCACATTGATGGAGGATCAGCCTGAGCTTAAGGAGCCCATGATCCAACCAGCACTTCCTATTCAGGAGCCTTCGCAATTTGGACAATCATTCAGGTGAGCACATCCTAGCCCAGTAAACTTTGTCTTCACACGGCCTTACACATTGTAGTACCTTGCCATCTCAATCAATGGTTCTGGATGCAGCAAAGCCGACGCTCCTTACTCCACAGATCAACCGCCTTTCTGAAGGACCTATAGCCCCAACATCAACGGATACAAGTGCGCACAGCCTGTACAACCAACCAGACGTTTCCAGCATTGACCAGCTGGATTCCTCTACAACCAAAACCATGTTGCGCCTAGCGTTCCCAAGAGAGGGCGACGAAGTGTTCGATCAATCCCAGCCTATCATTCTTCCTAGGATCGAACCCTTCCTACCTACGGGCACTGATCCTGACTCCGCCAAGTCATTGGCAGCGCTGTATCGCTCCCATTGCACCTCTCTAGTCGAGTGTATTCGCTACTGCAAGGAAAAAACCTTTTTCCATCTCTACACCTCCTTCCAAGGCACACTCACTATGCCTGTACAGAAACTGTTCGCGAATCCAAGCCTCGCGCCTTGGATAGAGCAAAGTGATTTCGTTCTGTACCAGAGAATGGTGCGGATTATTGCTGGACTTACGTTACAGGTCGTTCCGAAAACTGTACTCGACACTTTGCGAAACATTTCTGAGCACCTGGTTGCTCATATCCGCGAGTCATTTCAAGGTCAGCCAAGGCATGTAGTTCGGGCCAAGGAGGCTCCCGCTACCATCTTTGCGGCACTTCTTGACCGCGCTCTTCGCGTTAATCTCACAGCTCACGCGGCGGCTAATATGCTAGCTAACCCGGCAAATCGCGACCACATGTACATGGACTGGATCACTATGGTCAGAATACGCAAGGTTGCCGAATGCGTGCCTACAAAGGGCATGGATGATCTTGTTCAAGTCTTGCTCAATGATATGCGAGACCTGTTGGACCCCGTCAACGTTTCTTGGGACATTGAATGCATGACGCTTTACGGAGACATGGCTCAGCGGAACGGCCGGGAGACACAAGCCGATGTTTCTACCGAGGACAGTGCCCAGACCATGCTTGATCGATGGGTTCAATTTCTCCGCTCGCTTCCCAGTCGGTTCCCATATGCATCGCCTGCTGATATTGTGTGGTGCGTCCAGAGGGTTGGGACTGAAGTCATGCGTGATCTCACTATTGCTCAGGGTAAGAGCTTCGGGTCTTGGTGGGTTACCAAATGCTGGATCGACGAGATGGTGGCATTTCTGGCAGAGCAGGGTGGCTTTATGCAGAGTCGCTCGTCGGCCCCTGTGATCAATGAATCGAAACGCTCGATCTTGGGCTCCGCAGATGCTACTAATACAAACCAACAAGAGCCCCGACGCAATAGTAGCAGTACGGACATGGAAGTTCCACGTGTGGCGAACTCTCAAGCTCAACCAGACCGTGCTCCATTCCCTGCTCGTGTAGATGGCCAGGACTCTCTGCACTCGACAAATCCTGACGACAGCGGCATTGGGATTAGAACTCCCGAGGAAGACTTCCCCATTGACAAATTCGAGTTTCCGCAAGGTCACAACCACAGCCTGGAAACTCTCGACTTGGATCAAGCAATGGCTTAAACAACCTATTAGTCAACATCTCATTGGCCTCATGTCAATGGCTCGTGTGTGATTAGGGATTCTCTGGAGCAACTTGTCTATAATATGAACTTTGGCGTTGGTGGTGCATGGCACGTGCATCTAGACTTGTTAGGGGCTTCGGTACCACATGTGTGTTTCAGGCCGTGGCGGTCTGAGGTTTAGGCAAACGGACACGGGAGTATGACGGCATGACTGAATACGAGAGACGACGATGATCTCGCTCATGGGCGATGTAGGTTCCAGCAATGTCGCGGGTATGTATTAGTGATTGTAATGTGGAAGAATAGGGGCGAGGAGAAGCCCGCGCCTGCAGCCAGCGCCTATGCTTGGGCCGGAGCTCTATTGGAGGCTCTGAAGCAGTGTGTAGCCTCAGACTCCTGAGGCTACTTACTAGGTAGGTATCGCCGCCTGGACCCAGCACGGTAGGCTGGGGTGGTATGGTTTGTTTGGTCATGTCGTACGATGGCAGGATATATAGTCGCCTATTTTGTGAGATACCCAATGACAATGTTGATGAATTCTCTGGCCCAGCATCCTGAAAAATCCAAGGGAGTGACTAAGATGTGCAACTATTTGTGTGACTTATTGTTCATATCAGCATATAGGTAGGCTCTCTGCTGTCTGCGACTGTCGAGGGTTTCGAGGTATAGACGTGAGGACACGCTGCAGCGCAGTTAGGTAGGCTTTGGTGGGTCAGCTACTAGAATGCCAAGGTGCTAAAGTTTGCTATTAAGTAGGTACATATAGGTCTAAATACACTTCTCTATAGGAACCGATGGCCCGCTTTTTCTCTCTGCCCCGCGATGATGACGGGTCACAGCTCTGGACTTTTTCCTCGATAGACTACGCAGTAGGGTGCGCAGTAGGTACTCAAAGTGATCCTTGTCAAGCTCCGATTCGGGGCGACTTGTCCATGAAGACTCTACAGAAACGGGGCAACCTGGGCCGACCTCGAACCTTTTGAAGCAATATTTTTATATACATTCATGTCTATTGTCTTTTTGCTTTTTTTTCTACTCTGACAACTACCTATAGAGCTGTTCTACTCCAGCAATGCCATTTTTCACTTATCAATATCCCATGACTCACTTTTGCTGAAGCTGCCCCCACCATCCCTTGCATACTTACCTTTTGCTCGCTTGGAGAGACGTGGACCTTTGGTGCTCGGGAGGGAACCCAATACTCATCTATTGACGATGGCAGCCGAGACTCCAATTCGGCGCAATACGAGCCCACAAGGATGGATTGTGCAGAAATTCGGTGGCACAAGTGTTGGCAAGTTTCCACGCAATGTTGGTTGCCCTGGCCTGCGAACTACCCTTCCTGTATGCTGCTAATCTTGTCCGAATTCGCAAACAGATTGCCTGCGACATTGTGCGGTAGGATGAAGCCATTGGCACTTTTCATTGCGTTGTGCTAACTCGGAGAGCTAGCGCGAACTTGAGTGCGAACAAAATTGCTATCGTTTGTTCAGCAAGAAGCTCCGGCAAGAAAGCAACCGGCACCACGAGTCGGTGAGTTATCCAAGCGCCACCGCACGCCTGTCGAGCCGCTCTGACGCCGGGCAAATGCCTCAGATTACTTGAGATCTATAAGAAGCTACGCGATGTGTCAGCAGCAACTAGCAACGAAGTAACTCAGAGGGAGCTTGTCGAGGATGCCAAGAATACGATTCGCGAGATATGCAGCGACCATCTTATCGCTGCTTCGGAATCTGTCAAAAGACCAGAACTACAAAAAGAGGTTTGCGATAGCATACAAGAAGACTGCCAAGAGTTGATAGACTACATCATTGCAGCAAAGCGGTTCAATCTAGAAGTTAATGCTCGGTCCAAAGACCGAGTCGTTAGCTTCGGAGAGAAGCTCAGTTGCAGATTCATGACTGCAGTGTTAAAGGATAATGTTTGTTTAAGCTGCAATGATGTGATAACCTGTTGCTGACTCCTGGACCCAGAATGTTGACGCTGAATATGTCGATCTCTCGGATGTTTTGCATTACGATAGCACAGACCGTCTGAGTCCCGTTTTCTTTAAGGACGCAGCTGCTATTTTTCGTAAGAGAATGCATGCCTGTGTCGACCGTGTGCCAGTTATCACTGGTTTCTTCGGCAATGTACCCGGAAGTTTGATGAATGGGGATATCGGGCGAGGATACACCGACCTGTGCGCTGCCTTGGTTGCAGTTGGATTGAACGCGGAAGAGTTACAAATATGGAAGGAAGTAGATGGCATTTTCACTGCTGATCCAACTAAAGTCCCGACGGCACGGTTACTAAGCTCGATTACGCCATCCGAAGCGGCCGAGCTGACATTCTACGGTTCGGAGGTCATTCATCATCTAACAATGGATCAAGTAATCAAAGCACAGCCACCAATACCAATTCGCATCAAGAATGTCAAGAACCCCCGTGGAAGCGGTACAATTGTTGTCCCGGATCTAATCCAATCACCCGCACAACAAATTAAGAGGTCTCGGCCGTCAGAGCCGTCGTCGTTACGGAAGACACCGAAGCGGCCCACAGCTGTTACTATCAAAGACAATATCACGGTTATCAATGTCCATTCCAACAAGCGTTCAATATCTCATGGGTTTTTTGCCAAAGTATTCTCGATTCTCAACAACCACAGAATATCCGTGGATCTTATCTCAACAAGTGAAGTCCACGTCTCAATGGCTATCCACCAGGCCAGCTCGTCAATCCACCGCTTTGAAAAGGCTAAGGAAGAACTAGAAGAATGTGGAGATGTCAGTATTCTACTTGACATGGCCATATTGAGTCTTGTGGGTGCTGAGATGAAGAACATGATTGGAATCGCCGGTCGTATGTTCTCGACGCTGGGTGAACACAACGTTAACCTTGAGATGATATCGCAAGGTCAGTTCATATGAGGACGTTTTGATAGACATAAATTGCTAACTAAAAGATGACTAGGTGCCAGTGAGATCAATATTTCATGCGTCATTGACGCGAGAGAGGCTACAAGGGCCATGAACGTACTGCATACAAATCTATTCACTTTTTTAGAATAGACTTTACATATTCGCATTCTGTTCGGTGTTAAAAACTGGGTTTTGATTTTCTAGAAGATCTGGTGTTTCATGATATGGGTATCAAAAGTCGGGTATTTGATCGTGACTCTGGATTAGTATATTTGGCACGTTCACTATTGTGTACATACTTGCATCTTTAAAGCCCTTGACCGTGGTAGGACAGCAGCACGCATGGAACAAGTTAGTCACTTCATTGCAAAAAATGGCTTTTCAATGCGAGTTTCTGCTGTTCATTCCAGTTCGCGCTGGTTATATCCGACCAAGGACGGAAGACTAGCCATAGACATATAACAAGCTACGAGCGAAAAACTACAATACTTGTCGTTTATATCTTGCCATGAGATACCCTAATACGCAGCTATTCAATTGACGGTCTGCTCTGATAAACCCTGCTTATCCCACCGGATGCTGGTATCACTAAACTCTATCCATAAGCCAATTGATCGAGACTTACTGCTCAATTTAGTATGCCATGGTGAGACGGCTATACATATTTGATATAAGAAAATTACATTAATAAAACTAAGCAATGAGACCCTCATGTTAGGTCCCTGCGTAGATCCTTCTAGAAATCTCAATACTATATTCTATCTCGTCCTGATATTTCTAAAACTAAGAAATTGTAAATTGTCGTATGACCCACTGCGCCGTCAGGCACTCACCAAGCCGAGGAGAAGTTTATGCAGGGTGTCGAGAAGACGAGGGCCCCCCGAACGTGAGCGATCCCGCCAGCCTTTCGCAAAGTATCTCGGTTGAACTCGAATTTCTAGAGCAGAGGAGATAGAGTAATATAGAGCTAATTCGGAAGACTCCTTTATAACGGGTAGCACATTCGGTGCTTAGGGCGGCTCAATGCCTAGCAAGAAGGCCAATAACCCCAAGGCCGGACGTTTCGTGTCAACGCTCGCCACGGGCAACATAGAGTCTTCGAAGTAAATTACGAACCCGGCGTGTTCGGCAGGAACAGCAAAGGCTAAATGATACGAACGGCGGTGATTATCTGCTGGCTGCAAATCTGTTTGTATGATATGGTAATAATTTGTAATCTTACGAAGAATGGCATAAAGAAGTATCGTTGGTATATTTATCAGTAGTGCTAATAAGTGGTTTTCTAATGATAAATAGGGTACAACGCTTTTCTTGCGTGATTAAGAGCCCGGTTACCTGGTGCTCTAATAGCGCATCGGTAAGTGTATGCATGTCGGCACGGATCGGCTTGGATAACTTGGTGGGCGAGGTTACAAGGCGGGGAAGCTGGCTGAACAGGCACTGTTCTTCGGAGCGCACCGGCCAGATCTCTGTCTCCTCCTTACGGTCTAGAGATACCAATAGTAAAACCGAAGGGACTTTTGAATGCAGAGCTTGCTATCGTAACGGACGACAAACATGGCGCTCCATCCAGACTCCAAAATCTTCATAGTAGGCTCGGGCGTCTTCGGCTTATCAACAGCCCTCTGGTTAGCCCGGTCAGGCTACCGCAGCGTTACAGTCTTCGACATGCAGGACACGGGTTCGAGTGGGTATGACCCGGGCGCCGGGATCGACTCGGCGTCTGCCGACATCAACAAGATCATCCGGTTCTCGTACGGCAGCGAGATCGAGTATCAACGCCTCGCGTCCCAGGCCGCTGCGATATGGAATGAGTGGAACGCAGAAGTTGAGGATGCAAGTGTTGACGTATTGCCGGAGGTGTTAAGAAAGGGCGAAAGGAAGCTTTGGTGGAAGTGTGGGTTCCTGCGCATGGGTGCCGGAAGCGAGTTTGCGGACTTTGAGCTGGAGACGCTGCGGAACATGGAGAGCGAGGGGGTGAGGGACACGCAGTTTAAGAGCGACGATGAGGCTGGTGAGTCTATTGTGTATTGTGTTCGATATACTATCTGTGCAACTTAATTAGCTGACGCTAGTGCATGCGTCAAGATATCCAGAGGGCGTCGCGCACTGGCTGGGCTCACAAATTAGATGTCTGTCGACGCCAGGAGAGATATGGCGTCCACAAAGCAGTCCTGGATTCGTCTGCCGGCTTCGTCGTTGCGTATAAAGCCTGTGCGTGGGCCCAGCATCTGGCGAAGGAGGCGGGTGTGAGATTTATCTTAAACCCGACGAAAGGCAAGGTCGAATCCATCGATACCACTAGCGAAAATCAAAAGCCTACCATTCGAACTGCAGATGGGGTCGTCCATGAGGGAGACCTAGTTGTTGTAGCTGGTAACTAATGATTATCCCCGGAAATTTCCATAGACTTTTGACTGACGGCTTGATCACTAGGAGGCGGTTGGACAGCCGGATTACTACCCGAAGCAGAAAATCTAATCGAAACAACAGCCGGCTCCGTAGCAACTATACAGCTGCCTAAAGATCGACCAGACCTCTGGGAGCGTTTCTCACCTGAGAACTTCCCAGTTGTGACATGGGGTATGAAGGAAGGGAAAGATATGTATAGCTTCCCACGAGACGAAGCAGGCGTGATCAAGATTGGATATAGGAAGACGAAGTGGACCAACTACGGCGATGTGGCTGGTAAGAGGATATCAGTCCCCAGAACTGCGCATGTCACGGAGGAGAAGGAGGAGAACATTCCCGCGACGGCGCTTGATGCTATCAAAGGTATGAGCACTCTTGTGTGACACGAATTTCATGCAAAGGGCATAGCCGAGGCTTTAGTACTTAATTACTGACTAACAATGTGAGCATACAGAGTATATCTCAGTAAACCTACCAGAGCTTGTCGGGCTGGGGATATCCTCCACGTGGCTCTGTTGGTACACCGACAGCATTGACAATTCTTTCGTCGTAGACTTCGTTCCCGGTCGCCCGGGCGTTGCAATCTGTTCAGGTGGCAGCGGTCACGGGTTTAAGTTTCTGCCTATCCTCGGGCGAGAGGTCGTCAAGATACTTGAAGGCAAAGGCGATCAGACGGTGTATGGCCAAATGTGGAAGTGGAGATCCAGCACAGCGGCACAAAGAAATGGTCTCGAAGAGGGTGAGAATGGTCCCAGGGTTTTAGAGATGCAACGAATGGCAAGTCAAGCTGATTGGGGGCTTTAAACTAACGTCTTCACTGTGAGCATTTCCATATGGATTGTAATGAACTATAAAGACACTGACATATGTGTCTCTTCCGTCTACCAAAACGTCCAAGGGGTAATTATCATCATCATAAATGCTGCGCTTCCCAAAGAGAGCTTGAGAGTGGGTATAATAGATTCGTAGCTTTGCTCGTCCGGAGAGAGACATCATACATTAGATTGTAGATCTGGATCCTTGACGATGCTATATTGATTCCCTGGTCGTCAGCTCTAGCTGTTCCGTAAACTAGGTTGTTTAGAGGCAGTTTAGATCTTTTAGTATATATATCGTAAGATAAGGCGGGCTCTTTGAATTTTGAGAACAACGGTTGTCGCAAGATCTCGGATTTGATTCTCAGCGTTCTTTAATATGGTTCGCTGGTCATTACAATCACTTGTTCCCTTTCTCCTTACCTACTTGATGTTACACGAGACGAAGTTGTACTGCTCTCCTAAATTGGTCTCACCTGACTTCCCACGGCGTATTGTAGTTCTCCATGTCAAAAGAAGAGATTTTATTTCTACGTAACCTGTGAAGCGAGCAGTGACGTCCAGATCATGCATGAACGAGTTCGGTTAGGGTCGCCTGCTGTGAGATTGCACGGTGGTCATTATTGATGCAGTACCCATTGGGCAATTCACATTCTAGATATATACTTTTACCAAGAGCGAAACATCATTTATTCCTCGCTGGAATTCTGTCAAACTACTCTTATCACCCCCCTCTTAATTAAACATTGTCTACCGATTCTTCGACCTTCGTTGTCTCATTTAATACTCGAGCTAAAGTAATATCAGGTCCCTAATTGGTATTGAAACAGAGTATCCTACCAAGCAGAAGGCGTGCTCTATTTTGAACTTATTGTCATGACAGTACGAAGTGTAGTCTGCCACAATATAAAATGTATAGCTAGATCTAGGTGATGCAGCCGGGAGTGTCAATTTACATGCGCAATAGATCTGTTGCTAAGATATCAACAGGCATAAATTCAACCGCCACAGAATCTTGGTTCCTGTGTAGCATAATTGAAAGGGTACACTATAACATTTACGAGTGCTTCTCTACATTTGCGACATTGCCGACGTGGAACGAGATGAGAGCTCACTGAAGACAAGGAGACAGAGTCGCGAGGTGTACTTAATTTTCGGATTCTTCACCGCTAGAAAGTGCTGGAAGATCTATTTGAAGTCTCATGTTTGGATCGACTAATTAACATTTCTCTGGTTCCTACGCTGATTGTGCCCGAACATTACTCCATCTAGACTTGACTTGTAGGGCAATCGAACTGATGTTAAACTTATGCCGCACTCTTGGATTTCATAATTATCAACAAAACTTTCTCTTCGCTTTGTAGGACTGAGGTGAGATTTTTCGTCTCCTTGCTTCCTTAATATCCTAACAAAGTGTTCTTATATGTAGATTCGAGGCTCTAGAAAACAAAGTAATTTCAAATAGTTAGGTTGATGCAACAGTTTCGGCTGCTCTAAAATGGATAAAGGTTGATTATACATGATTATGATTTTCCCCGCCGTAATGGATGTATTATTGGATTTTGCAAAGTAAATCAGGGGTATGTGACATTCCGGATATTGCAGTTGCTATGCTTGATATTACCTATGGTGAGACTTATCAAAGCGATGGGAAATGGAGGGGAGATCAAACAGCTGTTTACCAGCTGGCATATATTTCTTATCGATAGCATTGATAAGCATGTCAACGCCACCTCCGGCGCAAAGTAACACTAGACTGACCAATGCAACTCTGCACTCTACCTGTTTAATGAAGGCAGCAGTCATAAGTGACTGCGAGCAGGACGAGGTCACTTTGCGCCATCCAAGCCAGAAACAGGGAGCTGTTAATTTCGTATAACACGAACGAACCGCGTGCCTGGGACCGCAGCTAAACTACAAACCGCCAAGATGCCGAAAGCAGAAGCTGGCTCGGTCAAGGACCTGAGCAAGAAGATGAAGATGAAGGGGCTACAGCGCCTGAGGTTTTATTGTCAAGTCTGCGAGCGTCAAATGAGAGATGAGGTAGGCTTTGCGGCAGATTACTCGTAAATGAAGACGCTAATATGTGTTGTTACTACAGAACGGATTCAAGCAACACACCATGAGCGAGAGTCATGTTCGCCAAATGATTCTCGTAGGTGAAGACCCGAAGAAGCACATCGAAGACTTCAGCAAACAGTTTTTCCGAGACTTCATGCAGCTGCTACGCACGTCTCACGGTGAGAAGTCTGTTAACATAAACCATTTCTATCAAACCTACATTGCAAACAAGGTAAGCAGCTTACTCGAGGGTGGTTTTTTTCCTTTCTTTCTCATATTATTCACTAAACATGACTGACGTCAACGTGTTGCAGGAACACGTACATATGAACGCTACTAAATGGCCATCACTTACCGAATTCGCGAAATACTTGGGAAGAGAGGGCATATGCAAAGTGGAGGAGACAGACAAAGGAATTCAAGTTGCTTGGATCGACGACTCACCTGATGCCCTACGTCGTAAAGAAGCGGTACGCCGAAAGGAGATGCAAGATAAAGGAGATGAAGAGCGCGAGCAACGAATGATTCGGGAGCAGATACGTCGCGCCCAGAAAGACGCAGCTGGAAAGGACGAATGCGATATCGAAGAAGCAATGGATAAAGGACTAAAAAGACAAGAAGGCGAAAAGGTCACACTTTCTTTTGGAGCGAAGCCAGCTGCACAGGCAGAGACTGGCTCCTCGACACCGCAGCCCGTGGCAGATGTGTCCAATTCTTTAGACGACAGGCAAGAGAGTCCGAAAGCTAAGCAATCGATCGATTTCACCGCAGCTGGCGCTTCTAAAGAAAAGGCGACTGCTGCTCCAATTTCAATGAAGTCGACGGCAAAGCCGCAAATAAAGAACGTTTTTGCGGCAGCGAAGAAGAATGCTCTAGCGAATGGGCAGAAGAAGACATCTGTGTTTGAGCAACCAAAGAAGATGAGCGAGGCAGAGCGGATCATGAGACAGGAACAGGAGAAGAAACGACTCCGCGAGGGCTCAGGCTTTGGAGGGCCCTCCAGTAAACGCCAGAGAACATAAAAATAATCCTTCCAATTTCTATATGTATATAGGCAACGGCGTTCTGGTATACCCATCGGTCTGGAGTTTACAAGCACAAAAGCGTCGCATCAGTATTAGGTACGGTGTTTGATACGATTAAGCAAAGTTGCCCATGTACATAACTCTGCTACGGTATAGTGCTTTCTCATAAGAATAAGGAGATATGACGACTACGTGGGGGCTTAACATATGTTAATACTTAATCGTCGTTGAGGGTTGCGTAATGTGTTGGTTGTCCTTGAACTGCTATAAGTGAGTCACAAATATATACCCCGTGAATGTGTGCGTACTATGATATACTGATCCTTGTATCTGTTTGTAGTAGACCATATTTTCTTTTTATTTATTTTTATTCATTTTTAGCTTGCTAACCTATTGTCTTGACACTTTTATTGGAGCCCTGACTGTTTGACGCCTGTACTTCCACCAGCTCCGAAGCCGAGACCGGGCCAGGATGTGCTAGAGAACATCTATAGTACAATGCACATTGCGCAGATGATGACGACGAAGGGTTTGTTCACTTGCGTGGCATGCGGCGTAGTTATGAGTATATAATTGGCTTAGGTTACAGAATTTTCTGTCTGTTAAATATTGTAAGCTAATAACACAGCAACCTTAGTCCAGATTACACCCGGAGACACTTTTCCTGCTGAGCAATAACCTCTACGTCATAACACACTTTAAGTAGTTTTTAAGGCATATTGCGATTCTAGACAATGACAGACGGTCCGTTTCCCGTGCCACATGCTACGGTTCCGTTCTGGCGGACGAAGCTGCACAAGCTTGATTCTCATCGAAGCACGCCGGATCTGCCTGAGAAGCAGGACCTTGTTATTATCGGGGCTGGCTTTGCGGGCGCAGCGCTCGCCTACTTTTTAACGGAGGATGCACCTGGGTCTGCATCTAAGCCGACTATTACTATCCTGGAAGCGCGAGAAGCCTGCTCTGGTGCTACAGGGAGAAATGGTGAGTTGTCCTATTATTACTACTACTTGCATGTGGGAAAGAAAGTAGAAAAGAAAATGTGTACATGGTGCAACTAACAACAGAGCAACAGGCGGACACCTTAGACCGGACATCTTCAACGGCACGGCGTCACAGATGAAGAAGCACGGCCTTGAAGTCGCGAACGAGGTCGCACAATTCGAGCTCGAAAATGCCAAGGTCCTAACAGATCTTATTAAGAGTGAGGGCATTGACTGCGATCTGCAGCCTTTGACCTCGGGCACAGCATTCGTGGACGAGACTCAGGCGGCCGATATCAAGTCCATCTGGGACGATATGCACCAGAGGGGCAGCCCCGCACTGAAATCCGTCACGTATCATGGCCCCGAAGATGCAGAGAAGGTCTCTGGTGTTAAGGGCGCAGTAGCACTCTATACATTTCCCGCTGCTGTTATATGGTAAGCAGTAATCTACTTTGACTCCCCGCTATGGAGATTTCAGACATATGCTACGAAATGCGGATGCGGCAGTGGTTTCTTGCTAACTGCTAATGTACGAAGTTGGCAGGCCATACAAGATGGTGATGCATCTTCTCTCGTCCGCAGTCGCGGCCGGCGTTAACCTCCAGACTCACACGCCCGTGCACGCCGTCTCGTCAGTCGCGGACAGTGAGGGCTACTGGGCGCTGGAGACGGCGCGGGGCAGCATCAAAGCGAAGCGAATCGTGTTCGCCACTAACGGGTACACGAGCGGGCTTTTGCCCGAGTATATGGACGCGATTCTACCGAGTCGCGGGACGTGTGCGCGCATTGCTGCCACGACTTCTGGAGGGCCACCCCCGTTGCCGTCGTGTGTCGTCGCTGTCAAAAGTCCGAATACGGCTGATAACTACTTCGGCATCCGGCCCGACGGTAGTTACATCGTTGGTGGCGCTGGTAGCTATATAGATAAGAGGGAGCTCTGGGAGAGGAACTTCGATGATGCATCGCTTATTGAGCCTGCTATCCCTTTCTTTGAGCAGTGGGCTGGGAAGAACCTTGTTGGCTGGGAGAAGACCGAGACGAAGATTGAGAATGTGTGGACGGGGATCATGGGGGTGAGTTCTTCCCCCTTTTTTTCCTCTTGTTTATTAAGTGTTACCTTTGCACTATGCTGCGCATTTCGAAGTTTAGACGATATGGGTGCTGACACCTGGTCAAGTATACCGCAGATGACCTACCGCATGTGGGCCAGGTTCCAGAGAAGGAGGGCTTATATATATGCGCTGGCTTCATCGGGCACGGCATGCCGAATGTGCTTTTGTGCTCAAAAGCGGTTGCCAAGCTCTTGAAAGATGGTTCTCCGTTGGCTGAATCGGGTGTTCCGGCTTGTTACGAAACATCGTCGGAGAGACTACGTGAAGCTCGTCGGCAATTATCACGATGGCCTAAATGAGTACCATTTGTGAAAGATGAGAATTAAAGTAGACGTCCTGTTTTGCACTGGCTAACAGTGGCTACTGGCAATGGGGTAAGCATTTTATGTTGACGCTAAATTGAAAAAAAAAAAAAAAAAAAAAAAAAAAAAAAAAAAAAAAGAAAAAAAAAGAGAGGGCTTAGGGTGAAGCTTTGGAGTCGCGTCATTGATCGAAAAAATTCTAATTTGAAAGTCTTTAAGGGTGTTGCCATTGTGAATTGCAAAAAATGACGAGAATATACAATTACGACAGTTTCGTTCCAGTATACCGTAGGTACATAGCATCAGGGCCATGAAGCCACCTGAACAGCCAAAGCGCTGTGGCTGCTTTAAGAATTCGGAGTTAAGGTCCGAGCAACGGGGGCATGCAAGGTGTATGATGCCGTGGTTAGTGCCAAGACAAGCCCATCAAGCCACGCTTCACGTTACTGTATTTGGGTACATGGGTACCCGAGCAGCGCCATCGAAGATCCTACGCAGAAGCTCCCGTCATCTTGCGCACGACGCATCAAGCCAGCTTTGCCTCATCTTCTGCCAATGCCTTTCTTATTTCACCACAATCCTAATTAAGTGATCGCGTCTACTCTGCGAGAGTTGGAGCATGGCCTGTAATAACACTTACAACTCTTCGATTGACTTTGTATAAATAAGTGAGTTCCTCCCTTTCGGCCCCTGTACTGCCCCTATTTGCAATGGTTGTGTACCCATTTGTTCGCGATCTCCCTCGAAAGTTACGGCTGGCGGCATCATCGGCAGTGTCGTATGCCCTGCGCAACGCAACAACGCTAATCGTTCTATTCAATGAATAGTACTTTCCCGCTACTATTCTGTTCTGGCAAGCTCTTTTCTTTCTTCGATGCTTGTTTAATTCGCCATTATCATGGATTCGAACACCCAAAGCGCATCATGGCATCCGGCTAAGATGCCAAATTCTTCGGCTGACGACATCCCCGTCGAGACCGAACCCCAACTCAACAACCCATCAAGTGAACATGCTCAGCCTCCTGCTGCGACCGGAGATTATTTTCCAGATCAGAGCTTGACGAAATTTTCAACCGAGCCAATAAGCTCCGCAGAAGACCATCCTCCACTCCAATCTTCGAGCGACGGCACATTTCTCGATCAATTCAGCCACGATGAAGAGCCCGGTGCTGCTTTATGGGATACAGAGGCGCCGAAAGCAAATTGTGGTGAAGTCTCTCTATCAACCGAGGAGGCCGTTACTGCCGTCCCGGAGCCTACACCCAGTGGAAATGCTACAAAACACTTGAGCACAATGTCATTTGCTCGCACAGTCTCTCACGAAGTTAGCTTTAACGATGATGAGGACACGGAATGGAATCTTCAGCGATCTGAAACCAATCCTTTCAGCTTCCTGTCGGAGAATGACCGGACAAATTCCTTCCCTGTTGTTCCGCAACTGGAAAATCCAACAATTGAGCAATTCTCGCATCTGCCACCGACGAGCCAAGCTCAAGCGATTCTGCAAGATGTGGAAGCCGAAACTGCTCATACTGGTATCACCGTAGCGTCTGGTTCCACCGGACAGCAGGAAGACGAACAAGGGGTTCAAGAGAAAGACAGCTCTTTTCAGCAACTCGTGGGTGGTGATTTTGGGGATATGGAGCAAGAAGCGTCTGATACTCGGTACGAAGAAGGATTACCTCTGATTCCCCAGAATGACTTGCCAGAGCCTCCTGCAAACAACGAGGCCGCGCAGTCTAAACCAACGGACCTCTTCGCACAAGATGACACTGGCGACGCTGGAGATGATTTCTTTGCCCAAATGCAGGACGACTCTCAAACGCAAAAGGACGTATTACTTGATCGTACTTTGCAGAGGAAATCAACCAGTATGGTAATTGGGGAGGCTGTTAATTCGGAACCTTTAAGTCCGGCAGAGGAGGCTTTATCGAAAACATTGGCCGGTCCAAATGGCATTAACGGAGACTTCGTGCACTCACCAGACGGAGGAGCTAAAGTTGAGGCGCAGACTGAAGACCTTGATGCCAAGTGGGCAGCAGCTTTTGGCGATGATGATGACGACGACGGATTCCTACTTGATACCACCGGGTCTAAGGAGCTAGATCCTGCAGATATCTTTGGCAGTGATGATGAAGGGTTCTTGGATGATGTCGACGAACAGACACCGGCGGTACCTGCACAGGCGCAGGCTTCGCAGTCAAGTCTGAACGGTCATTATGCTCCTGAATCTGTCCAACAGCAACAATATTCAGTGCCAAACCCGTATGCACCAGCACCTGCCGTCTCGCATATGCTGCCCGCTCAGCAACGCCCTCTGTATGCTTCATCGAACACAGCTCCTCCGGGGACGGGATATGGAGCACCACTCTCAAAACCAGAACTGCCCAAGGCGCAAAGCTTTGCCAGCAAGTCCAAAGGTGGATATCAATCACCTTATGACATCCCGATGGACGTTGTCAAACCCAAGAAGCGACCAAGCGTACAACAATTGCCCCAGGCCAACGCTGCTTCGCCCGCACCTCTACCTGTTGGACCGCCAAGGAGTGCCAGTATGTATGCACAACCTTCACCACTAGGCGGATCAAACTCGAGCTTGTCGCCTCCAGGTTCTAGCCATTCGAACCAGCAACCAGGTCTAAATGCACAGAAGTCTACTCCTCAGCTGAAATCAAAGTCCAGCTTCTTTGAAGATCTGCCAATGACGTCCAAACCTCGTCCTTCTTCACGTCAGAACAGTCTTCCTTCCCCAGCCAAACAAATTCCTCACGCACAATTCCAAGCACCTCCAGCACTATCAACAAGTGCTTCACCAATGCTTCCTCCAGTAGTGCCTCCGCTAAGCCAACCACAATTGTCTCCAGCACAACCTGCTAGTGTTCCTGCGCTAGTTGCCTCTGAACGTGTCAGCCCATACGCGTCTTTGCACTCAGACGCCGTTAACAGACCTCAACCTTCCTCTACAACCAGTAGTCGTTATTCTCCTGCTCCGGTACCACTTCCCGGGGTTAATGGAGCAGCATCAGCACCGACCTCAACTAGTAGATACTCCCCTGCTCCGCCAAATTCCAGGTCATCCAGCGGTAGCTACTCCGCAGTCCCACCGCCTATGCTTGCTCATCAGCCAAGGACATCCAGCCCGCTTGCTCATTTCGAAGTCTCACACGGCAAATCTGAAAATAAGCTCGCAAGTCCAGTCAATGGAGATGGTGTTCCATTAATACGAACAAGTTCATCCCAATATGAACATCGCGTTACTAGAGTGCCGTCGCTTCCTCCGACGCAGGAAGTAGAAGAAGAGCAGCTGACAGTATCACCACCCGAAATGAGTACTAAAGTGTCAAATGGCATCCCATCAGAATCTAAATATGCCCCAACGCAAACTAGGCGTACACCACCACCGATGAACGTTCCTTCGTCAAATCTTCTATCTCCCTCGAAACGTTCTGTGTCAAGTTACACGCCGCAGCCCAGAGGAACCGTGCCTGCGAAAGACGTCAACTTCGTACCTCCGCCTAGATCGCAAACGCAGTCGCCTGGAGCAGTGTATGGTAACCGGGGAACTGCAAAACCAGTGGACTCGACTGCTCGACCATCCTCGGCACATGGGCCTACTTTCCCACACGAGGCAGGTGGTACCCAGACTATCCATTCCACTGTTCGGGCCCGTGGCATGTCTCAGCACCTGAACTTGGTACCTCCTACTGACGGCCGGGAGCTGGATCCTTTACAAAGATGGCGAGGGGCCCCTTCAATTGCGTGGGGAGTAGGGGGCCTATTTGTATCGACCTTCCCTAAGGACGTACCGCGTTACGGCATACACTCTGCTATCCCACAGATCACTCGGAGCCCTGGTGAAGTCAAAATACAACACATGAAAGACATTCAACCTTTGGAAGAGCGTCTTGCCAAATTCCCAGGCCCTTTGAAAGGTAAATCGAAAAAGAAGGAGGTTATCGCTTGGCTTACAGCTGGTATCGACGGTCTCGAAAGGACACTTCCCGATATGTCATTTCAGCAACAAGTCTCTCACGAGGACAAGAGAGCTGCTGAGCGAGCGTTGTTGTGGAAAATCCTGAGATTATTGGTAGAAAATGATGGTGTTCTTGAAGGGAATCCTGTGGTAGAAAAAGGTGTTCGCGAGATTGTCACCCCTGGCCTTGATGCTGCTAACACTGAGGTATCGCCTGGAATTTCTACTGTTGTGGATTTGACAGGCATGACTACAATGGCTGCTTCCGCGAAGGCAGACGCAGTCGATCTCACAGCCGTTGAGTCAATCCGGCGGCATCTTCTCCTGGGTGATCGTGAGAAGGCCGTATGGGAAGCAGTGGACAAAAGATTATGGGGTCATGCTATACTCATATCCAGTTCAATGCAGACTCCTGAGCTTTATAGACAAGTTGCTCAAGAGTTCATCAAAAAGGAGGTAAACCATGCGACCCAGGGTAACGAGTCCCTTGCTGCTCTTTATAGCGTCCTATCTGGGAATTTTGAGGAAGCTGTCGACGAACTCGTTCCCGTGCACGCCCGAGCTGGCCTGCAGTTAATTTCGACATCTGCTTCTGCCTTCTCTCAAGATGCACTTACTGGATTAGATAAGTGGCGTGAGACGTTGGGAATGATACTCAGCAACAGAAGGCAAGGGGATGCCCAAGCTCTTCGATCATTGGGAAATCTTCTTTCTGGATATGGAAGGGCTGAGGCAGCTCATATCTGCTACATATTTGCCAGAAATTTCGCTATTTTTGGCGGCTTGGATGATCCGAATGCCAATTTCGTGCTTGTAGGCGCTGATCATCGACGCCAAGCCGACCAATTTGCCAAAGAGACTGAGGCCCTCCAGCTGAGCGAAGTCTATGAATATGGACTGTCTCTCGCACCCGGATCGAACGTGGGACAAAGCTGTTCACATTTGGCTGCGTACAAGTTACAGCATGCGATGGTTCTTGCCGAGCACGGGTTTAGAGATAAAGCTCTACAATACTGTGAAGGCATCTACAACGCTATTACATCTCAAACTAAGAAGTCCCCTTACTATCACCCTATATTGGAGTCGGCTGTTGACGATTTGACGAGGAGACTGAAACAGGCT
Source organism: Xylariaceae sp. FL1651 (assembly GCA_025201745.1). NCBI lineage: Eukaryota > Fungi > Ascomycota > Sordariomycetes > Xylariales > Xylariaceae > Xylariaceae sp. FL1651. Next base: position 370,043 of record MU624241.1, read on the forward strand.
GCTGGCGATGAGTCATCCTCATGGATCACTAAACCTAAAATGGACCAAGTCTCTAGTAACATGTGGTCTCGGTTCAGTAAATTTGTTGCTGGTCCTGATGATGATGGAACTGGAAATGGCGCATCTAGTGAGGGCGGCGCTGAAACGGGTCCTTTCGCACGCATTGCTGGGGGTACGCCCACAATCAGTCCGTCTCCTTCTCTCTCCAATTTCGAGGTGTACGGGACAAGTCCACCAATACCTACGAATAAAGCTTCTTCAGTGTACTCCCCGACAGCGGCCCAGTCGACGACTCCATATGAACCCATTACGACATACAAACCCGCACCTCGATCATCAATGGAGAGAACATCAGAGGAGCTGCGGCGGGCTTCCTATGACTTCCCAAGACGGAGTTCGGATATTCAAACTGTGAATAGTAACCTATATGTGCCCGAACCCTTGAGCACCTCATCAACTGCGTCTACTTTCCAGCCGGTGGGTTCACTCGGCTCTGAGACGTCGCCTTATGCATTCACATCCCAAAGCCAACAGCCGGCCTTATCCGAGCAATCATCCAATGTTGGCTACCCGGGTTATCAGCCCCTTGGTGCTCATCAGGCTTCAGAAGGCATTAGTTCTGTGCCGTTTCACAGTGCGCAAGAGGTCGGACCAACAGATAAAGCACCAGTCAATGACGTTGGTTTGAATTCAGGGTATCGATCTCCCTCTTACGGGGGATATGAGCCACCGTCGATGAACAGCTTTGAGCCCTCTACAGTACAAGCAGATACTTCCACTAGTGGTTACGAGCCACCTCCATATCAACCATCCAGCTTTGAGCCGCCTTCTTACGAACCGGGCTCAATGGCAGATGATGAGGCATTAGGGAACAGACCTAAAAAGAGTTTTATGGACGACGATGATGATGATAACATTCTCGGCTTGAAGCCAAAAGAGAAGTCGAAGTCTGAAAAAGATCGAGAAAATGAGGAGATGTTTCGCAAGGTTGCTGAGGAAGAAGGTGAGTCTAAATGTAGAACCGTACCAAAAACAGTTGCTAACACATGTTAGCAAAACGCGAAGCTGAAGCCAAAGCGGCTAAAAAGGGTGGTTGGGGCTTTGGCGGGTGGTTCGGTGGTAGTAAAAAGGAGCCAACCGAAATACCAAACAAGCCCGTCAAGGCCAAGCTGGGAGAAGCAAGTAGCTTTGTGTATGATCCCGACCTGAAGCGTTGGGTCAACAAAAAGCCGGGAGCCGAGAACACTCCTGCGAAGACTGCCACCCCCCCACCGCCTCGCGCTGCCAGCACGCCCCCTCAAAGCACTGCATCGGCCCCACCGATCACTATCGGGGGCCCTCCGCCCTCTCGTCTGACGACCCCTCCAATGAGATTGAGTAAGACGATCTCTCAGGAAAGCTTAAATGCACCGGGCGGTGCTCCGCTAATGACGCGTACCGTCTCGAATCAGAGCAATACGAGTGCAGCGGGTGGCCATCCGAGTGCACCACCCAGTAGACCAACTACGAGCCTCAGTAACGCCAGTAGCATCGACGACCTTTTAGGGGCAGCAGGTCCGCGCAAGGGCGCCAAGAAGGTCCGGAAGTCGGGCCGTTATGTGGACGTCATGGCGAAGTAAAGCTGTTGGCTGCATCTATCTGATGAATGATATTTATCGAGAGTATAAAGACTTGAGGGTACTGAAGTATAACCCCCTATAACGAAATCATAGAGGCAGAGATTCGGTGGGTAGGCGAGGTAATGGTATGAATGATATCAGCGCTAGCGTACTACACGCTGCGCCCTGGGCTGGCGTTTGGGGTCAGAAAGATGTTGTTTGAGTGTTACTGTACCATAGACATAGCGACTTTGTAATAAGGTATACTCTTTCCCAGTTACTCTAATCAGTTAGGGGTAGCTCTTTTTGGTGATAAATGAGTTGGATGTGAGATGCTATTGTGAGTTGGGAGAAAAATATCATGGGCTAAGATTTACTTGATTGAGGTGAATTTTTAACACCTGAATTTTGCTTCACAAATCTCTGGAAAATCTGGGAGCGATACAGCTCTTCCATTTTTGGTCTAAAGGCGCATTCCATCCTGGTCTCCACCTAATAGCAGCGTGGTCACTCAGCTGTAGCCCTGTGCGTCATATCATCAAACTCTTCTGGCTAGGAAAGAGGAATTGTTGTGCTGTTTTGTAGTAGCAAGTTAAAGGAGCAGTGTCCGAAGTATCCATGAAGGTAGAGTTGGGGAATATTGCTCGGCAGTGCGGGAGATCATGGATGGCTGAGAGATTCTGGGATGGGCTGCTGGAGTTATCAAAGCTTAGCTATTACGTCTAAGTGCTTGCTGCTGGAGCCTATGGGCTCGGCTTATCCCCTTGACAGAGTTGGCAGCGATTCTATACTCGAGCAATGGCATGTGCCTGAGTGGTCGTCGTCCGTCTTTGTCGCAGTTGGCGGTGCTAGTTTTCTATTTTCGGTTGGGAAACCGCACAGGTATGCAGCTTTATAATCTTCGGCTATATGGAATGGGCAGCGAAGTTTAGTTGGTTGCACAAAACGTGTCTCGGCATTATTTTCTGGCCATTTGGCCAAGAGTGACGCTCGTTATGCTAGATAGCTTCGTTTTCGAGGGAGCAAACATGACTTCATGCTGTAGTACAAGATGTTTAAGCTCGAAGCCCCGCTTGGTAAGAGAACCCATCAGAGCGGTTCGTTAAACTTAATAGTAACAGGGGATATTACCAGAAGCTGTTGCGTCCATAAGTTAGTCACTGACCAGTTTGAGGTGTCACCAACAACAATGCTTGTCTCTCGAGAGTTCTTTGTCAAGGTGGAGACTCCAATGTATATATATTTGGGACTTGGCTTCTGGTCCCAGTGTTCGTAAAACGTATCTCTGTTCTACAAGACGATACCACGAACTCTTCGACAATACATCACCTAATTATCCACCGCCAACCTCGAAAATGGCCGCCTCTCGTATGTCACCGTATTCTGCAGAGTCCTCCAACCCTCCAACATCTACATCACAGCCGCTCATGAGGCAACCGAAACCGCCTTTCCATCACTGGAATGTTGTCTTCTTCCCCCAAGGCGAAATACCAGAAAGCACTCAAACTCAGCTGCCAGAAGCTGGAACAAAGAATGGCCTAGCGCTGTATATTCCGCGCGGCTGTGTGTCGCATGGCGTTACATTGGATAGTTCCAGCCAGCTGACCTTCATAGAACCAGAGACATATTGCCAAGTCCATGTCATTAAGTGCGACGCCGAAGGAATAGCAACCACGATGATACGCTTGTTAAATATGGACTGGGACGCTAACTACAACGACGGAAAGTTCTTCCGATTTCTTCCTCGACGAGCAGACGAGGTCCCCATATTCAAGGAGGGCAAATACCGAGTGGATTGCACGATCTTCTTCACTCTGGGTGAGGGGCAATGGGATGGCGGGAGTTCTATGACCTTCGATGTTGCTTAGCGCAGTTAGAGGTACAGTACTGCTCTTCGTTTAGGAAACCAAGAAGAATATTAACTTGAGTGTAGAGATTAGGTCAATAGGCCTCTTCCGTATCGGCATACGTAATACAGAGATGGGCAAAGGGTCAAAGAAGGCTGTAGCATACGAGGTGCAAGGCGGTTGCTTAAGCTTTAATATGATTACATGATGGCACATCGTTAGCCGGACAATTTTACAAACCATGAGTGACTAGTTGGTATAGAAGCTTCTGCCATGTGAGGTTATAGTACCCAGAGATAGCTTCCCCGTGTCGCACGCGACTGTAAGATACTGATTTGCTGCGTGAGTTATCGCCGTGAAATATCTAATTACGTATACTTATATATCAAGATAAGTTTAGAATATTACTAGAACCTAAATTTGTCTCGTTTATACCAAAAAAATATTGAGTTAGCTGAGTTATTATCAGGTTTATGTCAACCTTCTTTACTTATAATACGGTGTATGTCAAGAGAACTGAAGAACCCAATAGCTGTGCTTAATAGGCGAGAACACGTGACGATGCAGTCCGCGAGGGTACCGCCCGTCTTTCAGCTTTCGGATTGGTGCCGTATTCCCTCCTCTTGCATGCCCCATCTCGCATTTATCGAATATACATTTCAGCGCGCGCCTATGATGCAGAAGTCGGTCCTTTACCCTGAACCCCTAGCTCCCAGTAGACGTGAAATTCGCCTTCTCGAGCTATTGAGCTACGAGGACCGGATTATATGTCGGCTGGATACAGCTCCTCTTAGCGATACCCTTCGGTTCGCAGCCCTATCATATGCATGGGGAGATCCGACGGAGACCACGAATATCAGTGTTAACGGAGTAGATGTCCCTGTCACAACTAACCTGGCCGTGGCGCTTAAACATGTCTACAAGTATTGGCGATATGAATTTCCGTCCCGCACTCCAGCATCATTCAGAATATGGATTGATGCACTGTGTATAAACCAAGCCGACCTGGGCGAACGTGGTGAGCAGGTGAGGCTCATGCCCAAGATTTATTCGTCGGCAGAGCTCGTTCTTGCATGGCTTGGAAATCATGAGAGGGAAAAGATGGTGCTTGCAGCCGGTACTCTCATGATCCTCCTGGTCGCCTTTAAAGACATCGGCTGGGACCTGGACAAAGCATGCGATATGGCTTGGATAGCCAACTATCCTAGCCTGATTAAGGACCCAGGATGTCACGAAAAATGGGAATCTATAGACTTTTTAGTCGAGCTGTCCTATTGGAAACGGGTCTGGGTACTCCAAGAAAACACACTCGCGTCTACACTCTTCTATATCACTCCCAACGTCATGATCGAACAGGAATCACTAATGAGAGTCTTTGTCTTCATTACGGATATATCTTTTAGGCTGATAAAATGCAAGATCCCACGTCCAAAATTCATCCCCGATAGTGTTTGGCTTCTTTTCAGTCCACCAGAGAACACATCATTTATGAAATGGCAACCCATCATACGATTCACGGTAGCGAAATCTTTGTTTTTGGCCAAAAACACCATTGCCACCCCTACTGAAAGCCTTCAGCATGACCTAACGCTATCTGCAATGGGCGCAATGTTTCAAGCTACGGACCCAAAGGACCATATTTACGGCCTCCTCGGTCTTGACTCCTTACAAATCAAGATAGACTACAGTAGCGCGAAGCAGGTAAAGGACGTTTACATTGATTATTGCCAAGCTGTCATGGATATAAGCCGGCGCCTGGGAACTCGTAATCTACCCTTCCTGCTGAATGGGGGCATCGGCGTATTTGATAACAAGGCTGGTCTTCCTTCGTGGGCTCCAAACTGCCCCGAGAGGGCACAGGGGGAACCTACTCTACAGTTTGGTGGGCGGAACGATTTGTTTTCACTCGCAGCGGGCATTCCACATCCGAAAATAAATGGAGATGTCTTGTCGGTCGCTGGGATCGCTTTGAAGACTTTGAAGCGGTTAGGAGGAGCCCCAACCTTGATGAATATGGCCAACGGCGAAGTCATGGCCTGGTGTCAGGATTATCTACGGAGATATCCAAAATATCCCGCTAATACGATGCCATCGCTGTGGGCTTTGTTCTTGGCAGTTATGAGACTACAAGCGTTGGAGTATGACACCCCCACATTGCTCCTTCTTGTTTGCTTCGCTGCCAAGCTGAGATTCGAGATTCCTCAAACCAGCAAAACAATCACTCCTCCGCAGCACCTACAAACGCCCCGTATGAATGGTCTCTCAGTTATGGCTATTCTAGATGGCGGCAGCAAGCCAGAAATGATGATTGTAGTTGATCCTGACATTGGTATTCGTGACCCGGTTAAAGGGCTTGACGAGAGGTTGCACGAAGTGGAATACCGACTCATATACTCGCTGGAGCGCAACTATAATGCAAGGGTTTTTGAAACAAATGGGGCTTATCTGGGCCTAGGCCCAAAGTACAGCGCAGAAGGAGACATAATCTGCGTCATTGATGGATATTCGGAGCTTGTGCTTCTTCGCGAGTGTGGGAAAAATCTCTATCAATATGTAGGACCCTGTATCGTCCTAGGCTTGCCTGGAAACAGCGTTAAAGAAGGCCTCGCCAATGGAGACGTCAAGATTCAGGTATTTGACATTGTATGATGGGAACTTGGTTGGGATAGACATATTGGTAAACAACTGTGTTATGAGTATAACTAAGGCGCTCATAACAAATCGATATGCTAACGGCTATAAATCTAAAATAGTCCACGAAAGCACACCTCAACGACGGTCATTCCTCACCACACGTTAGCAAGGATCTCATTGCTGAATGTCTAGTATTTCTTATGATTTGTGTTGTTCCCTTGGTCTAGAAATCCAACTCCTTATTTGCAATCTGGCTGTTAGCTTCTTGGTTCGGTTTATCGATGATTCATGGGGCTGTGCAGAGCCAGCTTTGCTCAATGTTTTTAAATAGAGTCTTGAATAACTGCTTATTGTTTGGTAGAATCTAGAAGAGATTCTTCACACGCAGTAATCTCGAGGCGACCAGATTCAAAGATAAGTCGACATAAAATCTCCTCCATTACTAGTTTGTGACACTGGCAAACTTTATTACTGGATGATCATGTCGATAGATACTTAATAAAACTCAAAGTTTATTCTAAGCTCGCAGTTCTGTCGTACATTCGACTTCTCATCTTGCATTGATTGATAGAAATTAGTAACTCGAAAAATCAATCCAGTAATTATATTCACTTAAGCCTATATTGATAGATCCAACAATTAAACAAATATGCACTTTCGTGACAAATATTGTTTGTTTTACGATAACGATGAAAAACGCATAGGCTGACCTACCTAAACTTTTCCCTCGATATCGGTATCTTCAATTTCACATTTCCTCCAAGTTGACCCATGGTCGTAAGCTGTTAAAATTTTTTTCCGAATGAGACTAACCTTATTACGTTTGAACAAACCTATATCTAACTGTGACGAAAAACCAACACTAATCGTCATGTTGGCAATAGCGGTATATACGAGACACTTGCGCAACCTGTACTTTTGGTTGAGACCTTAACTTGCGCGCTTTACGTCAAGCTGGTAGGCGACAGGTATTACAGGCTTTAGGAATGATAATTAGATGCTTAACAACCCTATTGGTTACTAGAAGACAGCTCCAACCTGCAAAAGGCATAAATAAGCACGAGAACGGATATGTGACCGCAGCGGTTCGGTGAACATATTGCCCACAGGCTCGCCGTAGCCGATGTCACTATCAAATACTACTCAAAATGTGCAACATAATGGAAAGAGCCAGAAAAAGGGCCTTTGAAGAATTCTGTCGCGAGCTGCACAATTTAAGGCATTTGAAGGCATCCTGTTCAAAGTTCGTCGTGAGAGTTACTGGTAAGGTGATGTATGACACTTCATGTCAATAACTGAATGTGATATTTCTACCGAACTTTGGAGCATAGTGGAAGCATCTCGCAGAATCTAGAGCCTCAGTTCTACATCCATGTACAAGAGCCTTGCAGAACTTGCTGGCCCTACAAGCTCTTCCAATATCAAAGGTCAGCAGTGATATCGTAGGGCTCAACCACTGCGCCACTGTCATCCTCTAGGAATTCGTATGAGTGGGTGGCCATCTGCTATGTAGGCCGTCTCAATCCTTCACTTTTCTACTTCGCCCCTTTCAGGTTGCAGAGGAATAGTATCATGCGGTGTAGCAGAAGGCAAATCTGAAGCACGCTACAATGGCTTTAAGCCGCACCGACCTAACCCAGCCGTTGGACAGGATGTTATTTTCCTGTACTGAACACAGCCCTATGATCGCCTAAACGACCACGACCATACGATGAGTACTTTGAACAAATCGTAGGCCGCATTTGACAGCAAGGCGCCGTTGTGTTCGCGCTAGATGTCTTGATACTTAGCTTTCTATATATTGCGCCCGGTAACCGTTTAGGCGCCCCGCGTTTGAAATAATCATAGAAAAAATGAGATGAAACGCCATTCGCTCAGCCTACATGTACTTGGGCGTCACCTGAACTTATCCGACTGGGTGTCACCGCAGCGCGTCTACCCGTGTTCTCTATTTATTGGAGACTCTGGATGCCCCAAATTGCTTAATCTCTTTGTTTTTCCAAGCCGCTTATTTGCGTCCATGCATCCCATGCACGCATGACAATCACATCCACCTTCTCTGTTCGAACCAATATATGCACATTTCTGATCCTTATGGCAGCCTAATTACGACGTGCCCACCTAGGACCTGCCATCTCGTCATTTATGAGCGCCGTCGAGCATGTCGCCTTACTACGAGGCGTGTGGTGACTCATTAATTATCTTGTCATAACATTCGAGTCTTAGCAGTCAGATTTATCATTTTGTCCACGACATAGTAATTACAAAGCGCATTCGCTGCAAAATTCTAAATTTTAGCTTTTAGTTAGCTGCGCTACTCGGCAATGGTAGGCATTTCGTTTCTCAGTCGAATCCGACTCGGGTGGTTCTCAGCCGACTTCTGGCTTTGTACTTTAATAATGTTTCTTGTCGAGTTTGGCTGTGCAGTTTTGGGTGCCCCATCGCCCAGGCTTCTGGAGATAGCTGTTTGTCGAGATTATTATCGGGTGACCCCTAGTGTCTCGGTTCAACAGGAAGACTGTAAGGTGCAGGAAGTGCAGGTTCGGTTTGGGTTCGTGCTGACGGTTCTATCGACTTGTTCGATTCTGGCTGGTAAGCCTGCTTCCACGGGAGTTTTGGGATGCGCAACAAATATGCTAAGCTTAGATCTAGCTACTGTAACGCAGATTCCTATGGGCCTTCTTGCCGACAAGAAAGGTAGCAGGACGGCCTTAATCCTAAACATCATTAGCACAATTCTCTACTGGGGCTGGATTCCCCTTGTTGGTGAGTGTTATATCACATCAAGTAAAACCATAGCCAATAAATCTAGCTATCGTTGTCAACCTACCAATCTGGACTCTTTATATTGCTCCGATCTTCATTCTGGTTGGTGGCGGCCCCTGGGCATCTGGCGCTCTGGTGTTTGCGGCTATTAATCGCCGTATGACCCCTAGCCAGAGGTGAGAGCCCCTTTGTCAAACCATGTACCACGTTGACAGTGAGTGTATTCGTGTAGGACTCCCGCATTCTCTATAATGGAAGCCATGTCTGGCATCGCAGATCTCATAGGCCCAGCGCTGGGGAGTTTGACCATGGAACATCATATCTGGCTTCCCTTCTTACTGGCGACTATGTCTTTCGCGCTCATGCTCATACCAACTCTTTTACTCGGTGACGAACTGTCGTACTCGCAGATAGACACAGAATACAATGACCCAGAAGTTGAAGTCGCGCCATCTACCGCTAGCGAAGAACAGCCATTGCTAGCTGGTGTTTCTACTGCTATACATACCCCAGCGTCCCAACCGACGGCCTTCATCCGATCCTCAGCTGCAATATATGCCATTACCTTTGGCTCGTTTTTCCTAGTCTCTTTAGCCCGAGATTCTAACAATTTTCTTATACCCTGGATATCTTGGCGTTTCAATGAATCAATGGCCCGCGTACGTCTTTGAAGCAAAACAATCCGTTATTTGGCCCTATTAATGTTCTAATTTAGGCGGGGTTGATATTCTCTTTGAGGGCTATAATATCCTCGATCGTCTTTTTCATCATATTGCCATTCACAAGTTCATTCCTTTCTAGAGCGATGAAAGTTGGACCAGTAGCCCGAGATTTATTCCTTTCAGCGTCTAGCGCCGCCCTTTTGTGTGTCGGATCGATCGCAATGGCAATCTCCACGAGCGTTTGGACCCTCGTAGCTGGCTTCTCGACTATGACACTTGGGTCTGGTGCTACTGTCAGCCTACGTGCGTTCCTAGCGTCAAAGGTCGATAGGTCGTTGTCGGGACGTCTGTTTGCGGCTACAGCAACTACATCCACCATAGGCAGCTTGGTAGGAATGCCATTAATGGGCACAATGTATTCCCTTAGCATATCTGAAAGCGCAGGCAATATCTCTTTCCCCTTTGTGGTTGCTGGTGTGAGTTAATGACGATACATCACGAATATTCAAATATTAACTTCAAATACAGGTCGCTTATTTCCTTATCACATGCGTAATTGGCTCTCTTCAATTGGCGTCCTATACTGATATGTTCAAGGTGATATCCGACATGATCATATATCGCACGATGATTGACTACTTGAGGTGGTCCAGGAGCTTCAACAAAAACTTGAATTCATATTATCAGAAGTTATGGGCCAGAAAGTGAAAGCTATTGATCCCCCTCGATACCACTAATGCTTGGGACAGACCCAGCAAACTCTAGCAAGAGTCATAGTGGTATCTCTAAGCCCAGTCTTGCAGTCAAATGCCCACACAGACGGCGCGTGCTCCGGTACAACTCTCACATCCATATCCTCAGGCTTGCTTGGTGGGATAGTGAAGTTTACCCGGCCTCTGTTCATCTCAATGCGACCCTCAAGCTCGGCATTCCCGATGGCGCATATACCAAGAACGTCATCTAAGCATGTGTCTGATAGGAAAACGGCAACTTCTTCGACAAATCCAGATGGCAAGTGGGATTCCTTGTATTCTGACTGTGCAGGATGGTTGAATCCAAACTCGTACGGCACCAGTCTCCCATTCATGAATCGCCAAGATCTGGGAACAACATGACCGCCAGCTACCTGGCCACTAGGAGGTACCGGCCATGGGGTAGATACGTGGCCAAACTCAACAACCATCTCTCCTTCGTTGATGGTGAAGTGCTTGTGTAGGAGGCTCAGTCCTACTTCAGAAGATGTACCATAGCGTTCAAATATATCCCTTTGTATTGATTATCAGTATTACAGTCGCCGGCACCGGTACTTGCAGATGACCTACTTCAGCTCGTGGAGGTCTTTTCTATTGCCAAGAACTGCCAGGCGCTTCTGAAGAACTTGGTTGGCTTGACTGAGCGTGCTAAGACCATTAAAGACGTTGATATCATCCATAATTGCTGCCCTTTTGTCGCTATGGAGCAAATAAGAGTAGGAGTGTCCTTAGGCTCTGCCCGAAGGGTAGGTAATGCATACTTCAGCCTTGACGACCAGAATTTCGTGAAGCCCTTATACTAGGCGTACCCAGCTGGTTGGCTCTCTATTATCGAGACTCTGACTTCTTCTGGGAGCAGAGCCTCATCTTTTGTTAATCATCCGTAAGAACTTATACACGTGGCCCGGGCGAGCAAACAAAGAGCCAATCGTAATGCTGAGATATGCACACCGGCTGAAAAAGGTGTGCAGATAGTATGAGGCGTAGTTATGATTGGCTGTCTGTGGGGGTGCTGCGAGATGACTTGCTGCGTGACTAGGGTCGGTGAAGGATGTCGAAGTGCTACATCCTAGGATCTTGATCGCAATGTTTGATCAATGTCCGGCTAATCATACGTTTACACGCTAATCAGATAAATATGATTGGTAGACCAGCTCCGGCTTCTATGTTCTAGTTAACGGAGATACACATTTTAAAATAAGCAATGTGTTATCACTAGCTGTGTTCATCACGTACGCAGTATGAAGGCGAGATGCAGGCTGGGGGCTTCCCTCGCCAAGCAAATCTCCGTTGAGCAGCCCAGGACTTGAAAATAGGCAAGCGGCGTTGCGGTCCGGCGCCGCTGTTTTTCCGCAGCTGTAAGATCGTTGCTTTAGGTAGGTAGGTAATCTCACTGCGGCGCCACCAGCTGGTCTGTTTTGGAGACACTTGAACAAAACATCATTGAGTAGTAATTATCCGCGGCAGCAATTGACCATAAAATGGATGAGTCCAGTGAAAACACTTATACGGCCACTCAAATTGGTTGGAACTGGGAGAATGAGTGTAGCGGGCACCAATCAAGCCAGTCGCCTGTCGAGCTCACTCCCCCCAGTACGAGCAGTGGCACAGGAACCAACCCCTCCAGCCCGGATCATCTCCGTCATAATGATCCGTCCGGCGCTAGCAATCGTGGAGATGGAGACGGGAATAGGAACGACACTGGCCATGTTCCCCACACCGAACTTGCCGGAGTGGAGTTTGATAGTGCGATTGAGGCCATTATCTCTTCAGCCATTGCCAAGAGCCCAAGGTCTCTCACAAGGGAGCAAGCCTGGAGATCAGTCCATGTCTTATCCAAAAATAAGATTGGGGGGCCCTTACCAGAGGAGACGCGTCAGCCAGGCGTCATTGTCTCTTCATCTACGGTAAGCGTTTCAAATCCAGCCGTTGCTTATATACTAACTACTATGGTATGGCGTGATTAGTATCCGGCATCAATGCGCAGTGGCACACCAGAACAATATAGCACCTGGGGTCAATCCTTGCCTGATGGAGACTATACAACTCCAATTTATAGAGCTCTGAGCATAGATAGAGTGGTTGGCAGCTCAATTATACAGCCAAACGATCACCAAGAGAATGACCAGAGTCTGCTTAGTCACAAACTCACAATATCAATGCATACCACAAGAGACACTCCTTCAACAACACCCTTGTCCCGATATAGGGGTCGCATTCATAAGAATTCCCGTCGGCCGGCAAGGGCATGTATGCCAAGTCCAGAGGGAAATGTCCCGCTAATAGCCAGTCTTTCTGACAATCTCTCTGGGCTCGTCCGCACCCACAACGATGTGCCGGGTCTTCGGCGCGGAAGGCCGAGTGGACGAGGATTCAGTTGTTCGCATTGTGCTATCGCGAAGAAAAAGGTACGCTATTTCCAGATAGTGCTTAGGTAGTGCTGACTTGCCTACTGTGTATTGGTGAAGGAACATCTTGCGATGCCTGCTTGAAATCGCCAATATACCGGCAGCTGTGTATTCCAGCGGATTTTAAGAGATCACGTGTGATACAGCACGGTAAGACTTAAGTCTCTAGAGTATAGAAACCAATTAACTCAGTAGTTCCAGATCTCTATAACGTGCGCATAGGCGCGTTGCTCGATAACGTAATTGAATGGGCTGAGCATGACCATTACGCACAAACAGTTGAGGTCGCAATATCAAACGGCTTTGATTCACGGTTAGATGTAAAGTTGCGGCGCTACGTGCCCCTAGACGAAAATGCTCTCACACATAAGATATTTCGCGGTCTCGAAGCAGGTATGGTAGTGCCTAGCGCTAGGAGCACCCCTTTCGCCCTTCAACAGGGTACGCTTACTTCGGAGAAGATTGATCGTTATTGTGATAACATGGCTTGCGATATGATATTCCAAAAGGCCAAGCACTCTGCCAGAAACACTTTGGTCAATCACGTCATTTCGTTTTCAGTGGCACAGGTACACAGTGACAATCCAAGATCAAGAATTGAGGGTGTAAGGGAATCCGGCCGCAAGACTCGATAGTCAAAAGCTAATTAGTATTACAGCTAGAAATGGTGCAACTAGCACTGCGTTTTTGGGCTCTCCAAGCCATCTTCTTCGCCTATCCGTGGAGAATTGTGCAAGGCGGTGATCTCGCTGGGATGTACCCATTGGAATTGCCGGGCTATTGGAATGGAATCACGCTCTTGCCACGCCTGGTCAACCAAGAACTCGATCGAGCCTTTGAGACGCGCATGGACGAAATTGAAAAAGAAATCCTGGAAAAACTCCAGGTTGCAATCTTCAAACGACACCGGGATAACTGGTGCTCAATTTTCCTAACTTCTTTCATCTTCCTACATGGCTTAGAAAGTGATACCTGGAATATGAGCGCATGGGAACATGAGACAAAGGGACGACGGTCGGCTGCTTGGCCGCTTGAAAGGGCTCCATCCGAGTACTGTGATCAAAATAGACACATTTCCAACATACTGGCTACTCACTTTCGGATCGTCAACCAAGGATGTAGTCCGTTAAATCAGGACTGGAAAAAGCCCTTGAACCAGCAACTACTCAGTAATAGCGTGTCGGCGCGAAATTTCATCATGAGCATCCAAAATGATTTTAACAGTCATACATCGAGTTAGTATATTTGCCATTCAAGACCCAAATAGTGGATCATTTATGATACTCACAAGTTTTCAGGATACAAGGCTGAACTATGTCAACCAACAAAATTTGCCCGCGATGATGTCCAAAGTTTGAATTATTCATATACAAAAATACTTTTTGGAGAATGAACACAGTTAATATGGGTGTGTCGGCCTTTAGCACAGAGATTTGTGTAAAATTAGCTTGTTTCTTGGTTTCTTTACTGCAGCGTGGTTTTATACTTGACATCTAGGATCTTCCACAAGCTGAAAGGCGCTATACCCATTATATTTATGCCCCACTCTCGGATTGAGTCTATTTCAAGACTGTCATTACTGTTTTTAAAGTACAGATGTATCTAGCTATTCGTATTCTTTTGTCGCCCTCCTGTTCAATTTACCTAAGAGCAATGTATGGGTATTCTTTCTTAAACACACCTGCGCTTTTCAAAGCCATATCTCTCAGTCTCTTCCTAGAGATATTGTGACCGAGCTCTACCGGATTTAGTAATCCCAACAAAATGAACATTATTAAATCGTCGCCCAGATAAATAGGCTGACTCTTGAACCTTCGCGAATATAGTTTAACCTATCTGATCTCTCGTAGATTCTCATCATGATGATCTCTATGTGGCTGTGACCGAATATGCGACTTATGCTTTCATCTTATTGAATGTGCTGCCCAGCGTTTCCTGGGGTCTTCCATACGGGAAAGGGTCGTCACTGCGAAGGAGCCAGTCGGACAGCTGGGACATTTTCGGTATTGTGCCCAGACCAGATACACTGAGAGTTCGATCGCTCGATTGGTTCTCACTTTGCCCAGACTGACTGCTTCCACCACGGGGCAGTGCGAGGGTTCCCAAGCTTTGCTGCATCTGATATTCAAATTAGACGATTACACAAGCTTCTCTAAGGGACAAGTAATACTCACATTTGCTGAGCTTCCTTGGCTCCCCGATCCGTATTGGGTTACGACGGATGCTTGTGTCATTGTAATTATATACTGTTGAATGCATACACTGAACGCACTCAACCGGGAAAATTGACGCTTGACTTGTAGTTTCTTAGAAGTAGGCTTGATTTCCGACCTCTATGATTAACTCTATGTGTCTTTGGTCTGAGAGAGGCCCAAATAGATCCGCAAAAGAGTTGCTGCTCTTATATATCTACACTCGTAGCGCCCTCTAATGTAATTGGATACCAACAGTTTGGTTTAGGCATCTCTGTTCTTCCTTTGCTGCTAGAGCTTGCCTTTAAAATCTCAAGATTTCCGACTTTACCGTCCTATTTTCCGACAATTGTACGATCGGGCGTCAGGATCCTGTCCGTTGGATAATAGGGTTTGTATAAGCCACAACCATATGGAAGAGTCACCGCTTATTGGGCTTAACTACTATGCCGTTTAAATTTCCCTCTCCTCGTTGGCTGCGCTGTTGCTGCGCCTGATACCCCAAACTAATTGCTTTTAGTAACGTGACTTGATCGATCGCACTCGAGGAAAGAGCCTCAAAGGCGGTCAGTAGTGTTTAGTACCAAAAGTGTGAATTGAGTGGTCGTATTTCAAAGCTCAGCTGACAGATAATCGACCTTAGATTGAAGCCGGTGAGGTGCAATCTGTAGAGGAGGGGACACATCCAGGAGAGTTGCAGGGGGTTCGTGTGCAGGCTCTGATGCACATTCAGCCAATCACCGATGCTGTCGGAAATTGACAAGGGTGAATCAGTTGATCCTACATTACAATAGTAAGACACTATTTACGCCGAAACGCCTCCACAAAAGGGAGTTAAGCAGGTTCCGAAGAGTTGAGTGAACAGTTTGTTTGGACCTATTGGTCCTGGCGTCGATAAATGTGTCGTCGGTGAGGCTCTGTCTCAATTTTTACCCCTAGATGCCCATTGAGGTTGATGATGATACCCCGAGGGTCAGACATCGAGACTTCGACCTTATGGAAGATGTATAAGCCTTATGTAAGACGTAGCATAAATAAACTGTAGGTGTTAGCTACAGTATGTAGCCCTGTTCCTGGTTACCTGGCAAGCCCTAATAAGCCATCGTAATGTCGTAGACGTGTCTGCATTCCAATTACACGATGTGCACATGCAAGTAGTCGCGGCCAACAGTCATGCGCCGTGGCCGATTGTACGCCTCTGATCATCCCTACGCACAGGTACGACTTCGCTCGCCATTTCATCACTCATAGGTAATTCTTATGCTTTATATTAGTTCCTCTGTCGCTCGCTCCTTGCCCTCTACTTCGTCTTCTGCAAACACACACTTACAATAGTCTTGCCATGTCATGTCGTGCATCTCATCGAACATATCAAGCAAACGGGCCTGGTCCCTCATCCTAATATTCCTCGGTCTGCTCACCTTGGCAGATAACATTCTCAGCAATGCCTTACCTATTATCCTGGGCCCCGTGCCTCCCCAAACGCCAGGTTTCTGGAACCTCACGACGATGGCCCTGATCCTTTCGACAGCCTCAGGTGGAACTTGCCATAATCCAAGAGCAATAACATTAGCTGACGGTAGTAGAGTTGGTTGGTCAATTGGTTCTCGGCTTCTTCGCCTTTTATTACAGTTCAAAGCATGCTATGTACTTCAACAGTTCTAGTATACTCATATCATCTATCTGCTCATTGCTTTCACGTGCGTGCGCGCGTCACTATGTGTTACTTTTCTGAGCTCACACGTAGTAGTGCTCTTGTTGGCCAAAGGGGCTGTCTGGACCTCTGCCCTAGCTCCAGTCTTCAAAGTGATAGGAGGTGGATCGCACTCTACAGCCTTCCTTACCCTAGTTCTCCTCCGGGAGCAGACTTCTGGTAGCTTGCGGTACGTCTATTCCATATCGTAGTGTTTGTCGGTACCTTTGTACAGACTGACCAGCGCTTCCATAGTGCTGCCCTCATCTACGCGACCGGAGCGGTCATTGTTCTTTGCCAGATGATAGCCTCTTCCGTTACCCCTTTACTAGCGAACAGCAACCCGATCCTGCCATACATCTTATCGATATTATGCTGCCTTCTGGCTTATGTTGCCACGCTACTTCACGATAATGATGGTAGTCCCAGGCTTGAAAAAGCAGACCACTCTTCAACACGGCCACTCCTTAAAAATGTATCAGAGGCGAAATCTGCTTTTTCGCCAACGCTCCGAGAATTCAGGGCAGATTACTCTCAGATATGGCGTAGTATGTCCTTCCAGGCAATAAGTCCTGTAAGGCTACTTGGTTTGGTCTTCGTCTTAGCTTCTATCGCAAAAGCCACTCGTCCCTTGTTCATCACGTATATACAGCATCGAGTCGGCATCACGCCCCAATTTGTAAGCATTAATTGTGAACACAATACTTCAGAGACTTACACGAAACGCAGGCAAATTATCTGTGGCTTGTTCGATTTATCATGTCACTATTTATTTTTGCAGTGTTACTACCTCGGGCGGTGATCCTACTGTCGCGGCGCAAACCAACACAACTTAGGTCTCTAACATTAGCCATTTCTAAGGGTGGCGTCGTCTTACTGGCAACTGGTGCTTTCTTTATAGGATTGGCTCAATCAAAGCCTTTACTTATTCTCGGTAGGTCAACAACTCTACCTTGAATTTAAATATACAGCAAGAGCTAAGTATTTGAAGGCCTTATAGTAAACACTCTAGGCGTAGCAACAGATCTGTCCTTGCTTGCATTTGCAGCAGATTCGATTACCGAGGACATAGCCAGCCGCTTCTTCATGTTTATTGCCTCGTTGGAGAGCGCGGGTACATTAATTGGAATTGGATTCTTGTACCCCCTCTACCAGCTGTGCCTGGATGATCATACAATTGTTGGTGGGGTGCCATACTACGCGTGTGCGGTTCGTTATATTTGTTCGATTTATCTTATAGCATGTCCCTAACTCATATTAGGCTCTATTCGCCGTTGCTGGGTGTATCGTTTGGAGTATGGAACCAGTCGCTGACTGATAGGTCTTGTATTTGTGGGATCTTCATTAAAATAAGGAACATGATGCAGGGCACTGGAAACAAGGCATGGCATGAAATGCGATGTATTGGTGAGAGAGAAGGTCAACCAGGCATGCCATGCCAGGCCCACATAGCCCTAGCTAGGGCTAGGTGGGTCCCTATAATAGAGTAATAATAATATCACAGGCTTTAGAGGACATAAATCTTAAGGGTACGAATATAGACTTGATTTTCTGAAG
This sequence comes from Xylariaceae sp. FL1651, assembly GCA_025201745.1. Lineage (NCBI taxonomy): Eukaryota > Fungi > Ascomycota > Sordariomycetes > Xylariales > Xylariaceae > Xylariaceae sp. FL1651. The sequence goes on from MU624241.1 coordinate 388,152, forward strand.
CTTCACAAAAGCGTGCACAAGCCTAGGGGTGGCATGGTTCATTGATATTTTTGGTTGTCGATCAACACTTTGAGGACCATATTTCATTTTACCAAGTTACGATAAAATACGCTTTAGCTCATTAGATCGGTTCTGTTGTTGTAGCCTGCATAGTGCTCTTGATATCATTGATATGATGATTTTTAAGCTACTGATGCTACATATTACAAATCGTGCGAAGACTAAGTGCTTTTAGAGCTATAGATTTGCTGCGACTAAGACCATACGGTGAATTGTGCACAACTTGCGTTATAATACTATGCTAATTAATGAATACAATACAAGAAGAGCTACTGGTACAGGTTAAAGACCAAATTAGCTGCGCACGTATTCCGGATAGACATCGACGTCTTCGCGCGGGCCAAACAGATATTGCGTACATGCCTGAAGTGTAGAATATGTGTCGTGCTTTCAATGGTTTATCGTACAGGACCATAATAAGCATACATGCCGTATCAGTCGCAGTTCGGGTACACTCCGTGTGGTCGGGCCCCGACATCATGCACTCAGACTTCCAATGTGCTTCATAGGCTGAGATAATACCTCGGCCGTGGCCATAGGCGAGCCCTCTCCCCTTGACTATAATAGATGGTAGGGTTCTGTAAGGTTAGTTTTGTGGATGCATAAACTTATCGCTTCGTGTTTTTGTCATATCTTGTGTGGATCTCTGCCTTTTTCGTGCTGTCGTTTTCGATACCGTTGTGGTTGGGGACTAGCATTACCAGGAGTAGTCGTCTTGCTAGGTGACGTTAAGTTTGCGTCTTAATTATTCTAGCTTTACGTAGGTCTAGGCTCGGAAAACAATGGGTAATATCGTTGGAGTTGCATGGCGTCGTCTCATCAGAGAGGTCGTTTCCCTTGAATAGTTGAGACCGTATGTATTAGCTACGCTAGTGATGACTCTGGTAGTTGCGACCTAACGTACCGTTTCCTCTGGTCCATTTTGGCGACAAGGTGAGTTTTTTCGGTGTTGTGTCAATACTTGTACTGTTGTGAAGCTTTTCTTGTAATCTCAGTGATGCTTCCGTTGAGTATTGACTGTCCTTGTGTAGGCAATCCCCTGTGACAACTGCATTCGATAATTCCTAATTGCGGCGATGTGAGTAATTGGGGAAAATGTAAAGGAGATCGAGAGGCCCTGAGACCGCCCATTGCTTGCGAAGGTATCATGGTCCAAGCCCCCCGCAACGGGTATGCAATGTGCCGTGAAGGTGTCACAGTACATATGTATGATGCATACCTATGACGAAGCCCGTTTCAGGCCTGTGGTAATTCATGTGTAGGAGAGAATATCATTTGTTGTATCCTATGAGAATCTGTAGCATCAAACAGCGGATGAAGCCCACAACCAGATCATTGAAAAGTATGTTTCCTGTAAGTAAATTTCCGGTAATGATGCTGTAACGGAATCAAGCTCTTGCTCGGATCGGATAGTTGACCGCAACCACTAGAATTCAGACCTCCGACGTCTTAGACTTATGTGATTGAATGTACGCAGCAAATAGGCCGAAACGCCATTACCGCTGCATCTTGGACCTAGAATGGCCTAATAAGAGTTTAGGACACAGGTGCCAACCAGATTCTACATGCACGGACATGAAAACTTCTCGCCGCTAAATAATCATTAGTTTTGATTGGTGGGTATACGAAATACACTCTTTGGAATCTTCTAATATACATGGTAGGCAAATTTCTTAAACTGGTAGCTTGCCTGAAGCGGAAGCATGTCCACTTAGAATCTGAATTTCATTTCTATATGAGGTGGCCGCTTTCGCCTCTTGACTCAGTTCTATGCAGGTGTTCACTGACTAATGGATGACCTTTTATTTGAAGCCCCCCGCGTCCAAGGCGGAAGAAAGAAGTTCTAGAGACAGCAGTTATCTCCTTTCAGGCCAATTCCACAAACCGAGACAAAGTAGCTTGTATTATCCGTGTTTCAATAACCCTATGAGAAGGGTAAGTTTTAGGATGAGAAGAAGGCTCAATAATAGTACCCGGGGCTTCTGGATTAAGAGGCTGCATATGGTGGGTTGCGGGCTCACGGGCCTCCCACTAATCATGGAAAGGTTTGGCATGCTAATATTAGTGTGGTAGGTTATTCATCTACGTATGGGTCTGTAACACGGGTCCACTGGCTTTCTTTGACCCTGCCTTGATGGGGATAATGCTATTCATCGTGTGGTTGTTTCGACGTCGTGTGCCGCTTTCATTAGGGATACCCGCTTTCTAAAAGATAGCGATGCTCAGCGTTCGATGAGCAGCAGCCAATACTATGCTAATAGTCTAACTAACTGCTAAAAAAGAGACGAGATTTGGCTTCCGAATAGACAGTCATCAACAGTTCCAATTTCTGGCTAGGTATCAAATATATACAACGCGGAAGAGCTAGATAATTTGTACAGAACATGATAGACCAGCAAGTTTCCTTTTTAAGCCACATAACGCCGGCACTGTACTAGTTACTTATTCTCATACGGTGGGGTCCATATTAAAACTTTTGAGCTTCTTTACAGAAACCCTTTGACATGACGGGTATTGAATTGGGATAGTGTGATTGATCGGCCGGTTGAGTGGATATAAGCAGAGCCCCCCCCTCCCGGGCTACCTTAACCACCTACTTTGTTAAATGTATAATAAAAAATCCAATTTTTATCTTATAAACGTTTTTTTTATTACGTTTATTTTTTTTTTTTTAATTATTCTTTTATTTAACTATTAATAAAGTTTATACACAGCGTTTTACAATATAAAGTTAAATATTATTATTTAAAAATAATTTATAATCTTTAGTTTATTTAAATAAATTTAACGTTGGTTAAAATTATTTTTTTTAAAAAAAAAAGTAAATAAATTATTAACTTTAAATATATTAATATTAATAAAATAATTTTTTATTAATTGTTATATTTAAATATAATTAATGTTTAAACGTAACGCATTTTTTACGTAAATTAGCTATATAAGCAAATGGGCTATTTTTTAAACTTTTGTACATATATTTGCAAATAAATTAATAATAATATTTATAATTAATTTAAACTAATTACATTTTATTTGCTAAACCTGTTTATATTATTTTAATAAGTTTTATAGCTTTTAACGTGTTACGAAGCGTACACTAGTGTCCAACACTATGTATGCTCTCGTGGTATCGGGGTTATAAATGCGTGAAGTATAACCAAAGATACTTTTGGGTTTATGTTCAGAGTATACGTTAAAAGATAATATTACGGGCAATAAGAATAATAGTATTTTAGATTAACTGTTTTGTAGAGAATGTTCTCCTATAGTTATTTTTAAGAACTAACTATAGATATAAGTTAAATAGTAATGAGTAAATGACTAGTTATATAGGGAAAACCCTTTTTTTATATTTTTATTTTTTTATCTCTAGTGATTATTAGTAATTATTTTTGATTATTGATTTTTTACTAATTTTATTAATTAGTTTATTATAGCTTTATGTTGTCTAGTTATATAATTTTTAATAATTATTTTATAATTATTAATTTTTTACTGATTTTGTTAATTATTTTTTTTAACGCATATCGCTTTATCCGTATTTTCGGTAAATGATTTGTTTTTTTTTCCGGGCCTGCTAGCGGGTTTTTCTCTTGTTGGTTTATAATATTATCCCCTTTTTTCTAGTTTTGTTGTTTTAACAAAAATAAATAGGTTAGTGTTTTTTTTTAATAAGGTTATGTACTTTTTTCGCTAACTTCTCTTTTTTTTACTATATTAGGCCGCGTTATTAAATCTTGCAGTAAACCTGCTTTTTCTACTGTTCGTTAATTTAACCTTGCAGATTTTTTCGAGGACTTTAGTTTTGAAGTTATGCCTTATTCTCGCTGCTTTAATAAAAGTTAGAAATGTGTTATAATAGAAGGTGTTAAACGTTGTAAGGAGTGTGTTCGTGCTAGTAGCTTTTGTAATGGGAATAGTGTTTTATTGTTTTTTTTTTAGCGTATTTAGGCAAAGTTTTAACGTTTAGCCCGTAAAAAGGTTTTAGCGGAAGGGCGTTTTATCGAATTATAACGTCGTTATCGTAAAAAATTAGAACGATAGAAAAACGAGGCAGACGAAGCAATTTTTCGGCTTATTCGTTTTTGTAAATTAAAATCTATAGCTTAGTTTTAAAAAGTTAAATTAGTTTAGCGAAGCTTTCGTTTTTTAAACGAGTTAAATGAGCAAGAACGCCTAAAGTTGGAGGCGGTAATTTTTGCTTGTATTGCGGGCGCGGTTAATGTGATTGATTGGAGTACTATAGGGGTCTTTTTTTTTTTTTGGACGGTCAACCTTTTGGCTTTAGCCGTGGTCGGTTAGGGTGTTGTCGATGAAAATTTTTAACAAAATTTTTTACGTTCGTAAAGTGTTTTTTTAGTTTTTATGTGGTTTTAGCGTGCGTATAACCTTTTTATTTAATAAAATATTTGAACTTTTTTTTATTTTGTCGTAAATTTAGGATTTTTTTTATTTCGTAAATGTTTTTATTTTTGTTTACTTTTAGCTGGGTTTTAAATGTAGCGTTTAAGTGCGTTTTGGTTAATAATAATATATAAAAAATTGGTCGGATAATTATAATGTTTAGTAGCTTTAGTTTGTATGTTATTGGTGATATGATTTTTTCGATTTTAAAAAGTCCGATGTTTTTAAAATCGAGTTTTTCGTTGTTGCGTTTTGTATAAATATTACGTTTTAAAAGATAAATTTTATCTTTTTTTTTTAAAATTAGCTCCGATAATCTACTTTTATTGTAATATTTTTTTATTTTTTATTAAACGAATATAAGTTTTTTTTATAGCTATTTTTATAGTTTTAGCAACTTTTTTATTTAAATTTTTACTACTAATGTAATAATATTGTTAATATAGTATCGTTATATGTTTATATCGTATTTATAATTTATTTTAAATAGTAATATTTTTATTGTTTTATTTATTAAACTATTATATATTAGTTTTGCGTTTAATAATAATTTTACTTAATTGTTTTAATTTTAATTGATATAATAACGTAAATATTATTTTAATGTTTAATTTAATTTTTTTATTTATCTGTTTGTTTGTAAGTGGTATGTTGTAAACATTTTGTATTTAATTTTTAAAGTTTTAATAAATGATTGCTAAAATTTAAATGCTATTGTTTTGTTTTTGTCGGTAATAATTATTTTTAAATATTTGTGTTTGCTAAAAATATGTTTTATTATCGTATAGGCTAAATTTTTTGTTAAGTTTGCTTTTTTGTATAGTATAAAATAAGTATATTTTGTAAATTTATTTGCTATAATTATAATAAAATCGAATTTTATTTTTATTATAGGTTTTTTTAATTTTAGTAGTTTGACTATATAGTTAAATGTTATTGTTTTTTATGTTTGGTTTGGGATTGGTATTAGTATTAAATTTTTATATAGTTTATATTTCGTAGCTTTAAATTTTTTGCATAAGTTATATTTTATGATAATTTTTTTAACTATTATTAATGTTTTTAAAAAGTTGTAGTTTTTTCGTAGTTTGCTAAATGTTTTAAATATTTTTTAGTGTTTTGAAAATGGATATTTGTGTATTTTTTTAATTAAGCCGTATTAATATATTTTTAGTACGTATAGTTTATTGTTGTAATATTGACTAGTTAGTTTATTTAATTTTTGTGGTGCGTTTTGTATTTTTTAGTTTTATTTTTTATAATTTATTTGTATAAGGTTTATAAATAGGCTTTTATTTATATTTTTATATAATAATATTTGATTTTTTGGTAGTATTTTTTGTTTATAATTATTTTTTTGGCTAAAAATATCTGTTTTATCGTTTTTTTTGCTTTTAATATAAATAATTTTAAAGTTAAATTATAATAAAAATTTTGCTTATTGTATTTATCGTTTGTTTAATATTTTAGTAGTTATAAACGTTATAAGGTTTTTATAGTTTAAATAAACTTTTACTAATATTATAATATTATTTAAATAGTATTTTTATTATTTAAATATTTTGATTATCGTTATAAGTTTTTTGTTGTAAATTTAGTAGTTTAGTTTAAGTTTTAAAAACTTTTTCGAAAAAAATGCCACTAGGTGTGGTTTGTTGTTTTTGTTTTGTTAGATTAATTGTTTTTTTATAGCATAATTACTTACGTCGATTTTTATTTTATATTTTTTGTTTAGATTAGGTAGTTTAAATATTAGATCGTTTAAAATTATATTTTTAAGTATATTGAACGTTTTTTGTTTTTTTTCCGTTTATTAAAAAAGTTTGTTTTTTTTGGTGAGGTTTGTAAAAGGCGCTGCGATTTTTTTAAAATCTTTGATGAGTGTACGTACGTAGTTTGTAAATTTTACAAACGATTGTACATTTTTAACATTTTTTAGTACGGGCTAGTTTTTTATTATTTTTAGTTTAGACTGTTGGATTTGTATTTTTCCTGGAGATATTGTATATTTTAAGAAATTTACTTGCTGTTTATAAAACTCATTTTTTTTTAGATATACTTTTAACCTTGCTTTTTATAACGTTTAAAGCACTTGTTGCACATGTTTTTTGTATTTTTTAAATGTTTTTAAATAGATTAAGATGTCGTTTAAATATATTATTACGAATTTATCGACAAATTTGCGTAGTATGTTTATAATTATTAATTAAAATGTCGCTAGTGCGTTGGTAAAACTAAAATCTATTATTAAGGATTTATATAGTTTATATTTTGTAATAAACGCTGTTTTTTATTTGTCGCTTTTTTTAATTTTAATGTAATAGTAAGCTTTTAAGATATCGAGTGTTGTAAAGTGTTGCGCTTTTTTTAGGCGGTTTTTTAAATCGTTTATTTGCAGTATAAGTTTTTTGTTTTTAATAGTAATAAAATTAAAATGTCGCCAGTTTTTGTAATTTTTCTATTTTCGTTTACCATTTTTTTTTAGCTTTTTTAGTACCTATAATATTGGTGCTGCTGCTGGTGATTTAAAATGTCGTATAAACTTTTTTTTTAAATTCTTGTTAAGATATTCTTGCAGTTTGTTAAGCTGTTCTTTATTTGATTTATATGGTTTAAAGGCTTTAGGGTATGTTCTTTTTTTTAGATTAATTGCGTGATTATATTTATTGTACTTTGGTAGCCCTGTTTTTTTACTGTGTTTTTTTGTAAATAAGCTTTTAAATTTAGTATACTCTTTTAGTATTTTGATCGTAAATTTTTTAATTTACTATTATACTTTATTTTATACTTTATTTAACTGTTTAGGCTTGCGTATAATTTGTTTTTAAAGTCTTGTAAAAACTAAATCTTTTTTTAGTTTAATTATTTTAAGCAAATCCTACTAAAAACGGCTAGTTTTTTAGTTTATTTTAAAATTACTTTCCTGTAATTAGGTTAATTTTAATATTATGTCGTGTAATATTTTTGCAATATTAAGCTTAAAATATTTTAAGTAATTTTAAATAATTACGAAGAGTTTTGCAGTTTTTTTTATAACTTTTTCGTTATTATAATCTATAGTTTTTTTATTAAAAGTCGTAAGTATGTAAAGTTTTTTTTTTTTAGTCTATACTATATTTAATTTGTTAACTAAATTTGGGAAAATAAAATTTTCGTAAGTGCTTATATTAAGTAAAGCTTTTAGTTTTTTTTTATTGTAGATTACGTTTATTAATATTTGTATTTTTTTGAGCTGTATTTTTATTTTATATAAAGACCTAAAAATCTCGTAAGCTAGCTGTTAGTTTTGTTTTACAGCTGCTTTTTGTCGTTTTTTGCTTGCTAATAAATCTGTCGTTAGTTTTATCCTTTCGTAAATTTTATCGCTTTATTATTTTTTCGACAATTTCGGATAAAGAGTAATTTTCGCTGATTTTTTTTTTTAATTTTTTTTTTTATTTATTTATATTAAAAAATTTTGTAAGATATATAAACTTTGTATTAAATATATTTATATTATTTTTAAATCGTAAACCTTTTTTTGCAATTTTCGAGATATTATAAATCTTATTTAAATATAATATATCTGTAAGCTATTTAATAAGTTATTACTAGTTTTTTAATTTTAACTTTTTTATAAAAATATTTAATCCTTGTCTTAGTTATACGAGCTAGAAATTAAAGATTTTTAATTTTTTTTGCTATATATCTTTTATATTTATATATTATATAATTTGCTTATAATATTTTATAATATTTTTTATAGCGTAGTTATAATCGTTTATCGTCGTTTTTAAATATAGTATTATTATATAAACGATTAATTAAAATAAAAATATTAAACTTTTTCGTTTTTAAAACATTTATGCCTATTTTAATTATTATGTTTTTATAATTTTTATAATATTGTAAAAGCTATTATTTTAACTCGGTGTCGAGCTTTTGTTTTATTTTTTTTTTAGTTAAAGTTATTATTTTTTGTTTTAAGCAAAATTCGTTTTTTTATATATACGGTGCGACGTTTTTTTAAGCTATTGCTGTATATATCGTTTAGTTTAGCTATTTATTTTTTGTTTAGCAGTTGTAAGTTTTGTAAAAATATTTTAGGTTATTATTTAAATATTTTTCTTTTTTAAGCTAATTTTTTTTACATATTATTTTGTCTTTAATATTTCGATATATATATTAGTCTGCTTTTGTCTATTTTATGCCGAGCGTTGATATTATTTTATTAACTAAAAAATATACGTAATTTTGAAGGTACTTTTTATCATTTTTTAGTTCGTAAGGTTCGTTACTTTGATTTTTTTTGGCTAGGTTTAGACTTTTTTATCTTTTATATTCCCAGTTAGGTCCTGGCTATTCGTCTCGGGTTTGCGCGCTTTTTTATTTGTTTAGCGCAATAATTACTCGATATTATAACTCTTATTAGATTTATTTTATAATTATTTTTATAGTTTTAGGTTTTTATTCTAAAATTTATATAACTTTTACTAAGCTTTGTTTTAAACGTGCCGTTTTATTAAATTATACTTTTTTTTTTAAATTATCGGTAAATTATTCTTTATCGTAAACAGTTTATTTATAAATTTTTTTTACTATTTACTTTAAATATAATTACGTTATTAATTAATTTATTAATATATATATTTTTTTTTAAATTATTAAATTTCCGGTTAATACTTTACTATTTTATTTTACGTTTAAAGTTTTATTATTATAATAGGCTTATATTATATTAATCTATTAATTACTTTCTTTAGCTTTAAATATTCTAATTTTTAGCATTTATAGATTTTTGCATAGCTTTTTATTACAATTTTTAGCGTAATATCCTAGTTTATTGTAATTATAATACTTAACAGTTTTTTTTATTTTTTATTACTTTTTTTTACCTTATTACATCTTATCGAATTCTATTAATCCTACATATATACCGTATATTATAAAATATTATCGCTTTTTAAAATTATTAGTTTTATTTTAACTTTTTTTTTAATTCTTATTTTTAAAAAAGCTTTATCTTTTTTTTTAATATCGCTTAAACAATTAAATATTAATTTAAATAGCCGCTAAAATATATTTTACAAACCTATCCGGTTATAATAGTTTAATAATCTTATTTTTAACTCTGTCCTTTAATTTACTATAAAATATTATAATTTTAATTTAGTCGTTAATATTAAATATAACGAAAATTCTTTAAAACTCTATTACATAAATTAATGCTAATTTAGTTTATCGTAATTTTTATAGCTTATTTTAAATTTATCGTTTTTTTTTAAAGTTAAAAAATAGATTTTTAAACTCGGTTTTAAAAAAATCTCGACTTAAAAAAATTTTTTGCGTATTTTCGGGCCACCTATCCCTAAATTTAATCGTTGCCTTAAACAAATGCAGTTCGAACCAAATTAAAGCTCTCTTTTCTAACAATAATACCGTATAAAAAATTCGTTTTTTATCGTTTTTAAAAACATTATTATAATAATACTAATATACTTAAACTTAAGCTAAAAATTTTTTAAATTTATTAAAAGTTCCGTTAAACTTAAATAGCTTAGCGATTTTTAAATTTTTTTTTAATAATTATCGTTTATTATTTTTAACGTTCAGCTTTTTTTAAAATTCTTTAACTAAATTTACTAAATAGTTATACTATTCTTCGGTAACCTTAAACTTATTATTTTCTTTTTTAATTTTTATAAAATAGTTTAAGCTCGTCGATAGTTCTAAAAGTAATGCTATGACTTACGATAGTCCTAGAAGTAGTATTGCGATTTGCGATAGTCTTGCTTATTTTTAAATTATTAGTGCCAACATAGTTCAAATATTACCTTAGTTAACCGTTTAACGTAGAACAAGACTATTTAAAATGTTACAAAACGTATACTAGTGTCTAACACTATATATGCTCTTATAATATCAGGGTTATAAATACGTAAAGTATAACTAAAAATACTTTTAGGTTTATATTTAGAGTATACATTAAAGGATAGTATTGCAGGCAATAAAAACAATAGTATTTTAAATTAATTGCTTCGTAAAAAATGTTTTTTTATAGTTATTTTTAAAAACTAATTATAGACATAAATTAAATAATAATAAATAAATAATTAGTTATATAAAAAAAACCCTTTCTTTATATCTTTATTCCCTTATCCCTAATAATCACTAATAATCACTTCTAATTATTAATCTTTTACTAATCTTATTAATCAATCCACTATAGCTCTACGTTATCTAGTCACATAACTTCTAATAATCACTCCATAATTATTAATCTTTTACTAATCCTACTAATCATCTCTTTTAACGCATATCGCTTTATCCATATCTTCGGTAAATAACTTATTCTTTTCTCCGGGCCTGCCAGCGGGCCTTTCTCTTGTTAGTTTATAACATAACGCAAGTTTTTTCTTTTTTATATAATAAACAAACTAATAATATATATAATTAATTTAAATTAATTAAATTTTTATTTGTTAAACTTGTTTATATTATTTCGAGAAATTTACGTATTATAATTATGTATATTGCAAGTTTTATAGCATTTAATGTAAATTTTAACGCAAGTTTTAACGTGAATTTTCTTTTTTATACAATAAACAAACCGATAGACGAGCTAATAAACTTACATAACTACGTTTTTTAAAACTGATACAGTGTGGCAAGGGGGGTCCGATAAGACCCACATGTCACGTGTAGATTAAATACGTTGATTAAATAAGGGAAACTGGGATATCCCACACATCCCGCAGGGATGTGTGGATATTCCCAGTCTTCCCTATCGCAATACAGAATATACTACACTACCCCAAGGTTTTCTTTACCAAAAACTTATAATAAACGTAATTATAATACGTAAACTTATTAAAATAGTAAAAAAAAATTTAGCAAATAAAAATTTAGTTAGTTTATTATAATTATAAATATTATTATTAAATTATTTGCAAATATACGTATAAAAATCTAAAAAACGGCTTATTTGCTTATATAATTAATTTATGTAAAAAATGCGTTAACGGTTTGTTTATAATAAAAAGTTTTTTTTAATAAATTAATAATTTAATTTTTATTTTATTTTTATAAATAAACTAATAATTATATAACTTTAAATTAATTTTTAAACATTTTTATTTTTATATTTAAATTTAATATAATAATAAATACATTATATTAATTTGTAACAGTTGTAATTTATATATTAATAAAAATTTTTTAATGTTATTTAATTTATAAAATGTTATTAATTTTTTATAAATTTTATTATAATTACATTGTATAAATTTTAAATTTTAAATATTTTAGTTTATTAAAAAAAGTTAAAATCATTAATAAAAAATAATTTAAATATAATTTAAAATTAACTTTTGAAAAGAGAGCGGTATTATAAAGGCACTTTGTTTTTTTTATTAAAGCACCCTTTAGGCCGTTTCAGCTTGTAAATTTTTTTAACAGCTGTTATAGCTATAATAGCTAGTAACTAGCACACCTTAACTGGCTAACAATATTTATAAGCTTACTATGCATTTTAAATTAATATTATAAATAGCACTTTTAATTTAAATAATTTTAAGAAAAAAAAGAGCTATAATCGTGCATTTAAAATTAATTAATTGCTTTTTAAAATGCGCATCGATTAGTATATATTGCATTAGTATAAAATTTATACTTAGCAAAAAAAAAAAAAAAAGGTTGCAAAATCGATAAATGTTAGCTGAAAATGTTAGCTAGAGATATTAGCTGGAAATATTAGCTAGTATTCGAGATTTAATTAGCAAAAGCTGCATATTAGCTAAACAGCTATACTAAGCTAAAACGGCCTAAAGGGTGCCCTAATAAAAAAAGTAGGGTGCTTTTATAGCAACGCTTTAAAAAAAAGGATTAAAAGTTTATTACTAAGTGGTAAAGAAAACCTTAGGGTAGTGTAGTATATTCTGCATTGCGATTGGGAAGACTAGGAATATCTATACACCCCTACAGGATGTGTGGGATATCCTAGTTTCCCTTATCTAATTAACGTATCTAATCTACACGTAACATATAGGTCCTATCGGACCCCCTTTGTCACACTGTATCACTAAGTTTAAAATGATTTTTTAAACGTTAAAACTATTAAAAAAGTTTTTAAACCGGCTAAAATAAATTTAAAAAATAAATATAATTTATAAAAGCTAAATTAATTTTATAAATTTAAAACGGCTTAAAACGCCTGATTTTATCGTTAAATTGGCTTTAATAGCTAACGTATTCACTGGCTAATTAAGCCCACTTCCCATTTCGGCCACTTAATTTCTAAGCTTTTTAACCAAAACAACAATCCAATAACTAAAGGCCTTATCACCACTTCCACCACCTAAAATAAACCAAAAACCCTGTATTTAAAACGCTATTACTGTTATTTGCAACGATAAAGCCTTTAGCTTTTAAAAAGCCGCTATTTTATTTTAAATTCTTTGTTTTACTTTTTAAAATCGCTTTCCTAGCTATAAAACTTATACTAAATGTAACGGCTGTTGTCCTATTTGCAGCTGTCAAACAGATTAACCAGCCGTTAGGCTATTGTTCATTGTCCTGGTGAATGGTTGGACAATTACTTGGTGAATGGAATACCTAAGGTATCTATGTACCCCATTAATCCCTGCCTATATATTTCTGTACTGCAGCTGTTAGATAGGTACTTCCCTTTCTTCCTCATCTTAGTTATTTCATAAGGAATATACGGTAAATTTGGTCTTAGAATCAAGTGCTAACTTCCGGGCCGTAACAATAATCCGCAATAAGGTTGTAGTAATTATAATAATAAAAAAATTAATATATATAAGCACATAGTTTACTATATAACTAGTTCTTTATTTATTATTATTTAACTTATATTTATAATTAGTTTTTAAAAATAACTATAAAAGAGTATTTTTTACAAAAAAATCGCCGATATATATTAATAATATTATTATCCGCACTATTATACTTAACTTATATTTTAAATATAAACTTTAAAAAGTATTTATTAACTAAACTTTACGCATTTTTAATCTTTAACACTTATAATAAAGTACTTAATATTAAATACTAAAATACGCTTTATAATATCCGATTTTTATTAGTAAAGTTATTTATATTTTAAGCTTAGTTTTACTTTTTTTAAGTTTAACTCTTTACATATTTAATTTTTAAATACTTATAAGTTAACCGAAAAAAATTTAAGTTTAAAATTTTTATAATATAAAATATTAATAGTAATAATTTAATTTAATTGATTTTCTTTTTATAATTCCTTAATTAAATAACGAGTTATTTAAATTTAAAATTAGTAGCTGATTTTTGCAGAGAAAAAAATTTTCTGTTTTTTTTTTTTGGACTCACTATAGTAGCCCAAGCTTTCATGCCCTAAAGTTGTAAAATGCTTACGCTTAAAAAACGGCGTGGTTATCTATATGGCAAGAAACCACATCTCAACATCTCTACATATCCATGGCTATCATGAACAGTGTCAATTGGAATCAGAATATAGATCTTCCCCATGAATTTAGGTGCTCAAGATTAGGCGCATGCCTACCGACGCTACTAGATTACCTAGACTGAAAATCCGGGAAAGTGGTAAGTTATAGCTGGCCGGCATAGTTGGCGGCCTGCTCCGCTGTTCCGTTCCAGTCAATTTGCACTTCACGACAGGACACCCCAACGTGAATAACGGCTTAGCATTTTATTTAGTGCAAATAAAAATGCTGATATCATCGAAAAAGGGGCACGCATCTGGCTATCTGCTGTAGGATGAGCCTTCTTCGGCGATGTGGCCGGCTTACCCATAGTCAATGTTAGCAACTCCTATGATCCCTGATGTTGTTCTCAACACCTTCTTTGGTTTGGAACATGGCGGTGATTACATCTGCTCGGAGTGGCACATCCGCAGCGCCGGTGACAATTCTTGTCTTGTCGTAACCGTCCACGTCAATGTCCACTTCCCCTCGGGGTATCTCTGATTTGCATTATTCTGGCAATCTCATAGATAAGATCCTCCTATTGAATCTACCATCGTCCGTTCCTCATTCCTTCCGCCAGGGCGATTCATCTAGAGGAGATTACATTCAGCTATCTTCACCGTGGTAGCGTCGTTCGATATCTAGATATCACACCACAAAGGCATACGCCCGCACCGTGTAACATTAAAAGAACAACTCATCACTACTCGAGAATCACGTTGACTTTGGACGGAAAATCCATGTGTTCTGTCTCCAAGATGTCCCACACTAAGCGGCCCTTCCGAATCATCATCGTGGGCGCTGGTCCGGCTGGTTTGGTAGCATCGAACAACCTCCAGAAGCTTGAAATCGACCATGTCGTCTAGGAAAGCACTCAGAAGTCGCACCGCCCAAAGGAGCTGGGATCTCGATGTGGCCACACGGCTTGAGAATTATTCACCAGCTCGGCTGTCTGGATGCTATCAAGGCCGCCTCCGTGCTGATCAACCGCTTTCAAGGCCGGGCTTCGGATGGCCGTCTGGTTCATGACAACCTTTTCTACGCTCACGTAGAGGAAAAGTAAATCTAATAGTTCCGACTCGAGCTTCTACGTTAAGCACGTCTTCAAATCCTGTGACGCAGTGGGAATCAGCTCTTTCTTAGTTGCCCATCCACACGGATCATGCTAACCTTTAGAAAGCCATGGTATCGGGTTCTTTCCCCTAGAAAGACGTCAGTTCTTAAAGATCTTGTATGATGGATTACCCGACAAATCCTTCATCAAAACCGGAGCCGCCGTCGAGAGCGTGAGGCAGCTCCCCGACAAAGTTGAGGTCCAGCTTACCGACGGCAACGTTGAGACTGGTGATATGGTCCTAGGCTGTGACGGCGTTCATAGCCTGGTTCGAAGTGACATGTGGGATCATGCATCTAGGTCATCTCCAGGGTTGATCCAGATCAAGGAGAAGAAATGTAAGTTGCTATTTCCGCCTTTGATCTACGTTCTTAGTAGTGTCTTGTCCGTCGTAGTTGAAAAAAGCCACTTATCATGGACGCTTTTTCCCACCAGCGCACAAGGCGTCATGGAAGACTCTAGCCATGACGACACCTGAAATATCTGAGCTCGGAGAACGTAACCTCACTGTCACTTACATCGACGGCGTCGCGTTTCTCGTCACATCTCAGCCTGATGCCGCCTATTTCTTCGTTATATTCCGGCTTGACATGCCCTTCACTTGGCCGAAACGAGAACGCTACACGGACGGGGATGCCGAGGCATTGGCGGAACTGGTGGCTGACAAACCTGTGACGAACCAAATTGTCTTCGCTGAAGTCTGGAAGCGTAGGAATCGAGCGGTTGTTATCGCGCTGGAAGAGTATGTTACGGAGCACTGGCATCACGGAAGAATTGCTGTGTGTGGTGACGCCGTTCACAAGGTATGTGATCGCGAGTATCCTTCCTTGAGTTTCCACGCCGCCTTTGTCGAACAAAAAAGGCTTACATACCATGAAACTTCCACATGCAGCTTCATCCAAATATGGCGCTCGGCGGGAACTCGGCGATCGAGGGCGTCGTCTCTGTCATCAATCATATCAACCGTGTCATGCTGATGACGAAAGGACCCAAACCAAGCGCTACGGCCCTCAATATGGCCTTCATGGCGTATCAGAACGAGCAGTGCCAGCGTATGGTAGAGCTCATGGATCTTAGCAATTTCGTCGCCAAGATACATACGTACGCAAACCCTTTTTACTAACTGTTGGCCAACTGGATTCTTCCCCTCTCGGACGACATAATTTTCGCCAAGCGAGTGAGTTCGTACATCGCGGCAGCACCTGTACTCGATTTTCTCCCGACTGCAGGCTTTGTATTGGGGCTGTTTCCGTGGCAGAAGGGAGCGACACAGGAGAGTAAATAGAGCAGGAGGGGAGAACCAGCCAAGAAAAGCTTCTGACAGATCTTCAAGGATAGCGATTGCCACATGAAAATGGCGCCATAAAATTTTTCATTATCTAATACATTAGCTCGTGAGGTGGAACGGATCATTGTTATGTAGCCACTCCCGTCATCCTGAGCAATGCCTACACCATTATTGAACCTTACTAGTTCTTATCTAGATGTGTTCTTGTATGCACAGGTGAAGCCGGAAAATAAGATGCTACAGTGATCTTCTCAAGGTTGGAGATTATGGTTGCTCTATCACCATAGTGCCTTGGAGACAAAGTCGTATATTTTAGATGACGAAGTATATTAATTAGTCTGCGAAAAATGACCATCCCAAGATGTGGCTACGGAGGTCTCATATGGGCGATCTAGTTCATCAGTGCCTTTTAAATTTACTCGCAAGCCATCATGATTTGCCTAAGTGTAGATATGGTCGTGAGCATTCTCATAAAGCACGGCAAGAACGATCGATTGCCAACAATAAACGACACGACCTCAATGCTCGCCTGGCCTTTAGGGTGGAATTATTTAAGCAGGTTAGGAACAGATAACGCGGCAGTGTCTAACCACGCAATTCGCGCTTTGAGATTAGCTTTGGAGATGAGTGTCCTCACCTGTTAGGAACTGGTGGATATCCGCTCACAGAGAACAAGTGGTCACCTTAGAGATGAGGCTTGGGATAGGCACCGCGCTTTCGAACCAGAGTCCAGAGCGAGCGGGGGCCGCCGTGGACCCTTCAGATTGTAGTTATGCGCTGAATTCCACTACAAGATGTAACCTTTCATAGTTATGTAAGGCAGTGTGTGCTTTATTCTGTGAAGTGATAACAAATTTAGTGTCTGTCACGCGGTGAGCCATTTCTGCCAAGACCCGAACTCCGCGGGATTAGGGTAGGGCTTCATGCATAATCGTGGCTACGAGCTGTATGTAACAGTATGCTAATCCAATAGGATCCTGCGACGGTGAGTACTGCGTTAAACCCGCTTATTTTATGGAATTCACATGAGCCCCTCGGTATTGCGGCCGTTGCGGTCCGCGACGTTCAGGGTCTGTCCGTCTCTGCTATGAATCCCGTGGCAGTTGCGGAAACAATTCAACGCCCCGTATCCGAGTAAAGACAAAGGCCTAGCGCGATGTCCGCAGATTCAAATATTAGATATCTCCCCTTGTTCTTTCTCCTGAGGGAGTTTCGTGGGCCATCATGTTCAATCGAAGCAATTCACAGCAACTCTACAACATCTTCCACTATAGCCAAACTTTGCTCTCCGCCCTCGTCATCTGAAATTGTACCAAGATACCAACAAAAGATCATTCAAGATGCCGGGCACTGTCAGTTTTATGCAGCAATCCTTCCCTAGGAGGCCCACCTTTACAGAAAAAGACATTTCTGATTTAGAAAACAAGGTGAGAGTTTGAACATGTTTGAACATTAATGCCAGCTAGCGAGATGCCTACCTGGGCAGCTAGACAGAGTTCGGTATAAGGTCCCATCCGCTCGCTAACATGGTGCAAGGTGGTTATCGTTAGTGGCTCTAATACCGGTGTTGGGAAGGAGATTGCCCGAATCTGCTACCAGAAGAACGCCAAGGTCTACATGATGGCACGATCCGAGGACAAAACCAGGAAAGCAATGGACGACATCAAAATAGATATCCCCAAATCTCGCGGAGAGTTAATATACCTTAAGCTTGACCTCTCCGACCTCGCTAGTGTCAAGGCCACGGCACAAAACTTCCTGGCCAAAGAGCCAAAGCTCCATGTCCTCTTCAACAACGCTGGCGTTGGGTATCCTGAGAAGGGCTCCAGGACCGCCCAGGGCTACGAGCTCCAGCTTGGGGTGAATGTACTCGGCACATTCGCCCTTACTAAGCACCTGACGCCTCTGCTCGTGTCAACAGTCAAGACGTCGCCGCCTGGCACCGTTCGTGTGGTCTGGGCTTCCTCCTCAGCTGCTGAGGCGCAGAACGCTAAGGGTTTCGTCGAAGGTCTGCCCGACTGGGACAAAAAGGGCCAGTACCCTCAGTACTGTCTCACTAAGCTTGGAAATTACTTCCATGCCACCGAGTTCGCTGTACGCCACAAGGCCGATGGTGTCATCTCCATTCCCCTGAACCCCGGCAACATCGACTCCGACTTCTGGCGCACTATGGGATCTCTCGTGGCCTGCATGCTGCGAAAAACCCTTCTACACCCGCCGCGCTACGGAGCGTTTACCAACTTGTTTGCTGCTTTCTCGCCTGAAGTCACCCTTGAGAGGTCCGGTCAGTTCGGTGAGTATGCTCATTCCATGTTGGCTGTTGTCCTCTATTCAAAGTTTCGAGGCTAACGCCGAGGGGAAATAGTTGCTCCTTGGGGACAGTTCCGAAGTGTCTCAAAGGAAATGGTTGACGGATCTAAATCGAGGTCGCATGGCGGCAACGGAACGGCCCAGAAGTTTTGGGACTGGTCAGAAGCCCAAATCAAGGCATATGTTTAAACGAGGCAGTGTATCGCATTTCGAGCATAGCATACGGATACCTAAGCAATAATTGCCACCACTGCCTCGAGTCTTCATCGGGTAATAGGAAGGGAGTGAGTGCTTATTTATATTACTAGGCCAGAGTATGTGTACTTTCAGAGTTTTATTTGTCCACTTTATAATGTTCTGTTTCTTTCATCACCATTCAAGAGCAGTATTGTAGATCTGATTAGCATATGCTGCTATGCGTGTTACATTGATGATTCCAAATAGATGGTGCGTAGGAGATGTAGGCTAACCAGCCAGATGTATGGATTTGGCTACCTGGGTAGGAAAATCAGATATCGCCGGTATAAATCAATGACCTGCATAAATGCTGATATATGAGGGGCCTGTTCTAGGTTGATGCGACTTTGACAGCCAGTAAACCTCTAGAAAGTGTAATAGGTGTAGCCGAACCGTGCGGGGGCACTTTTTCGGCGAGCTCAGTACTGTTGTACCAAACAGGCAAAGAAAACTAGATAAGTAAAGGAGGTCGAATATAATAATGGCTGAACCCGGGAGTCAATTACGCAGCGATTTAACCTAAGGATCTAGGTTAGTACTCACGAGGGTCCACTGCGTCCCGTGCATGGTAGGTACTGTACCATAGACACCCCACTACACCACATGTTACACCAAACGTTCCGCTTCATATTACGGACACTTGTAAGAGCCCCCAGCTACATAATTTAGCACTCTTGCGGATATAGTTCTAGGTACCTAAGACTTAGTAACTTGGGAAACAATATTACTACCTAAATGAGCCATTTTTTAATTGGAATGCACCTTGCTGTCAGTGCTATTGTCCTGTGGAGTCAACATCGAGAGATGCGATGTCTAGCCATTCGCAATCTTTACAGCGATCGTAGATTTCAAAATCTGACCCAGGTTCGGGATTGCCGGGGTTATCCTTTGTAGGTGATGTAGCTTGAGCTGAAAAGACCTCCAGGTCTGCCCAAATGCGGAGCGCATATACTGGGAAGCCCGCGGCTTTGTTTACCAACCAGCCCCGCGAATCCCGCGGCATTCACAAGGACCTCATATGGTGATTAGCAGACATCGCATTTCACGGAGTATTCGGATCCGCTGCTTTTGCTTCAGTACCGACCGCTCGATTTCTACCTGCCGAGGGCTCATCAAAAATGGCCATGGCCAACCCTACCATGGCGCTTGATGCGGTACCGGCTACCTCGTCCGAGTTGTTCAATCCAGCACCATATGGACGATCTTGCGAAGCATGCGCACGCGCCAAGTGCAAATGTTTCTACCGGGCTCTACTGGGGACTGGATGCGAACGGTAAGAGAAACACTTATGTCTCTCTCTCCTTTGCCGGTTTGTTGGGCAGGCTGATGATGCCAATGTGCGTGTCCAGGTGCCATCGCCGGGGTATAGCTTGTAGACAATCAGTTCGTACCCGTCGTAAACACAAAGCCTGGGCGTCGCCTTCTTCTGCTCCCGCATCTGCACCAGCAGAGATGCTGTCCTCTACCCGACTGGAGGCAAAGCTAGATGATCTGGTCTCACTTCTGCTCTCCCAGGCGGCCGAGAAACCAACCTTTTCTCAGGCCCAAACCCTACAACCAACACCACATTCAACCCCAACCGACAATAGCACGCCATCAGCTACAGGGGCCACAATATTTCACGATGAATCCGTATACTCTACGCCAACTCGTGACCCAGATGTCCTGGTAGACATGACGGTGACTGCCGTACGTCTCGTACGCCCAAACAGTCCGCCTCCAATATCATCTTCCATCTTCGACGATGTACTCGCATATAAAATCCCAGAGAGGTTGGCGGAAGAGCAGTTGTGCACCTTTCGCAGTGTCTTTCTTCCCATGTTTCCATTCGTTCATTTACCTACCATGCTTAGCGCTTCGGAGCTCCGTCATCAATAACCATGCCTCTGGCTTGCTATACTGTGCTCATCTACCAAATCGGTTTCGCAGCAGTTTGTCATGGAAAAGATGATCTGGGACATTATATCACGTAGAATCGTGTTGGAGCACTTGGCCGACCTGGATTTACTCCTTGGGGTCGTTTGCTTTGCCTCTTGGTCTGTCACCTTGATATGACTCGATTTTCTCTGGTCTAAACGTCAGTCTAGGTCTCACTATTTCAAGCAGGACAAGCCCTTTATGAATATGCTGGCTCAGTTAGCTATGTCGCTCGCCGCCGAGCTCGGTCTACATGAAGATATTTCTACAAATCGTCTAGGGCGTAACAACTCTTATCAAGCCTCAGGCCAAAGAGGCTCTCTGCAACCAATTCGAACGCTCGAAGAACATCGGACCATGCTTGCGGTGTATCATCTGATATCTTCGTAAGTATTCAACGGTGTCCTGGCTCTTTATTCCTCACGTTTCGAACAGTAAGAAAGGCAAAGGATCCGGCTAACGAACGTGCAGTAGATGGACTGCCTACAGAAAAAGAGAACCCCTTCGTTGGACCGTTACCTTGATGACTGTTTGCGGATCTTGTGTGAAACAGGCGAGACTACGATGGACAGCCTATTAATTACCTAGATCAAATGTCAGCTGATTGTCAATCAGCTGACCTGCTCACCTACAGACGATTCATGGGAGTGTGGTGTAGGATCGCCTTCAGTTATTATGGCCGCGGCACTGCTTAGGCAAGTAGAAGATCTTCGGCGAAGCTTGCCGACTCTCGTCCGCTCAGAGAGTCAGTCTTCCTCCTGTAGGCTATTTGTCTCCGTCTGATGGATGAGTATTAGGAAGTACGCAATTGTACCTAAACAGCGCGAAGCTCGCGATCCAGGCACAGCTACTTAGTCGGCCGGTTACCCAGGATCACACTTATCTCGCACGCCTTCAAAGGCTGCAGGACCTCGACTCAACCCTCAGTACCATCGAGAGCTGGCTGGCGGTATTCTTCGAGGTGCCCTTATTCTTTTGGATTGGCATCAGCGTAGACGTCTTCGCACAGTTCACCCACCGCCTCGTCGTGCTATTCAAGCTCACCACCCTTGAAGAACCCAGCTGGGACTTGGAGGAGGTAAGGAGGCGAGCTGGTGTGTTTGAGGTTTTGGACCGCGCCGCCGAGGCAGTAGATCGCGTCCCGGTCACGCTAGGGATCGTGGATGCGGAAGGCCCGAGAAGGGGCCTTCTATTCAAGACTTCATACCTGTTTCGAGCTATTAAAGCCCTGTTCCTGGCAAATATGACGCCCCAGCAGCAGCGGAAGCAGCATCAGTCTTTGCCTGTAGCTCATGACAGCGTTGTGGAATTGGGTGGCGACGGTTCCCTGTGGGATGAGTTGATGGAGAGTTTGTGGGATGAACCGTGGTTTTCAGATATTATGGGGACTCTCTAGTCTAGTGACCAGGTCACCCACTTGGTCAGCCTATCACTGTGAGACTGGGCCCACCAGACGCGCTTTTTAGAGCCCATTAGCTAGCGGGTGGCTCCAGCCAAGCACATGCACTTTGTATTGAACACTATTTTATTTCTTTACCACTTTTACTCCCTTATATCTGGTTTCTTTTTTTTTTTTGGGTTGGAATAGCTCCTTTAAAATATGCAGCAGCGCGCGCACGGTGCGATGGGTAACCTCAACCTTAGAACATACGTGCTACAAGTAATTAGTGCGTAAGTGGGACACTTCCCGATCATACCTTAATCGCTGCCTCAAGTGGTGTCCCCAACTCAAAAGGAGACTTACGAGAAGCAATATCTAGAGTCCCCGCCCTAGTTCCTGGCCACCCCCCCTTTCTTGGCCACTCATTAATAACATTAATAATAAAACAACAAAAATAGTTAAAAATAAGCAGTATAAAGATTTATATATTTTTTACTTTGCAAATTATTAATATTATATAATTTTACTTATAAATGTTATGTTAATAGTTTTTGTTACGAAGCGTACACTAATGTCCAACACTATGTAAGCTCTCGTAGTGTCAGGGCTATAGATGCTTGAAGTATAACCAAGGACACTCTTATGTTTATGTTTAAAGTATACGTTAACGATAGTATTGCGGGCAATAAGACAATAGTATCTTCGATTGACTGCTTCGTAAAAAATAATCTTTTATAGTTATTTTTAAAAACTAACTATAGATATAAGTTAAATAGTGATGAGTAAATAACTACTATATAAGAAAACCCTTTCTTTATATACTATTCCCTTATCCCTATGTTTCTTGGTGCTCTGTCTGCTTTGTAGAGCTGTGAGAGCACTCTGCTCTCATCACGTGACAGAGCAGCATTCCCCGCTCTCCACAATGGTCCACTCGTGTGGCCCCTTCTTCCGACCTAACCTTGTTGGTTCGTAACAGTTTTATTTAAGTTTTTATAAATATTATAAAATATATAAAATGTTTAATTTTTAAAGTATTATAAAGAAAAAAGATATATTATTTATAGTTTTAAATAAAGTTTAAATTATATTTTACAATGTGAAAATGTAAAGAAAATTACTTAAGTATTTATTAATTTATAAATTAAAAAACTTTTAATACATTTTTTTATTTTTTATAAATTAAATATATATATAATATAGCCCAAAATTAGCTTTGAATTTTATTAATATAAATATCTCGTAAATAATACTATATATAAATATTTAAACTGCTTATTTTTAACTATTTTTGTTGTTTTATTATTAATGTTATTAATAAGTGGCTAAAAAAGGAGGGGTGGCCAGGAACCAGGGTGGGGACTCTAGGTCTTTTTACTACTTTCAGAAGCGGGACTAGCGCACTGGGCCACCAGTTAGGCTAGGCTAGACTTTGTACCAGCATTCAGGGTTGTAATTTAGTAGTACTAATTTAGTATTTAGGATTTTTTTTGTTTCTTAAACATTTCCACAAAAAAAATAGCTATAAGTATAAAAAGAATTGACTTTTAAAGAGTTAATTATAAATAATTACAAATAAGCCTAGTATTATTTTTAAGCTTAACCGCTGATTTTTAATTTATAATTATATATAATTAGCGTAAATAATTAATATTAAAGTATTAAAATTAAGTATTAATAGCAATTAAAAATTAACAACACACGTTAAAAATAAAAAACAGTAAATAAGCAATTTCTTAAAATTTAAAATTTAAAATAGTATTAATTTAAAATATTCGGCTTTTTTTAACTGTAAAGCTATTTAAAAAAAATGTAGTACTAATTTTTAACCCTGCCAGCATTAAATAAGCTTTTATATAATTAGAATATTGCTACGAGAGCACCTTACTTTTTTTATTAAGGCACCCTTTAAGCTGTTTTAGCCTAGAACAGCTGTTTAGCTAACCTGTAGCTTTTGCTAATTAAATTTTAAATACTTGCCTAGTAAATTTGCTGTAAACTTTCTTAAATCCCACTTAACTTTATTATACTATTGCTTTTTAAAAGCTTTACTAGCTAACATTTTTAGCTAACATTTTTAGCTAACATTTTTAGCTAACATTTTCAGCTAATACTTTTTTAACTAACGTTTCCGGCTAATTTAAAAAAGGTTAAAAAAAATATTATTAAAAGCAATAAAGCTTAATAATGTGCACAAGCATAAATAGTATAATTAACTATTATATACAATAGCTTAAAATATAAAGCGTTGTTATTTAAGCACCCTTATTTAATTATCGGGTGATATGAAAATAGTGGGGACCCACTAGTTAGATAGTTCCTGTCTTAATCAAGCCTATGTATAGCTGCACCCTCCTTATAGCACCGTATTATTAAAGCACCTTTTTAAAAGCCTTAACAGCTATAACTTTACGAAAAACAACAGTTATAATAATATAATCTATATCAATTAATAGCCCTTTAAATTGCCTATTAATTAATATAAGTTATATTAGTATAAGCTTTATATTAAGTATTAGCTTAAAAGGCTAGTTAAAAAGGTTAGCTAAAAAGGCTAGTTAACACTTTGCCTTTAGCTAACCCCTTTGTTTAACATTTAACATAAAGCTCATATTAATAAAATTTATATTAATCGATAGGCATTTTAACCGGCTATTAATTAATATAAATTATATTATTATAGCTGTTATTTCCGTAAAGTTATAGCTGTTAAAGCTTTTAAAATAGCGTATTAATAACTAAACAAAGGTGCTTAAATAATAACGCTTAAAATATAAAGCTTTAGCTTTATAGCTTTATAGCTTTATAAAAAAAGTACAAATTATATAATTAAATAATTAAATCTTTAATTTTAATAGTATATATACTTTTCATTTATAAGTTATTATATTATTTAGTTTTTTTAACTAATTAAAAACTAAAAAGATAAATAATATTTTCGTTAACAAACTTATGTTTATTAAAAAAAGTAGCTAAAATGCTAAAATAACTTTAAAGTATTTAAACTAGCTAATAAAGCTATTTAACAGTATATAAATATTATTAGCTAGTTAAAGTGTGCTAGTTATTAGCTGTTATAGCTATAAAAGCTGTTAAAGAATTTTACAGGCTAAAACGGCCTGAAAGGTGCCTTAATAAGAAAAGTAGGGTGCCTTTATAGCAACGCTTTATAATTAATAGTAGGTCCTTCCAAACAGTCAACGCTTCCTAGGCCCTCTTGTGCTATGTTGGCAGGTGTAGTATGCCCCTTTTTTTTTAGCCTAGAAGACTGTCCAGTCTACTACGTTAAAACCTTTAACTATAGCCGTAATAGCAGTGCTACTGCCTTAAATGTTTGTTCATTTTTTTTAATAGCCTTAAAGTTGTAAAACTGGTTAATATCTCTTTAAGCGCTATTTTAATAACAAGAATAAAACTTTAAATAAGTTATTATTTAATATATTAATTATAAAAAATTATTATAAAAGCACTTAAAATTTCTTATATAAGCAACTTTTAATTTAAAACAGTTTGCTAAGTTTTTAATAACCGGTAATTAACATACTTTTTAAACTTATTTTTAACACTTTAGCCACTTTTTTATTAAATATAAGTTAATTAATAAATATGCTAGCTATTTTTAAGCTTTTTAGCTTAAAAAGTTATTATTAGCAAAAAATATTAGCTGTTACGGCCCGGAAGTCAGCACTTGGTTCTGAGACCAAATTTACCGTATATTCCTTACGAAATAACTAAGATGAGGAAGAAAGGGAAGTATCTATCTAACAGCTGCAGTACAGAAATATATAGGTAGGGATTAGTAGGGTACATAGATACCTTAGGTATTCCATTCACCAGGTAATTGTCCCACTATTCACCAGGACAATGAACAATAGCCTGACGGCTGGTCAATACTGTTTGACAGCTGCAAATAAGACACCAGCCGTCACACCTAATATAAATTAATTTGTTTAACGGTTTTGCTATTTTTTTATAATTTTTAATATACTTACGGTAAAAATTACAAAAACTTAAAAACGATTTTACCTTTTATACTACGGTTTTTTTTTTAACGGGTTTTTTTTAATATTTAACTATTTTAATTTTCGATAAATCGGTTTTAATATTTTTAAAGCTAATAATAAATTTTAAAAACTTTGTTTTTTTTTATATAAAATTTATATTTATTAAAATTAGCTTATAGCCCGGCATTTTTTAGTCGAGTTAAAATTTTATTTATAAAATGTTTATATTTTAGCTTATTATTTAAATAAATTAAAATATTATTAATATATATAATATAAAAAATATTTAAATATTTTTTTTAAAACGTTATTAATATATCGTTAAAACGTCGCTGGTTTATTTATTAATTTAAAAAATAATATTTTAAATTAATAAGTTTTATATTACATATAAAACGCTGTTAAATTTTTGGTTTTTTTTAACTATGCGTATTTTATAAAAAGCTTAGTAAATATCGATTTTAGTATATATTTTAGCTTAAGCTAATTTTGCTATTATTTTATCGATTAACGGTAATAAATATCGATTTTTTTTTAAAAAAAAAAAAAGCGTTTAATTTTTGATAATCGATACAAAAACGTAAAAAACCGTTAGCTTTGCAAGCGAAAAATATTAGCGTAGTTTATATTATATTAATTAGTTTAATAAAATTTTTCGCTAGGTTTTTAATAATATATTTATAGTATACTTCCTTTTTTTTAAGTATTATTTTATATAAAATATTATATTTTAATGTTTTTAACGACCTATTTAATTCGATATAATAGTTTATATTTAGTCGATAAAATGCTAATTTATTAAATGCTATTTTATTAAAAACGTCGAAGTATTCGTAATATTATTCGAAAACTATTTTTAAAACTAATTTCCGTAGCTTTTTTTCGTCTTTTAATAACAGTTTGTCTTTTTTACGCTTTTTATATTTAATTATTTAATCGATTTTGTATAAAATAATAGTTTTATATATTTTAGTATTATTTTATTAAATAGTATATAAAAAAATATTTGTTTCGATCGAAACGATTTTTAATAAACGATATTTATATTACGAAATAATATTTCGTTAAAGCTTATAAAAACCGTATTAATCGGTTTGCATAACGTTTTTTTCGGGTCGGTTTTTTGTTTTAATATATTTTAAAGTAAATATAAATTATTCGTAATTATTTTAGTTAAAAATGCGTATTATATGCTGTTATTTTTTTAAAATACTATTTTTTTTAATAAAAAAAAAACTTATAACAATCGTAAAATAATAAACGTTTTTTCGGGCTTAAAAAGTAGCATTTTTTCGGGTATATTATTTTCGATTAAAAAATAAAAAAACCTTTGCAATTTTTTTAATTCGGCTATACATTTTCGGATACGTTTTTAAATCTAACTAAATAATGCCAAAAGCTTTAGTTTTACAAATTGTACTTTTTTTTTAACATTAAGCTTTTATTTAATTAATTTTTTTTAAAATGTTTTTGTTTAATTTTAAACATTATTTTTACGGCGCTTTTTATTTATAACTATTAAATAATTTCGGCGTTATATATTTTTATTATATTTTAGATTTTTTAAAATTTTTTTAGTTTTATTTATAGCAAGTTTTCGAATAAAAGTACTAAAAGTTTAATTATTCGGAAAAAAAAATTGTTTCCGTCGACTATTTATTAAAATATTATAAAATTTAAAAAACTTTTTACCGATAATAATGTTATATTTTATATTAAATATTAATATTAATACGTCGAATATTTTTTATTTTTATATTTATAAATATATTTATAAAACGATATTAACGGTTTTTATAGTTTTATTATTATATTTAACTACGACCGTAAGTTTAAAACTTTACATTTATTTTATTTAAAAATATTTTATTATTTATATAGCGAATTTTATATTAATAAATAAATAAATATTTGTTTTTATATCGGCTAAAACTTTTATAATTAAAATAAGTTTATTATAAATTACGGTATAATTTATTAATAAATTTTTTTTTTAAAAAAATCCGGAAAAAAAATTAAACAAGATTTAACTATACTGTTTTATTTTAAATATTATTTTTTACCGATCCCGTTTAATTTAAACGATTATTTATTACTAAAAGTTAGTCGATATTTAAAGCGTAAGTTATAATATTACTAAAACGAATTTTAAATAAACTAATATATTTTACGTTATATAAGCATGTAAAATTTTAATATTTTTGTTTATAATAAATAAAATATTATTTTAATAAAATAAATCGTTTAATTTAGTTAAAAGTCGGTTTTATATACAATTTTTTTTTATTTACTAAAATTTTTATTACTAAAATTTTATAATATTTAAAAAATATAGCATTTTTAATACTAAAATTATTTAATTTAACATTATTGCTATTATTATTACCGTTAATTAGTTTAATAAATAGTTTATTGTTTTTCGGTTTTTTTTTTTGCGCTATATTTATTTTACGACGTAATTTTTACGCTATTAATAATTATAACGGCCGATATAATCGTAAAAGTCCGAAAATTTTACTAATTTATCGTAATATTTATTAATATAAACTTTATTAAAACGAATAAATAAGCGGTTTTGCATTTTTCGTTTATAATTTTTAGCTAAAATACGTATTTTATTAGTTAGTTTTATAAATTTTATACAAAACGTAGTAAAAACGTCGGACGGTTTTATTTTTAAATTTTTAAATATTTTACGCGCTTTTTCGTATATATTAAAGTTACGATATTATTTATTTAAATAAATAATTATTTTTAAAGCTGTTTTAAAAAAGAGTTTACTATTTTTATTATTTAAAGACAGCATTAAATTTTTAAACGCTTTGCCGCCGACTTTTTTAATAATATAAATAATTTTTTATTTTTTTATAACGTAATAATCGGCGTTATTTTTAAGTTTTTTTTTTAATAGTATAAATTAATAATTAAAATTTATATTTGCTTTGTTTTTAATAGATTTTTTATTAATAAAAATAAACAGGTCTAAAGCTTTAATTAAGCGGCGGAAATTATTTTTAATATAATTTAAACTTAAAATAGTTTTGCATATTGCTTTTAATTAATCGTTTTTTAATATATTAACGATTTTGTTTTTTAACGCTGCAACTTTTTTTTTACGTTTTTTTAATTAATTAGCTTAAGCGTTATTAATATCGGCTTTATTTATTTTTAATTTTGCGATTTTTTTATTACGTTGTTTAACTTAAATTTTTTAAGTTTTGTTAGCGTTATTTTTTACTTTTTTTTGTACGTTTTTTTTTACTAATAAGCTTTTATTAGTTAGTTTTTAAACTTTTGCGGTTAATTTTCGGATTTTAACGTTAAAAAGTTTAATATAATTATATATTATATTATAATTTTTTTTAAATAATTTATACGTTTTAATACATATTTTAAATTATATTTTTATAAATATACGATAAAAAGTTTTTTAATTTAAACTTTTAATATATAGTTTTTAAATATTTTATAATTTATTTAATAAATTAAATTTTATTAATCGTTTTGTTTTATAATTTTTATACTTTTTTGCTGTTTAAAATAAATAATATAAATAAATAATATAGCTTAGCAGGTTTTTTTTTATATCGGGTTACGATTATTTTTAAACGGGCGATTATTTTAAACTTAAAAATATTATAAAATTTTACGTTATATTAGACATTTTTGTATTTTTGGCTTATATAGACGTGTTATTAAAAATACTCGATAATACTTTAGTTTACGTTTTTTATATTAATAGCGTCGTTTATACAACCTACGGTTTTAGTTCGATTTGCGTATAATTAAGCTAAATTAATAAACTTATAGCGTATAATGCTATTATAATTTAACTTAGCGCTGTTTATTTTGTTTAAATTTTTTAATTAAAAGCGGACTTAGCGTTTAGCGTTAGCTACGTTATTTTTTTCGGTAATGTTGCGCGTTATTGTTTAGTTTAATTTAGTTTAGTTTTTTTAAATAAAAATTAATGTTTTTTTAAATAGATAAAATTAATTTTAATTATTATTATGGCCTAGAAGTTAGTACTTAGTTTTAAAACTAAATTTACCGTATATTCCTTACGAAATAACTAAGATGAGGAAGAAAGGGAAGTATTTATTTAACAGCTGTAGTATAGAAATATATAGGTAGGGATTAGTGGGGTACATGGATACCTTAGGTATTCTATTTACCAGGTAATTGTCCTACCATTTACCAGGACAATGAACAATAGCCTGACGGCTGGTTAATCTGTTGGACAGCTGCAAATAGGACACCAGCCGTCA
This sequence comes from Xylariaceae sp. FL1651, assembly GCA_025201745.1. Lineage (NCBI taxonomy): Eukaryota > Fungi > Ascomycota > Sordariomycetes > Xylariales > Xylariaceae > Xylariaceae sp. FL1651. The sequence continues at coordinate 418,596 of MU624241.1, forward strand.
CATTAGCCAGAAATGTTAGCCAAAAGTTATTGGCTAAAAATACTAACCAGTAGAGCTTTTTAAAAACAACAGTGCAGCAAAATTAAGTAAATTTCAGAAAAGTTTATAGCAAATTTACTAGGCAAGTACTTAGAATTCAATTAGCAAAAGCTGCAGGTTGGCTGTGCAGTTGTTCTAGACCGTTTTAGGCCGAAGGGTCCCTATATAAGAAATTTTAGGTGCTTATGTAATAACTCTTTAATTATATTAGTTCCTAAAGGCTACAATTTGCATATTAACGTCTTTTACAAATCACATCTCGGCCATGCTATTATAAAGAAACATGTACAACTTTTACACTCTAGCAAGACAGGATCGTGGCATGCACGGATCGGACACCTAGGTCCCCTTAGCTCTGTGCCATATTACTTGCCACTCGTGGGGTTGCGAATCAAGGACCTTACATATCAGACCATAACCACCATCAACGGTAATACCTGCGGAAGCTCGACGGCCAGACGGCGAAATTAGAGAACTCTGGGGGAAGTACCATCACCGTCTCCATCACACAGGTAATCCAGCTGGATTTATTCTGACCATCAACCGTATCGTACGGCCAGATTTCGGAGAGGCGGCTTTGCTGGGCTACTGAGGGAACCCGGAAGCCTAAATCTAAAAGGCTGACTACAAAGGACGGAACATCCGCCAACTCGAATTTGATGAGGATTTTTAGGGATTGAAAATTGAGGGCTTTCGAGCTCTCGATTACTTCGGCGATGGCAGCTTCTACTTGTTAGAGGCACCTGCTGTAAGCGTGCACCCTTTTTCTTAGCTAACTAATCTTAATGAATAGAATAGTACACCGTCTATCATGTTGTTTGCTTGGTTAGAACGAGTGTCTCACCGTCGAGCTTCATTCTCACGGGCGCTGGCACTGGTTATCACCCCTCTCAATGGCAGCCGACGCAACACCTTCATCGGCTTGAAGAGCTTGAGCCGTCATCCTTGGAATTGATCACAGAAGTCCACTAAGACAATATTCCTGCAGTACAGAGCGCAGTACAAGGCACTGTGGCAGAGTGGTAAACGAGCAGCCCTGCCAAGGCTGTTCCCGCTGGAGCAAGAGTTCGAATCTCTTTCGTGTCGTTTCTTTTTCTTTCTTTTTCTCCTGCTTTTATTTTATCTTATATCATTGATTACACCATGGTAAAATCACAGCATCAGTGGTTTAGTGGTAAAATCCATCGTTGCCATCGATGGGCCCCGCGTTCGATTCGCGGCTGATGCAAAGCTTTCTTTTCCTTCCTGTAACAGTGTTTTTTTATTTTTAAACGCCTAGGCAAGTGGTTAAACTGCCTCACCAGAATTAATCCCAAAAACCATGTCATTTAGCATGGTGGTTGACGAGCTAAAACGATTTCGGTCTTTGTATTCTGACTCGAACGAAAAACTTTTGCTTAACTCTGCGATAAGACAATAGCGCAAATACTATTTACTAAGCGCTCGATAAATCGCGCATACATTAGATGCTTAAGAATACGAACGATGGCGTCTTTCTAACGCATTTTATAACTGTTACATGCCTATTGGCGTCCGAATACTCGGCTTGTTTTAGTGTTAGCGCACAAGAAACAGAGGCACGACGATTTGGAAAGAGTGGTCGCGGATCATATATGTAGCTGGGCTCTTAAGGTTGTAATTGGTAGATACATGTGTATATAACATATCGTCTGACCAAGTCTTCTACTCTGTGGGAGGCCTGGTTGCCCCTTTTGACGTTAAACAGAATTAATCAATTGATTGGAATTGATCACAAATTCAACATCCGCAGGAACGTGGGCCCTGCCGAAATCTTCATCAAGTATACGCACCCAGGGCATTTGGATAGCACCCCATTCATCCAAGTTAAGCTAGTCATCCCCACGATGTAGTGCTAGCCCAGCAAGTACTATAAAGGCTGGAAATTTTGGACCGAGTAAAAATGTTCTTGTCATCACTGCGCACAACTATGCCCCGCTACCAGGTGTGAGGGTCTATATAGCGTAGTACCAATGGGGGGTACCACAGTTAACCTTTTACCTCTGACACCAGGATTAGAAAATTTCCCAAAACCGCGAGCGGTTGGCATAAGACAAATTGGAAAGTATTGGGTCAGTTCATTTGGAGGCCATTTTTTACATAGTTGTACATAGAAGGATCATCCCAATATATGGTATTAAGCGCTCTGTAAATCAAAGCACCGACGACTACTAATTACACCGTGTTGGAATATCCACACTTCGGAGTTAAAGCCGAAGACACTTAACAACCAAATTCAGCCGAAAAGGCTTTGGCTTCTCTCTACTGGCAGGAATGAGGCGCCAATTACTGCCTTTCCTTCTTGTACCATTTTTACATATCTCTATGTAGAAGTTTTGCCACATACATTTATTGTCGACGGGGGAATAATTGCGTTGTTTTGTGTATGAGAAATATCTGGGCATAAGCAATTATTTGAGGTATCTGTTCGGGGCCAAAATCCGCTCGTACTAAATGAACGCTTTCGCTAGCCTTGAGGGCTTGGCCAGTTGATTGAGGCCGCGGTATTACTACCAAAATCGCTCGTAGTTAAGATAGTTGAGTCACCTAAAATCGAGGGCCAACCTTCGCATTCGCTAATCGTTGCTAGGGTACTAATTACTGCGGCTAATTCTATCCTAATAGAAATTCTTCTCAGACCGCTGGGGTTGAGAGGGTTCAGGAACGTGTGTGAATAGCTTCTCATTGAATATCTGGATGACCAAGAAGGTCCTAAGCTATCTAGAAGGGTGGGAATACCCTTATCTTATACACATGTAATCTCTTGCTTTGATGGGTCATACATAGTAGGCGTGAAATATGGTGTGGAACCTTCAAACAGTGGTGGCTTCACATATGAGGCCCCATTCATGCTGGCAATTCTATACTTGTCAGAACTCTTAATATAGCATTCAACTTTCCAAGTAAGTAATAGACCGACTGTAAAACGCTAAAGATCACTGGCAGGGGTATCAGTGATAGGGCCGGTAATTATCGCCCACATGGGGAGATATAAAACCTGTCGGCTTCAAATTCTTCAGGTCAGGTTTCTTCTTGTTAGTTCTTGAAACAAGATGCCCTTTCATGCTGCCTCCACTTTTATTATGATAGTCACCAATCCAAGTAACAGACACGTTGCCTACAGCGCAATCTTTTAAGCTGTGAATAAGATAAAATGGTAACTCTTACATCTTGCTATTCAGAATAAAAATCGGTAGTGATTGTGATTGCCGTATAAGCTAACATTGTTCTAAGATGATTTTCTTCGTTAGCGGTATTAATTATCTTCTCTACGTCCGGCCATGTCTGTAGAGAGGGAGGCTTAGGGAGGTTCAAATGCCAGTTTTCTATTCACTTGCTTAGCTATTAATGGCGACGGGGATCATAGGTACTTGGGCGAGTATACTACTAATAGCTAGATCTGGTATTGATATGTTACTTAAACAACTACTAATTATCATTCTAGGTGGGGTAATATATCGGCCCAATGATCTCAACGCCAACGGAATTAACCAGAATTAACCAGAATTTTTCATTGAACATCGCAATACCAATCTAGTCCTTGTATTAACCGATTTCAGGGCATGCCACAGCACTGGGGCTTCCGATTTAGGAAGACCACTTCTTAGTAGATGAAGACTCGAACGCCTTCATTAGGCCCAAATACCTCTTTCAATTGTTAAGCGTTTAGATATGACGTTTCCTCATTTTTTTTTCCCCAGTATCGTGAAGTATTTCATCATTATATTTGGGTCAATAATACGGCCACTTCCAACGGCACTACGGAAGTCAGCGTGCGTAGCTATAGCTCGATTCGCGGCCAACACTTGCTGTGAAAGAACAAACTCGGTGCGATAATTAATAGGGTCATAACTAGAGCCCTTTGTGCCTTCTCGCACCGATTGATATAGCTGTTTAAGCTCAAGGGCTTGACCCTGAACCTCGTCTTCGATTAATGCCCGGCCGTTAGATGTAATGCAAATAAGCAGTCGGCTAAGAGTAATGTAGACTATTGAGTAGATGCCAAGGAGATCGTAACGCTTGTCTAGGCACCTATTTTGGTTTTTGGTGTACGTGTATTTCTCTACATCAAGGGCACGCATTAAAGCCATATTAAAGTCCCGGCGCCACTATGGAACTAGAATTAGTAATCATCTCATAGGTAAATATGAAGGGAGTTTGAGGGCACAGGGGGCTTTGCAATAGGGAACTAGCTCCGATAGGAAGTGCTTTCTCTTGACAAGAATTAAAATAGAAATAGAAAAGTGACGTTAAGTGTTACTCACCGTAATGATGTAGGAACGTAATGAGTGCATCTCAGCAGCGAGAGCATCCAATTCATCATCTGCTGCCCGGATGCTTACCGCATGAATACATCGCTTACGTAGACCAGGTATTTTTATTCCCGCCAGCATGATGCTAATACCGAGAGGTGATCGATCAGTGAAAGTCTCGAGCGGATCTATAGCATCTGTGAAGACCTTTGCCCAAGCCGGAGTGTCGAGGACACACTCTATATTGCAGAACATCGAATGCATGAGCTGTACCATTTTAAGTTACTATAAGTTTATGTAAAGAGGACGAGTAAGGCGTACTATCGGATAGGCTAGTTTTAACAACAATGCCTGTTCGAACTCGGACCCGAATCGCGCTGGGCCTCTGAGTTGAATGAGGCGAGAGACCCCGGCCATGTGGCTACCCCATAACTGTTCGCTACGTAAATTAAAAAGCTGACGTATGCCGATGAGTTAATCAAACCGGCCTGTATGAAAACATGACAGGTTGTCTTCACCCACCTCAAATACTGCTAAGATACTTGCTGCGCACAATGTTTCAGCAGCATAACGATCAATTGGGTCATCTACTGCAGCCTGAAGGCTTCGAAGAGCTTTGCCGTAGTACCCGAGGATAACGCTATCGCTCCGTTTACGGTTTGGAACTAATTTCGAGTGAGCAACGGTAACAAGGCACCGAAAGGCGTTATCGAGGGCCGGGAAGTGTCCGAAGCGCGGCGCTATAAAGGAGAAATATGACGGTTGACGACATAAGAGTATTTGTTTTAATCGATTGGGCTCCGATTGTAGGATCGTAGAAACACTGCACATCAACCCATAAGCCTCGAGAAGAGTCTTAATCACGCATAGACTCATAATATACCTACACAGGTCCGAGTGTAATAGATGATAACGCAGAAAGATCCATGGGATCGAGCCCAATACTCCTGACTGATACTTCAACCCCAGAAAGAGACAGTGAAGGTGGTGGAATGGGTGTCGCTGAAGTCACGTCGCCAGTCTTCCGTCGAGCTGCCCCTACAGCTCTCATGACATGACTTCGAACCCTGTAGCGGTCTACTTTTGATAGTGTTCCGTTGAATCTCTGAGCCACGAACTCGAAATCGCCGTCATTGGAGTCCATGACTAAGCCGCGACGGCTGGCTTCTGGTGCAATGTCGGTGCCACCCATGCAGATTTCTACACGAAACGTTCCGTCCCCCAACACAGACGTCCTATGTCAAGCCAAATCCCACACTGCGCATTACCAAACAATTTTTATAGAATGACGGCTTACCGGAAAGTGTAGAACCCTATTCGTTGGGCTTTTCTTGTCGACTATAATTGTGACAGTGTTGGGGCTATGCAGATGCTTGGCAAGAGGGACACGCGGCTGCATGGGACAGCGTGTGTCACATATTACTGCGGAACACGGGGCACGGTTAATCTTCGGGAAGCAAGAAAAGCAGCAGCACTGCTTACGCTAATTCTGCAACAGAAAATAATGACAGAAATAAGGATTGATACAAAAGGTATTTTGAATGAAAACTAAAATATCCGACTAGAACATATTAAGTAGTTATGAGTAAAGCGCTTGAATTTTCTAAGACGTTAAGTTCCATCGCCTCTTACAGTGCTGGATCGCGAGTTATTTTGATCACTTCTATTGGTCGTTCGGCATTTATCTAGCAATGACATTTTGTCTGGCTTTGATGTCAACATAATTAGCATAGCGGGCAGCAGTAGTCGGTGAACGTAATTTATCAGTACAATTATTCTCATCATATTTCAGCAGAACGTCCTTATTCAATGTCATCTGGGTAATTATAAAAAGAACCTATGTACTATTAAGATTCACGATTCGGATCTGAGTAGCGCAGCCTGTAGGCTAATTATTGCCGTATAATGGAGAACGACAACCCTAACCTTTGCGTACTAAAAGCATCATGCAAACGATAATTAGAAGACCTACTGGGGCCCGTAGTGAAGGTGCCCGAATGCAACATCATACCCAGCCTGTTAGCGATCTTGCTATACTCGTAACATAAGTTTGTCTGCATTGATAAGGACATAAGCCTTATTCGTAAACAAAATTATGAGCCAAAGAAAAATTCGAGGACTTATTTAGTTTGGCAGAGACTCTATTATACAGTAAAAGTAACTGGTTCAGAAGCAAAACGAGAGATTTGACCCCATTGGTCAAATGCCCTACTTAACGCCTAATAAATAATAATTGAATGTTGATGGCAGACCTCCGATAGATCAAGGCTTTGCCGGTAATAGTATTTATGCCCCATCTTAAGCTACCATGGTAGTAGCATGGAAAGTTTGATACACTGGAGCTATTTTAAATATTCGTGTTATGACGATTTATACTAGACCACGAACAGACAATCACCTCTATGCGTATATTGATTAACATTTGATTTGTAGATAAGGTAAGAATAAACTAATCTAACATTGAATACATATATGAAAGGTACAGAACAAGGATATTTCGTAGTTCGGGATCTTTGGTATTATCTCCACAGTGCACGCAATTCTCTGCTGATTTTAGTCAGGGAACTTTTGTCGACTGGACCTTAATATCTTATAGAAGTCTTTGAATGTCATCCAACGCGCCCCCTCGTGTTCTTGGTAACTGGGGACCTCTATAAATAACGTATCATACACTACAAACTATCCAATCTTTCAGCAATAGCTTCCGAGTCGGCATACTCGCTCAAGTGAGTCATACATAGTCCAGCTTTCAAGTACTACAAGTCACGTATATTTCCCAATATATCAGCAATGGCGATGCAGTACTCAACTGCCTAGTCAACAGAACTCTGCTCTTCTCTCTTCCCTTTCCCTGCTACAGCTACTCCTACAAATCAACATCGCAGTCACAGCAGGGCCTAAGTATACTATCTTATACCATTAACACTCGTAAACCTAACCACGATCCGTCATATAAAGGCTTAGTCGGTGCAATCGATAGCAAACACGAGAATGGCGACGAGAACGAGAAAGAAAAAGGAGACAACCTGTGCAGTAGCCACGAGAGCCCCACGTGCAACGAGAAGTCAAGCAGCTCCTACCGGCCTCCCCCCGAAAAGACCATTGTATTCCCTGAGTCGGGCCGCGGCGGTGGTGGCGGTGAGTACGGTGGAAGCAAAAACGTGCTGCAAAGCGATATTGTCTATATAAAGAGGAACAAGTATGGAACCAGCTAGAAAGAATCAATAAGTAAGAGCATGTGACCGGATACTGAAAGTATGTGGAGACGGATCTTGAGTTTTGGTGCCGCACTGATTATCAGGTAAAGCGCTAGCAACAGCAAGTAGGGCTATATCGAATGACATCGCTCGGAAGGAAGCATAGCGACACACACGCACTTTTGTTGTATTTGGAAGTTATTGTTTCATCCCATGAGCTAGCAGCGGTGAGATCAATTGGAAGAGTTTCAAGGACCTGCTGTGTTTATGTTGCCGTTGTCATCATGGCAAACCGTTACCTGCACTTATGTGGACGAGACTGGACTAGTCAAAGTTCCGTGCACAGCTATTTTTAAAAGTTTTGTTTGATCCAGCCGTTCAGATATCTCATGATACGTCGATCACGCCGGCTCCAGTACATATAGTATTTTAAAAGGGTTCACAGTCAGCTTGCAGTATCAATTCATCGAAGAGTTACTTCAAGGAGTTTCGGAGATTACGATCTAGCTAGGATTCTTAACTAGGTATTATCTTTGAGGCATGCATCGCATTTAGCGTCATGGTTTGCGACAGTCTACTGTAATATAATTATAGCGTATTACCGGAGGTAGTACAGAATTCTTTTCGCTTGAATCTAGCCCCTCTACTACCTTTGAGAAATTTGCCTCTTTATAGACTTGCAGGGAATCTTCATAACCATGTCCTATATGTCTCATATCTCCGCCAGGGCGACTGGTAGTGTGAGTTGCTGCTATTAAAAAATAAAAATAAAAAGCTAAATATAAATACGTCATCAATGTACGCCCTTATAGTGGCGCTTCTACTGCGTTCCTAAGCTCTTGCAAAGTAAACGCAAGAATTCATTGTGTTTTGAGCCCTAGAGTGAATTAATCAGTTCACCTCAAATAACCAATAGGTCAATTCCTAGAGAAATGACATCCAGTTTGTTCTACATCTCCTTTTCGAGGCTCCCAGTAGTTCGAGGTTGGAGCTTCTAACGATGGCAGAGAATGAACAAGACAACTTAAATGAAAGGAAACTATAAAGTAGCGTGACGCAAAAACGACGTCGCTTTTTCTTCATGTAGACAATAATGGAATATACTCGACACAGCCCCGATTATGGTACAAATGCAAAGCTATGTTTGCAGCGCAATCTCCCTCCGTACATATGTTAAGGAAATTAGCTCATACCAATCTTGGTCCGACACCTAGTCGACCTCAGGCCAATGCGTAACCGATTCTGGCTTGGACGATGGACAGCACGTGCGTAGCCACTGTTAGGTCAATTAATTTTTTCGACACTTAGTAGACTCGAACCTTTTGCAAAATGGGAACACATTCCACCCTCTACATCGTGGTCTGTTAGGCACGTATATACTGTTACGCTAAGCGGAAGAATGAAGGGCTCATAACTATGACAAACAAACGACGCCGTTTTCGTCATAGAGACAACAATGGTACATACGTGACAAGTAGTGAATGAGAGAAGTGCTAGTAGTATGAAGGAAGGACTAGGTTTATTGTAATACCCCACGACCCCCACAATATTCGATGTTCTTAAAACCAAAGAGAAACTTCAGCGGCATTGACGCAGTGCTTAGACTATGCCAAGAAAACGATCAGATGGTTGGGAAACTCGGCTAAGGCTAAGCAATAGTTTGTTCGTATGAACCAACGACTTATAATAGCAAAGAGTTCGGACGGATTCACATCACCAGACTATTTGTGTCAAGACGGAAACAGAAAATTGGTTCGATGCTGGTATTACTCAACACCATTCTCTTTGATGGATCGTAAAAGCCGCATTTGTTTCCATTTATAGCTTTGTGATACCTAGAAACAGCGTCTTTCATTACGTAGACCATGTCACTGGAATTTAAGCAGTGGCTGTGATGGATTCTTCAGCATGGACCCGTAAGTCACGAAGTGTTAGGCCCGAACTAATGTTTCTATTAGTATGTCTAATTATTTAAGAGACTAAAGATGTAAGTAGTTTTAGTTGTCTCCGTGCTAAACACGGCTATCGATGAACCTCCTCCTTCACCATGACAACATGCAGACCCATCATACCAGAAGCCAAACTTCGCAGCGTGAAGATCTGGGATAACGCGGATAACTTCTTAGTCAAAGACATTCGACTCGAGTGTCCTATTGACTATACCAAGCCACCTGACCAGGACAATGCCATTGAAGTCAGCTTCAAGCTTGTGTATGGCAAAAAAGGAGATGAAATTAGCGAGTCCATCACCGCAGGCAACATCAATGCTACACTCTCAGACAAAAATATCCTTGTCTATCTCTGTGGCGGGCCCGGTGAAAAGAACCAACCAACCCGAAACCCTAGCATGAATAACTTCTTGCTTAGCAAAGGTTACTGGATTTTGTTCCCGGACTACCGGGGAACAGGAGATAGTTCTCTGTCTAGTCTCAGCCTAGATAACATTAAGTCACTTGGTGATCGAAATGACTTTCAGGGACTACGAAAAGTCCAAGACCAGATTGAGCATCTCCGCCATTTCGACATCGTCCGAGACCTTGAAAGCGTGCGCCGTTGCCTCCTTGGGCGGAAGAAATGGACCACCTTGGGCCAGTCTTTTGGTGGGTGGATTACCCTGACATACCTGTCGTTCCTTTCAGAGGGGCTTGAAAGAGTTTTCATGACTGGCGGTCTTGCACCAATCAAACAAACCCATCGCGCCGTATTTGAGCACCTATTCGAGCGAGTTATCGAGGCGAACGAGAGATACTACAATGTGTACAGGGATGACGAGGAGAAGGTCAGGAACATCGTCACTTGGCTGGCGAAGAAGGGAGCCGTGAAGCTCTTCAAGAACGGTAAAAACGCCGGTGTATTGACAGCACAGAGATTTCTCTGTCTGGGGAGGTCTCTGGGGGACACAACTAAGTTTTCGGAGCTCCACGATTTATTTGAAGACATGGCAGAAGCGATCAATACACACTCCAATGCGGACGAGGCTTTGAAGATCGCGTTGGAGAAGTACCAAAAAGCAGATAATTGGCGGCTCGACACTCGTCCACTTTATGCTATCTTGAGCGAACTGCAGTACTGTAGTCTGGGAGGCTCATCGTCGAACTGGGCGGCCGAGGCTGCGGCTGAAAAGAAAAAGCAGTTCTGGTGGGTGAACTGCGCCCCCGAGGCCATGATCGAGGAACTAGAGAGTCGACGTGGCGAAAAGTTATATTTCTCGGGTGAGATGATCTACCCGTTCTTCTTCGACACGTGCGCAGGCCTGAACAGCATCAAAAGACTCGCGAATGACATCGCCAATAAGAGGTGGGAGGAAGACATGTACGATTTCAAAGCGTTGAAGGAGAATAAAGTGCCTGTCACTGCTCTCAGCTATAAGCAAGATATGTATGTGGACTTTGAGGATTCGAAGGAGACCTGTGGACTGCTTGGGGGCGTCGAGGACTTCATTGAGCACCCGACGTTTGAGCATGGGGCTATAAGAGCCAAGTGTCAAGAGGTCATGGACCTACTTTGGAGCAAGATTAATTAGAAGGTTTAGCTAAGTTACTGCGTTGAATTATTGCTTTCCTACCCCGTTATTAGTTTTAGCTCTGTTGGGGGATAATTAATGTTCACTCTCAGCCTCTCAACCTGATTATTTGACTCTTTTCCTCCATCTCAGATGCTTACTGGTTCTAAACAACACGATCGGTGAGACGTATCCAGAGTATTCAAAGCTATCTCACATCTCTAAAGCTATGTGAAACTTAAAATCCCTGTGCTAGGATTACGCGACATCAATCATGTTACTCAGAGAGTGGGGTATACAAATCAAAGTCCGGAAGGGGCGGTTTGTTACATCCAGCAACCTCTACGAAGTAATTAAGAGATCTTATTAAAAACTTGAGTATTATGTTTTAAAAGCCACCAATAATACGTGGTCAGTGAATGCATCGAGAGGAAAGAATGAGTAAGGGGTTCACCGTCAAAATTGACTGCGACTGTAATTTATGACATTAAGACTGATTGCTTTCAGAGTGGTCTGTTTAACTCTACCGACTTTTTCAACAGCAATTGACTTTCAAAAGGAGAAGGGGGTACAGTGATACGCTACTCAATGCTGTGAACAGCGGCTAAGATTGAAGAACGCGAAGACGCAAGATGAGATTGAAGCGACTAATGATATATTGATTCGCGTTGTAGCTTGCTAAACATGCTACCTCCCACATTCAAGGACTTGCGTCCTGTATTACTCTATCATGGTATATCCAGCAAGTCCCTAACCCCCCTTATTTTCGTACTCGGCGTAATTATCACTTCATAACTCGTAACTTCGTTAACCCAACCGGTGCACTGGGAGCAGTCACACAGGCCGCTTAACCCCATCAGCTATGAGACGAAGCCTCGGACCCTGAGACGTCACGCATTATAGACTGTACGAAGACACATAATACTGTAGCAAGTTAGCGCATCATTGGCTTAGTCGGGAAAGTGCATTTGCAGGTACTAAAGAGAGGAAGCACTCACAGTAACAACTGAATCCTCTGCTCCTGGATCATCATGATGGGGAACGTACACATACAAAATCAACGCATGGTCATCCGCAAAACACGCAATAACACGACCATCCAGACGTCCTACGCTAAGCACCTTGCTCCAATCCTTGCCATCGACGCGCACCGTGGCCCACTTGTTCGGGCCCTCGCTTTTGAAGCGTGTGCTAGGATGGTCCTCAATTGCGCACGTCAGCTGTGCAGGATCGAGCTCGGGGTTCTCAAGTCCGTCCCACCGCGACTCAACGTCAAGTGTGTCGGTATCGAGGCGCAGGCGCAGATCTCCATGCATATTAGCGCTGAGTTCGAGTTTTGGGTTCACGCTTGACGAAGAGCCCGACGTAGAAGAGGCTCTTGACGCGACGGCGAGTTTCGTGAAACGGTCCGAGATCGCTTTGAGTTGAAGTAGAGGCGGCAGTTGAATATGCACGTCGGGCTCTCGCACCTTGGGCTGCATGATGGTCTCGACGGTCTCTGGGTGTAGCACGCGCACCGGAATGTCTTGAGTGATGACCTTCTCACGCTCGCGCTGCAGGTTTGTTTCTAGCGGCTCCGCGGCAAATATGCCGTCATCGTCATCACCATAATGATTGTTTCCAGGCGCACGGTTTATGGGATTCATGCCGAAGCGGGAGACGCCCTGGGGCAGATTCGCAGGGGCTGTGGATGTTGTAATGGTCATGGAAAGAACAGGCATGCCATCTTTCTTGGTTAGACGCAGAGATGCTGACACCGCATTCGCGGCGGATTTGAGGGCTCTCTGCAGCGGGATCAAGGGAAGTTCGAGGTTAATCGTGTTGTGTGGTTCAGCGGATTGTATGGTCCAATTGTCGAAGATGAAGTCTATTGACAAAGACCTGTCACGAGTAAGTCAGCATGTCATATAGACTGCTCTCTATGTGTTCACTTACGCCCAGACTTGAGACCCCGTGTCTGGAATCACAGTGAAGCGAACGGTTTCATCATCGAGGCGCACCCAGGCGATCTTCTCGAGAGACGAGAGAGCCGCAACGAGCTCTGTTGAAACACCACGTTAACAATTGGAGCGCTTGCACCAGGGTCTCCGTGGAACAAACGTACTTGAAAATGTGCGAATATTCTTGAGACTTGACTTAAACCTCATGTTTAGCGTTTTGGTACAACTTTGTGTCTGTGTGTATATGACAGAACTTATATGCAGAAATTGAGGGTCACAGACAGAGACGCGATTAAAGCGCGCCTAGCAAAATTAATTATACATTTATGTTACGAAGTACCGGTGTTAATCTGGAGGAAGATAAGGCAAGTAGCGTATCGACTAGCTTGAAGATGCCCTGAACGGTAATACGCTAATGGTTTGTTTCAGTGCAGGAGGTTGCAAGGGTTTAAGCTTGTATCCACTGATCACATCCCCCAGGCGTTGACGACAGCGACCCCTGCTAGCCCTCAGCCTGACTACCCATTTACCCCGCCATCAACTCCAGATATCCTCACAGCCCCGCCGTATCTGCGATGTAAGGTCATCAAGATCCGCAATATAAAGCAAAGAGAACAGAGAGCAATCGGAAAGACTCCTGGCCAATACCTGTCTACGAGAATTTCATGGTGAGATTTGCCGTTCACGCCCTAATCATACCATACAAAGCCTAACGTAGATATTCTAGATCTTGCAGAGATCCTGAATAAGCAGCGTAGGTGGTAGCCCACATACAACACTAATCATGACCCCTGTCTTAGACTGCCATCCCATGGAGACCAGACACCAAAAACTCCATAATCAAACATCACTCGTCAGTCCCACTCACTCTGGCTCCGTCCAAAACCACCTTTGTAGAATAAATTTTCCCTAGCCTCCGTGGCGTATTGATGACAGAAGCTGTATGAGCCCAGGACTCCATTCTCCATAATATAAAAGGCCGTAGTTCATAGGGACGATGGTATATAAAGCCCTTTTAAAAACTCAATCGTCGGTTCAGAGCCGGCGTAGGTGTTGGAATTCTCGGGATCCTATCTCCCGGTTGTACTCGGCATAATATTTGGAATTCCGGATGGCTGATAGGCACGCGCACGATTGTGGTAGGGTGTTCGCTCGAAATATTGATGAGTGTGGTAAGGCCTTCAGGTTCGTTGGAGTCCGAGTTGGCATTGCTCGACCTTCTGAAGCTCGGTGGCAGTAGCATAGACTTGATGCCGGCCCGTCTTTCGCTGTTCCGGCCACGCCTACTCGATGTGGACCCAGCCGTGTCTACGCCAGGTGTGGTCGTTTGCCTCATGCTCTTCTCCAACGCTGCAGTGGCTGCGCAAGTGTTGCACTCGCCTACAGTTTGTACATGGGGGCGATCCGGTCGTTGTAATATAGGACGAAGAGGATGTCCTACTCTTCGTGATAGACGGCGGCGCACACGGCGATTTTGAGGATGAGGGGAAGGCGGCGGTATCGGGGTTGCCCAGATAGGGAACGGTGAGGGTCTCGGTGCGGGCATGATGACGGGGTGCCCGCAAGGGTGCTTTGCCGATGAACGGCAGATGGGACAACTTGGGACGGAATGAGGATCGCGCTCGGCAGACTCTTGGAGCCACGTTTGGATGCAATGTGTGCCGAACTTGTGGCCGCAATGCAAATGTATCCAGGACTCCACGATTCCCTCGGGGTTTGCGATGCCCACAGGGTCGTGACATATTGGGCACTCTTCGGGAGGAGGCTCAGAATGGCTGATTTTCTCGTCTTTTTGCTTACAGAAGACGACGTCCCCGGTGGATTCTGAGGTTGTCTCAGCGTTGGGCCGTTTACTTAAGAGCTTCTTGAGGAAGCCCAGCTTCGGTATTGAAAATCGCATCGTAGGCATGACCGAAGAGATGAATTAGATGTAAAGCGTGGCGGCGGTGAGGTAGGGAACGTTGGGAGGCGTAAGGGTCCAGCTCGCTGGTGTATGATTGGATATCTCAGGTGAAGGAGGCACCTGGGTAGGTGGGAGGTTGTAATAGTTCATATGACACGATATAACACGATGCCAAACAGATTGGCAATGATTGGGCAAGTTGCACAAGGTCAAGATCTGGCGGAGTAACCGTCGCTTGTCTCGAAAGGAGGAGGACTGGTGCCTGTGAGAGCTGAGCTCAGCTTCGTTCACCCGATAATCGAGAATGGCACAGCTCCACCATGCAGAACCATCTGGCCAAAGACAGGCTGATGGCTGCCACTAGGGAAGTGAATGAAAGCCAACAGTCCCGACGTCGAATGAGTCGCTACTAAAGCTAATGTGATGATGGATGATGGATGATACTGATAATGATGTGGATTACCTCATACAGTAGGTATAGGAGCAAAAGATGGCAGCCCAAGCTTGTTGAGTCAAGGTAGGGTCATCTAGACGTAGCCACCGGCTGCCCCCAACGATCCAGCCACTGACTCTGTCGCTCGATAAGGCCTCAACGTGCGCCTCTCCGGTTGCATAGGGACTTGTGCCGTGTGTGTGGCATTCAAGTGCTTGTCATAGGCGACCGTTTGAAAATGAACCTCTGTGGCTTTGAGACCTGTCTAAAGTGAGACTCAACATGCTCTTTCAAGAGAGCCGAGAACCCTTAAAAGGATAATACAAAACGGGAATTAAGGCAGAGAGCTACAAGTGGCCTGAGCCACGGCCTTGAGCACCTTAATAAGATACTGCCTCAAGGATGTGCACTTTCGACACCGGCACGATGCAGCTAATCATCTAGGCTGGTTAGGAGCTGGTCAACTGCCATCTCTCCCAATTTTGGGGGGGTCCAGACTGGCATCATGTGGGATGTAGAAACACCACGCACCAAGATGCACAGGGACGGTTCCGCTGCATTGCTTATCCTGTCGAGCTATCCGGATTCGTCCATCATGGCAAATCTGCACGATAAGGCTGGAATGTGGAATGTGCTTGCTGGCCACGTGCAGGAGATTGGTGTGTGGTTGAGCAACGCTTCGTGCCCGGGTGTGGCATACACGAATAGCAAGTAAAAATACTCCATATCTTGCATGTCGTGCGCTGGGCTATCATTCGAGGCTCACTCGCTCTCACATACCATCCCATAGCCATTTCTGGGTTGCACGCTTGCGGATCTTCCAATTCCAAGGGTTTGCAACTGCCTCCGAAAACATTTAGATTACCTGTGACCCAGCATCGACGGCATTATCCCGCCTCGATCCAAGTTTATATAGCTAGAGCTTTCTGTTGGTGAAAGCAGGGGGGGAAATAGTGGGTGGTAAAGCTAGAGAAAGCAGCATTCAAGTTCCTGGGCTTCACGCTACTCCTTTACAACGGCAAACGACTTATTAATGTTGATATTTCTCTATAAGTCTCTCAAGGGTTTAATTGGAAGGGGAAATCTCTGGATGTGTGAAAGCTGGCCTTTCGACTACACGATACCCCGATACTCTACCTTCCGTAGCATAGTGGAAGAAGCTCATTGTACCCCTCTGGCTGGTCATGGTCATGTTACCTGCATAGAAAGTTACTGCGATTATGATAAGAATCGGCAACTCCTCGGCAGCTATGGGGGAAAAGTGAGAATTAAGGTTAAGCTTGGTTCGACTAGTCTTTATAGCTGCTGATCTTAAGATATGCATTGCTTCCACACCAATGAAGGCCAGATTGATGCCTCAGATGAGGTTCATAGACATTTAAGTAGATGAGTCACTTCATGCCGAGTGGTCGATCTGGAATAAAGCAGCAAGGCAAAACGGTGTAAAACTAGCACCGCCATACAAGACGATACTGACCCATTGCTGTGTTGCGGTGCTATTCTAAGAAGTCTGGCAAAAACTTGAAGCACCAGAGACATGCGATACCCAGCAATAAACTGCGAGGTGTAGTACATAAATGCACGCCGGCTGTAAGAGATGCGCGCTCACTCTATCATCGTCTGTTTCGGTTGTCCCTGTCTTCGTCGTCGCTGTCATCTCGAAATCCTTCCTCTAGACTTCGCGAGCCATGTCAGCCTGAGAGCGAACAGACGATTCCACGATGTTACTAGGATGCAGGAACAGGTAGCTTACTCTCTACTCAGCCTTCTGTCGCTATCCGCATGTTGATGATGTGTATCGAGCGAAAGTGCATGCCGACCATCCTCATCCACCTCATTCAGTTCCTCACCCTCTTCCGAGCTAAAGCCCACATCGGATTCGCCATCATCAGCCACCACCACACGTTCCCTGGCGCCTAGTCTCCAGCGCGACGGTATTATCCACTGTGCTATTGCATTTTGCATTCGTATACGCAATGACGTCGTCCGTGTCGAGATAGTGTCGAGTGGGATGTATTGGCCATATCGATTCCGGTAATATCGCCATAAGGGGAGGAGTAGGTATGTGGAGACGAGGAAGAGAACTAGCGAGATGATAGCTGGGACAAGCAACGTCTGTAGGAGTTAGTAGACGCGCTGGAGCGAGGATTTGCCTGCGTAAGAGGACCCTAGGGAGAGATACCTTAACGACGGAGAGTGAGGCGCCCATCATGATACTACTAAGACGCTACGTTCCAGGTACGGCACATAGCGGAATAGTCGACTTAGTGTTGGATGCAACGGTAGGTGCGCGGAAGAGACTGCTGCTGGAATCTGAGAACAGCCCAAACTAAGCGGAATCTTCTATCTCTAAAATGTGTCAGTGTGCCAAGGCACACGACGCTCAGGATTTGGCGATGGCGTTGAGATTTGGCTGGCTGACTAGACTAGGCTGCTTAGCCCGAGCCGTTTGAAGAGATAGGTGACAATCGGTTCCCGAGCCCGCCTAATTTAAACGGCTAGTAGAGTTGCAGGCTTACGCTCGCTGGGACATGGCTGTAACATTGGCCGTTAGGGGGAGATGAAACTGCGAAACTGCTGACTTTGGTGTGGCCACCTACCCGAAGTCGATGGTCCGCGTAGACGTGCTGCAGGAGACTTACTCATAACTTAGAGGGAAACCAAATGGTGTTAGGTTGTGGCACTCCGCTAGCCACAGGCAGTCTAGGGCCGTTCAGAAGGTTCCGAGTTCACCTGTCAGCCTGATAGGGATTTAAGGTAAGGTACCTGCCTCGCCTGCCAGCCTGCTTACACGCTAGGTAGGCTTCAGCCGATGGTAAAATGAGCTGGATCAACACAATAGTTCGAACCCATTCCGTATGCCACCCCATAACCAAACAACCTGGGGGATTATCGTAGGTACCCGGCTTGAAGGAGCACGTAGGCTATGTAAGCTATATTCAGGCAGAGCTGATACTACGTACGAACGGTTAACCCGGTAGGCACCTCTCGTCCAGCCATGTTGCATGCAAACCATATGCACTACATGTATGTTGAGCACTGAGGAAGAATGAAACAATTCCAACGTCACCTCACACAGAGACGATGACATGTCAGACGTTGGTTTATATAGCTCAGACTACCTCTTAACAGTTATCTTATGGGAGAGTATATAGTCTAGATTGTATCAAAACTTCTCATATATAGAACCTGGCGAAGGTGGCCTCTCTGTACCTAACTATTCTTTAGCCATTGGTGAACATTCCTCATAGCTTGCCGTTGCTATCTCAGTATGCTGATTAACTCGTTGTACTGTAGTTAATCCTTCGGCAGTGGGCACTGGATAGTAAATGCCAGCCAGGATCATACGTGTATAATGATCGAAGAAATCGTTTAAAGTCTTGTCACCAGTTTCCCCCACCGCATACCAACGTCACCAACGGTCAGGGGTTATGCCCGTTCCACTTCATGTTTCAAGCTCGCCCACCACAGCTTATACCATGTCATATCAGCCTGTTACGCCATTTGCGACCTGTGATTTTATTGGTGTTGTCTATGACACGAAGACTGACAAAGAAACGTGGGTAGCCATACAGTATCGAAGAAGAAGTAGTTCGGCGCCTCGTCAGTGGTGTATTTGAAGGGAATAGACAGCCCCTGGATCGTACATGGGGCTAGGATAATTGCTACTTTAAGAATTACCAGCATCTATCCCCAATTTGGATTAAAAGGGGCACAGTCCACTCAATCTGTTTGCTGCATGCCGGGGTCTCATTGGCTGCATCACCGAGCATTTGCACCACCATACACTGACCATACACCACTGCCAACGACCAATGCCGTTGCGAGAAGCCAGCGCCTGGATGCATTCACTATAGTGCATTACATGCATATCTCTAACTCCGTTGCTGCATCCGCTTCTCAATTTGTCGTTACCCATCGCCTTGAACCTCCTTTGAGTAACTCCCGCTACGCGCAACTAATCCTACCTGTCTACCCAAGGTACGACCCAAGTCTATTGTACATAGACGCTCCCCTTCCTTTTCCCAGTCCTCAGAATACGCTTTCAGTACCGGCAATCTACATGCTTTGGGCGACATCAACGTTCCAGGTCACTCATTTGATGTAGCCTCACTCGTCCAAGTCGTCTGTCAACATACTTCCATTTCTCGGATTTGATTCTATATGTACAAAGTACGTGTATCTAGGATTCTTGGAACACCCCCATACCCCAGTCACCCGCCCCAGTCCACCCATGAGAAAGTCGACCGAGCGACTCCTTTCAAGCTGCCTGTGTACCAGCATAGACACCACTGTCATGGAACCCTGATTGCTGCTTCATCGTCCAACTCAATGCTAATCCCTAGTCGATTTATGCAGGTCTCTTTCCATCCCATCTCTTCGAACACGCCTGTACAACAGTTTCTGGCCCGCCGCTCACTGTGCACGAGGACATGATGTTATTCGGTTTGCGACTGCCACCTTTAGTACATTGACGACGGCAATCTTGCGACATTTTCGCATTTCTCTCCCGTTTCTTGGGCTTTTTTTCCGAATCTCAATTTGCATTGGTTAGTCTCCAGCCGGGTAAAGCCATTGTCTGAAAGGCATTGGGATATTGGCGTTTGAGCGCCTTCCCCCACAGCGCAAAACATGTCTTCTGCCGACAAATCCAGGCAATCTTCAGGCGGCAAAGGATTCTTCTCCAGAAGTAAACATAGGAGCGAGAAGCGACGCACAGGTAGCGAGGAGGGACGGTATCTTGGACCAGACTATGAACCGCCGTCGCGTTCTTCCCGACATGTCCGAGACTCGTCTGTTGCGTCAACCGATCGACCTAGCTCTCCTGAAGCCGGCGTCAACAACTCCGCAGGTGTTATAACTGCTATTCCCTATGGCAGCACGCATAACGAGCGAAGCCCAATATCGGTTGATTATCTCCCTCGGACCGACCAGATACCAATTCGCCGCGATCCCCTACCACACCAACTAAATAAAGGCACCTCCGACTTTCACCAATATCCGTCTGTCGACGCGAACGGCCTTGCTGCTGCCGCCGGCTCCCATCTCTCAGGCCCCCGTCCTCCTCCTGGGACTTCGAATATCACCATGGCATCGACTGGCCGCCAAACACAATTCCAACAATGGGGTCCGCAAGCAGTAGGTCAAGCTCCTAGAGGCAGCTCAGGCGGTGGGAGCGCATACAATGAAAGATGGGACTCACTACCCAACTGGGGTCAACCAGGCCAGGGAAGGACTTCGCGGCAAAGCGATCAGTCTAGCATTTTTTCAGGTAACGGCCAACCTTTAGATTCCACCATCAACACGCGCTCATCCAGAACAGCACTTCCTAGTGCAACCTCTCAGAGCTCGATTACATCCAGCAGAGATTCGCAACGCTTGACCAAATTTCCGGGGCCTTCGGGACAATTACTGCCTGCCGGCCCAGATGGCTTCTCTCTCACGCGGCCGGACGATGATCGAGTCACTGAGCAGATGTTTTACGAGCTGATGCAGAAGCGCGGGTGGCACAATCTACCAGAACAGGCGCGACGACAGATGCAGGCATACCCGTCTTCGAAGAAGTGGACACTTATATATCAGGATCGTTTGACCGAGTGGCAGGGAGAACAAAAACGGAGGCAGACCGCACGAACTGGTCAATATTCAAATGTCGATATTACTACGAACTCTGACGAGGAGGGGTCCCCTGAATGGTACGTTCGGAAAGTAATGGATAATAGCCTGGACTCGAAAGGCCTGGGTAGCCTTGAGGTCAACCTTAGGACACAACAGATCGGTTGGGTGAAGCGCTTCATCGAATGCCAGGGACAGGTGGCCCTCACCAACGTACTGCTCAAAATTAATAGGAAAACTGCGGTAGGACCGGCCGCTCCCACCGATCTTAAATCAAGCGACAAGAACCTCGATAAAGAGTATGATATTATCAAGTGTTTAAAGGCTTTGCTGAACAACAAGTACGGCGCTGACGATGCTCTTGCCCACCAACAAGTCGTCGTAGCCTTAGCCACCTCCCTCATCTCACCACGTCTCACTACCCGAAAACTTGTTAGCGATGTTTTGACTTTCCTTTGCCACTGGGAGGACGGGAATGGCCACCTCAAGGTCATTCAAGCTATGGATCATGTCAAGACACAACAAAATGAGAATGGCCGATTTGATGCTTGGATGCGTCTAGTGGAAGTTACCGTGGACGGTCGAGGAAAAATGGGTAGTCTTGTCGGAGCTAGCGATGAGGTTCGAAGTGGCGGCATTGGCATGGAAAACCTCTTGATGGAATATGCCGTTGCGACCCTTATCCTAATAAACATGATCATCGATGCGCCAGAGAGAGACCTCCAGCTACGCATGCATATCAGGGCACAGTTTGGTGCTTGTGGGATCAAGCGGATCCTCACTAAGATGGAAGCGTTTCAGTACGATCTGATAGACAAGCAAATCGAGCGGTTCCGCACCAACGAAGCTATTGACTACGAGGACATGCTTGAACGGGAGAATAGCAGTATGAAAGATAGTGTTGAAGGGGAAGTGAAGGATCTAAACGACCCTACTCAAATTGTCGATGCTATCCAACAGCGCTTGCAGGGCACCAGAACTCAAGATTATTTTGTGTCTGCCCTACAGCATCTCCTTCTCATTCGAGATAATGATGGAGAGGAGCGGTTACGTATGTTTCAACTCGTCGACGCAATGCTCAGCTATGTCGCTATGGACAGGCGGCTACCAAATTTAGATCTCAAGCAGAGTCTCAATTTCACAGTCCAAAATCTCTTAGACAAGCTGCACACGGATTCCGAGGCTCGACAAGCCCAAGATGAGGCTCTAGAGGCTCGTCAAATCGCCGAGGCTGCCATGGCGGAGAGGGATGAGATGAAGGCTAGGGTTGAGCTTGGCGCTGATGGACTTGTGGCCAAGCTACAAAGGCAACTAGATGAGCAGTCTCGTTTTATCGAAGCACAAAAGCGACAGGCAGATGGGCTCAAAGCTGAGGTTGAAAACATGCAGACAATCCGCGCCAAGGAGGCTCAACGTTATGAGCTAGAAACACGAGAACTCTATTTAATGCTGAGAGATGCTCAGGACGTCGCCGCGTCGCAGGCTGCGAAGGGCATTGTAAGTAGTAAAGTGGCTGACGAGGACCCATCTCAAATGCAGGGAATTCTGGATCGTGAAAGACTTATGGATCGGCTTGCTATGCAGCTTGAACGGCAGAAGACGCAGTACAAGCTTGAAGGCCGAGTTTGGGGTGATGCTGTTGGCCCCTCCGACCGGCTACGTGCACTACGTGAGGAGATGGACGGGTACGACGAGGCTTACCCCGACGCTCCAGAGGGGGCTGGCCTTCCACCCCCTGGCATTTCTAGTGGAGTGCTAGGTTCTGTAAGGAGGAATACTAAAATTCCTAGGAAACCTGTTGGTACCCAGGGCGAATCGGGCTTTGATGGCGAACCGCTTGGAGATGACGCAGATGGCGACGATGAGACTATCTACGAAAGGCCAAGAGTTGTCGAAATCCGGAGGCCTGTCATGGACCCTAAGCAAGCTAGTAATCTCATGAATGAGATTCGGGCGAAGGGGATGAAAGCCGACGTGAGTGATTCTGAAGAGGGCGACGCTGTGACTACAGGTCCTTCACATCCAAGCCTCGAGTCTCAATCACCCATTACTCCAAGCGATTATGACACGCCCAAGATTCAAATCAACGATATTACCACTCAGCCTCCGCCCCCACCTCCACCACCTCCTATGCCAGGCCACCTACCCAGATCTGCACCGCCTCCACCACCTCCTCCGCCTCCGCCTATGCCGGAGCAACTTCCGGGCGCTGCTCCCCCACCGCCGCCTCCGCCACCCCCACCTCCAATGCCCGGCATGTTGTCCCCTGCTTCGGCAGTCGGCGGTCCTCCCCCGCCTCCGCCTCCGCCTCCTATGCCTGGAGCAGTTGGAGGAATGCCTCCACCACCGCCACCGCCGATGCCTGGCGCTATATCTGGGCACTTCTTGTCGGCCCAGAGCAGTTTTACCGCCGTTCCCAATGGCATTGGGCTTCCCGTAGTGAGACCTAAGAAGAAGCTCAAGGCTCTTCACTGGGAGAAAGTGGATGCTCCAGAGACAAGTCACTGGGCGGCTCACACTCCCTCTGCAGAAGCAAGGGAGGAGAAATACATCGAACTCAGTAAAAAGGGTATTCTTGATGAAGTTGAGAAGTTGTTCATGGCCAAGGAGATCAAGAAGCTTGGTGTTGGAACCTCTAAGAAGGATGACAAAAAGCAAATCATTTCTGCTGATCTTCGGAAAGCATACGGTAAGCATCAATACAGAACTATTTTTATGAGCCTCACATCGCTAATATGATAAAAAGAAATTGCATTCGCCAAATTTTCTCAATACTCAGTTGAGAGGATTGTACAAATGATCATTCACTGCGATAAAGATGTACTTGACAACATTGTGGTCATGGACTTTCTACAAAAAGATGATCTCTGTAACATTCCCGACAATACAGCAAAACTTATGGCACCGTATAGCAAAGATTGGACTGGACCACAGGCTAATAAGGAAACCCGAGAACAAGATCCAAACGAACTTACAAGACAGGATCAGATTTACCTTTACACCGCTTTTGAGTTACATCATTATTGGAAGAGCAGAATGCGGGCATTAGCTCTCACGAGGAGTTTCGAGGCTGACTATGACGAGGTTTCAGAGAAGATGCGTCAGGTTGTTGCAGTATCTGAGTCGCTGCGTGACTCAGTTTCCTTGATGAACGTTCTTGGCCTCATCCTCGATATTGGAAATTATATGAACGACGCCAATAAGCAGGCCCGTGGCTTTAAACTGAGTTCCCTTGCTCGTTTAGGCATGGTAAAAGACGACAAAAATCAATCAACACTCGCGGACCTTGTTGAGCGTATCGTTCGAAATCAATATCCTGAGTGGGAGGGGTTTGCCACCGATATTCAAGATGTGATGACAGTACAGAAGATTAACGTTGAGCAATTGCAAGCCGACGCGAAGAAGTATATCGATAATATCCGAAATGTCCAGATGTCTTTGGACAGCGGCAACCTTAGTGACCCTAAGAAGTTCCATCCACAAGACCGTGTCGCTCAGATCGTCCAGCGCTGCATGAAGGAGGCCCGTCGTAAAGCTGAACAAATGGAACTATATCTCGAGGAGATGATGAGGACTTATAAGGACATCATGGTTTTCTACGGCGAAGACCCAACAGATGACAACGCTCGCCGGGAATTTTTCGCTAAATTAGCATTGTTCTTGCAGGAATGGAAGAGGAGCCGAGAAAAGAACATCCAATACGAAGAGACGCGGCGCAGGAATGAAGCTAACATGAAACGCAAGCACCCACAACTCAAGATATCGGGTACCGTCGAAGGTGCGCCGCCTTCACCTGCCTCAGCTGGCGCTATGGATTCTTTGCTCGAGAAACTACGTGCAGCAGCGCCTCAGGCCAGGGACCAACGTGAGCGGAGGAAACGACTACGCCTCAAGGAAAGGCATCAAGTGCGCATTGCTTCCGGCCAGAAAATTCCCGATCTTAATGACATTCCCGACGCAGAAGCTGGGCTTCGCTCTGATGGTACTGCTGGTGCTATTGATTCAGAAGGTAATCCTCTCAGCCCTAACCTTCTGTCGCCGGGGGCTCCACCCTCGGAGGGTAGCGAAGATGGAGTAGCTCAACGAGCTGCTATGATGCTACAAGATATGAGGGGCGGAGATGGTAATGATGATGGTGACGGGGAACAACGTGAAAGTCTCCGGAGGTCCGCAGCAGAAGAAAGAAGAGCTAGACGGCGAAGGCTCAAGGGCGCGTCGACTGCTAGCTCGAGCACAGGTGATGCAGATGACAGTGTCAAGAACTCAAGTGTGGAAGGAGTTCCAGCCACTGTGCCGGAAGAATAAGATGTTGTGGGAATCTGGGAACGCATCCGCATTACTCTGTGCCGCTTCACTACTCACCCTCAATTTCTACAAGTATATATGAGATATAATGTCTAGAACACAATTAGTCCACAGCAAGCGGGAGGGTCTCGGGGGGAGGAGTGGCTATTGGAAGGAGCTATTTGAATTTAGGTTTTAGCATGGAAGAGAGTCGAGAAGAGAAAGAAACTGTTACAAAGCAATCTTCCTTTTCTCTCGACGTCCTGGGCTGTGGAATGACCCGATCGACATCACTAGTAGTGGTTTTCTACTAAATTAATGAATTATACCCACTGTCCATCAATGAAAGAGGCGAGCCCTCTAGAATCTACTTTAGTTAAATGGGAAGATATATATTGATATAACAAGCAAAAACGCTGAAGCAAAATGGATGCTGGAGTAGCCACGCAGCCACCACGCTATAAATTTTGATGAAAGCATATGACGGAAGTGACAGTTTACTTTAGAATTGGAAGATAAACCTGATTTATCTCATACTCTCACCCTAATTATAGTAGAATGAAGTTTTAACTACCATTCCAGTTTTTCTTCTTCATTCCAGTTGCCTCATAATAAAGGGAATATGAGTTTTGTTTATAGTTACATCTTTCTTTGGGTCGTATTTCTGGAGGCTGTCCAGAGGCGCGTACTTTTCACAGAGGTAGAGAATGTCATTGTACGCTCTGTAAAACAGTATAAGTAATCACACAATCATATATTAGAAAGTCATACTCACATCTGCCTCGAAGCGCTCCCTGGATGACCTGCAGAGTCAGTCAGATACGGATGAACACTGTAAAGGCGATTGCGGTCGTCCCATTCCTCCGCTGGCTCTGAAGGCTCGATGTGCTCTTGATACAGGCGCATATAAACTGGTGAGTTGAAATAAGTAGCCCAAGTGCACCGCCACGTCCCGAACTCCACTATCACATCTTGAGTTAGTAACCACTCTTTTAAACAAAATCTTATAAGGTTTCAGAACATATAGAGCTCTTAAGGTATGGTGCTAGTCCGAGCAGGATGATTTCGCTCATGAAACTGTCCTAGAATTAGAAGAAACTGACTCTAGGTTTTACTTACTCTCATTATGTGCATAGGTGCACCCGGGATCAAACAGAATAGTTTCGCCTGTCTCCATATCAATTCCCACATTTCGCTCCCAAAGGTCGCCGTGGATTAAAGATGGCACAATTTCACGTCCCTCGGACTGGAGCGCTCCTAGAAGTCTGGGTATCACTTTGTCAATAAGTTGATTGCAAGCTGCTTCAAGCTCAGGCCAGGGCCCATTAGTCTCATTGTCGTATCCGATGACATCCTTTAGTTGGTAGGTAAAGGAGGCTGCCCAGCTCTTTTCCCACGTTACTGTTCGCTGCATTCTGCCAATGACTGTTGGCACGGGATAACCAAACATTCCATTCGGGGAGGTCCCATTTCGATGAATGTCGGCAATCTTTGCAACGAAATCAGCCGGCTCAGGAGCTGTGGAAAAGTCCATGTCATGGAAAACCCCGAGGAAGAAGTGTACTTCTTCCCCTTCGTTCTCATATTTTCCCCAACCTATCGGTTTAGGCACGAAACCCGCTATCACCCGATTCATTGCCGCGGCAGAATGATATTCGCCTTCAGCGAGTGCCCTCGAGCTATCTCCTGTAGAACACTACAACCCAGATAGGTCACTTTAGTAGACAGAAAAGATTCTGAAATTCGAGAACTCTACCTTTAAAAAATATTGTTGACGATGCCCATCAGACCAAATGACAGTGACTTTCGCTGTTTTCGTCCACGCAGAGATGCCCGAGGACTCCGCAGAAATCACCCGAGTTCCTTTGGGCATTACTATGGAATATTAGTGAATACTATTCAAAGATTTTATGGCTATGGCACGCTACCATCGACGACAGCCCTGTGGAGTGGGAAGTTCCCCTGTATACCTGAGACCCACTCAGACAACTCTGCCATGTTGAAGCTTCAAGCTCTGATACAATAACAAGCACTAAAAGACGGTGGTTTCTGAGTAACAATCATTTCACACTTCGATTCAACTTCAAAAATCTATAGAGCTATATCTATGTTTATAAAATCTTAAGGCTTCCTTCCTACAACTTGGCGAGGCAACATTGAGGGGCCGAACAATTTACACTTATCGAAGCTGTTGGCGACAACTGCATAGGGGGCGCCAACAATGTTGTAATGATTGGTTGGAAGTGTTGATCGGCGCGGCTCGTTACCTTTCCGTCAGCATGTAAGAAAGTCCCTGTCACCAACAATCACCGTTTCAGCAACTAGCCGCTGATCTATGCGGCCTTTTTGGCAAATGGCCCGTGGAATCCTTGCATCATACCATCGTTCCAACGCTAGCCTCAGCTTCTTGCGTGATAGTACAGGTCCCCAGGATGATAATCAACAGTGTCGCGCTGGATACTGGGAAAGCAAGAATACGCTAATCCGCAAAACTATCATATAATTATATAGGAAACGAGTTGCTGATCAGTTTCTAGATGTTTTTGCTCCCTAACGGCCCTTGTTTAGCAAGTAGATGTAAAAAATGTTCTTGAAATCATCCACCAAATCTCCCTTGTCGGTACAAGCCCTAACACGGCGCTATTGATTATCATCCTGGGAACCTGTAGGTCATGGAGCGAACCAACGACCTAGAAACCCCTGAATGGCTCGTCAGCAGTCTCCATTCCCCCCACAGGAAGTTTAGCTGATATCGAAATGGATTGTGCGTAAATAGTATCAGCCCGCAGAAATAGTTCAGCGCTAATTTCAAATCCTGGTTTAACTTCACCTAGAATAGCCTCTGTCGGTTTGATATTATCTAACTGTTAATGATTGCTATCCTCTTGTAAATGACAATCACATTGGGCGAGCCAGTAACCAGAGAGAACGATTTGCGCCACAGAGCTTATATTTAGTGGTCTTCGGGTAAAACATCTCTTATTACGACGAAATGGTACAGTGAAGCTCCGATCTTGACAAGCTCGCATAATGACCATTAGCAGTTTCGAAAATTTTCAAGTTTCAGAACGAAAGTCAACCGAGACGTATCTCTATCACCGTCTGTTGACTCCGGCGAAGCTTCTCACCTCAGCGCGGGTGCTGCAGAATACGCCTTAACATCTAACCTTCAGGGTCATGACCGCGATGAGTCCGCTACACCACATTCGGCACCCGCGAATTCTTCCATGCCTGCCAGTAGCATAAAATCTCGAAGAGACAGTGAAACTGAGCCCGGCCCATTAGGATTGAATGTAGTATACACTCCCGAAAATGGCCACAAGGCCGATATAATCTTCATCCATGGACTCGGAGGGACAAGTCGGCTAACGTGGTCCAAAAATAAAAATCCGGAGCTCTTCTGGCCGCTAACCTTCTTACCCTTAGAGCCTGACTTATGCTTAGCTAGGATATTGACGTTTGGGTATAATGCCAACTTCTTGAAGTCTGGAAACATCAGCACATCAGTACTGGACTTTGCTAAAAGCTTGCTCTTCGACCTCAAATATGCGCAAGACGGACTTAAGGAAGATCTCAATATGGGAAATGTAGACCACTACTTCCTCACCCTGCGGCCATTAGCTAATTCCTATGCAAGGTCCCCCTAATATTTGTGGTACACAGTATGGGTGGTCTCATCATTAAAGAGGTATGGGAATCATTCTGTCTCATCATAAGGGTAACCTATATTAATTCCTGAAAGGCATACATGCAAGGTCAAAATGATCCAGAATATGAGTCTATCATAAGAGCCATCACTGCTATTACATTTCTTGCAACACCGCACCGAGGTACAAATCTCGCTGAAATTTTGAACAAAATTCTACAGTCAGCAATTGTCACGAACTCAAAGCACTATGTATCTGAGTTGGTGAAGAACTCTTTCACTTTACAAAAGTTAAATGAGCAGTTTCGTCATATTGCCCCACGGCTTGATATTGTGTCCTTTTATGAGACTCAACCTACCTCAATAAGTCTCAAAAGTGCGAGAATTGTAAGTGACCAAAGCGACTTTGCTGATGAAAACTATTCTAAGTCTGTACTGTTAGATGGTCCTGGAAAAAGACTCCTCGGTGCTTGGATACCCTGGAGAGACCTCGAAAGCATTGGACGCTGACCACCACGGTGTTTGTAAGTTCGAGAGTCCTGAGGACCCGAACTACGTCACAGTGAGGAACGTCCTAAAGTCTCTTATGAGCAAGATCATATCTACCAAAAAATCGCATACCGCGACACCGGACCGAAAGAATTTACAGAGTGTCAAATCGTTCCTAAGCCTCACAGATCTACCAGGTACTGATTATACATTCTTCCGTGACCAATGGGTTCGAGGGACTTGCGATTGGATACTCAAGGAGGAAGTTTACACTCAATGGCTAAGCGCTGAGAGTCCTGCATCTGAGTTCTTGTGGCTAAGTGGGGGCCCGGCAACTGGCAAGTCGGTTTTATCTTCCTTCATAATCAACCATCTCGTAGAACAAGGAGCGTGTTGCCAGTACTTCTACATACGATTCGGAGACCGAAAGAAGCGGACTTTGAGTCTGTTGCTGCGCTCAATTGCGTACCAGATAGCCCAGGCGCGCCCAAAATTCCTCTACGAACTAATGGATCTGAAAGAAGAGGCCATAGATATCGAGAATACCGACCCAAGAATGATCTGGTATCGTATTTATAAGTCTGTTCTCTTTAAGTCGGAAGAGACGCAACCGCTTTACTGGATTATTGATGGCTTGGATGAAGCTGAAGATCCTCGCGCGATACTCCGGCTGCTTCCTGAATTATCTTCCTCGTCAGTGCCGATTCGAGTCCTTATTGCAAGTCGGAAATCCCCGGATTTAACAGCAGCAGTAATGAAGATGCCTCAAATTCTCCACGTTAGGGAACTGTGCATTGAGGGTTATAGCGAGGATCTTCGGAATTACGTCACCCAAGAACTTACCATGTCCGGCACTCAGGACTTCAAAGAAAGCATCACCAAAAGGATATTAAAGGGAGCACAGAATAACTTTCTGGTACGTGATCCCCATCACGAAATTCTAATACATCTGACAATATAGTGGGTGCGGCTTGCTGTCGAGAAGCTAAATACTTGTCACCGACTTGCTGATGTCGAGCTCGCTTTACAGCAGCTTCCCGAGGGCATGGAGGCACTATACAACCGAATGGCGTTATCTATCCCTAGTGACCCTACGGATAGGTCTTTAGCGCTGCGTATTCTCCAGTTTGTCATCTGTTCGCTACGCATATTAACTGTTACAGAACTGTCCCAGGCATTTGGCAAAGACACGGCCGAGCTACTTGACGTTCACAGGTCAATCGTGGATCTATGCGGCGGCTTCGTGGTAATCGATCACGATGGAAACGTCTCAATGGTTCATCAAACCGCTCGGGAATACTTGCTTGACCCAAAAGGCGGCCATCTTCACATTGAAAAAGGTCTTGCCCATGGAGAGCTTTTCCTTAGCTGTATGATGTGCTTCAAGAGCGTGGGTCTTCGAACGAAGCTGAATCGGGTATCGAGACCTGAGTTTCTTGACTATGCTGCTTGTTCATGGTCCTCACACCTAATATTATCAACTACGGAATCTGACTCCTCGTTTGGAGTTCTCAAGCAATTCCTCACCAGTCAGGCAGTTCTGACATGGATTCATTACCTTGCTTTGGAAGGCAAACTTCGTGTGCTTGTTCTTGCATCGAAGCATCTATCAAAGTACTCCTCAAAACAACACCGGCGTTATCAACAGAACGAGGAGAAAAGTCAACGCATGATGGATCGTGCACTCCTCGAAAATTGGGCCATTGACCTAATCAAATTGACTGGCAAATTTGGGGCTATTATTTTGAAAAGCCCAGAGTCTATATACAAGACAGTACCTCCCCTCTGTCCTCACAACTCCTCTATATATCAGCAATTTGGAAGTTCAGAAGCTAGGAATCTTCGAGTTGACGGGATTTCTATAGAAGATTGGGATGATTCGCTTTCGAGATTATCGCTACGAGACGGCAAATACGCCTCATCAATCCTCTCTGCTGGTTCTCAAGTTGCTATACTCGCGACTTCTGGGAGTGTTTTCCTTTACGACTCTGCTACTTTCGAAGAAAGAAGTATAAGCTCCGTGGACCATAATGAACGCATCTATCGAATGGAGATTGATAGAGCAGCGTCACTACTAGTCACATATGGCTACCGAACGACAAAGGTTTGGGACCTTTCCAGTGGCAAATGCAAATTATCGGCGGAGAATGTAGCGTCTCGACCACGACCACTTGCGATGCTACTGACAAACAACAATAAGACCCTCTTGGTGGGATCTGATGATAGACGAGTCAGATCACTGGACATAAGCGGGACTAGCCCGGTCTGGGAGATCGTGGCTGATCTTGAAGAGCCAGAGCTTGAAGGTCATTTCTTAAACGCTTCAAATCACATGACCCTGAGCAAGGACGGGAGTTTAATTGCAGTAGCATACCGTGGCCACCCACTATCTGCGTGGGAAATCGACGGCGCTGTACACTTGGGTCATTGCTGGCGAAAACGAGATGAGGTCGCTAGAGGTGAAGTCATAGAGGCCCAATGGATTCCCCAAAATTCCGAGGTGCTAGGGTTATACATTGAAGGGGTAGTGTTCAAGTGGCAGCCATACGAGGACTATGTGGATGAGTTGCCAACCGGCGCATCCAAGCTCACAATTAACGACGACGGCAGCCTATTCGCCACTGGAGACGCTCATGGTGTAGTCAAGTTGTACACAACATCAGATTTCTGCCTCCTTTACCAGCTGGCTTCTCAGGATACAGTCCTTGATTTAGCATTCAGCCCAGATTCACGCCGCTTCTACGACATTAGGGGATACTACGGGAACGTTTGGGAACCTAATATCCTGATAAAATACGTAGAGCAATCGACTGGAGGACTAGATGATGACAGCGACACTGCGAGCCAGGCTCTAAGCTCGACTACTACAAGCCTGCGAACCTATCAGCGAATTGATAACATCACTGTTTTGTCTTATTCTCCAGCCGGCAAGCTTTACTGCTATGGCACTGAAAGGGGCATGCTATATTTACATGACACAAAGCGAGGTCGAATCGCCGATCTGCACAGCTCTAGAGGGCTCCTAAGCATCGAAAAACTGGCATGGAGTCAGGACGGGCATTTCGTTGCTTTTGCTGACTCAAGCAAGAAGCTGTTCATAATTCCAATAACTCCTCAGAACGGCAATATGGACCATGCCATTGGACCAAAAATGGAGATATCTATCAAAAAAGCGACGAAAGGGCCAGTTCGCCAACTGCTTTTCCATCCGGATTGTAGTAATCTTCTAGTCTTTCACTCGTCAGTGATGCTGGTCATCTCCATAACGCCACTCAACATTGAAAAGACAATAGAGCTAAGCTCGGTAGCAGCACACTGGATTTTCCATCCTCAGGACAACAGCCAGGTTCTCGGATTTGAGCCCCGAAAGGTCCACAGGCTGGACTGGCGCTCAGGGGAGCTTGTCTATCACCCATGCGATTTCGACTTACCGTTCGAGCCACATCACAGCGTCAACAGTGAGTCCAATCACAATAGTGTTAGTCGGGTTCTTGTTACTCAGGACAAGAAACATATTCTTGTCCAAATATCGCTCAAGATTCAAAACGCCAAAAGCAATTTACATCTCCATTTCGAGACTGTTAAGATTGGGACGTCGGCACTGGGTGACGCGAACCAGGAAGGCCTTCGCGAGCGAGAACCAATAAGGGCAATAAGTCTTTCTGGAACTTTATCTTCGCAGGTTGTCGATGTACTTTCCTTTCTACCACAAGATCGACTGGTGTATCTCTCCCCTGACTTCTCAATCTGCTCATGGAGGATTCAGTCCTGGTCAGGCAAGTCGCCTGCTCGGAACATTCGGCCTGGTGGCGCCACTCCGCGAGACGGGAGTGCGATATCTCTGCGGCGAACTTTGCAGAGCATCGATGGAAGCCCGGTCAAGCAGCTCTTCTCGCTGCCGAGTGATTGGATTAGTAGCGACTGCCTGGCACTCTCGGCGATCTGGGCCGTGGAAAGATCCTACCTATGTCCTAAGAACGGAGAGGTTGCTATTGTTAGGTGTGCCGCTTTAATCTGAGTGCTGGTAGCTCAAGGCATTTGAAAACACGCTGGGCCTCGGAAAATGGAAAGGCGTATGGCTTTATGTAAATAAGGTTGTTAGAGGCTAGTATATTTAAGGATGCCACATTGTGGTCATGATGGTAA
Organism: Xylariaceae sp. FL1651; assembly: GCA_025201745.1. NCBI lineage: Eukaryota > Fungi > Ascomycota > Sordariomycetes > Xylariales > Xylariaceae > Xylariaceae sp. FL1651. The sequence goes on from MU624241.1 coordinate 452,062, forward strand.
TAGGCAATACCGAGTTGCTTGATGTTAAAATAAATGCTAACACTACACAAGCGCTCTTCGAAATATGTCATGCTCTATCGTGTTATTGTCCCTTTACTATATCAATTGCTGATTAACGCTAATGTAACCACTGGACGTGCCAGGCACAAAAGGCCATCGGCGGGACGCTTTCCATCCTTTAAGAGTTATCTTTAGTTGAACATACTCGTGAGCAGCATGCTACCCATCAGCATTAAAAAGCTTATGCCCACTTGGACAGCTGAGCTACCTGGGACTGTAGATTGTGAAGTTGTTGGTGAACTGCCCGAGGGTGTGCTGCTTGTCGTATTGCCATTGTTGCTGTTACTAGGGATGGCTGCCGTAGTTTCAGCAGGCAGGAGGCTAAGTAGGGCGCTTAGGACGCTTATCTTCAAGTCAAATAAATTAGTCACGATTTTAAAGGGTATGGATCTTTAAGGGTGGCGAGGGGCCTGGCGAATGAGGCACAGTAGACCCTCAAGAGGGCACATTTAAGTCCGGCCATTTTGAAAAGGGGAAGCGAAGGGACTTAGAGAACCCTCATACCTGAGACCCTGCTCCAACGACACCATCAAACTTGTCCGACCAAACTAAACCGCACATGCGTCCATTATCGCCGCCGGTGCAGCTTTGAGCGGCAGCTACCGTGCTGGATTTGAGGACAGGGAGGATAATTTCGGCCGTGTAGGGCGCTACCTTCATAGTCGAGGCTAAGCTACGATGGAGGGAAGACTTGAAGAAAGTCATGTCGGTGCTACATTTACTGGGCTCGCAGGCCACTTCTGTCGCAACTCCGTCCGGAAAAAAGACGTCGATCGTGCGCCCGACAAGGCCATCTACGAGCTTCTTCCACTTGCTGTCGCCCCCCGTTGAATTGTACATAACTGCAGCACCTTCCAGGGCGAGGGCGGGGGCGTATGACAACTGAAGCTTATTGACTATGCCAGCTGGAGTTAGAGTGACATTTTTGAGCCAATTTAAAGAGACTTTGGGTAAATGAAAAATACTTGGAACATAAAAAGGAACCAGAGAGGATGCGCCAGCCCCGCCATAGTGTGAGTCAGAAAAGAGAAGTAATACTGAGATCGACTTACTGTCATCACAATCCGGGGCATGGGCTCCGTCGAATACATTGAAGTCATCATCAATTAGCCCCAAAGATTGTAGCTTGTCAAATGCTTCTCCAACTAACGTAGCCGCAGTCTTATTATTCCCTCCGAGTAAGCTCAAGCGAGCCCCGAGGTTGAGATAGGCTGCATTTGCAGTAGCTGATTTCTAGTCAGTGTCTTGCTTCATAGTCAGTTTGACCTGTCACTTACTGCTAACGTAGTTGTAACCGTTGTTAAAGGTGAAAATTTGCCATCTCAGGGCACCCTCGCAACCCCCCTTCTCCACGTGGCGGGCAGCATTGGACTGTTCATCGAAAACAGTTTGTGCCAGGGTAACCCATTTTGGATCGCCTGCTTTTGGCTCTGTGAAGCCCGTCTCGGCAGCAAGTAAAGCAGCCATTCCCCAAGTAGCTTGATCATCATTGCCTTCCGACGCGGTCCAGTTCGCTGGCATGTAATCTTGATTTGAGCCGGTCTGCCACAGTAAACCTTGCGAGATCTTGTCGTCGTACTGAGTGTCGCCGGTACGACTCCGGTAGTCCAGCATGGCAGTCCACAAAGCGCCACCAGTCCACCAGTAATAATCGCCATCAGGTGGCGGGCCGGGCAAGATTCCTGGAATGTCGCCCTTATAGAAGCTCATGAGGTCTCCGGCGACAACGGCCGCAGCTTTTTTGATGGAGTCTAGTGAAGTAGTTAACACCGATTTAGTGATATGGCCCTTATGTCTAGTACTGACCCACATCGTCCACATCTACTGCTAAACCTGCAAGAGCTCCGGGTATGGAAAAGAAGAGCCGAGCGAGCGACGCAGAAGAAAGCCTAGCCATCGTGGAGTATTGTGTTGTAAACGAGTGACGCACGATGGTATCGGTGGCGTTGAAGAACTAAAGCCTCATTTGCATTGTATCAATTGAGTAAGAATAAGCACCACCATATACTTATTTCCGATACGAGGAACTCTAGGAGTGGCCCCTTACTTTTGACTGCTGCCTATTAGTCATATGATACACCGTAAGATCTCACGGCATTCCACGAACCCGGATTGGATCGTTGTTTGGAAAAGCTAAGCCCTCAGCCCTCTTAGACGAAATTGCGAATCCCAAAGGCCCCAGATCCTATACGCTACTTATAGACGGGAATCCATGCGTCAAAATTCCCTTGTCAATTGAGGCTTAGATTGAGGGAACTCCACTTCTTCGACCGCCTTGGCGTTTGAGGGTAACAGTAGCATCTTGCATTCTCAATTAAATCTCGAATGGGAGATTCAGCGGTGATAAGGTGTATAATCAATCATTGATGTACGAGGCAATAGCTACTTATGGTATGCATTGTGCAGCAATAACGGGGCTGCCGGTGTTGCATGGGTTTATGCACGATGACGGAGCACTTTTACGGGTACGTGCATAAAGGAAAGCGGTCAACTAGCTTCACTTGTATCTCCGGCAGAAACGGTCATAGGTCGTCGCTACGGAATCTCCGGTCAAGTCCTTTGTAGAAAACGCAAACCCTCGGATTTACGACTATCGCAAGCCGAAGTTGGGTCTCGGAGCTACAGCGGCATAGATCATGGTGACTATATGTGAGCAAACATGATCTTGCGCAAAGCTCCAGATGACCCAAACCTTGCTCTATATAACACACGCTTCTTGTGACGTAGAATCGCATGGTAATCCAAAATGTCGTTACGACCGTTGCTTCGGGGCACATTGAAATATCATCTTAGCCGACCGCGTCCTCTCTTTCCAACAGCGAGACACTTGAGATTTCTTAACACTGTCCCGCGATGTCCATCCCCGACATGCGAATGCGCCGATACCCCGGAGATGCCAGAAGGTCTCTCCATCGATCATAAAGCGCCACTGAACGGCTTGATTCCGAACTACGCTGAGCATGTCTTGATCTGCACCGGAGAGAAGGACTGGTCGTCGCGCATAGAAGAGGATAACAGCGGCGACAATCTTGCTGCCGACCTGAAGGAACTGATTGGTCGCGGCGGTGTTTATAGCGATGTGAGTTTGCGGTCTCGCTGGCATAGGTGACCTTTGGGCGGCCTACCAAGACGTCGCGCCGCCCATTTTTTATGAGAGAAAATAGCTGACGGTAAGTGCATTATTGAATAGCCCTTTCACAATATTTCCGTCCTCAACTCATCATTTCCGTCTTCCATCTCCCGCCGTCCCGAGGTCCAAAGTACATCAGTTTATCTACTGCCGAGTTTCAAATACGTACCGTTTCTTCCTAGAGTCTCTTTCGATTCCGTGCAGGCATTGGTCAAAGGATATCTACTTCCCGAGAAGCTGCATCCTATGAATGACGGGTTGTCACCTATTCACAAAGACCGTCTACTTAGAAAAGAAGCCTACCAACACCTGTTGCAGGGTGTTCGTGACGTAGACGATGTGGTAGTCCTTATATGTGGACACGGCGGCAGAGATATGCGCTGTGGCGTCTTAGGCCCCGTTCTCCAAGCTGAATTTGAGAGACAGCTGCCTCAAGCGGGGCTCGAGGTGCTGCAAGGGCCTGTTCTTGATGAAAGCGTGTATGCGCCGGCCTTATCGGGCACAGGAGGCGAGGTCTCATCCACGGCAAGGGTGGGCCTCATCAGCCATGTCGGAGGTCACAAGTTCGCCGGCAATGTTATTGTCTACCTGCCACCCACATTCAAGAACAATGCGGCAAATCCTCACCCACTGGCCGGTCACGGCGTTTGGTACGGAAGAATCGAACCAAAACATGTCGAGTGTTTAATCCAAGAGACCATTATCAAGGGTAATATTGTAAAAGACCACTTCCGAGGTGCTATCAAACAAGATAGGGAAATCCTTAGGTTATAGATTAGACATGAAGGCATATTGTACTTTTAAATATGTAGAGACGGTCTCATATTTGAGACGGGAATCTTCATCAGCGAACGAGACTTATCATCTTTTCAAATGATATGTAGAAGAACAAAATTTTCATTTACTTACTAAAACGAAGAAAAGAAGCGCGCATTACTACCGTGTAACAGCTGCTTCATTGTAACAACAGCCAGAAGAGGCGAAATGCTGAAAGACCAGAATTATCGTCAGCTGGTAGAAACTCATTAGGACAATCTATCAGCTGATTGCCAGCTGGAGCGAACTGCTGGCCATCTTCCAAATTTGCACCCAGCGCAACCTCAGCTTGGAGATGCAGGTTCAGAACATAATGAGATGGCTCAGCCGAGTAAAGGGGCCTACCCAGGTTGCTCAATCTCTCCTTTATTATGACAATAGTCTGAAGGTCTTTAGGCAAGCAAGAATAGTTGCTAAACGAGCTGGAGCGTGTTCACAGCTTTTACTCGCAAGACGTGGGCTCTACAGTTCTTCAAGACTCAACATCAATGCATCATCAACTCCTTCTCAGCATATCAGCGCCCCTCAATCTCAACACGCAAAATCTCGGGGTCCACGATGGACACCCCTAGCGTTGATTTTCGTTACCTCTGCTGGCACAGCATATCTGTACCGGCGAAGATCTGAGTCTTCCAATGATGACGTAATCAACACGTCGACGTTCAGCGCCTTCACTATCACAGCAAGGGAGCAGGTTTCGCCCACGGCGTTCATTATTTCACTGCGTCCCGGTGCTTGGGCAAATGAAAAGGGAATTAGGCCTGGACCCGGGGAACAACAAGATGCAGAAGAGGGATATGTGTCAAACCGTATCCAAGACGCCTGGAGCCATGGGCTCTGGTCTGTCGAGATTAAGCAGCCTCAATTACAGATCGCTAGACACTACACACCCTTGCCGCCTGTCCCCACTCCAGCCGGCTCACCTTCCATGGGGGAAAACGGGCCCTCGGGAAATGGACACACAAGCGGTATGCAAGCAATTGACAATGAGACAAGCAGCATACGGAGAGAGAGGGGAGAACAAGCTGACCTCCGAATCTTAATCCGCAAAATGGAGAGTGGCGAGATGTCAACCTACCTCTCGCGGCAGCGCGTGGGGGATACCGTCTGGCTGCGCGGTCCGCACCTTGGATTCGATGTTGCACGCCGATTAGGCAGCGTCGACAATAGCGATCGTAATGATGCTGCCAATGGCGATGCTACTAGCGACCAGAAGAGCGTTGTATTTCTTGCTGGTGGGACAGGCATCGCGCCAGCGCTACAGATTGCGCACAAGCTCTTGAACAATACTTCGTCTAGTAACCGCAAACCATACATCTCGATCCTGTGGGCCAACCGCCGGGGAGCTGACGCTCTTGGTCGTGAACAGCTTCCTTCGTCCCTCGAGCAACCAAACAGCTGGTTTAGATCCTGGGGTTGGAGAGGGAGTGACGCCAGCGTGGATTCGCAAGAAATACAAGCAAAAGCCGTCCAGGAATCGCATTCCTCACTCGCGCTTCAGATCCAAAATCTAAAGCGACAACACGGCCCGCACTTCCAGATCTCGTATTTTGTCGACGATGAAGGCTCGTTCATTAAGGCACACGATATCAAAGCTGCGTTGACTGCTACCACTTCCTCAACTAAATCAATCGTGCAGCGATCTTCATCACTTTCTGCCGACAGAGATAAGAACTGCACGTGGCACTCTGCGCTTGCAGTCGAACAGCTACCCGATGATAATGACGCTGCACGTTCTTCGTCCTCTTCAGGTGCTACACACGCCTGTACCTGCACTCCCAGGACAAAAGAAGTTGAAGCAGCTGTAGCGCGCCCAGGCGTGAACCTCTTGTGTGTGTCTGGCCCGGATGGCTTCATTGAGGCATACGCAGGCGCGAAGCGGTGGCACGAGGGTCACGAGATGCAAGGCCCCGTGCGTGGACTATTGGGTAATATGAAGAGAGAGAAGCCGAATACTATGGATGAGTGGTTGGTATTAAAGTTGTAACAAATGGACGGCGTGTAAGAATACGTGTTCTATTACATTTGTATTATCAGCAATTTAGCGCTATATTATAGCGTGTGAACTACTTGAGAAGATAGTGCGGCTGCCCAACATATGATAGATACCTAATGAGCAAAGCAGAAAGGAACTCTACCACTAACACGGTTTTAAGAGTATGTTACAGCACCGATGCTTAGGATGCAGATTTGCCGCCAGTCAAGCAGTGATGGTATTTTCTACATAAAAGTAATAAGCTTCCGTCAATTTTCGTAGAGTGTGTATCTGGTTATAAACAGGACAGCTCCCAGCTTGCAAGATCCCGAAAGATGTAATCCCGCCGACCATCGATTATGAGTAGCTTGCTAGTTAGGCTAGTTGTCTAATACAAGCCCACGCAGATGTCTCCGCGAACCCTGGCCGTCAGATGCACTTCGGCTTCTAGATCTAGCTTGATACCAACTAAAAGCGCAGCCGCCTTCTGGTTGCCATGCTCGTCTGTCGCACCCCTGAGAAGTTGACCTGCATGAGAATTAGTTGTTAGTCTCAATATGGCGTGAGACTATAGCACTTGCCGGCTGGTTGAGATAGGCCGGATGAAGTGGGCAGTTGCGGAAGAGCCTGGGCAAGCTGGTTTTGAGCACGACGGCCGCCTCGGGCTTGACCATCGGAGTCTGAATCGCTGTTATAGACGGCGTTGTTCTTCATTGGAATAGCGGAGGGGCTGCGGTGATGTTAGGACATGCTCATACAGATCTGCCAACTGCTGGCTACCACTTACGCAGTCTGGGTGGCCATTTTATGAGGTCCTTGGGAGGATAGGTTGAAACGAACTCGTTATATCGATCGTACAAGAGAAATATTAGATATTATGATCGTAGAATTTTATATTGTCCTGCAATTATTTGAGTTCAGGCCGGCTGAAAGATTTAGAAATGAGTTGCTGGGGCGAGATGCTGAGAGCTAATTCAGTTACCCAAGTGCAGAACCTGTCAACTATAAATCATTGACGATTCCAAGGATAACCCCTAGGCTGAATATTATGCCATTTGCCAGAATTTCGATATCATAGCTCCAGTATACTCGTAAAGTTCGTCTGCGACATGAAAGGAATGCTTCGCACACAGATGCGACGCGCTCGTTCGATATGGGACGATGCGCATGACAAGAAATTCCTGATGGGGCATTAATACGCTGATATCAAGAATGTTTCATTAATGAATGTTCCTAACTTTCCGGGGATGTGGTCGCTCGACGATCAAAGCGCAGAGTCTCAAACACCAAGGGTGCCTATAAACCCCTGTCTCGGTTTAGCCACCCCGGAATCTGATCTGAGGATGGCATGATCCGTCGGAAAATATTGAGTCTAGAATGTAACGGTAGCTGAATTCTGTCTTCAGCACAATACCATGGGTCTGCCACAGCTTGGCTAGTGTAACTTATGATCTAGCTTCATGAATTTCCACCAAGTTATGTTGTTGGGCCAGTGGTTATCAACGAGCGTGATTCATACCGACATAGTGCCAGACATTGTTTTCCTTTAGATTGCTTTTCTTCTCCGAGTTTTCGGTTTATCTTACTCGTAATCGGGCTTATTTCTATGTCTTCTGATAATTGTACTTCACAAGATTCCGCGTTTCACGGCAGCACTATTCGCGAGGTCCTGGAGGAAGCATTTCGTAAAAAGGATCTACAAGAGGCTCTGAGAGAAAGGTGTCGTGGGAAAAATTCCCAAGAAGTGCTCGAAGAAGTCGTTATGGCAGTGCCAATGCTTTTGGCATTGACCATATGTCCAGCCCTGCTAGGGACGCAGGAGGCAATTCGCCAGAGTCAGTCCAAGAACAAGCGCGAAGAGCACCGCGCACGTCGATGCAATTTAGCAGTTTCTTGCGTAAAACAATCCATTCGAAGTCGGGACATCAACGGGAAGCTGGTCGTCTTAAAAGACAATAAGGTGAGAATCTTTCGGGCGACAGATAAGGCGCAAAACTGATGTGATAAAATTCTAGCTTTGGATCAATACTACACCACCAGCATCTCATGATGAGTACCCAGAAACCATCGATAGCGGATACCCCTTTTCTGGTTATTTCTTACCGTACCCCGATACGCAATACGAGGGCTTGGTTAGCACCATCAGTGATGAGCCTCCTATGCTCAATTGGATATATGTCGACAAAAATACCTATGAAGTCAAGTACGGTGTTCGAGCTGATGCACAAGAGCATATAACAGGGCCGTTCGATTGCACGCGGCAGGACCGGCGCATGACCTTGGAAGGTTGGGAAGGCTTCGTCGCAGTAGAAGAGTTTCCTGGTGTTTGGGCTCTGTACTTTGATCGCGATGATGATGGTTTAGTCACAAAAATCCCAATGGGCACCAGAGTTCTCGAAGTAGAACTGACCCGGCGAGAAAAGAAAGAGCGCAAGCCTGAGCCTGATCCAAATCAAGCACAGACATTAGACCAAATGATGAAAACGCACAAAGAGCAGTCGCAGAAGCAAGAAGAAGAGGCAAATGGATTTCTGCGCGATGAGAAGCAGGGCCAAAAACACGAGCAGACACCATCTTTACACCATGAACCCGCGGCAAATGGTACTCAAGAGCTAAGTCCAGGAGGTGCCGAAATTTCTAGTGCCCGACTCGGTATGAATAAGCTCCAGCTCAAGACCAATGCAGCAGCAAACATTCAAAGTGAACCTCATGCGGCTGCGACGGCGGTATCACCTAGCATTACCACAGATAGCCTTTCTTTTTGGTCTGCAGAAAAGGCGACAGCAGTCACTGGCGAAACAGCTTCAGTTACTGAGGCAAGTTTTATCGAAACGAACCGGGGAGTTAATGGCGTAGCGGAGGATTCGGAGCAATCCAAATATAGGAAGCCATATGTAGAAGATGGTCCTGGTGATGAGTTGGCAGGTGACACTTGAGTTCGATGAGAAGATTATATAATTCAAACAACGAAAAAGCCTTTAGACCATACTGTAGAATAATTCGCGTTATTTTTTTTCGTCGTGCTGTCGTTAAACCTAGCCCTTCCTCACTAAGATCCAGTCGAATTCCAGCACCAATGCAGGATTTAATTAAATGATAGTGATAGCAGTAATTTCATGGGAATTTCCAACCTTCTAGACTATCTTCTAAGCGAAGCTGACATTTTTCGAGATCTCGCAAAATCAGATGCAGATACTGTATGGAATCTGGGCTCATATCAGCTGTTGGCAGGCTACGGGGTGTTTCACATCCCCCCCTGGGACATCCACATTTCATGCATTACATATCCCACAATGACAACAGTAGTCGGAGATCACCGTCGCAGCTGTCTCCCAAATTCGATTGCAGCGCGCAATTGACCTAGCGGCGCATTCCAAGATTCTCGCTGATTTTCTCATCTGCAGGACTAGTTGACCTCCTTGGAAGATTCTATATCCCTCAGTGATCTTAGTTTGCAATGAGGAAAAGCTGATATGCTCAGTTGGAAACAAGATGCTTGAAGAAGTCCTAAGCTCTGTGGTAACTGACGTCGATGGCCATGAAGAGGTCGCAGAGCTTGTCGTAACGGCTCTTGGTACATCTGGCGCACACTATATATGCTGGAAGACATATTCTGGAGAATACAAGCAACGTCAGTTAGAACAATAAGATAATCTCCTGCAATTGGTTTAACTCACTCGTGTTGCAGGATCATACGGACTACCTAAGCTACTAGAAGAATGGCTTTTCCCAATAGACGGTACCACGAGGGATTTTGCGACACTCCAAGTGATACTACTCGGAAACGACGCGTTTCGGGCTTCTGACAAGAACGGCGAAATAAGAAATGACGAACCGGGCTCTCTACAACAGCTGCGAAGAGCACTTACATTCAATGACGAAAACCTGTTGTCTGCACATCAACGGCACTTGAGCAGAGGCAGAGATTTTGTACAGAATATGGAACGTCCACGCTCCAGTACGCTTCCTGCAACTCTGTCTAGAGAAAGCAGCCTGGCAGGGACTCAATTAAGGCCGTTACTAAGCCATGCTCGAGCGCTTTCCGTAGAGAAGCCTCGGCTTAGGACAGCTATCCCGGTTACCGTCCGGCAGCAACGAAGAAGGTCACCATTGCGGCCACGAAGTATTGATTTTTCCGTAGAAGGTGATCTGGCTGTACTCGAAGAGCACCTAAGTCCGCAACCCAGTAGCACCTTACCGAACGCTTTCGCTTCGCAACACCACCTTGGGAAGCATAATAGCATCTGTGAGTGCCACGAGAAAGTTATGATGAAAACGAGACAGCAGACGCCAACCGCTCGGTATTTACCGACTTACACGGACGCTAGCGTACAAACCGAACCAGAGTCAGTGACAGGTCTAGTAGCAGAAACTGTGCACTACGAACACAAATATCACCACAACAGCCGCGAGACCCAACGGGACTCCCGGGCGACTCCCGCCTTATTATCAAACTCAAACACGAAATTCCCTGCTAACAACCAGCGGTCGGGCCTCAGCGCAAATATTACGAGGCCAGACTCGGGCTTTTTCGAGCCTAGCTGGGACTTACCTCCGCCAAATGTTGCCAATCCAATTGCGATGGGGAAAATGCAGGACTACTTCCGTTCCACGACCTATGTTCTGGGGGCAGCATTATATTCTTGATGACACAGTCGATTTAGCATTACAGGGTTATGTTGACTTATTAGTATTGAGCTTTTGTAAACATAAACTAAGATTTGTTCAACATGTAAACACCTAATTATACCAACAGGCTATAGTTATCCTAGCACTTACATGACCGAGATATGTCTCTGGTAAACGCGACATAAGTCATAAGTGAATATTAGGAAGGGGTTGGCCTCCGACTGAACGCAAACCCATGAACATGCCTTTGCCGTCTCCAGGATGCCCCTTTGATGAAATCCACTAGAAAGAGGAGCGTAGCAATTACGCACAGTCCACCCATCAATGTAAAAGTACCGCCAATGCCAAGCGAATCAATGCAGTTCTGTAGAAAAGCAACAATAATAGCTGCGAATGTACATCGCACAATATTGCTGGCAGCTTGAGCTGCTGATGGATTATGATGGTTCTTATCTACTAACAGAGTGTTGTAAATCTTCCATAGTTAACTATTGAACCTCAAGACAAAGAAGGGGTGGGGGGGTATTTACACTGAAATCTAATTGCATAACTAATCCAGCAATAAACTGAAGGATCAGAGGGATGGAGATGTGCTGCAGTATAACGTTAGTATATTCAATTATGAATGCGTTAATGTTCTAACTGACCTGATGATAATGTAAGACCCAGCCAAAACTCACAACCGAGGCAGCTGTAAGGATCATCGGTATCCATATGACATTGAGTCGAGCCTTTTCGACCGGGAAACAATCTAGGTCATCGCCAGTATATTTATCTGTGCTCAAACCCCGTTTTACTCTTGCATCTCGGTACGCTCTGTCTAACAATGGACCCGAAAAAAAGGTTGATACTGTTCCTCCAAGGCCGAATGGCAGATAGATCAGACCTGCTTGCCATTGATCAAGCTTGTAGATTTCAATACACAAAACAGACAAAGAGGCGTTTAGGCTTGTATAGACTGCGTAAAGTAGGCCACAAGCTAAAATTATCGTTGCGTTGTCCTTGTAAGTTATGATAAGCAGAGAATTGAGCGGATTGGGGGTTCGACGGCGGTGGTGGGTGGTGGTGGTATCAGGTTGCTCCCAGTGGCACATAAAAGATCGAAATGGTAGTTGAAGGAACTTCGGTGGTGCGATCGATCCGTTGCCTACGACACTTCTTGTAGTTTCAGGTAAGAAAACAACAACTATTACCCAACAGACACCGGCTGCTATGGCCAGGAACCAGAATATCCAGGTCCAGCCTTTGGCGTATGTCAAGCACCCTCCGAGGATGGGTCCAATGCTGGGTGCAATCGTGATACAACTCGGTGTTAGTCGAAGCTGGCCGGCTTGGATTGTGCAGGTGGCTACTCACGCAAATGACACTGCACTAGCGAAAGATCCTCGCTCTGCAGGGGATGCTATGTCAGTGATGACGCCGTAGGCAAGGGAGAAAGTTCCTGAGGTAGTCAGTACAAGACCAGGCGAGGTATAGTATGAATTAGAATTTCACCAGAAATAGCTAGTGCTTGGAGAACTCGAAGCCCCAGCAGCGCATGGAAGGACTTTGCAAGCGCGATTGCAATATTGGCTCCGATATAAACAACTAAAGTGACCATATACACAGGCCGCCGCCCAAGAATGTCAGCGGTATCGCCAACCAGCGTCGGCGCTACCGTCGCCACCGCCATGTACGTCGTGATAGTCAGATTGATGTCATCAATCGAAACAGACAATCCTTCCGAGAGAGCATGCAAGGCTGGATAGTAAATAAAGCTGCTCAAGGTCGAAAACCAAGCTGCATAGGAAACGAGGGCTACAATGCACCACTTTTCCGTCCTGGTGAAGGCTGAGTATGGTTCGGGGGGGCTGTCGTTCACCCTATCGTCCAATACGGTATCACTCTTTGCCATTTTCAACTTGTCTCATAAACAGAATTAATCAGGATATTTAGAAAACATACTCGAGGAAATGATCCAATTGTAGAATATAAGTTGACAGTCAGGCGCATGTTATAGCACTAATAACCCATTCCTGTCTAGATGTTGAACCCCGCAGAGCATTAAATGTGATTGCATCGTATAATTAAAACCAAGGCCCACCTCAATACTACAGATCGGCGTCAACGATATCGGACAGAAACGAGGGGTTGGAACGAGCACTATGGGTACAATTACGACTCCCACCTTGTTCAGAACTGTCTATTGAAATGTATGGCATCATGATATGTAGACTTCGCTATAACTATGCAAAACCAGTTTTGTGTATCTCTTTCTCAATCTATTCACCTATCAAGTCACAATAGGCGTGTTAATATTACTTCGAGTAGTTTTGCTCTAGAGAAGATTACAAGACACCCAATTAGATAGCGGACAGGTAGTCGAGGAACTTAATTACTATGTTGTATCCTAGAACTTATTATACTTCGAGCGGACGGTTCCATTTAGTATAAGTCTTGAGAACCCAGAAAAATAATCCGAGATAGACGAAGGCAGGTTACAAGCTGTACATTAGCTACATCTAATCATAATGAGATCTTCGGTTTACATTATGTTTATCACAGCTTTCCATTACTAAACTGGAAATACAGTAAGAATACATAACAAAACTACTCGGGAACTTAACGTAACGTGATATATGTTATTCAAGGCCTAGATTTATATTGATATTGATGACAGCGCTAAGGTATCTACAGCGCCGTTATTTTGTCTAGTTCTTATGCCAGCTTTGCAACTATCGTTAAGCCGTAAGATCCTGTCCTTCATATGAATGAGGCGGTCCCTCCTTAATAGATGAGTAATCATATTCGTTTTCTGGCTGGAAGTTGCCAATACGCCGTTGAGGTACGGAGTAAGTGCCTATGAAAGTTCGAGGATAGTTCTAATATTGAGATTTGGAATGATAGGAACTTGGGCGTCAAATCAAATATATGGGAGTATTTCCTTTTTCTGAGCGGTTTTACACTGCTCGATGTATCCCCACATGTGCACGAGTAAAAGTGGGAGATCGTGCGTCGTAGAATAGTGGGTGGTCGGTCGCATTTGCTGTCCCATGGACGGAAACCCTTATAAGGCATGGCAAGCTTTTTATCGTTTACAGCTTTTCTTTCCGAACAGCTATCCATACAGCCTCGCCTCTCGCAAATTCTATACCGTCACCATTTTTGATTGTATACCCCAAGAATAACTTTCTCCCCTCCTTTCCATTTAGAGTCGCCGTTGCTATCACTACCTCTGGGGTGATTAAAGGCTTAATTAATTTGATGTTCATGCTGGCAGTGAAGATAGCGCTCTCGCGCAGGTTCACAATGTTCTCTGATAGCGGTACACCTCTATCCCGCGCCTCATTTTGCACCTCATTTTCCATGAAGATGAGGTTACCCATTACCTCGTCGAATAAAGAGGCGATGAGGCCACCATGCGCCGTCGCATTGAACCCATTAACTCCTGGGCGCAGATCAATAAGCAGCGACGCGGTGTTGATAAAAAATCGGGGTCCTTGTCTGGCTGATGGGGAGGATGGTGATGTAAGATTCTCTTTTGCCGAATCTGAGAATGGAGACTGGTAGAAACCGATGTACTCCGGAACAGCGTCGGTTGTCTTGAGAGTTGTCTTGAAAAACTGATCTTGTGATGGTAAATGGCCGTCTGGGCCTGCAGGCAAACGAGCCGAGGGCGTAAATATGATGACTCCAGGTTTCTGGAGAAGTGCAGCGCACCACGGAATAGACTCAAATGAGTGCATATTATTGGCCACCGGTCATTTAATAATTGTCGCTATTCTTCAAGCTCGTCAAGAATAAGCCAGGTTCATAGCCGGACGACATTCAACATCCCTTTTGACCTTTCCGATGGACTGTGACGGCTGTCACCCCGTTTGCAGCTGTCGCGGGTTGACCAGACCGTCAGGAGGTGGGGCTATTGTGAATGGAATACCTACCAAGGTATTGAAGTACCCCGCTAGTACACGCCTATATATTTTTGTACTGCAACTGCTAGACAAGTAGTTCCTTTCAATCTTCATCTTACTTATTTCGTGGGGAATATACGGTATATTTGGTCTCTAAAATATTTGCTAACTTCCGGGCCGAAACATGAACCACATGTTGTCACCTAACAATCCACCTATTATGGAAGATGAAGGACCTGTCGAATTACAGCCAGCCGTCTGGACGAAGTACTACCCATCGAGGATGAACCATCAGCCGCGGCTGATGTATCCATTAAGTACAGCCTAGCCATCTAAGACGAATTACCCGCCCAAGAAGAACCAACGTGGCCACTGAAGATGATGCTGCGACTCTCCTCGGCTCACCTGAGACTGGCGTCCCCTTATTTTAAGAAATACTTCTCTAACAACTGAACAGGAGCCTCTATCGATTATGATGGTCTTCGGCATCTTAGTGTCGAGGACTGGGACGAAGAAGCTTTGCTTATCTTGATGAGGATAATATGTGGCCGTAATCGGCTTGTGCCCAGAGTGATAGATCTGGAGAGGCCCACGAAGATTACCGTTCTTATAGCGCAGCAGGCTTCTACTATGCCTTGTATTCAGGACTGGCTTAATTCTGCGTTGGCTAACGCGCTCTTTGTATACTCGATGAAACAAAGGGTACCGGGTAGTAATCCAATGCACACTTCGCTTGTCGAGCCGATGGCAGTTGGCAACGACATCCTAAAAGGAGTGGTCGCGTATCATATACACAGCTAGCCCAGGGAGGTTTAAAATGGTAGATACATACCTATTATAGCATTGATGATATAACATAGAGTACTGGTAGCCTATCACGTCTCATGTCCCAAGGGAGGCTTGGGAATCTATCATGTAGATACCCTCCTGACGTAAAACAATATCAATCAATCAATCATCACATCTAGGGCCTCAATAGGGGAATTGGCTTGCCTTCAGATAGATAGACAGTATACCGGCCATTCGCCTATAGGCTACCTACCTAGCTGAGAACCTGGCGTAATTAGTATAGGAACTAGTGTCAACATTCTCTAAGATCGAGGCATTGTCTTCATTTCTGGTGACCATCGTAGTATATGCATCTATGATGGAAACAACCTTGCAGGTAGCAATTTACGCTGGTTGGTAAGTTCTGCATCTGGACCGAATTTTTCTATAGGCATCTGCGTTTCCGCCAATAAGTCAGTTTGAATGTAGAGAGTAAAGATGACTAATGTTAACACTCAAAATATCTTACCTTGCAGCAATGTCTGTGCGATAAAACATGCCGTCAAACCGTATTGACTTGACTCCGGCATAAGCAGTGGAGACAGCTTCTTGTAGGGTTGAGCCAGTCGCGGAAACAGAGAAGACGCGGCCCCCGGCAACAACAAGCCGTCCGTCGACGTAAGTGGTCCCTGCGTGGAAGACTTGCACATCTTGGGCGGAGAAGCATCAGCAAGATTGAAGAACGACACTCGTGAAGGCGCTTACCTTTTGGAGGAGGGTCTAGGGCGATGCCTCCCCCCTTGCTGTAGTCCAGCGGGTACCCGCATACTGCCACAGTGACGTTACATACGAACTCCGAAGACACGTTGATGGTGGCATTTGCGAGACTTCCGTTGGTGCAGGAGAGGAGGACCTGTACGAGATCTGTGTCTTTGAGGAGTAGCATCAACGCTTGCGTTTCCGGATCACCAAACCGGGCGTTGTACTCGATCACCTTGGGGCCGGAAGAAGTGAGCATGATCCCAGTGAACAACATGCCAACAAATTGACGTCCGTCTGCCTCAAGCCCGCGAAAGGTCGGCTGCAACACCAATCTCTCAATCTCCTCTATGTCGGCAGCACTGACAAACGGTACAGGTGCATAGACCCCCATGCCGCCGGTGTTAGGCCCCTGGTTGCCATCGTACGCGCGCTTGTGGTCTTGGGCTGCTGGAAGAGTCCGCGTCGTCTTGCCATCGCTAAACGTTAAGACGCTTATCTCGTCTCCATCCATATACTCTTCAATGACGACAGAATCACCTGCTGATCCAAATTTGCCACGTACCATAATCTCCTCTAGAGCGCGCTGTGCAGCTTCTTTGTCCACTGGAAGAATTACCCCTTTCCTGCCGCCAAGCCATCAACTTTGATTACCACGTGGTGGTCGAGGCTCTCCAGGTATGTCTTTGCTTCAACATAGCTGTCAAACGCTCCATAGGCAGCAGTGGGAATGCTATGTCTTCCCATAAAGCTTTTGGCGAAGGCCTTGGAACCTTCTAGCTCGGCAGCCTCTTTACTTGGCGCGAAGCAAGGGATACCACCTATGAGATTGTGTTTAGTAAAGGTAGTCGTGAATGGGCAACGTGCGAAGTAAACTAACTACCTCGGAAGTAGCCCTCGATGCCATCCACAACTGCTTGGTCTGGCCCGGCGACCACAAGGCTAATTTCCAAAAGCTGCGCGAGCATGAGTAGACGAGGATAATCGTCGGCAGCCGTATTGCTAATATTAGATACGGAATCGCCAAGACGCTCTGTACCGCCATTCCCGGGGACCACATAGATGTGATCAACGAGAGGGGACTGGCTGAGTTTCCAGGCTAGCGCGTGCTCACGCCCACCGCCGCCCACTAATAGGATCTTCAGCGATGTCTGGGCCATCCTAACTAGTACGCAGATGATAACCCTCAATCGTGCTTTGACAGAGAGCAGTCGAAGGAGTGCATTTGGCAGAGAAAAGATTTGTCCAATTCGTATGAACTTCACCGTACATGTATGATCTTGTTCACAGGCGGAATAAACTATGACAACACAAAGCTTTTATTCGTAGGTGAAACTTTTGCTTGTGCACCCTAGTTTTCTTATTGGGGCACCCTTCGGACTGATACAGTTTGTTGACAAGTCTGACAGCCGCCATAGCTGCGCAGCCAGCCTGCAGCTCTGCAATAGTTTTAACATTCGTTTTCAACACTTTCAGCTAATACCATTCGCTAACACCTATCACTAACAACTACCTTTTTTACTCATTTATTTATTTTTTGTAATTCCAATCAAAGGCCCAAATATAGCAAAAATGCAGAGAAATTGACTCCGATTAATTAGATAAGTGACTAATATGTTAAATTCACTTTAATAGCTTGAAATAGTAATAATATATATTTAACAGCATAGGCGTTGCCAGTCAAAAGTGGTCAGTCAAGTAAGGGCTATCAGACTTTGTCAACAGACCGTATCGGTCCGAAGGGGCCCCAATAAGATAACCATGGTGCCCCATGGCATTTCTCTATATTATATCGTCTGTGGACCACTACCCGAGCCGATTAGATAAGCGTGACAATCCACGAGATTTCTCAGGCTCGAAGACGGAGATGAGCTCCAACACATCCATGTTGGGGTCAGTAATCTTGGTAGGGGTTATAGGGGTAGTTATCGAGGTTATTCATATGGAAGTCAAAAGTCCAAATGGATATTAAATGCCCGGGTTATGTGCTTCTAGTGGCCAGTGATCAGCCAATCAGGCGCGTCAGATGACTTACACGATTTAGGAAGGCGAAAAAGCTGGTTGACCCCTATAATAAACTTGGAACACAGGCAGGGCCGATTTGGATCAATCAATGCTGAATTTCCGAATAAACGTATTTGCCCTTACTCGTCCTTTGTTTCGACAACTCACACACATAGGAGAAGAGTCGCGCGTTGTTCCGTGACGATTGAAAGCGATGCGACCCCTAAGCTTCATCGCCGGCGTCATAGCCGCATCGGTAACTCCGGCGCTTGCCGCGCCGGTGGTGGCATCCAACATAGCTGCGCGCGCTACGGCCGGGTGCGGCAAGTTTCACTTGCCCGGCATCACGACGTATCATGGCTTGACGAGCAGCGGACGCTCCCGAAGTTATTCGGTTCATGTGCCGAGCGCCTACGACAGCTCAAAGCCGTACCCGCTCGTGCTCGGTTTCCATGGGTCGAGCAGCATCGGACTGTTCTTTGAGGTGGACACGAAGTTGAGCGAAAGCCGCTTCAGCGCGAATGCATGTTCTACCCTAGTGTCTTGAAACTCAGAAAATTGGGGCAAGTGAAGATTAACAAGCCATTACAGAAGATTATGGTGTACCCGGATGGTGTTGGCGTGAGTTCATTTAAAAAAATCGAGATACAGACCGGAGCTGACCCGTATCCAGGGTGCATGGGCTGGAGCAAACTATTCTCAGGTCTCCGTTACTGAAGACTTGCAGTTTGTTACTGACTTGCTGACTGAGCTGCGGGCTGACTACTGCGTTGACGACGCCCGTATCTACGCGACTGGGTAATAATACCACATCTCTTACCTATGACAGGGGCGGAGTGTTTGCTGTTCTCTTTCCTAGCTGAAGAAAGCTATTTAGCTCACCGTGACTAATCTGACCACCCCAGTATTTCAAACGGTGGCGGCTTCGTCAACACGATTGCATGCAGTGCTGTTGGCGGGGAATTTGCAGCTTTCGCCCCTGCGTCCGGAGCCTACTACACTGACAATGCGGGTGTGACAGGTGGATGCAGCCCTGCCCGCAGTCCACTGCCCATCCTTGAGGTCCACGGCGGGATTGACGCTAGTGTGCATTACGACGGTGGTGAGGGCGAGGGTGGTATTGAGCCCGCGATTCCGACGTGGTTGGGTTGGTGGGCGGAGCGGAATTCTTGTGCATCGTCGAACGTAGAGGACAGCTTTGATGGCGATGTGCATCATACAACATGGACGTGTGCAGGTGGCGTCGAGGGAATGTTGCAGCACTGGAAGGTGGACGATATGGGTAAATTATATCTCTATCCCCTGCTTCCCACGGAGTTTCGTGCTTCAGATTTTGGACTAACGTCGCTCGGCAGGCCACTGCTGGGCTTCCACGGAAATCAACTTCTCTCAGATCTCGGTACTAGAGGGCCCAACCCATATCCAGGCATCGCAGATCATTATGGATTTCTTCGATCAATTCACGAAGCCGTAATGCGGACACAATCGCAAGCATGAGGATAGTGGGTTTGAACTTTTATACGTAATATGACATAGTAAGGCCAAATTTAATCTACATTCAGGCAGATGGCTATTTCATTAGTACTGCAAGACTAGTGGGATAGTCAAAGCGACAATAGAGTGTCCAGAAATGTACCTTTAAAAGCAGCCCACCAGACGGTTCAACTCGAATATGCTGTCCAAAAGCTTTTATTCATGCGGATAGTGCCGGAACCCGGATGCAGAACGGCCTAACAATAATTAGAGTGAGTTCTGCCGCGCCGAATAAGTCAGGGTCTATTGTTAGATATGTGTGTCTCAAAGTGATTAGTAGGTAGCTAGAGAGCCTTATGTAGGGGTCAAGTCTCAATGCGTTTTGATTCTTGTTCTTCCTAAGTCTACACTGGAAACCTACATCCCTTATATCCCATGAAACCACTATTGAAGTGTTCTGGACGAGCGGGGAGATGGACAGTGTAAAATACAACGCTGAAATTCATGACTCGAAAGGAATGACAGCGGGAAGCCAGCACAGTAAGAGTGACCTGCGCGAAACAGCTCGAAGAACAACACCTCGACAAATACGAGAGTGATTATGGGGAAAATGCTGTATCCATGACTATTTCACTAATTGAGGGGTTTTCTCGTGCACATAGGGCTTTGCTACTTCGATGATCCAGATACTGGCTGCGATCCACCCAGTGGAGAACTCCCGTGACCTTAAGCGGAAAAACCCTTAGGTTGTCAAATGCAAACGAGGGTTGTTAAGCTCGATGGCCGTATTATCAAGGAGCTAAATAGCAATAAAACGTCTCCTATGCCAAATTATCATGGCCTCCATCAATCACCTAATTCAAACGTGAACGCGCCAGGAGGAAAACCATCAATGACCTCGCCAAACTTTCTCCTCTAACCCCGAAATAAGCTTCTAATAAAGCAACACACGAGTCTTCGAGGTTTGAGACTCCGAGAACACACGTAAGAAATGCCAATCATGCCCGTTTATAAGGTAAGATACCAAAGTAATCATCCCAGATCGCAGTGATCATAAGTGCGCATCGTACGTCTACAGTCATATCGTCCCCTGGCTCGGCCTTCATTGCTTCAAGTCTATTCTTCCACAGTAGGAACCGCTCCCGTGAAAATGCCGTAGCGGGATCGATCCCGGCCTCGCGTGCGAGTGGGCCAACTGACTGTTGCCCATCCAAAGCCCACGAAAAATCAATATATGTTGAACCGTCGAGGCACTGTCGGAGGAGTTCCTCTCCTGCATAGCGGAGCCAAATCTCCACAAGGGCCAGGCGTTCGCCACTGTTGTCAAACCCAGAAGGCGACGACGATGGGGATAATGGGATCGGTGGTGTCTCGAGAGCCTGCTTCATGATCTCCAAGCCACACTGGCTAAAAGAATGACCACAAACTCTTGATCCTGCTAGCCGGGCGATGGCTGCTGTCAGATTACAACGTTGAGTGAATGAAGCTGACGGTTCCATAAGCTTCTTCCACGCATCCCGGACGTCCTGGACCAGGAACGGCATATCGACCCAGATACGCCCCTGGGAGGTCTCGGCTACCTGGCCTTCAGCTTTCAGCGGCGTAGGCTCCTCTTCTATGAGCTCGCTGGCGCCAATGGCGGTCTCCTGCTTCGTCATCCTCTGCAAGACTCCACGGCCTTGCGCACACGAAATAATACGAAGCAGCGTATCTTGTGCAGGGTGGTGAACCTCAGTATTCTGCGCCGCTACGGTGAACATATACCATATGTCGCGTATTTCGACTTCAAATAACTCGATCGGGAGAGCAGTTGCGATGTACCTGCGGCTCATAACACGGATGCCGCTCTCCATGGTCTTCCACACCGTGTTGTCGTTACCGCCGCGGGTGGCTTCGGGCTCTAACATGTCCCTGCGTACGGTCTCACTCACTCGCTTGTAGCTAGCGAGGGCTCGTTGAAGGCCTGCTTCATCCATGGATTGGGGTGATAGTTGGGCGTGGGATGAGAGGCAGGTTCCCGCCACTTGACAGTCAAGAGAAGATGAACAAGTAATTTGTAACCTAGCTCGACCGTTGTTTTTGGCTATAATAACCAAAATCTCGAGTTGTAGAAGCTGGAGAGGCTTAATGGGCGGGAAATCGTTCTACTTATACACGACTTTGCCTACCAAAGCGTGACATGAAAGTGAACGAACAGCGCTCGGTAGCTCAAGGCTACCAGGGCTGTCAACCACCTTGCAACCCCCCTTGGCAACCCCCTGCAACATGACCAGGATCTACGCCAGAAATCCCGGTTCGCACGGCGATATTGTCTGTTGCCTTCGGTTTAAAGGCACTAAAGCAAGCAAACTCATAGGGACGGAAAGATGTCCACGAGTGGCGAGTCGTAGGTTAATGGTGGTGTTATTGGATGGCAGTTCGAAAATGACTCTTTTAGATCTAGACGATTGCCAGGGTATACATACCCTGGCAAGGGTTGATGCGGGGTCTTGCATCAACCCCTGTCGGCACAGGTGCACCCTGGCGTCTCCACTCAATGCCCCACCCCGGGGTGCCGGGGCTTAAGTAGTGTAGTCTGGTTAGCATTGGTGATCCACCTTGCAGGAATCTATAAGCTCATTGATAGCTCCAGATTTCAACAACGTAAAGTGGCAGTGGATGAGAACATTGAAGCTTGTAAGGATTCCTATTAAAGTAATAATTCATTAAGTATTACTCTACTATTTTAATTTTTGATTTTTCATAGTTTCCTTCCACCTCAGATGTATCTTCTATTAAGGTCTGCTGCATTAAGAGTATTGTGGCCTATCATGACAGCTAGGTCATATAATCTGACCAGTGCTCCCCAAATTACACCATGACACTGATCATGGCCTATCTCGTATACGACAGCACACTTACATAGGCATATAGGTATAGCATATACTTATTGCGCCGTAGATACCCAATGATTTACGGCAGCTCCTAGAACCAAGGTCATGACAGCGAGTATACAAGAGACTCAAACAATGGACAAGGGGCCATAGCCCATGGAGATGTCCTGCTCTTGAGTGGCGAAGGAGTAGTCTGGCTAAACTAACGGGAAAGCAAGCTCAAACCAGCGCCTATCAATTGCGATTTTGTACTAACTAGACTCGAACTAGCTGGCAGTTCTTCTACTGGATTCAAATGACATGAACGACTTAGTGCACTCTATCCTATTTAATCTGCTTAGTGCAACATAACGAATAAGAGATGTCTGCCTTCCATATCGGAAAAAACAACGAGCTCTACTGTAAGTTGATTCAGGAGACTAGCAAGAAGGTATAGCAGAAAAGTGATATTGCGGTCGAGGTGGTGTGAGAGAAGGCTATCCAGGGCCCGGCACTGGAAGTGGGCTAATAACCTCCAGGTGGACCGACTAGGTGAGTCCCCGCAACATGAGTACTGTCTATGGTCGCGAGTGCCGGGACAAAGCCGCACTGCGTCGTGGGACAATCCCATGACAAAGTAGTAGTACGTGCGAAGAAGCTACCGGGAGGTAGTGAGTCATCTTGTATGACAGGCGGTGGGCGCCCAAAGCGACAGGTTGCTGGGTGGAGAGTGTGGTCTCGAAATGAGGCATGACTGCACAGGCGAGACGGCGACAGAAAATATTAGTGAGGCCATTTGCCCTTACAACCAGTCATCACCGTATTGTATTTGAAGCGTCTTACAAGCAGAATCAACGATTCCGGTATTTTTATCAATTAAATTTAATATACAAAGGTTCCGTGAGTGTATGATTAGTAGGAAAAGAAGTTATTTAGTCAAAGTGGTAGTTTTTGACTATTAATGGAAGATAAGGTGACATACGGTCGCTGGTTGTTTTGGGGCCAGGGGGATAGCCTCACTGTTTCTCTCGCCGCTTTGACAGGTAAGTAATCCAAATATTCTAAATAATGATGCCTCGATAGCAAACCCGATCCTTCTTCTGCAGAAGATCTAGCGTTAATAGCTTAATAAGCAGTACTTTGTAGCACTATAGAATCATCAAATGATTTTTTTTTACAGGAAAAAAAAAAAAAAGCTTCATTAGAAGTGTAAAAAGAAAGAAACTATCCCTAATCGTTTCGGTGCAACTAGACCTAGCAAGAGTAATAGAGCTTAAAGTATATTGTTATTTATCTTTCTGTTCATTTCTCCCCTAAGCGCTTAAACTTTTGCTTACGCATCCTCAGCAACTGGCACTGATAAATTTAGAGTCTTATCAAGGCGCGAAAGCCTTGTTTGTTAGTTGCTTGACGGGAACAATCGCGAGAAGTATCTCCTTGAGAATCTGCCGTAAACTGCATGCAAATAGTGGTGAATTGGCACAGATGCGTCTAAGGCTAGCAAAATCTGTTTTAGCTCGAATATATAAATTAAACGTGGTGGTTAATCATTATAGCAAGTGTAAAACCTCGACACCAACAAGCATGGTTCCATATTATGGATACTAAGCCAGACTAATATACGGTGGCTCCTGAGGGCACCTTTCCTTTGCTTACCAGTATCTCCCATAGTAGTGATAAGTGGGTTTGAGTAAGTGCCGAATCCTCACAAGGCGAGTGTCGGAGCAGCGAGATCCAATTAATGGCGGCTTTAAAGGCTATACAGACGAGGCATTGAAGCAATAAACGTAACTCATCGTATCATTTCTGCCTTTTCTGTCTATGGCTGGGAGTGGTACGACATATTCCGCTCGACTACAGTATGCCAACAGCTATTCGCCCTTCATATCAGCACCACGTTCCTACCTTTCCGCCAGTTGTTTCAAGGGATAACCGAAACACTGCACCTGAGGTGTAATAGGCGCAGATGAGTAATAGAGATTAACAACGGCGACTCCTATGTATTAGTATGGTGCGGAGGCGTCTACGCTGGGCTCTCTGATTTGGCGTTCAGTAGTGTGGGCTACGGGTAGGCTGCAGTACTACACACCAGAATTTACAAGGTGAAATATAGGCCACTCATACTCAGAGCCTTGTGTTGGTGGTGCTTACAACAGAGCGAATGAATCAGAATTCCTTTCTCTGAAGGGGTATTGGGATTGGATAAGCCACGCAATCAGAAACAAATGCGCACTTAATTCTGTTGTATATAAGCTTCGAGAGCCCGCGAGAAAGCTCCTACTTATTGTTTGAGCACGACGACATCCTTCTGATCTATCATCTTCTCTATTACAAGAGAGGCTAGCTTCTTCATTCTTCCCTGGTCATTCACATGCTTCCTGGCAATTTTTCGATATTTCCTTGCATATTTGTTGGATAATTAGTTAAACCATAGTCACAATTAGTGGCTATCAGATCAATTCTCATCTAATCCAATGCCTATAAAGAAACCTCGGTCGCGATGCGGCCCTTCGACAAGCAGGTTCTCCTCTAGACTGAGATTACAACAACGTAATCGGGCTCGAGTGCTTCCGGAACTCTTGCTTAGCACAGCCTCGTCTCGCGCTGAGGGCGATATCCAATCGCAAAATACACAAGAATCTAGGCATCACAACTGCCCAAGTTGCGAGGGCCCGCGCCTAGTCAGGGTCCGAACTGCCCACGATCGCCAAGTTATATACCCTGCTGACGGCCTCACTGGCGCCGTATGCGAAGAGGATTCCCGAGAGCTGGTCTCCCTAGGAGGCGCTCTCAGTACTTACGCTTCAGAAGCGCTTTTAATGCCATCAAGGGATCTTCTATACTTCGATAAGGATATTCCTTTGATCGAACTGATGGCTTTACAAGTTCTCGATACTCGCCCAGCCAGGGTCCCATCTCCCTTGATGCATATCGCCCTGAACCTGTCCGAAATACCTGAAAAACACTTCATCCCTCTTGTCCACGCTGTAGGCAACTCCGTGTTGTCTCGTCTTACTCTGGTTCTTACCCTGGAGAGACTACGAGATCTAGTAGTAGGGAAAAGCTCTGATCAGTGGGGATTCCGTTCAATTTCAAAGACTGAGCTTGAGGCACGAGAGCCACAGCTGTACAGTCTTGGAGTGGATGCGGAAGCAATATTCAGTTGCAGCACTGGAGGTAATCCCACGCTAGAGTGCAGCTTTGCCTTCGATTGGGAGCGGAGGGGTTGTGAAGCGTAGTGCAATTAGGCGACTTGGCTGGCATCTCAGCAATGATAAAGCTACTAAGACGTATGGTTTCTTCTACCTCAACCCTCCTGGTTTTTCCTTGTAACCTTTAAGTGCAGGATGCTCTGGCTACATATTTTTGTATATAACATTGTGTCTTCGTTTCATCTTGATTTTGGTTTCGAGTCTAATTTCTTTCTTTTCCTTCTACTCGTTCTCTCTATTCATTCTCTAAGGTTAAGCAAACCCCCCCCCTCCCGGGCCACCCCCTCACGGGCCACCTGGTTCAACGAACAGCTGTTGCGAGGGCATACAGAAGGTCGGGTCTGTGGCAGCCAGTTTCTGGCCAGTATTCCGGATTCCTTAGCCTCCAGCGGGGGTGTTGATGGCTATTGGGGCAATTCAACGATAAAATCGGGTGTTTTAGGCCGTTCCAAGTCCGCGGGTTCATCTGGGCGTTCCCTGGCCACACCCATCTTCCAAAATGACGTATTTGGAAGATAACGCCTTGGATCTATCCCTTGGACCTATCCCAGCTATTTTCCAGGCTTTTAATGTTTTTAACGTTTAAAACGTCGTCCCGGGCCTGGCAATAAGCCTTTAACACCTCTTTTTTTAATAGCTTAATCCCCAAGTTATAATTTAGGCTGTCCTTTATTAATAACGTTAGCTTTTTCTTTAACAAGCCGAAGACTCTTACATCTAAAATTTATACAACGTAACTGCAATAAAGCTTATAAAAAACCAGCTATATTTTATAAACCAAGCAATACTAAAAGAAATTTTAGCTAGTGTATAAATTATAGCCGTCGCAAATTAGCATAACCTATCTATTACTATATTAAGCTCGGATATAAAAGGTAAAAATATTTAAAAGCCAATCTAAAGCTATATAGTTGTTGGTTTACTTTTTAAAAAAAGTTTTAATTCGCCAATCTGCCGGAAAAAACCCTTTATCGCGAAAAAACCATTACGCTTAAACGTCAATACCTTTAAATATAACAACTAGCAAAAAGGCTATTTTAAAAACATTTACGCACTCCAAGCCAATAATTTATTTACCTCGTTTAGTATCTTTTTTAAAAAGCACTTAGCTAAAAGTCTCGGCAATAACCTAATAGTCTTCGCCAACACTTTAGTCGACTCCGAATTCGTCTAAGTAAACCGGGGGGTATCCTACTTACGAGACATAAGACCTAGCTTTACGTCGTAAAACGCCGCGCACAAACGCTTTTAGCGGTCAAATAAAGACATAGCCGGAAAAAAAAGTCAAAAACGAACGTAATAAAGGTAAAAAACAGTTTGTGGGATAAAAATTGGATTTTTAATATATATTCAACAAAGTAGTGGCCAGATGGCCCGTGAGGGGGTGGCCCGGGAGGGGGGGGGTCTGCTTATCACTTTAGCATACATAGATAGGATTGAATAAGCCTGCATTAGCCGTACATTGAAGTAGCCTGGTTATTACTTATGCACTAATTTATGGCAAACAAATCATATGAGCCCATGTCTACCGAGGATACGGTAATTAAAAGCTTACATGAATATCAAATCGCCATAGCCACAAACTTGACAGCAAGAGCGTCTACGTTTACCCTGAATCATTCACTACGGAGCTTACCAGGATCATTAAGAATTAGAGCAAGCGAGTACAGGCTCGAGGGAGATATCATACCCAGGGGATTGCGCTCATCTGCAGCACATACCAGGGCACACACACATACAGCGGTTAGGTAATATTTGTATTAGGGGAGCGTAAACATTTTCGGCTAGCTTTTGAAACGAGGCCGGTGTTAATGCAATATAGCTACGTTAGCTGGTCTTTGGCTTCGATATGGTATAGAAAAGCCTTGAAAACTAGCCTAGAACTGCCCAGTAGCTAATAAACGTAAAACTAACCGCAATGAATACCAAAAAAAGAAGAAAAAATAAACGCAAAACAAATACCCAGTTTGTTCAGAGAAGTAGGCGGATCAACTTAATAGCGTATTCGAGCCGTGTATACCTAATGTATGCTTAAGGTTGTAGTAATGTGAAAGGGAGCTTATGTAGTGGGTCCTTGCACCATGTAGAACAATCCATCACAATACGCCTGGATTATGAGGTATATCGAGAGCGACGTCTGCCTAAGAAATCGGTCAAAGCAATTTACCCAGATTACTCCAGATAGCTAACCGACAAAGAGTCGGGAAGGTGTGTATTCTTCAGTATACGACGCAACTCTGGAGTCTAGTCTGGATTCATAATTAAATGATGAGGTGGGGGCTAAATAAGAGCCGTAAGGCTGTATTCCCCATGGTAGGCCCACAGGGGCGTAACGGGAGAGATCAGCGCTCTATCGTGTGGACACGCACCAATGATAGTGTCCATAGCGCTGCTCGCAACGTCAACCGGCAGCAATACCATGCAGTCAGCTTGCGCTCTGATCAAGCTACGTACGGATCTGCAGTCTGTTCCCTGAAGCATTGTCCCAAAGTATTCCCTTGGAGTGAACTTTGAATCGAATAATAAATACAGAACGTCATGCTTCAAGGCCTGCAGAGGTATCTGCTAGGCAACAGACGGGTATGAGATCATCTCCTCACGATGATGAGTCTCCTAATTAGGCAGTACTGCTCTTGGTGGCATTCCCTCATGGCTCTGCGCCGCAGCTTGTGCAGGGACCTGAAGGTTTGACGTCACCCATTATGGGCTTCAGGCATCAGAAAATGGTCAGCTATAAAGATATCCCGATATGGCTGGGCATTATGAAGCGTCGCATAGATACTCTCCAATCCATTCAACTCTTACCACTCGGCTCGGGCTCGAAATAATTTACTATAGTACCCAGGACCCAAGATGCCCGCTAAGAAGAGAACCAGAGCCGGCAACGCTGCTGCAGCCAAGAAAAAGCAGAAGACTACGAAAGGAGCCAAGTCCTCACAGCCCACAATCTCAATTGATGAGGGTTTTAAAGACGGCGGTAAGTTGATGTCGATACCTAATCAAGTAATAGAAAATGGCTAAACAGCCCCACAGGCGACGTGCACGTCCACATTGACGATGATGGTACCATTTGGGACGCCTCTTTGAATTTGAGTAATGTCTCTGGCAATAACAACAAAGTAAGCCATCTGCGGGCACGTTCAATGCGAATGGCGCTGACACTCCGACGCATAGTTTTACATGCTGCAGCTGCTCGTGGACGATAAGGCGGATAAATACTATGCGCATAGTCGTTGGGGAAGGTAAGACAAGCTCGGATGATTACTTATGCCAGCCAATACGTTCCGCCATATAACTAATATGCCTCCCTCAGAGTTGGTGAAACGGGCCAAGTGAAGACAATGAGCTTCGATGACATAGATGCAGCCAAGGAAGAATATGGCAAGAAGTTTAAGAGTAAAACGGGACTCGCATGGGAAAACCGCGGCGATGAGCCCAAAACCAAGAAGTATACGTTCGTTGAGCGCTCATACGATGATGATGGAGAGGTCGAGGCCGAGTCCGACGAGGGCTATGGTAGTGGTAATTCAGTCAAGAGCGAGCTACCCATTTCGACACAGAGACTTATGGAGTTAATCTTCAAGTGAGCGGCTGCCCGCTACCCGCTCCGGGCGTAGGGCCAGGTGCCTTGAATGAGCGGCGCTAATTATAGACACACAGTGAGAACCACTTCAACTCCGTTCTAGAAGAGATTGGCTACAATAAAGACAAGCTTCCCCTGGGAAAGCTTGGAAAATCAACCCTACAAAAGGGCTTTGAAGAACTAAAAGAGCTATCGAGCCTCATCAAGCATCCGAGCCTGGCCCAGAATAAGTACAGCAGGGATCGAGAAGAGGTTTGGAGCTTACATTTTCTTTCAATGAATACCAAAGGCTCGTCCTGACTGACTGCGAACTAGGTCATTGAAGAATGGACAAACAAGTACTATTCAACAATTCCCCACGTCTTCGGTCGTGACCGTCCGCCGCTCATTGACAATGACGATATTCTGCGCCGCGAAGTGGCGATGTTAGATACGTTGACTGACATGGAAGTCGCTAACACGATAATGAATTCCAACTCTAAATCTCGAGACGCAGCGTCGGTGAACAAGTTGGATGCGCACTTCCGCGATCTTAAGCTTAAAGAGTTGGCGCCGCTCGAGCACTCCTCAGATGAGTATAAGGAAATCCAGAAGTACCTCATTGATTCAAGCGCGCAAGCACACGGCCTGAAATACCGACTTCAAGATATCTTCCGAGTTGAGAGACCCGGTGAGAAGGAGAGGTTCGAGAAGAGCACTAAAACGATCAAGGACTCCAAGAGGCTCTTGTTGTGGCATGGGAGCCGCACTACAAACTACGGCGGTATTCTTTCTGAAGGATTGCGCATCGCACCGCCTGGTAAGTGAAACTTGTCCACAATTGCGTCTACCCATCTCTGCAGCATCTTGCGCTGCAAGCCTTCCCTGATCTCGTGTACTGATTATCTTTCTTCTGATAGAGGCGCCCGTGAATGGCTACGCTTTCGGCAAGGGGGTGTACCTCGCTGATTTATCCTCCAAATCGGCCAACTACTGTATGTCATCACGCAGCGGCGGCGTAGGCCTTTTGATGCTCATCGAAGCCGAACTCTCCAACCCCATGTATGAGATCTCGTCTGGGGACTCCGATGCTGCAGAGAAGGCAAAAAAGCACAATTGCATCGCAACCAAAGGCGTCGGGCGCACTGGGCCGGCGAAATGGAAGGATGCTGGCTGTGTTAATGAGCAATTGAAGGGCGTTATGATGGTGAGTCATCATTTTCACTTTATGATTGAGACAATTGACAACTAATATGTGATTGATTCGTAGCCTGATGGGAAACCTGTTGACTCCAAGAATAATAATGGATACCTCATGTTTAACGAGTACATATTGTACAACGTTGAGCATCTGAGAGTCCGTTATCTGTTAAAGGTGGCTATGTAAACCGTATATCAGATAATTATTCTACTAGTACGAGCTATGAGACACGAAACAATTGATTTCGCTGTATTGCATTGATTTTGAAAACTCTCTTGCAGCCGCATGAGATTTTACAACTTCTTGTTGAACCGCTGCCTCGTGTGTGTGTGTGTGTGTGTGCGTGTTGTTGAATAAAATGACGAAAGGTTTTTGTCTCGCGGCCAATGGCTTTGAGCGGAAAACGACGTCTTATCGCCAAATCAAAAGAAGTCAATCTGACTAGCTTAGCTCTCTCAATAATGTGAGCATTGCATAGAGCTGACCCTCCCTATTCCTAGACCGAACTATAGCAAGCTATGTTATTTAGATATTTAGATATGAACAAAGAACGACCTAGCAGCGGTGTCCTTGAAGTCGTTTCTCACAGGGTTATATGGAGCAAGTACAACAGGGGCCTACCTGTTGACTGTCAGTTTAGAGGTTAGATTGATTGGCTTTCGTGTGCTGGCTCTGAAACGCCGAGACGCTATGCACCTCAGCAGCGCCCGAAACGGCGCTTCGCGGGGCAAATGATTGGGCCGAGCGCAGGCTTGGCGTCCAGAGCGGGTCCTAGTTTAGGTCCCAGCGCTTGTTTCGCGGTTCTCACTTCGAATCATGCATCCAGCCGTCCAAGAAGAATTGAGTATTGGCAAATAAAAACCACTGCATTGGGCTATTCCCAACCGATTGAATTACCAACAATGGGGGAAATAGGAACTGAAGCATGTGGGTCATTGGGGCCTTCACGAACCGTACACGTAAGTGACCACCGCTGGTCGTAAGTAACAAGGATTCAGTTGGTCACTATGGGTCAATGACATGTCAAGAATGTAACAGGCACACGCAACGGGCAGGGCATCTTCCGAGACACTGCCGCGTGAGATGGTATCAGTCGATCTGACACCTTGGATGCAATGCTTGCTGTTCTTCATTTAACCGCAACTCTCCTGGTAGCTTCATGCTGTTGCACAGCATTGGCTTGTCACCCACGTTACAGGTTCGACATGAGGCGTGTAAGTGGCCGCCTGAAGAGCACTCCAACTGCCTAGTCTACGCTTATATGAGTTCGCGATGCAGGATCTGTGGAGCGATGTCATTAGATAGCCCAGAATAGGAAGTACTTACTATAGATATAAGTCGCTGCCAAAATTGCGCGTGAACATGATTGACTCATCGCATATGCCGCCTCCAGGCAGCTCGCTAGACTGAGTGAGACTAAAGCTCAGCATAACCTATCATGCCTGGCAATCCTGACTTGGCTTGATCTGTTATACGACGACCAGCTGCCTACTCTCTACCTGAACAATGAGAACGATGAGTTTAGATATTTTGTTAGGTACATTAGCCAACCCTGATTCTTTGTTGGGAACCGGTCCCCCAAAAATCCCGACTATTTTAATACCCAGCTTCTTGCGGCCCGGTTCACAGCCCAGCTAGCGGAATCCACTGTCGCGCGTGCAGGTAGCGTTAATTTGTACATCCACTATCCAATACCACACAATCACCAGGTACCATTTGCCGCCCAACTTCATATTCTTCCTCTGCGCTTCTTTTTCTCAACTTCTACTTTCTCTATTTTCATTTCTGTTTGAGTTCCTCTAGATACCCTCTAATACCGTTCGTTTTCCTTTGTCTCCCACCATCAAGCGTTCCTCATTTAGACTTACATCCTTGACACCCTAGTCGCGGTACCCGAAAATCTGGAACACTAAGGGATCGAGTGCGGGCACTCCCGCTACTTTGCGACAATAAAGTGATTGGCGAGACCTAAGGGATCAAGAAATAGAAAAATATCTATATCAGAGAACGGGGAAGCATTTGGGACTAGGGCCATGAGATTCGGGATATTACTCCTCGCAAGCTCGGGTTGCACGTACGCCTCCTGGCTGCGATGGTCTGTCAACCGCGAAGTAGTCTGGGCTGCCCAGGAAACGAGCCATGCCACCAAAAGCGAACAAGTTGGTTGGACGCCGATACCGACGCCGGCTCCCGGAGTGAGGAAAGATGGAGAAGTGGTGCTGGACCTGTTGCGACGCCGATCAACAACTGACTGGACGAACCCTGAGACGTGTGGTTGGTTCTCGGGGATATCTTGTGCGTGATCGCTAACTCTCTTATGGATGAAGAACCATTTTACTGATTTATGAACAGCCTCCGCCGTCATGTGCGGTAACGATTTTACTTGCGCGACGAACTCAGACCACGTTGTCGCATGCGCTTCTGGCACTGTCTCGCCATTCTTCACTGCTTGCCTCGACTTCTCTGCGTTCAAGGCCGGCTCGTGCCTGAGCTTAGATTCCGCCACAGGTTGCTGGTAAGTAACATGTCCCAAAAGCCATCTCTGTAATTCGCCTTGAACGGCAAGTCCTATTGATACTTGAAGCTATGGCTAATAATGTCGCAGCCAACAAGAGACGGAGCCGGCATGTGGTACCTATATCTGGACCGGCTCGCCTGAGCGCTACATGTACAAGTGTTTTGAGAGTAAATCCATCATCTCAATTCTGGATGTCCCGCAATTCGTTATTGACGCGTCTATCTTTTCCAAAACACACACAACTCCTACGCCGACAATCACACCATCTAGTTCTGCCACTGGCAACTCGCCCTCTTCTGGCAACACAGGAGGAAGTGCGCCGGAGTCAGGCGTGCCCGAGTCCGGTGCCACCACAACCGCAAGCCCCGCCCCAACTACGAACAACACGCCCATCATCGTCGGCAGCGTAGTAGGCGGGATCGCCGGTCTGTTGCTGCTGCTCCTGCTGCTTCTCTTCTGCCTGCGGCGCAAAACGAAAGGCAAGCTCGGTCTCGGGTTCACCAGAAACAAAAAGAGCAAGAAGGAGGACAATTCGAGTAAGACATACCACACGACGAACGTGAACGCCGGGAAAGGTCGCCACTCATCGGCCAGCGAGGCAACGACAGCTGTCCCTGGGCCGCAGCCGCAGCATTATTATCACCACCAGGAACAACACCACTACCATCCCCAGGGCCAAATGCAGCCTCCTCAGCAGCCACAGCATCAAGGTGCCGCGGGAGGCCAGCCTATTTCGATGTCTTACACGGTGAACGAGGGCCCAACACACACACGGCAGCCTTCATACTCACAACCCGCAGCCCCATCGATGCCGAATGCGCCGCCCCAGTTCGTAGTCGGTGGAATCGTCCCCATATCTCACTCCAAAGAACAGCAGCAGCAGCAACCGCATTCGCAGCCGCAACAGTATCCTCAGCAGCAAGTTCCACCGCAGCTGCAGCCGGTAAACCACATCCACGTGTACTACGCGCCACCGATGCACCAGCCCGAAGCGCAGGCGAGAGGCGGTGATGGTGGCGTCGGCGGTGGAATGCCTGATGCGTCGGGGCTGGTCGCGCCGAACCCCTCCGCCGGCGGCCAAAATCATAGCCGAAGTCAGAGCCAACCGGGAGGAGGCCTTGGCCACGCCGACGACTACGGCCACGACAACCAAGGATATAGATACGGACACAATAGGGGTATGTCTGGAGTCTCGTCGACCTCGCGGAATCGATCGCCTAGTACGGATCTCGACGCAGAGTGGAGCGGCGCCAGAGGGCCTGGGTATAGACAAAGTTTTTAATAACTCTACGTTAATCATAAGGGGAGGCAATTTGGTATCTAAACCGTTGGCATAGGCATACTACTTGCTCAAAATTTGTACAGCGAAAATTTGGTGTTTGTCTTCACAATCTTCTAACAAGCGGTAGATCATTTATATATACAGCACAGCGTTCGGCCGGGTCAGTGTTTATAATAGATAAGCACGAGGCAGGCTAGGGGCAAGGTACTTCTGTTGAAGTACTTGCATGTACATGGCATTTAAGTTAATAGCCTTTTGTGGTATCACAAATAGACAGCCAACTGAGTACACTCACAATTAGGCGCTCGCATCGCATACTATAAAGCAAATTAAGAATTCGGGATTTCATGGATGAGCGCCACTTGCGACGCACTTTTTAAGACAGTGTTAGTCAGCCTTTGTAGGTAGAGAAGGGGTGGAAGAAGAGAAGAAAATTCAGTGTTCGCCTGCTATCTATTCCGTATACACATCACCATCACTAGTTTCTGTCTTTCCGTCCTTTTGTCTGTTTTATCTTAAGAGAACATCAGAAACCTAAGCCCCATCATATCTATATGCGCGCCTCATGGCAGCGCTTTGTTCGATTCTATGTATTCGCATCACTCGTCCATTACTTCCAGGTTCCATCTCTCATAACGTAAGCGGTTTTGCTTCTCGAAAACGTCCATAACATTCGGCTGGGAAAATCCACTTAGCTCCTCTCTTTCTTCAGTCCTCTCTCCTTCTCTCTCTATGTCTTTTTGTAACGTAAACGGGTCGGGTATGAGCCGATGCTGTCGCCCAGCTCACCCCTACGCTGAACCCCTTTCTGGCCGCTGTGGTCTTCTTCGGAAGCGTCTCGTCAAGCCTTCGACAACCACTGCAAATTCACCGGCGTGACAGCCTCCCGCCCACTCAACACAGCCATGATGTTGCGCATGCAGAGCTCCTCGAACCCGACGTGCGTCTCGACCGTGCCGCCGGCGTTGTGGCACGTGAGCAGGGCCTTCGTGCCCGCGAACTTCTTCAGCCTCTCGCTGATGCGCGGCTCGTCCGGGTGGACGTCCAGCGCCACGCCGGCGAGTCTGTCCCCCTCGAGCGCGTCCGCGAGCGCGTCCTCATCGACGAGCGCCCCCCGCGCCACGTTGACGAGGCGCGCGCCGGGCTTGAAGCGGCGCAGGGCGTCGGCGTCGATGAGCTGGCCGGCGCCCGCGGGCGCGCACAGCACCACGCAGTCGGCGCCGCGCAGGACGGACTCGAGGGTCCAGCAGTAGCGCGCGCGCAGCCCGGCCTCGACGGCCGCGCTCTTGCGCTCCACGTCGTAGTACGTGATCTCCATGCCGAAGGCCGCGAGCATGCGGTGCGCGATCTGCTGCCCGATGTTGCCGAAGCCCACGAGGCCCAGCACGCGCCCGCGCGGGTTGTGCGACAGCGCCGTCGCCCGCTCGTGCGCCGCCGCGAAGGTCCCCGGCGACGTCGCCGACGCGATGCAGTACGGCAGCGCGCGGAACGTGCCGATGATCAGCGCCACGGCGAAGTCGGCTACGGCTTCGGCGGCCGCGAGGCCCGAGTTGCAGTAGATTATTCCTGTGCGGGATGGTCAGTTTGAGGTTGTTCTCGCGCTTGTGAAGGATCCATTTCAGTAGATGATCTATTGGACGTGCCCCCAAGTGTATTGTAGTTTTCAAGACGTGGTGAGGGCAGTCAATGAAGATAGACATATAAATAGATAAATAGATAGATAGATACCTTTCTCCCCCAGCAGCTTTACATCAGCCCAGTCGAAGCCCGCACCGGCGCTTGCGAAAACGCGCACACTGTCGGGGAGCAGCTCGATGAGCTCAGCATCCCAGTTGCCCATCTCGCCGCCCGAGCCCCAGAACGGCCGGAAGATGGCGGCAAAGTCGCCCCATTTCCTCGCCCGCAGCGCAGCTATGAACGCAGGGCGAGCGCGCTCCTCGGCGCTGGGGCGCACGACCTCGAAGAGCGCTGAGAACTCGGCATAGGTCTCCGGGTTGTACTTAACAGGATCGCCGATATGCAGTACAATGGGCTTGGGACCCGACGCCAGCGTGGGCACGGTGAGCGACCCTGCTCGTGAGTGAGCCTGTGAGTGTGAGTGCGGCCACTGCGGCGTCCTTGTCGTGGTTGGTGATGAGGCGAGCGACTGCGGCGCTGACGTGGGCAACGGGGGTGCGGGGGAGGCGGACCGTGGGGTCGGCGGCGCCGTGGGCATTGGGGTGTTGGTCGGTTCGGCCATGATGCCGCCGAGTAGAAGTTGGGACGTGTTGCTAGCAGGCTGTGAGGGGTTGATGGTGGTGGTGGTGTTGTTGCTGGTAGTGTATAATTGGAGGTATTAGAGGAGAGGTAGAAATGGCAACATCACATTTCTCGCGGGCGAAATGTTGTGAAATGTTTTGATTTGCTTACATGGACCTGTGCCGTGCACCCGAACGGCTTCTTCGTCCAGTTATTTGTTGCTACCTTCACCGCTGAAGTACAAAAGAAAGTATCAATAGGATCCCGTCCCTTCTCGCCTTCTATCGCAGCCCAACGGCAAGCCCTGTTTGGGTCCCAGCGAGCCACGATGCGGGGGTAACGGGCGGCTGAGCGCTGTGGGGAGTCCCTGGGCCTCCTCTGTATAGATACCTTGGCGGGTCAGCGGTAGGAACCTAGGAGGTGATTCCCAACATGACTACAAGTTAACTACCTTACCACGTAACCTGAGGCAAGTGGGTAGAAAGCGCATACGCAGTAGTTTATACTATAAATACATGGGCCTAGGACAGAAACATAGGACAAGAACTCCTAAGAACGTTGATGAAAGATCAAATCTCGGGGAGTTTGACAACGGCTGGCCTTGGTGATCGTGACACCCGCCTGTAATAGCTCATCTTATAATTAGGGACTGGCTGCCCGACCTCGCGCAATGCCGCGGGTCATACCTGAAGTGATGCGATAACCGAATTAAAATCTATACAGGTAGGGGATAGGAACTGTTACGTGACTAATTCGAGGTGAAATCGGGTGTTCTCCTTGTATTTCTCATTGCATAAGAGAACATCGAAATCTAGTTCTAGACTCTCCGTACCGGTACGAGCATCCCTTGAGCCGGATCGTCACTGCAACGGCAGCCGGGAACATTGCAGGGAGATGGATCCGGCTTGCCCGAACAGGCAAGCCTGAACTGCCACCGAATGCATGCTGGAACAACCGTACCAAAAGCGGCTCCTCGCTAATAGAAAGGGAAGACTGACCGACCATTAAAGACTGAAATAACCGTCCACCGAGATTTTCACGAATGTAACTGTAGAGTAGTGTTTGATAAATATGCACGACAGTACCACAAACCACAGTAGTCCGAGAAAGAGACCGGTGTGCGAGAACTACCGCAATCTTGACCCTAACCAGAACAGATAGG
Organism: Xylariaceae sp. FL1651; assembly: GCA_025201745.1. Lineage (NCBI taxonomy): Eukaryota > Fungi > Ascomycota > Sordariomycetes > Xylariales > Xylariaceae > Xylariaceae sp. FL1651. The sequence continues at coordinate 489,593 of MU624241.1, forward strand.
CAATTCTTATTCTCACCGGAACTCTGTATTGGAGATCGTTGTCACACTGTCGAAATAAGACAAATGAGGCCTCCTAATGAAAACAAGATATCTATTATAATCCAACTACTTCAAGTCAATTAAATATTAGCAGTCATGTTAAATGGAGTCTTAAACAGCGGGAAATGCGGCTTAGCCATTATACTGTAGCCAGCACAAGACAAGGTGTGCGAGCCGATCTCCTCGAACTGCATTTTACTGTACCACACACCAATGAAATTTATGTCCGAACTGATTCTGACAAGTGGTTTGGTATGCACGATGTTGTATTTCGTGCAATTACGATCCATAAATTCTGGATGGCTCTCCTTCACTCTTTCGAGCTGGGCCCTAATTACTGGGCAATTCTAAAAATAAAATAAATAAAAAAAACCGAATAATATCCCTCAACAGCTGGCACCATTCTTAAGACAATATATAGGCTCCATAATTAATAAATAAATAAATAAAAAGGCACGCCGCACTCAAATGCCGAGATGGAACTGAGTGGGCTGTAAATGGTCTTAGTGACGTATATTCGAGTTCTGCAAATGAAGTGAGCAAGTTTGTCTCGTTTAATGAAAAATCTTTAAAACATCGTTATAGCCTTGCAAACTAGATGTTCCTCTAGAAGTGACTAAATCCTACTCATGGTACGTTTTGACGGGATTGTGCCTAACAGTGATGTATGTCACGACAACTCTCTTTCAAGATTTCCGCAGTAGACACCCGCTTTTAGTTATATTTAGCCGTCCTGGCATCTACCAGTCGCTTAGGTGGAGATGCAGTAATGTACTTTTTATTTTATTTAATTTCAAAGATTTATGTTTGACGGTTTATCTTCGAACAAATAAAGTTCAAAGACAAAGCGCTATCTTGTGAGAGAGTCCTGAAGAAATAAATCTAGTAGCCACCAATGAATGAATTGGAGAAGCAATTAGCCCATTAATAGCAGTTTGAGGGAAAAAAAAAGAAAGAAAAAAAAAAAAAGAAGGAATATCCTAGTAAGGGGTAATTGGCGGTATGCCATAGATCGTCTGGAAGAAAAACTTGGGATCTACAACAATAAATCTAGGCTAAACACCGGTTTTTCTTTCTTTCAGGGAAGAGAGTCACAAACCGCAGCGCAACTTCCATCATCCTCTAAAAGATCCATGTCATCACCTACATCTTCGTTTCGTAGTATGTCGTCGACCGCTGCAAACCAATCTTCCGCAGTAGATTCTTCTTCTGCCTTGATCTCCTCTTTTGGCACAGCCTCTGCTACATTAATGGCTTCCTCTACAGCTGTGAACGAATATGCCAACTCGCCCTCACTTACCGTTGCAGTTTCGTGTGTTGCCATGATCCAATCCATCACTGTAGTGTTGTCAATAGCCTCAACGTCGCGTAAGATATCGCTGAATGTCACCTCTCCATTTACCACCGGCTGGTTTTCAACGTGTTGATCTAGTACGTGTGAAACTCCATTCGCAGGACAATGGGACTCACAATGGGTATCAACAACGACCGGCTCCACACTCCAGATGAAGTTACAAAAATTGTGGCAGACTGGCTCGAAGTAAACAAGTACCAAGCACGTGTGGCAATGGTGTGAGATGTAGTAGCACATATCGAACCCTTATTGCCTTACTAAGGCCTAGTGAGAGAGTGAGTAAGGGCGGAAGCCTACTAGACAGCGTTACGGGTTGGGTATGGGTATGAGTGAGAAGTGTGGGGATGGGGCAGAGAGCCGTGGACTTCAAAAACATTTAAATAATTATAAAGTCAATTATAGGTATTATATCAACCACCGAGGTTCTCTTCATTGTTTTGGATATAATCTATTTGTTCAAAGAACAGTATTATATAGCCGATGAAAGACCTAGTCACTGTATCTCACTAAAGGCAATCATAGACTCTTTAATATGAAGTATGGGAACAATTGAATTGTCTTATATTACTTCTGCAAGGCGTATAGACACACATGCCATTTATTCGCAGTGGTCAATTGTGCCAAATCATCAGGATACCATCAACCTAGTAGTGGACTGCTTTGATATTACAACAACGCTAAGCGATAAAGAGAACATTGCAAACAACATCATGAGAGGAAAAGTTAATTACGTAGTTATTTGGATATGACTAACTTCTCCGAGAACCAACACTCCTCTTACTTGTCTTTGTTTCTGCTCTAAGTTTTCCCCTTTTTGTTGCGCGCTGCGTCGTTTGGACTTGGTATCGTACTTTGTAGCCTTCCTGTTAACCAACGGTCAATGCACTGGTAGACGTATCGGTACTAGGTCACCAGGGAAGCAGGCAGAATTCCTAGAGCTACGTGATGCGGTACATTGCCATGATCTATAAATTCCAGAAGTACAAAGTGGGGGTATCGTGAATATCTAATATGTCCGTAACTCCGTCTCCCAGATGCATGCGCTGCCACCAATAATATACCAGTCTATGATAACCATGAAAACGCCAATATTCCCCGTTTTTACCTCGCTTTTTCTTCCTCTTATACAAAAGCGCCAGGGATCTTCATCTCGACCCCCGAGTCCACTTTACTTTGCGGCCCACGGCGACCAGCGGGTGGTATCGGCCTGGAAAAGTTCGACGGTTTTCTCTGAAGTCGTGGCGTCCCTGCTGTTTTCTGCGCCTGCTGCGCGCTCCGCAGCAGAGCGACAGGCTCCGGCTTCCTGACCATCTGCTCCTCTTTACCCTCCTTTCGATTTGGAGACATAACCGTGGAAGTAGTAGGCGTGTACGCCGGGTTCCGCACCACTTTGATGGGCTGGCGGACGGCGACCTCGGGCTCGGAGGCGTACCGCACGGTCGACAGGCTCGAGCGCGCGCCGCTGCTGGTTATACTCGTGCTGGCGGTTGCGCGACGGTGGCCTTTATGCGGCGGTGGTGACGTGTCATCGCTGCCTGGAGCACCATCCGATGGCTGTGATGATGCGTGTGATGAGGAAGTAGTACCGGCTGGTGTGCGCCGCGAGGCGTAGCGTGTGGCGGTAGATGTTGGCCCGGCGGCGCCTGTTACTACCGTGGAGCTTTCGGGGATCCGAGACACGCCTACCTCCTGGGCGACGTTGTTCCACTCTGCACACCACCCACCGGGATAGTACGCGGGCTGGGGCGGGCCTAGAGGTGCCGGATCCGGCATCTTTGGCATAGGTGGGACTGGTGACGCAGGCTCTAGGTCTGGTCTGTAGGGAATGTACTGCGTGGTGGTGCGGATTGGCGAGCTTGCCATGAGTTCCGTCTTGTCATCGGCTGCGTCGTACTTGGCTCTATTTAAGCTGTCCAGATCCAATTTAGAAACGCCCAGCCGAAAGATCTCTTCGGTTGGTAACGTTAGTATTGATCCGCCACCCTGACTTTGCTTGCGATGAAGGGAAGCTCGTCGGGACACGCTCAGATCAGCTGCGAGGTCGTCTGCGAATTCGCTCACTCGACAGGTCAAGAAAGAGTTTCTTGATATAGCAGTTGTGGCGAAAGGCGTGGGGTTCCTCTCGATCGTAGCGGAGATGATAATGAAGGACGGACTGGTCTCTGCGTAAGTGCTACTGTACACGACATATGGGGAGATTCAAGGGGGCTTGCTCCTACATCGCACCAATACATATCACCAGGTTCAAAAACGGCACCTTCCCTGCAAAACTTTCAAACGGTATGGCCTTGGCGATTAGGACAGCCGTTGCGACGAGGGCTGCAATCCAGGCACCAATACCCAGTCTTGCGACAAGTAGTGCGCTCGCGTGCAAGTAGTGGCCGTAGATCTGCGGTGGTCCGGGACCTTCCCTATGGTAGTCTTTTCGAGCACCTTTGATATGCAAACAAATGTATAGCAAAGCAACGGCTGCCGAAAACAAGATGAGGTCCCGCGAGAGGCAGGCCGCTTCGATGTTTACTACCGCCTTGACCATGAGCACGACTGCCAAAGCGATACCGCCCGCCGAAGACAGGAACAGGACAGACAGAGCAGCAAGAACGATCGTAGGCCGCTTCCTCCTTTTTTGTTCATCATTATATTGCTCGAGCGACTTGTAAAGCAGCTGGGCGTGCGCCTCACTTGGTGATGAAGACGCGTATCCTGCTTCATTGTCGCTAGCCATGAATATGCGGACCTGACACCAGCAGAATCGGCCAACAGCTCAACGTAGATGGGAGGACAAGGCGTCAAATCAGTGAACTTCATGCCCAAGAGGCTTAGAGGATTCGGTTTGAAAGCGAGTATTGCGTGTTCGTTGTGAGTACGAATGAGTAGGGTGATAAGTAAAGTGTAGAAGAAAAGGAAAGTTGGATCAACTATAAAATTCACCATCACGGCCCATTATTCATCTTCATACAGACAGAGTGGCAGGGCATGACTACTAGAGGCATGCGTAGATACTGGCATACCGTGGAACGAGATCCGCTGCGAAAGAGGTTGGGTGACCTATACAAAGTTTTGTTTGTGGCGGAGGCATCGTTCAAAAGCTTTCCGGTATATGAATCAAGGCGATTCCGGAAGCTTTCTAGCACTTATGAGCATACCCGCAAACCATGGCCAAGATCATGACTGAGCGCGTCGACCTTGGCTAACTTTCACAATCAGAAGGGGCGCTTAGAATGCAACCTTAGACTGAATATCGCCGTTTGAAGCTAGGTTGAATGTTTCGAGCGCTGACCGTGGCCTGACATGAGAGAAGAGATGGTGATACGGAACCATACGGTACATTCCAACGCGCGGCGGCTTCTTAGGGTACCGAGGCTCCGCTATAGAAATCCAAGACGAATGTGGCTGTGGTCGAACCATTGGAATGGCAAGGATTGCTCATGAGACGCCTCAACCGTCACACATGTTTCACCCACCTGTTTCTCCAGGCCGTTATAGACGAAGAAAATTGAAACACTCGACTACGATAGACAAAGCTTGTATCAAGGCTTTACACGTCGCAACCCTAAACAGATTTGTTCATATGCCCGAGAGAGAATAGGCATACTGCCGAGCAGGGGTGCCAGAGGCACAAGCGTTAAAAGTGTTCTTTTTGTTTATTGTATTTTGTAAGATAACAGTAAGAACTGTGCCCAAATCATCAGCGCCGACACCATGCTTGCCATTACGATCTAATAAACCAGCCACTATGTATTTGTACATTCTATCACCTCCACCTTTAGAGTACATAGTATGTAGCGATTCAAATAATCCACAAGGTTGAGAGTAAATTTCACACACTAAGTTGGAGGGAGATTAACCTGGGCAATGTACCTATCAAAGCATATATGACAAGTCTGGCAGGTTTTGTAAAATGGTTTGTACAATGTTATCTTCGTTCGCGTCTCTCAGCTCTTTAACTGGATTAGGAACTGCCACGGCGGCTTTCGGTTGTGCGCGAGCGTTTGGAGCCCTTTCAACAGTTCCTTGACTGGTCGCATTATTCTCGTTGAGTGTTCTAGATTTGATCGTGGATTTAGGACTTAACAAGTCGACCGATTCCTGTCCTGGTATTGGTGTATTTGATTCGAAGCCCGAGAAATCTGCGGATACCCGTGAACTCTGCCTCGTTGGCGAGCCAAGCGTTTGTGGTGGTTTTTCGTGCACGGAAAAGTCATCCAGTTGCCACGAATCTGAATCTAGTGGTTGTGCTTCTGGGGGATTAGGTTGGCCCAATTCCGTAACTTCGAGGGTTTTAGACATCGATGGCGAGAGTTGTGGTAGCGGCTGGTGATTTTCAACGGGACCTTGTGAAATTGTGAATGGAGAAGCATTTGCTCGATTGTCTGTCCCTTCGACACGTGGAGAAGAAATCATTTCGCCCCATTCATCTTCATCCTCGTCTACAGATGTCGTTTGTACAGGTGCTGGGCGAGGTGCGAGAGCTGGCATATGAGTTGAGTAAGTAGAGGGCTTCGGAGTGTTCAGATCCTTGTTACTCGTATGAGGGAGGCGGTTTGCGAGAGCTGCCTGCTTCGCTTCAGACCCTCGTGTGAAACCAGCCGCAGGAGTGCTTAGGGAGCTGCTTAAACGTAGCTCCGTAGCAAGTGATATACCAGTAGAATTCCTGTATGGGCGGCTATCAGTAGACACAGGTTGGTCGATGGCACGGCGTATTGGGATAGATGCCGTTCGGGCATGATTCGCAGTTGATGTGCTGCGCTGGAAAACTTTATCTAGTTCCATAGGTGCAGCATCAGAGTCCCAGTCGAAGAAGCCTGTCCTTTTAGTGCCACCTAAAACAGCTCGCCCGGAATAGGAGTCTTCTTCCATCCACCGCCGAACAATTTTGATAGTATCACTATGTAGCTGTGAATTTGACCAAGCTACCCGATGGTAGTTCTCATCGTCTCCAGAATTGTGCTTGCGCATTGACCCATAACGAGATATGCGATACCAAGCTTTTCGTTCGGATATTGTTGTGAAGCTATCGCTGATGATGTGATCTGGCGCTTCCCAGCTCTCTGCGGATGTATCATCAAAGGAGTGGTGAAGCTCAGGAAACAGCTTCTCAATTAACGCTGAATTGGTATCAAAATTTATATCTCCGAACTTGTCGACAAGATCCTGAATTCGAACGGGAGCGGTTTTGAAAACTGGCATACCGACTTCTATGTTCTGCACATGCTCCCCAGAAAAGTCGTCTTTAAGCTCTGCCTTGGGTGTCGATGATGATGCTGAGGACAAGGCTGATAAACTTGACGATCGGACCACTCTTTCACTTGGAGGTCGCGCATCTTCAAAATCGCCATAATCACACTGCTTATCATCTTCCGTTTCTTGCCGGTCCCGTATAAATTCCCGGCCATTCATTCCCGAAATTCTATATTGTTCAGAAGTCGGTGGCTCCTCCGAGACGGCCCTGGTCAATCCATCATAAATGCCGACTAGTTCTTGTACCTTTCCTGAGGGTTTTCGAGAGTTGTACTGCAAACGAGCCCCTCGTTCCTCATCTATTGACGTGATCGGCGAATCCTGGCGCTCTGGCTCGTTGTGGCTATCCAGGGAGAACGTTGATGATGATCGAGATGGGGGCTTGTGGACGTCAATACCTGACTTTGAACTTTTGTCCGCACGATCGTCGACGACATCGGTGCTGGTTATCCGCGCATCGTTCTCACTGGCTACTTTAGCATCCTTTGAAGTAGGCGTCTCCTCTGTTGGTGACTCTCCATCGTCTACTTTGCCCTCTACACTGTCGGATACGAAACTCTGATATATACAAGGGAGTATTTGATCAGACTGGGATTCAAGGTTTGGGGCACCGCTCGCTGTTTCTGCTAGAGGACTTGGTGGTTCGATTTCCGATTTATTGTTTAATGATAGCTCGGCGGCCCATGGGTCTGGCGAATGATGCCGAAATATGGAAGGGGTTCGCGACCGAGAACTTGACTTCAATACCGGAGACGCGGCATTCTCTGGCCAGGCGAGAGGGCCTTCTTTACTAGACACGCTAAGTCTCGGGCTTAGACGAGGCGCCTGTAGACCCGTTTCCGCCCAGGTTTCCCAGTCACTCTGATTATCTGTACCGTCTGCTCGATCCGCCGTCGCCCAAACGCCGAAACCGCCGCTGTCGTCGTGAACACCAGACCAGGGTGGCTGGGCTGACAGACTCGTCGTACTCCCAAAGAAGGCCCTCGGGGGCGGGCTCAGAAAGGCATTTGCCGGGGACGGTAGCGGCGGAGGATCATTTTCGGAAGACTTGTCGGTCGATGCCCAAGGTGAGCCCCAAGGATCGTCCATCTCTCCCGCCAATGCTCATGATGGAGGCGAGGAACTCGGGGCTTCGGAATACACGGCGAAATCGGATTACTATGTTGGCAAGCTAAAGGTTGTGCGAGATTGCATCCTCAAGAGAAAGTTAAACAAAAATAAATCCGATTGTGTATTTCTCTAATAAGCAGTATATATCGTAGCCACTTGAACCTCGAACTGTTGTTAATTGGACTTGGTTCACAGGGGCCGAGGTATCCAGGGGCACGTTTCTTCAATTTCAAGTTTGAAGCAAATTGACGCGAACAGGGATTCTTGGCGAGAAACATCTACCCCTAACCTGCGAAGTAGGTACCTATCAACTTTAGCACGCAATAATTGAATCTGGTGTAGGTAATCTACTAGCTTGTATAGTGGGTCTTAATTCCTGTCTTCCCCACTCTTTAGACTTGACTAGGTGCTGCTGTACCTCCGTACCTGTAGGTACTGTAAAGGCCTGGGCTGCGTCATATCTCGGAGGGGCGTTAGAGGGGTTTTCTAGTCTAGTCGCTTGACGTACTTTTTCTCTGCTGATAAATACACTGCCGATTGAGGCCGCTTCTTGTTGCTTAAAAGTAGTACGAAGTTTGTACGAAGTATTCATTCCCGACATATTTATTTTCAATCCTCCCTAATATTACCCCTTTCAGACGACGGGTCCCATTCTCAGCGAATATTGAGAGCTCCTGGTCGCATTCAAGATGTCACTTGCAGGAATAAAACACATTATCCTAGTACGTCCACCCTCAGACATATAAAATTCAAGACTTGGCATCTCACATCATATATCTCCAGGTCCTGTCAGGAAAGGGAGGTGTTGGAAAATCCTCTGTGACAACACAGTTGGCCCTTTCGCTATCGCTCTCGGGGCACTCTGTCGGTGTTCTTGACGTTGATCTTACAGGACCTTCGATGCCTCGAATGTTTAATATTGAAGACGCGAAAGTAACGCAAGCTCCCGGGGGGTGGCTCCCCGTACCTATCCATGCTGCAAATCCGGAAATCGGTGTTGGCGAGCTACGCTGTATGAGTTTAGGATTCCTACTTCGGGGCAGAGGAGATGCAGTTGTTTGGCGAGGACCCAAGAAGACTGCTATGATTCGACAGTTTCTCTCGGATGTACTGTGGGGCGAAGTGGACTACCTTCTCATCGATACACCACCGGGTACCTCAGACGAGCATATATCCCTTGCGGAAACATTACTGAAAGAAGCACGGCCGGGGCAGGTCGCTGGCGCAGTTGTTGTAACAACTCCTCAGGCGGTAGCTACGGCAGATGTCAGAAAGGAACTAAACTTTTGCGTGAAAACGAGCATCCCGGTTATCGGCGTTGTCGAAAACATGGCCGGCTTTGTCTGCCCGAACTGCGCCGAGTGCACCGACATCTTCGGAAAGGGGGGCGGGGAGGTAATGGCGAAAGATTTCAATGTGCGCTTTCTTGGCAGGGTTCCTATCGATCCACAGTTTGTTATGTTGATCGAGACGGGACGGAAGCCAGAATACCCGCAAGGCACAATTATCAATGGCCAAGACTTTTCTAGGCCAACGCAGAATGATTACAGCGGCTCGACCGGCGAGGAAACCAAAGAAGCGAACTCACTAGCGGAGAAGTATCGAGACTGCTCGCTCGAGGCAGTCTTTCGAAAGATAACAGAAGACATTGTGACCGCTGTCGGGTGATGTCGGGCGTCTCCTTATAGGCTAATCAGACGCCTGCCTATCAGAAGCTCGTGGTACGGCTCTGGCCGAGCTTGAACCACTACAGATCGGAGCACACAAACGCAGCCACGGCTCACGAACGTATGCAATGCAGAGTGTCGATTCTTGGGCTCGCCAATAGCTCTAGGTCGATGCTAGCCTTCCGACAGAAATGGCAGTGAGTAGCTAGGGTCACTTGAGCCATTCATCGGCAAAACAACGCAGCTGAGAAGTTACACTCGAGCGAACATGTAGGTACCCGAATGTTTTGATAAGCTTGCCTGGCACCTGCATGACTGTACCACCAGCCGCATGCTGGAATTTAAAAGACCGAATGCCCATATTCATTTCACCATTGTGCTAATGGATATCTTATGATATCGGTAACGGGTAAAGGAGAACCGTTACTGGCCCAGCAAGAAAAAAACCCCAGACACTGATTATTATGATGTGTGGTTGCATTGGTGGTATTTCATATCCCCAGGTGCACTTTGGAGAGGATGGTGAGGGAATTCATTGCTTTGCGGCGTGATCCCGCACATCAGGAGGTCAAAAGCTATCTATAGCATTACCAATTAGAATATCAGATTGAGTGCCGCTAAGCCCCTCTTGTGGTCATCTACAGGTCATTTATAACAATAATAAACCGACGTTACATCTTCAAAGTCAACCCAGCAGCCTGTAAGATAAGTAGTAAATATGCACTGATGTAGCTATAAAGCTTCCATATACCTATTTTATTTGGCTTGCATCTTGTTTATGTCTTGTTTATTCTATACGATTATTAGTTTATGTCTTCAAGTAGAGGATCATCGTTTCTTTGGTTATATACCCTGATGGGACTATTATTCGAGGTACCGAGCTAATGTGTCCCAAGGGGCAGCCACTGCAAGATTAGGTACAGTACTTAATAGTCGCCCCACCTTTAGCGTCCTTAAGCTTTCAACATTGCAGAAGAGTGACCTCACTGCCGCCCTTTTTTTTTTTTTCCTCCCGCACACAAAAAAGCGGTCTCTTGCCGACACTTCACTCCAACCCAACCACCAGAACAGGATCCACCGCTGCTATTCTTATTTGACTTCTCGCCATTCCATAAAATTTCTCTCGAGCTTCACACGAGTATCTCTGGAAATCTCGCACCCAAATCGATTTTTTCTTATAGGGCAGTTCACAGGTATGTCGAGAGTCTAGCTATAGCTACTTCAAAGTCTAGACTGTGTCAAATGTTTTTGCTTGCACAAAAAACGAAAACCCCAATCGACGCCACTGCTAATTAGAGTTGCTAGATCGACCATTCATAACAGCTGTAGTCACACGACATACCAGTCTTCGTGGACCGCACACCGCTTTCTTAGCTACAACCAAGATCCAGCCTCATCGATGCCAGACAGCAGCTACAGCTGAACTCGCCTCTCACACACCTCGGCACACTGACTGCTAGTTGTCTACAGCAACAACAGCAGCAAAACAAAACACTCTTGACCGGCACGTGTGGTTTTCCATGAACCCCGTCGAATTGCTACGCTTCCTCTCTAAGCCTGCAAAGTATGAATCACTCCCTTATTTGCCACCTCGCCAGCAACACTCAACTGACCAAACTACGCGTTATAGACCCAGATAACACCCGCTTCGGTTGCACCAGACCAGAAATATCATACTATCGCCCTGCCCAACTCCCTCAGCCGACCAAACTGCAGATATCCTCGTCTGCTAGGTCCGATACTCTTCCATAGGTATCGGTTTCTGCCAGAACGAGGCCTCCACTACCTGGTCACCATTCCTTGGTCAAAGGACTTCTTCCTCCCCCTCCGCGGCCGACCCCCTTAACGTCCCCTTCGTGAGACGTTCGATACACATATAGCAACCATTGTAGCTGGCTTCCGCCAGCACTCGTCGCTTCCCACCGTCCTGTGGGCCTACTCTCTCAAACGAACGCCGCAAGGTTCGTTTGGGTGGCAGTCAGTGCTCCGCAGTAGCTACAGCACCTCTGCAGCCAGATCACTCAAATTTGTTGCCCCTTAAAAGAACATTCAGCTCTACTTGCCAAGAATACTCTTCGGAGATGGTGAACCTTGAGATTCCCACCGATTACACATTCTCGCCATCCGAGGGCACGCCACTTTTGACGATCAATCATGATGTTGCTGCAGATCTAGACTCCACCAATGCCTTTGAAGGTAAGCCGCTGCTTTGCCAACGCGATATAAGACTTACTAATGAGTTTGATAACAGGCCCAGAGAAGTTACTGGAGGTTTGGTTCGCCCCTAGCCCCAAGTGCTTGCCCGCTGGCGTCAAACCCAATGGTTTGAAGTCCGTTTCTAGTGAGACTTGGGTCGGTATGCTGGACATGGTCAACTGCAAGATTCTCTCCGTGCTTGAAGCTGAACATATGGATGCCTACCTTCTTTCCGAATCCAGCATGTTTGTCTTCCCACACAAGCTTATCTTAAAGACTTGCGGGACCACCACGCTGCTTCTTGGGCTTCGTAGGCTTTTGCGTATTGCTGCCGAGCATGCAGGCTTCCCATTCTACAACACGAAGTCTCTGGATGATATTCACACTGCTGCTTCGCCTTACCGTGTATTCTATTCCAGAAAGAATTTTCTCTTCCCCGACAAGCAGCGTGGGCCTCATAAGAGCTGGAAGCAGGAAGTCAAGTATCTTGATGACATGTTCGAAGGTGGTAGTGCCTACATGGTTGGCAAAATGAACGGTGACCACTGGTACTTGTACATCACTTCGCCCGATACTTCTCTTACTCCTCCTCGCACCCCTGAGGAGAACAGGACTCCGACGTCGCCAACCAGATTGTTCAAAATTCCTACGAGCACGGCATCTGCTTTCAATGGAGGGCGAGAGAGCAACGACGAAACACTTGAGATTTTGATGACCGATTTGGACCCTGAAAATGCGAAGCAGTTCTACCTGGAGCACGCGAGTGCGGTCGCGAGCAACAGTCTCTATTCGCAAGCTCAGGGAGCACGCAAAATTGCAGTGGGTAGTCTTGAAGATTTATCAGGTAGTACGGTAACTATTAAGACAAATAGTACTGCGGACAGTGTCTCCGATGATGCTCTCGATGTTTTTGACAACGGTAGCGACTCGGATCTTCATAGCGCTTATACTCCGGTATCTGAGCAGGTTGATGCGGAATGCATGACTACTGAAGGCCATGCTTTGGGGACGGTGGTATCCGATACCTGTGGTCTCTCGGAGGTGTATCCCACCTCCAAGTACCCAGAGGCCCGTGTTGACGCTTATCTCTTTTCCCCCTGTGGGTTTTCCGCAAATGGTATCATCCCGGCTCCCCAGAAGCAAGCCGAGAACGATTCTACGAAGTCAACCCATTATTTCACTGTTCATGTTACTCCGGAACCAATCTGCTCATTTGCTTCATTCGAGACCAACGTTCCCGGTGGCCAAAACGGACGTGAGACATCTGAGATTATTGAACATGTTGTGAGCATCTTCAAACCCGGCCGTTTCAGTGTCACTCTTTTTGAAGCCAAGGTCACTCAAGGCTATGAGGGCGACGAGATACCCACTGGTCTTGGTCACAAGAAACGCATGGAGAAAATTCAAGGATATCGACGGATTGACCGCATTGTCCATGACTTTGATGATTATGAGCTGATTTTCCGATTCTACGAGCGTGAAGACTGGATAGGTGGGAGCGGTGTTCGTGTTGGAGAAGAGATGTAGGGCTGCATTCGGTTCCAATTCGAAATTTTTCACGTCGATCTACAGTCTTTTGTTTTGTCATACTGTTACAATGGCTTGACATGCGAAACAGAGAAATTAGTCCATCAAGCTGTTGCATCACAAAACCTGCATTGGAAACTCTCATTAAATCTTGATTTAGTACATCGTTGCACTAGCGACCACTTAATGCACAGAACACTCATGAACAGTTTAACATTATGTCTTAAATTGTGCTTCGAACTGCTCTAGTGCAAGACCTATCTTTCATCATTGTGTGCCAAAACAGTCTCAGGCAGGTTGAAATGCGCCACACCAAACCCCTATCCAGGGCAAGTCAAGTACGCCGGCATGCCCGTTGTAATCGTACGAAAAGGCCAATGCAGAGACTCCGGCTTTCCGACGATTTGGATCTTACTAAAACTGGAGGGATTCTGCGTCCTGATCAAGATGTTAATTAAACTTGATAGTATCTCATGTAACTTCATACCTTATCCCCATCTGCACTACTTTGCGCATGGGGTGCTTAAAACCCATACTTGAGCTGCATAGATAGTTGTTGTATACTGTCGACTGCGAGGAGTAGGACAAGTGACGTAAAATCTAGTCTCCTAGTAGGCAGTATTGTTTCTTGTGATAGTCCTCTAATTCAGATTCATATAGTCAGTACCTTATAACCGATAAATCGTGCTACTACCGCCTCTGTTGCTCGTTGTAGTTGCTACACTCATGGAGTAATTGAGCAGAGTCGTACTAGGTTTAGTGGTGAATCGATGGTATTGTCAACGCAGCAAAGCCCGGTCGTAAGAGGTCGACCGTCCCGTAAGCTTAGGAGTATATACATAAGACCATTTCATAGCTGGCCAAGACTCGAGCCGACTTCCCTTGGGACTCATCCTCGTGTCTGAATCTTGTTCACTCACGTCTCTGCCTCTCTACCTCTCTTAAACACCCAGTTTCCCATCTACTTCCGACTACCATCCTATTTGAGTAGCCCCTATTCTAGTCTCTACCCTTCATTATACAGTTCTATCCTACTAGCCCAAGTACAATAGTCAACCAATCATGAACCTAAAGACCTATCTCCTAGCGCTAACCGGAGCAGCCGTGGTAGCCGCCCCCATGCTTGCTACCGCTGCTAGCATCGTCATCCACCCTAGGCAAGAGGATCAAGACACGATGGACCTATATCTCTGTTCGAACCCTAACTTCAACCACGATTGTGCTGGGTGTGCCTGTGAGCGATTGACAAATGTGTCGACAGTGGGCGGATATGGTGGGCCGCCTTGCAGTACGCTTTCGTCTTTCCTCGCTTAGTCAATCAACAAGAGATGATTGAATAAACGCACTGGGTCATGCAGACCTAGGATAACAGATGCTGACCATCGGCGCTTTCTACGCGACCAGATCCGCTTCCTCCTGACCTAGCCGTTGGAAACCCTCAAGGTGTCTCGTCCGCTAGATCGTATTCGAAGTGGAACTGCACGCTGTTCGAGTGAGTCATCTCGATTCCGTACTCTTTTCGACCTCGATCATCTCTGTACATACGAACCTCATTCTTCTTTTTCTTCCGCGGCCTCCCGATATACCAATGCAGGTGTTTTATCACACTCCCGGTCTATATATATATACAGTCTAGTCATCCAAACCACTGCTCAAATTCCGTGAAGTATGCTCCCAACTCGACCTTCGCTGACTTAATGCCTTTTCGGTCCTTAATAGTAACACAGACTGCAACGGCAGTGTGGCAGGTAGCAGTCTCGTCATTCCGCCAGGCCCGCCGGGTCTAGCTGCGCTGGGCAGTTTTGATGACAAGGCAGAGGCGTATCAATGCTATGCTCTATCTTAAATCCAATCTTATGGATTACGATAAGCCATCTAAGGAGGTTACGTCTTCAGAGCGAACGGGGGGGTTTGAGCTAATGGTAGAACAAGACGGATGGTCGTTTAAGGATTGGTAGACCCCAACAATTAGAGCTGTACTGTGGTTAGGGTGCCTATATCTGTTGAACTAGAGTTAGGATTTGGTATATGATGTTATCGTAAGCCAAGTGGAAGAAACTGTAGTTTCGTATTGGCAACAACAAGTACAAGCGTTGCTACCAGCTATTTTTACTTAACATCGTTCTCTCTTCCGTCCAGTATGAATCTACGTACTGGATTCATACGTGCTTCCAGTACGGCGCATTGCGAGCGGGCATCTGGTTTCAGTAAGCCCGCAGATATACCATTTTCCCCTCATTATGGGATGAGAGAATTCTGAGCCGGTGGGAACGCAAAGCGGAGATGAGAAGATTATTTGAGTATTTAAATTTTAGTTTGAAACTACAGGCAATACAGCTTTGAGCCTCTCGGGGGTTATTTCAGGTCTTCCAATATACTTAATCCACGCATAGGGGTCTTCCATCTCGTCGGCCAGCGTTGTCTTAGGGTCACCCTGCGAGAAACTGTCGTATTCGCCTGCGACACCTACCACGCCTACATCATCCTTATACTGGTTCCAGAGCCCCAGCATTTCCTGGAACAACTCTGGGTGCTTTTCTACCAAGTCGTGCACCTCACCAGGATCCTCTTTTATGTTGAAGAGCTCCCACTTTTGGGGTCCCTTGGGCGCAGGCACGAAGGTGATCTTCCAGTCACCACGACGCAGCGCACCAGAGCCGTTGATCTCAAAGCCTACGACATAGTCTGCTGGATGAATCTCCGCGGCGATAACACGTACGACAGAGGCGAGGAACTGTGTCCAACTGCGGCCTCGGAGTGGCACGATTGCACGACCTTTATACAAGGTGCCTGGGTGTTGTAGCTTCGCCATCTCCAGTACAGTTGGTACGATGTCCATAACAGTGCAAAAGGCGTGTGTTATGAGGCCACCGCCACGACCACCGGAGGTGCTTTCGGACGATTTGCCCTTCGAGACTGGAGGTCGCACGACGAGTGGTACGCGACACCCGCCTTCTGTCGAGTGCATCTTGTAGAGGCGCGCAGGCGCAGTAGCTGCCTGCGCCCAGCGGCATCCATACCAGACAAAGGAATTGCCCCGGCCGATATTGTCAAGGCTATTGTCGTAGTACTTGTGCACGTGGGACATGATGCTCTCGCTGACGATCGAGCCCGCCTCATAGCTGGCCCCCTCCGCGCCATTGTCGCTCATGAACAACACGAACGTATCGTCGTACACCCCTGTGCGCTTGAGGTAGGCGATGACCCGTCCGATGTTCCAATCCATCTGGTTCACCATTCCCGCGTACACTTCCATCGCACGACTTGACGCACGCCGCGTCTCCTCTGGTAGCTCGTCCCAGTTCTCGGGCATACCATCGACGATGACGACGGGATGCGCCTCCACGCTCGGCTCTACCATGCCTAGTTCCTTCAATCGTGCGAGTCCTATGCCAAACACAGTTCAGCCTCTAACCCACAGCAACTCGGGCCCCATTACAACACGGGCCAACTCTGTAAGAAAGATTACGTACGTTTCTGCCGCAAAGCCTCCGGGCCGTCATCGTAGAACCCCCTGTACTTATCGCACACCTCTTTCGGCGCCTGCAGCGGCCAGTGAGGCGCACTAAACGGGAGGTACGCAAAGAACGGCTGCGCTTTCTCCTCGTCGGTTCGCCCCTCGAGATACGCGATCAGCTTGTCGGCATACGCGTCGCTACTGTAGAAGCCGTCCGGCAGACGCCCGAGAATCCGGTCGTCCTCGACGTGTAGCGCACGCGTGGCCGTCTCGAAGAACTTGCCCGGCTCCGTGGCAGGGTCGCTGTACTCGGGCTCGTAGGCGTAGTGGTTGGCGCAGCCGGGCAGCAGGGCGAACGAGCGCTTGAAGCCGCGCTTTAGGGGGTGGTGCTCGGGCTTCAGACCCAAATGCCACTTCCCGGACATGCAGGTGAAGTAGCCGCCTTCGGACAGCAGCTCCGGCAGCGCTACCACGCGTTCGTTCAGATACCCCTCCTGCCCCGGCTTGCCGTAGTGCGCGGGTGAGGCGCGGGTAATCTCTTGCAGTTGGCCCAGCCCTGCGATGTGGTGGTCGGTTCCTGGCGGTCATCAGGAGTTAGTGAGATGTATCTTCTGCTTCTTATAAACAGACAAACCCGCAGTATGTCAATTGGCCGGAGTAACAGAATGGTCAACACCTACCGGTCATCAGCATCGACCTTGTCGGCGAACAAGCGGCTGCTACATGGTAGTTCGTGAAGCGCAGCGCGTTGGACTCTTTGGCAATGGCGTCGATATTGGGAGTATGGATCTCCGAGCCGAAACAGCCACAGTCGCTGAAACCAAGGTCGTCGGCTACAATAATCAGGAAATTCGGTCGCTTTTCTGCCATGATGAGTTTGCCTGCTTCGCGAATTATCTGAAGAAGACTGTGGGCTTAAGTACTAGTCTCCTTCAAACTGGCATAGAACCACGAGTAGACACCAAAGCTAATAGCAAGACCCCCAAAGTAAAGTCAAAATCACTCCCTTTTGAGAATAAATTTCAGACAATGCAAGGTTCAACGATGGGATTTTTATGTATTTATTTCAAGAACCCGAAGGTAGCAAAAGGCATTGGGCTGTATTTAGTCATATATCAGATTCACGGCTTCTGTCGCTGCTTGCAGGCGACCACGACGGGTGATAGCTGTTCCTCGGATTTAATAGATATACCCAGCCCAACGAGCGACAAGCGCATGATGGCGATTATAGGTTATGACGACTTATAGAGCTCCCAACATTCGCTTCCATGAATGATTTTGGGTAACGCGAATAGCGAAATTCGGTATAGCTAACCTATTACCACCTCTCGACGGTCGTAACTAGCGATCTTGGTTCATCAAAACACTAACTAGGTTTAGGCGAGTTTCCCTCGCTGCCTTCCCCTCTTTCTCATCCTCACGCGGCCGAATAGAGATGACGCTGCAGTGGTACGGCCGATCCCCGACTAGCGACGGACTTCGCACCGGATGTCGCAATATGTCGCAATGAATGAGAAGAATTGATAGCCCAGCGAGCCGATTGTCCAATGAAAACAAGTATAGCTAGGGGATGAAACCAGGAAGGGAATTCTAGATTATCAAACCGGTAGAGGCAAGCAACGGTGGTGGTGAAGCCTCTTCAATGTTCGGTCACTTTAAATAAATAAATAAATAAATAAAAAAGCGACTGACCGCTTGATGCACATCACCTGAGATATTTGATACACCCCTAACTCAGTAGGTATCTTTAATGTTATCTACACGAACTTTGTTTGTACTTTCGCTACGGACGAGAGGGTGTAAGAGTGGACGAGAGAGCTTCATCTAACTTCAAAAAAGAATACGTTAAGATGCCAGGCGATATGATCTATGACCCAGATGTGGCAAACCTCACGCTAGCCCAGTGTTTGAAGCATTTCAATGGAATGCTTGCCTTTCTCATGGGGTATGTCAGGATATGCTGCACTCGCTTCGTGTCCATTGGCGAAATATTCTGATCACTCACAGCTACATGGCTTTTTGTGCCTTCAACTATGGCTATGATGTCGGTACCTTTGGAGGTGTGCAAGGGTTGCACTCTTTTACCAGCAAATTCGGCGTATGCGACGAGAATGGCGTCTGTGCTTTACCTGGGTGGTTGTCGTCCGTCATGACGGCAACACCGTTCTTGGGAAAGACTCTGGTAATTCTTAGTCCTGGTCCGCAGACTTATGATACCGACAGCACGCTCTAATAACACTATATCCAGGGCTGCATAGCTTGTGGCTGGATTGCCGAAAAATGGGGGCGCAAAGTTGCTCTCCTTGGTCTATGCCTCATTTCATTCGTGTAAGCGTCGGTTTTATCCCTACCATCAAGAATAAACCTTCGACTGATCCGTAATGGAGGATAGTGGTGTCACTCTACAGACTTCTTCGATTGACTCCCGAGCACAGTTTACCCTTGGCCGCATCATTACGTATGGTCAGACAGGAATGGCCATTGTCGTTGTGCCGATTTACCAGGCCGAGACTGCACCAAAGGAGCTCCGTGGGATGTTTGCTTCCACCATTCAGGTATTGATTATCTTGGGACAAGTTGTGTCCTCACTCATCACCTTCGGGACCAAGAACATCCCCAACTCAAGCGGATGGCGAATACCTATTGGCCTGCAGCTCGTTGCACCAGCAGTGATATTCACGCTGCTTCCCTTCATCCCCGAGTCGCCTCGATGGTTGCTTAGCCGCGATAGACGAGAAGATGCTTTTCACAGCTTGAGGAAATTGAGAAAACACGCCAATGAAGAACAGATCCAACTATAGATAGAGGCGTTGATGTTTGCGCGGACTAATGAGGACAAAGGCACTTGGGCCGAAATATTCGACTCGTCTAACAGAGTGAGTTTGATTATCACATCTTGGACTTCTTGGGTTTCGAGAGGGATGCTCAACTAATACGAGGGGGGCGCAGATCCGGACCGCCGTTGCTGTACTTGCCATGTTCGGCCAACAGATTACAGGCCAGGCATTTCCCAGTCAATATGGCGTCATCTTCTATCAGTCGCAAGGCTTCGGCGACAAGGCGTTTCTATTTAACGTACTCTCAAACGTGGTATCATTGGTTGCAGTCATCTTCACTTGGTTCTACGTTGATGAGATCGGTCGACGGCCCGTATTGATGACCGGCGGATTCTTCATGGGTCTATGGCTTTTCATTCTCGGCGGGGTGGGAACAACAAAGCCGAGCAATCTCACAGGGAACCTGAAGGGACTCGAGGTCGCATCGATCATACTCTTCGGCTTTTTCTATAATCTATCTTGGGCACCTTGGTAAGTCGACATTTCGATTTTGCTATTCTGTAAAAATACTCAATACATACAACTAACGCTCGTGCATTGTGTAGCTCATACGTCGTGGTTTCTGAAGCAGCCGCACTGCGACTTAAAGAGAAAACTAACTTATTCGCTAGTGTCATCTCGGTGCTGACAACTTTTGTCACTTCTTTTACTACACCCTATCTGATCAATGCCCAATATGCAAACCTAGGCGGAAAAGTGGGTTTCATATATGGAAGTTTCAATATCGCTATGGTCGTCCTGACTTTCTTCTTTATACCAGAACTCAAGGGCAGAACTCTTGAAGAAGTTGATCAGCTATTCGCATCGGGAGCTCCGCTTCGGAAGTTTAAGAAGATCCAAACGAGGACGGCTACGGAGATGTATGAAGAAGAGATCGACAGAAAGACTGGCAAGCAAGGCAATGTGGACGTCACGGCTAAAGTGGCATAAACTGCAACTAAGGGCATGAGTATATCTTGAACGAAAATAGAGTAGGGCGCGCTCGGCCTAAAGTTAAATGAATAATACTAAAATACTTTACTACAGATTATAGTTCCCCCCTTTCCCCTTCTATCGTCATTTCTTCCTGCTGGCTTCCCCTTGTGAAATTTAGACGTATTTACCTGCACATAACTATGAACACCATAAATACAAGAACGTCGCTGGCGATAAATCTATGAAAGCCTACAAGAGTGCAAAATTTGTGGACAACGACATAGTATTGCGATCCAGGGCCCACATTGGAGGTGCGAAAGTATTGTAGCTGCTCGTTCCGCTTAAATGGGGTCTATTGCCACCACGAGAACCCATGGTCACTCGTTGAGCAGGTCGAGAGCAGCCATTCACTGCATCAGCCGCATTGGTAGACAGGCGTTTCAGTGGCCCAATATGCATACAAGTTTTTGTTCCCCTTTCGATCAATTTTGCCCTGCCTCCGTCGCTCTTCTTTTTGCACCTTTTCCGCCTGCCTGTGTTGCGTCGCCAGTATTGAGCGCTGCTCAGACGCGGATAAGTGCACCAAGCCGTTTCGGTCGTTCGCGCTCATATTCGCCAACTGATATGTCACCGTTGCCCTCTCTCGTTTCTCCCTCTTCGATAATAAACGTGTGTCACCTATATCCGGGCCGTGCTCCTGTTTGCCAGAATCCTCGTCTTCGGGTTCTACTAAAGAGTATTCCAGTTGAGAAGCTACGGTCCGAGCTCGACGGCGCAATTGAGTGAATGACGGCCTCGTTTGCGCTGATGATTGCTTCGATATAATTTTACCCGACGGTAAACGTATAGAGTCTTCATCAGCTAGCAGTAGCTTTCGACTTGAGCTTTTAGCCGTCTCCTCTTGATTCCTTTCGTCGCCGTCGCCGTCGATATTACTCTTTGCGTCCTCTTCCGGCTCAGAGAAGTCGTAAAACTCGATAAACTCCGAATCGTCTTGTGATACATCAAATTTACAATGACCCTTACCGGTCATATGCTGCTGTATAGCTTGCACAGTAGCTCTTTCTATTCCGCATTGTATACATTCTCGGTATCCGAAAATAACGAGATGTAGATATTTGAAGAGGGTCTCGAGGTCGACAATTAGATGTTGCCGATAGGGAACAAACAAGCCGTGTGCTTTTTGCATATGTATCACACTGTCAGTGAAGCTTGGTGAGGGATTGGAGCAGAATAGGCATTGCCCAGGTGTGAATGGTTGCATGGCCGCGTCAGGAGGGTCGATTGGCTCTTTGAAGGATGTGGGTGTAGAGTTGGTTTCTAGACTTGATGATGATAAGCTCATTGGTAAAGTCAATAGTGATGCAGTTGTGGTTGAAGTCGTAGCTGTCGTCGTCGTCAACGTCTCAACTATGGAATAAAGGTGATCGCAGTCTTAGGCTCAATTGGTTAAGCTTAGGTCTTATGATATGCTTGGATGTTGATGTTTTTATTCCTGATTAGATGGTATATACTGAACTGGGTTTCTATCTGTGTTATATAGCTAGATAAGGGCATAACTAAAATACTTGATTGAGTAGTGGCTGATATGTTGAATTGGGCGATGCAGCTTGGCTGTCGAATTAAGGCCTTTGTCATTGGGCAATTCAGGTTCGGCTGGCCTCAGGGAATTCATGTGTAAGAAACATTAGAAGCCTTTCAGGGCTGAGGAGCATCGCTTTTGGAATGGTACCCCACTGCATTGCCACTACCCTGAAATTTTGACGAATCAGATGCTCGTTGACTCAATGATGAAATATGATTCATAATGAACAATGAAGCCAGTCCAACGCAGCCCCCTATAGTGTGGCTGGCTTCCCGAGTGTGCACTGCCACAAGGGACAAATCTCAAGCCGTGGGTTTCGGGTTTATGAGAATGAAGAGAAAACCACTTATGGCTTATTAGCTTTTATCAGTCCTTTTAATGCTCCATTTTCTTCGAGGCCTCACTACCTATCCTTAAAGACATGTCCGGCTATATCATCAGTGTAATTAGCGGTTTCAGTCACATAGTCCACCATCTCATGGTTACTGAACGTAGGACACAACACCACCAAAAAGCTCAGGGTGTTTGCGAGTTTGAAGCTTTCGAACCTATCCTAATCTTGCTTGATAACAAACTAAGTATATTAAATAGAGTTACCGTGACTGTTCCCTTCATGGTAGGCTTGAGTGTTGTTACCCATTTGAGCCTTTATAATCACTGACATCTAGAGCGACCAGCTGTCGTAAGGTTTGATCACAGAGTAGAAGCCTATTAGCTGTTAAGATGTAGGTTAGGGCTCAAAAGTGATTCATTGATTCCTGAATTTCCCGACCTTCATACGAGGGCCGGAAGGCCCTCATATATATCCAAAGGCTAGATATGGCCACCCTATAGGGTTGTGGCACAAATACACCTGACACCAGCGGAGATATATATAGGCTGAGGCGTTCGTCGATAATTACCACAACCATTTCGTACAGCGAACTTGAAGGTAACATGACTAGCTATGTATAAATCTTTCGAACGTTGCTAACCACTCAAGAAAATGCTCATCATACTACTCAATATATACTATCTGAATTGTAGGTACTGGCTAATAATTACTCTTCGACCTTCCACCCCCACCCCCCGAATTCGCCATCTCTTACGTGGCTGGCGCCATCCTCTCACATGTTGTTTTAATGAAATGGGGGAGATTAACATTGTCACCCGCCTTCTTATGCTCTTCCGCAGGCGTGTGGTCTCGCTCACATGCTTTCTCGCTACGCGGACTTCGCTGCCGGTTCGGTTCTCGCAGTGGTGGGGACAATGTTCTATCTACTGGGTTTGTTCCTCGATTACCGTATCCAGTTCTAGCCTATGATACCCCTGTCACTACTTGCCAGCACCAAAGCCATGCCTGGCCCACTAAGCTCAGTGACTTGCAACGCTGTTACGGAGTACTAGAGTATGTACAGCTATGACGCTGATGAATGTTTAAGCTCTGTATGCGTGATGCAGTTTTTAAATATCTATGTAGTAGAATTGGCTAGCGAAGGTGTAAGAAGAGGAGCTATCGATACCGTGAGCGAATTAGTATTATTCGGGGAAGCCTACAGGCCTGATGTGTTAATGTTTTTTGTGTTACGAAATCGTAATATTATCTCAGGGATTGACCTATGACAAGACCCGCGCAAGTGCGAGCCCATAATCAATACAACATCACGAGGTAATATTCGGGCAGACCAAAGCGAAGACGAAACACCGGACCAACACGCCAAAAGGCGACACCCGGCCACTATCTTGCGCCTGTCCTGATACGAGCGATTGGGGTTCGCAGTACATTTGTAGTGCGCAGGCGCCTCGCTAGCACTATTCTCTGGTGACCTGATGGACGGCGAGCAGCCTGCATCCGCAGCAAACGCGTCGCTTGAGGATGCTCCACAGCCTCAGACAGGTGGGTTTCTTCATAATTCTGGGGTAGCCAGCGCTGTGCCAGTCCGGTTTCAATTTAACAAGTTCCTTGCATTTAGCTTGTCTCGTTTGTCGATCGAGAAAAGTGCGATGCGACAGGCAAGTTCCCAGCTGCCGTAACTGTGGCCGCCTTGGTGTGCAGTGCCCCGGCTATCGCCCCGGTGCCGAGACCGCTACTCGGGATGAGATCCTCAAGTCGGCCGAGTGTGTCTTCCGAGATGCGGGCATCCAGAAGAGGCGGATAGGCGCCTGCGATGAATGTCGCTTATCGAAGGGTAGATGCACAAAAACCCGGCCGTCATGTCGTAGGTGTGTGGAAAAGGGGTTGAGTTGTGTCTACCGCACTAAGCATCGCAGCGTGGCGTCTTCGGCTACGCCCGAGGAGACTGTTGGTGAGCTGGTGTCAGAGGATGAGTACAGCCAGTGAGTCCTAACGCCGAATCACTTGCTGCGGGCTTCAGTTTTAATACTGGCGGATATAGGCTGTACTCAGACATCTTACCAGAAGATCCAGCCTTAAGGTCTCGCCTGATCAACGCTTATTTTGATAGAATACATCTATTGGGATGTTTATCATTCATCCATAAGCCTTCATTTATGTATTCATTCGACCATGGCAGCGTTGTGCGGGATTACGGAGAGCCCTTGCTATATATCATCTGTGCTCTTGGCGCAAGGTAAATCGTCCATCTCACGATGTATTGCAGCCTCTGATCTATATCGCAGATGTGTTTTCGAGCCATCTCGCTGTTCAGGCCGAACCCCCGGCGATGCTTGGGCTGACAGGGCTCGCAAGGATGTGCTCGCTGAGGTCCACGTTCCGACGATCCAGCATATCATGGTATGCATCTAGATCAACACCAATCCTTCTACCTCTTGTCTGACTTGCGCGAGACTATGCTTCTTCTCTGCGAACATGGATTTAGAACGGATCGGTATGCATTAGTATTCACCCTTACTGGCTGTATCTTCCGCGCCATCCGTCTTCTCAGCCTCGATGTTGATGCTGTAGTAGAAAGCCTGCAGACGTCGGCGAGCTTACTTGGTAGGCAAATCAAGGATAGGATAGTGTGGGCTGCGTATGTGGTCGACTCCATTGTCGCGTCCGGCGTAGATCAGAACTCCATGTGGCGCTCAGACGTCCCATGTGTTCCTTTGCCATGGACAAGATACGAATTTCTCTCACGGACACCTTCGCCACGCCGATATTTAGGCTCGATTATGCATGCTGAGTCTTTGAGCATCGTTCGTCATTTCGACTTACCTTCGCTCGTCATAGTTCTTGCCAAGGCACGAAATGATATACTGAGGTACGATATTACATTTGCTAAGCTAATGTGCTTTGACTGAAATGAGAAAGGCTGATACGAACGGCCCCGGAGCCAGAGACTGAAATTTGGAACTACGAGTCCAAATTTATGCTCCTCATAAAGAAGTTAGACGTCTTCTACCAAAACATCCCGGCCGCTTATCGTCTCACCGACCTTAATATTTACGTTCTCAAAGACCAAAATCTACTAGGCGCTGCGTTTCAACTTCATTTCATATATCACTCTGCAGTATTCGATCTTCTGAAGATATCACTAGCAGGGTTCAATTTCCCCTTAGCTTGCGCCTTTCGTAGCGCTTCTCCTGACTTTCGCTCACAGTGTCAAGAGCGTTGTCGCTTTCACGCCAACGAAGTATCTGACTTGATCCGGCAAGGTTTTGAACAGGACTCAAGCAGTGCAAATCGAGGATATGTTGCGTTCGATAACCCTTTCTGCGGAGCAATAGCTTTTGAATCTGCCAAGATTCAAATTATCTACACGGCAACCGCCCAGAATGACCCCCGATCAGTTGAAGTTACACGTCGTAACTTGAGGGTAAACTTTCGTCTCTTTGAGTTCCTGCAAGCCTGTAAAGATGGCCAGAACCGATTCGTGTGTATTTATTATTGGTAACCTCCGACAATGCTTGTTGCTGACGGAAACAGATACGTGCCTTGTTACCGCTTTGCGTCACTTTTGGCTTGTCGGATTTCGCAGAAGAATGGCTTGGCACTCAGTCGTATGATCAACCCGCCCTACATATTTATCACCTGATATCGCCATCCTCACCATACTAACCAATACATCTTAGACCTCCAAATCTGCCTGCTGCTGAGGTTACAGGCTCCGCGGAATTGCACCACCTATCAAAAGCCGCCCCCTTTCGGCTGGCTCAGTCAGAGATAGAAGCACAACGGTCCAGCGCCAGTCCACGTACAGCTCCATCATCGAGCATGGAAGGATCTGAGCAGGATGAGGCCAGATTAGACCGCAAAGGGCCACCCATCGTCCCGGTCCATCCGACTACTCATACCCACGAACCACAGCAGATGGCTCAAACCCCAATGCATCCACAGCGCACGCGCCTTGAACATATTGATATGCGTAACTATCTGTTTGCTTCAAACCCATCATCGGGTCAGCCAACAACCGAGGAGTACATCAGGACAGCAGATGAGATGTCCAGTTTTCTAATTTTGCAGAATTCCGAGCCGCTACAGATGCCCTCGTACCAGCAGTGGCCATGGATGTACGAGCAAAATGCTAATCAATTCGATCCGACATAGACTAGAGAATATTCAAATCAAATGCGCATAGAAACTTCGCACGGAACTTGATGATACGACGAGAATTTCAAGAACGGAAACGGGAGCTGACTGTCTGGCATGAAGCTGGCGGGGCAAAAAGAAGAGAAGTTACCTCACGGTGTAACATTTAGTCTTGTACCCCCGGGCACAGGGATTAAAGGACTCCGATCTTAAGTTAGATGGAGTTCTTCACATTTATGTTCCTGTCTATTGTGCAAAAATGAATGCAGGCAGCCTGATAGTTAGATTGATTGTGGTCGCATCGGCGGTATGACTCATCAGCTTTTCTGTGACCGCTGATATTCGAGAGGGGGTTTTCCACTCTCATCACAATGGTCTAAATAATGCTATATGCTATTCAAGAGTTATCCAGGAACATATAGGTAACCATTAGTAGCCCAATCAAACCAGAGTGGTATCCACAATCCTGGACATGTTTGTCAGATAATGAGTCCGACCATCAGGCCCTTGCACTTTGAAATCTTCGCCATTCATGGAGCCGTGCAAATAGCAGTCTCCGACAAACTCATAGGATGAATCAAGTGTAGATAGTTGTGCAAGGGGGGCGTCACCCTCTCCATCTCCATGATTGGTGCATGGTCGTAGAATGTATGGGAAGAAGCCACCGATGCAGGCCACAACAATGTCACTCTTCGTGACTCCCCCTTTATGGCTAGTTTGATCATCTTTTTGCACCGATAATTGACCCCGTATGGCCTGTTCGTATATTTTGGCCGTCTCCGGATCCCGCTGAGCGAGGAACTCTAGGAATGCTCCTGTCATCATTTGTCCGAACGGGTAGTTATGTAACTTCCCTAGATCATGGGCTGCTTCGCCGAGGTTATCAGGAGATCCAGACTTGTCTTCTGCGTCACCGAGACCCATGTCGATGCAAGTAAACATCCTCTACGGCCGTCATGCCAAATCGGCCGCCTTCGGTCCTAAAAAAGCGTCTTCCAGCGGCACTTCTGCTTAGAAGCCCCACGAATGATGTACTCTTGCCACACTGTGGGAGAAGAGCCATGACCTCCGGGTTCTCTCTCATGCGCGCTTGGACCTCTGGAGTCCGTATCTGGGAGGGAGTACAGCCAAGGATCTTTAAGATGGTCTCCTCTGCAACGAGGCTACGAAAGCTGGCCCCCATCTCGGCTGGCGGCGGAGCTCTTTCCGCCAACGTGGCGCCAAAGCCGCCGCTGTTAAGAAGAAGTGTTCGCCAGAAGCGCGTGTCTCTCTGTTCAACCGTCTCCGACGTTGGAGCAGGGAGCTTTTGATATTCAACATAGCAGAGATGAGCAGCATTACCATTGTTGAATATGATAGACGCATGTTCTATGCGACCAAGGGGATATGCCTGAATTAAGAGCGCATTGTCGTGGGATACCCGGAGGTTCTTGCGGGGCTTCACGGTTTCCCACCAGTGACGAAGACCATTGTTCGGGCTTGGTGTGCTGCTATTCATTGGTACACTGAAATCTGGCACCCAGCTAGGGAGTCCCTTGATGCGCTTCCCACAAGGGGGTCGCTCAGCATACCATAGCATGAGATCCTGGCGCTCAAGCACAACATAACGCGCCGCCTCTATGAAGACCTGCTGTATAGACTTGGAGTAGTCGATCGCTGGCAAAGGCTGAGGACCCGCGGTGTGGCACTTCACACGGTCAGAAGGCGTGGAAATCGGGACGATTGAGAATACATAGTCTCTAGGGTCGCTGGCACCACAGTCTCGAGCCGTCTGCATCATGGGGAATAGCTCAAGCGTATTGCCCAAACGATGTCGACGCTCCGCGATTTCAATCGCATTAGACACTACAAGGCTTCGCTGGACGTGCGGCAACAGCGGAACTCTGAAAAATTTAGTTTGGAAGAATGGTAGCGCCCGAGAGGCGCCGACGTAGTTGTGCCAGCGTATATTGCTTCGCCCGCAGACGACAATCGCCAGTTTGGCCAAGACGATCTCCGCTATACACTGTATGGATCTCCAGTACGATGAACTGAAAACGTCGTAAATATCCTTCCACACACTAAAGTCGGAAGAGTTCAAATCGCCGTAGGGGCAGTCATTGAGTTTCTTCTTAAGGCTGTCCAATTTCTCCAAACTCACGCGACCGAGGCCCGTATCTTGTGATATGTCAGCGTGTAAGCATGCCTGGCTCCATCGGTTGGCCATATCGTGAATAGTGTCGAATGCCTTCACGGTCGAGTCCTTACCCGGCCCGAGCCAGCACAGGGTCTTCTGGGCGTTCTCGAGGATCTGCCGAATCTCGGTCGCATGCTTGCTGCGCTCCTCGGCTGTGCGCGCGACCAAGACATCAGCCCAGAGAGTGCGCGGTTTGTCTTTTCGCCGGAACGTGCGCAGAGCACTTTCCAGCGCACGAGGGATCTCATGCTCGGTACCATCAACGACGACTATGACGGCGTCAGCCGTGCCCGATCGATCGTACGAGATACATTCGTACAACGTGTCTTTCAAGTCGGCATTGATCAGCGTGAGTTTAATTGGGGCATTCGGGTCATCCGATGGCTCCAAAACGGCAAGGCGACTTCCGGTAGACTGTTGGGGGCTGACCAGCCTCAGAAATGGATTGTTGCCGCTAATGGTTGGTGTTTGGCAATGTCCTGGCTGGAACAAATCCAAAGTAGCTATTCGGATTTTTATAAACTGTCTTTGCTGATACGAGTATTTAAGGTACTCCTAGTTGGCTGTTCTCGCACATGGCTGCCTGTCGTGTAACCACAATTATTATTAGGCTGACCATCTGATTCCTTCGAGAATACACGTGTAGGCAGTGATCGTGGACATGCTATGCAGTGACCAATGAACCAGAAGCTGGGTGCCAGGCAGAGCTGACGCTGGTCTAGGTAGGGCTTAGCGGGCCCACTCATCAAGTAAAACAAGCTCCACAAGAACAGGGCGGCTAGGATATTACTGCACGCCTGCCTACCAGTCGAGGAGGAGACCAAAAATAGTGATACAATCTTACAATCTACCACCAGTACTACCACCGCCTTGTATGCTCTATCTAAAGCAATTTACACTTAGAAACAATCATCCAAGTGTTTGTATTTAACGTTGTTTTTGCTATAATTTACGAAGTAATTTCTAATAAATGATTAGAAATATTGTATTAAAAAGTAATAGCGAACGGTGGCAAACTACACTTAGGTGCCCACACAACAATACTCTTGTAAAAATGTAGTTTAGGTATAGATAATGGTGAATTGTATCACTACTGCGTGCCCTCGCTAGGCTCTTGCCAGTATAGTACCTACCAGCACCTAAGAAGTAGAATAAGTATCGATGGTGCATCTGCCTTTCTGACAAAACTTAGTACTGTTTTCCAATCCCTTTAATTCTAAAGTGGCAAAGAATGCTTGCTGTCATCTCGAAGTCATCACTATTACTTTTGGTAATTACTGCAAAGTCTTTAGCACTCGAGGTAACATATTACTTACAGGATGGAAAGGAGTGAGAAGATTGGGGAAGTAATACAGAAAGGGATGTTTAACAGCAAGCAGGACGGGTTGCACCCGTGAATAAGCGTAGACGCCTTTGGATGCTCGAATGGTGTTCACTGACCGGAGCGGCCGGAAAGTGTTTATAGGCGAGGAGACGTATAATTACGTATGACGCATTTTTAATACGAGAACATTATGAAACAGTAAAGACACCATACTTATTCAGAGTTCTGCGTTACCATGCGAAACTAAAGTACGAAAGCAATGGTGAGTGAGTCGTGTTCTGTAACGCTGAAACGACCGCATACAAGTGTAACTTGATTATTCACCAAAAGAGAGATGATTGAGCTACAGGTATGCGTTACATAGATAGAGCTTCGAGTTTACATATAATTATCCAGCAAAAAATGCCAGAATTCTGCAAGCAATACAGAATGTATCCCTGTTTGTGTGCTTAATTTTCATACGATGATTAGAATGATGTAAGGCTCAATACATTCAGTCTGAGTACGGGGTAAAGTATTTAGCTGCTTATGCAAACCGATCAGATGATGTTCGGTCTACTGTATTCTCGTTCTATGTCCTGCACATGCCTGTGGATAGCAGCGGGCAGACTCCAAAGATCAGCTAGCTTAAATGTATCACTTTCTCAACACCACAAACCCAGACAGTGTGACAGTATCACACCTTGGCTTGTTCCCCTCTAGGCGCTGATTTCTTCACTTTTGGTGACCATTCCTTTCAATACTAACCTTTGGCCATAACTCAGCAGTAGGCATTTTCCTGACCTGGGTATGCAAGGATCTAAGCGCGACCGAGCCGCTTTCGGTGATTGGTCCTAAGCCGAAGGATAAGGCCGTATTAATTCACCTTACTGGCCAACCCAAGGCCCGCTGCCTTTGAGATACTTGGGCGCCAAGCGGGGCATTTTGCGACTGCACAAGTCAGTTCCATCTTTTGAGATGGTGGGTACAGTCATGTGTAGATATCCACCAAAGAATTATTCCCCTGATCAGGACTTGACATTTTATTTATCTCTAAGTTGTAGCATTCATCAAGTTTGCACGGTCTGGTTTCATGCGCTACTTGGTTTACCTATGATATGCCTCCGAACTTCATACTATCTCGTGCTGCGACTCATCGTGCACACCCAACTTTTGCTGGTCACAAAGCTTGACAAATGAGTCACCCAAATTAGCACTTTAATATATCATGACGCCTAACATCATGCTCAGCGGCAAGAAGGTGAAGGCTTCTTTATGTTCGCAAATTTCAGGCCATGCACCATGTTATAAATAGCCCATGAAGGACCAACAAAGAACTTAAGTTTCAAACATTCACAGTCCTCACAGCCAACAAAATATTGCATCTATCTTAGTGGCCCTCCTCGTAACAAAGCAGCTATGGGAATAGATAAATACAAGTCCTCCGCAAACTTTAGCTCGAATATTCTGTTCTGCATTCTGCTAAGGTTCTCTAACAATATCAGCAATGCAGGCCCTCAGCAGCGAGTGCAACACTCGGTGCAATGTCAGAGACCGACAACTCGACATCGTGTACTCGACTGATCCGCTAGGATCGTGCCCTACATTTCTACACCTGCACGACAAGAACGGATCCTGCATGCCAGATACGATCACCACTAGCTCTATCATCATACGGCACTTCTTGCCGTACACCAACACCTGGGAGTTCTTCTACTTAACGGCGAATCTCCGCCCTATTTGTGCCCATGGCACGGACGACGCACGAGCTCATCGACCGATGCGCCTCGGCAGATGTATGCCTGTCGGGGTGAAACCCAGCTATCACGGGCTAACGGGCGAGTACGACATCGTTCAGGAGCCTATCGATTTGGTACACATTCACAAATTCGAGAATGAAACCCAGGCCTCGCTTGAAAGTCGTATATCCATGATGACTGGCTTCGTGATGACAGTAGAGGCCTTGGCAAGCGTATCCGAGATTCATGAGGAAGACATATTGAAGATCGACCCTCGAATGCGGCACGACAGAACGAAGTGGCCTGCCTCTCCACTTATTGCTGTCGAGAGATATCAACTGAAGCCTTATTTCTCGTCGGAGTTTACGTTTAACATGGGATGGTGCAGAGATGATGTACAGATGCATATTCCTCTTCTGAAGAACCCGGAGGGCGTTATCAATATTGCGGGGTCGGACAGTGGGTGCATGGTCCGCTATTGTGACCAGAGCTCTCCTGGATCGACTTACAAGCAGATCCAGAAGTCTAAGTTCATTGGAATCGTGGGGACCGTTGGGATGGCAGATGAAGTGTCGGGAAGCATGCTGGATATGGTGTTCATCCGGCCCATGTCGGTTGTCATCAAGGATCTCCCCATGCGATTGAAGTGGCTGTTTCCGGAGAAAGAAAACTACAATCAGTAGAAACGGAAAGCAGTGAATGGCTACTATACTGCCTAATTTCGAACAAGATGGAAGCTACGGAATCGAGCCGCTGGTCAACGGAGGACAGAGAATGAGTTGTCGAGTGCGGATGAATTGGCTGAAGTATTGGATAAGATACCTTGGCGGTAGTTGGTGCTTTCCTCCTGTTGCTCATTTCCCCCAGCATATCGTGGACTCTTTTCTATAAGCAAACAACATGTTACAATTCATGATATTAAGGAAGGCTATAACACTTGCATATATCGTGACGCACCAACCATCTAATTATCACACTAACCACAGACAGCCGTCATCGCTACGTTCATTTTCGTTTGTTTACCACTCTGCACTGCATTAATAGTCAGGACTGATGACATGATGAGCCAAGGCTTCAAGGTTAGTAATTATCCCTATATTACTGTCCAAATTCCTCTAACCGTTTTCCTAATTATACCTCTGTTTGCTATAAAAATATTTGTAGTAAGACGTTTTATTTGATTTAATTTCGTTTCACTTGGGTTCATCTCTTTTTTTTTTTTTTTTTTTTTTTTTTTTGAGCGTTGAGCTTTACCTCTGCCCTTAAATGTTGTTGTCTGGGGAGGCTCGAAATTCAACGACAGTCGCTCGATAGGGAAAAGAACGATATGAGATGACGATTGATACTCATCTAGTACAAGAAACTCCGCAGGATTAGGCGTCCTTCAACTTAGCGCGATACTTGGTCGAGATTCTCCAACATTCTTCACGCTCAAATGCAGATAAAATTAAAGGCTACCCCCAAGACCCTTAGAATGACAACGATTAGAAAAAATTTTATTGTGTAGGACTATGGCGCAACTTACGGTGAGACGGCGGGATGTGACGGCCGGTACTCCGATGGCAACCAAAGCATGTTCCAATTATTCCATGTGATGCTCGAGTATAATCCTGACAATCTGTTTGTGGCCTTTTGCCAAGGCCGCCAGGAGCGCCGTGCCGTAGCATTGACGTCGGCGCCCTTGCCAAGTAGTATCTCGACGACCTCTTTGTAGCCTCCCGCTCGGGAGTCGCGGGCGATCAAACGTCAAGAGATGGCCGAGAGCAATGAGAAACCGGAAAAGCGACGAGAAAAAAACCTCCTGGCTCACCTGGTCAACCAAGAGCCTGTATCTCCTTTCTGGTTGCTGTATACTCTTAACCAATAATGACGAGGTAACTCCAGAGGTCCATGCTGTGGAGCTCCTCGACTCCGCGGGCCGGCTGGCGAGCTCATGTTTGTACTTCTTCCTCCCATGGATTCAGCAATTCTGTTCTATACTGATACATCCTGAAATCCTCCAATGCATCTTCGTTCAACTCGCGTATCCAGTCATCGTCATCGTCTTCATATGGGCGCGCACGACCGCCTTCATCCTCGACTACTCCCGCCCCAAACTTGTCTCGGAAGTACGCAGGCCAAGGCTTAGCATAGTATCCCTTAATCTGCAGTTTTTCCAGGCCTACTTTTGATAGTCCCGCTAGGGCCTGAGCGAAAGCTATGTCCGTCCCTAAGCCTCGTTCCTAGGGCTTCTCGAAACCTTCGCCCCACCAACGCACCACTACGCTCTTCAGACCTGTAGTAGTTTTGGGAAGGGTATGGAGGAGACTCAACCATGAACCCTTGTCAGCCTGCGGTGGTACATAGATATCCAGGGATTGAATCAGCCCCGTGTTCGTATGCCCAATCTGAACCATAAGCCGCAACATTAAGTCCGGGTCGTTGAAGCGGAAAACGTTCCGCGAATAGAGGACCGGGACAGCCTCTCGGTAAATCTTCTTGCATGTCTGTAGAATGGCTGGCTCCATAGTTCGGTACTGTTGAGCCTGGACGTGGTCCAGA
This sequence comes from Xylariaceae sp. FL1651, assembly GCA_025201745.1. Taxonomy (NCBI): domain Eukaryota; kingdom Fungi; phylum Ascomycota; class Sordariomycetes; order Xylariales; family Xylariaceae; species Xylariaceae sp. FL1651. Next base: position 523,751 of record MU624241.1, read on the forward strand.
AGGATCAACTTCTGGTCAGTGTTCCCAACTGACCAGGATGGGTGCTCCCAGCGGTTGAAACGGCTGACTAGAAGTAGGTCGTATATTTCAAGTCGGATCTCGACTGGGAAGTCGCCGAAGAATGCCCTAGCAATGGCATGCCTACTAAAAGGCTCAGCCATGTCCAGAGGCTGAGCGTTATCTGGTATCTAGTTCCGCTACTGAACGTTAACCGAAGGCTTATGGCCCATTGGGTTTAGCGACAGCACCCAGCAGCGACGAACGCAGTTGTGCCGGTTGTGTAGAGCTCGACTAACGATTTGGTGAGTGTGATGTTGGTAGCTGTGTTGTGGCGCGTAACGCCAAAAGAGGATTTCATAACTTATACCTATCTATCCAGAGTCAACCTAGATGAATCTAACTGAATACGTACATACTATTCTGACCCAATTTTCTGTGTGAACCATTTCCAAGTGAATCAATGTCTAGTTAAATGATGCCTAACCATGCTCATGGTGCCCCGCTATGGCTGACACATGGTGAGTCATTCATGTCCAATCCTGTATTGTTTCGCTCCATGGGCCATAGGTGCAACCGATTTTGGTCCCTATATATTCGTCCAAAATGACTTGCATGACGAATTTCCGTTCAAGTGCAGTCAAAGATTGTTTCAAGGAGCTGGGTATCAGATGGTGATAGCCGACTTGACGCACCCCCATCGTCTTGGTCATTCAGCATCATCGTGTCCGCGATTTCCATGTATCGCTGGACCTCAGCTGGCCCGTAATCACCGTTGTGGAATTGGGATGTACGTGTTGTGGCCTGAAGCTTGCGGTTTTTGAATGACAAGAGCAGCAATGCTATATCAGGTGCGTTAAACGTGTTGAAGCATGCTCTGGCCACCTCAAGCGCTGTTTGTACATCGACCCGGGTTGTTCTATGCTTATCGGACCATTTTGAACGAAGATCTTTCACACGGTTTGTCCATGAACCCATTGCAGATTTTTCCGCAAATTCAGGGAACAGGTTATGTAGTCCAGCCTGGATGAGCTGGTCAAGAGGGAACACACAAGACCGCCCAGTGTGATGCACTTTTCCCTGCGAAAGATACTCCCCGTTGTCATAATATTGGGTTGTGAGACGAAAATCGAAAAAATCCTTTGCCTCCTTATCGAGTTCAGGAATTTTACGATAGGCCCGGAGCAATATCATGTCGCGCGCAAACTGCCCCCGAGGGAACTTCCTCGTGTCGACCGTGCAAATTTTGACCTCATCTTGGCCACAGCCACCACCAGGACGGTGGCATCTCCAGATCGCGCACTGGATCACAAACAGCAGAGAACTGCTCCACGACATCAAATTGTCATTGCCTCCCCTCCAATACTTGAATTAGTCAAATGCCTATGTAGCATTTCCGTTGCTTCTTCGTCTGTCCTCGAAAGGAGATCGACTTTGCTGTGCTCTGATGTCTCGGAAATACTCTCCATAGAAGCGACGACATTTTCGTCGCTCTGACCGAAACTTTTTGGATCAAATGCCCTGAATAAGTATCGCGGGACATCTGCAAAATTCCATTGAGAAAGACGACATGCTGGCGAATAAAATAGCGTGAGCCCATTGGGACATTCACTGAGTGCTGCAACCCAAGAGCCGATCCATACCTCCTCCCATTGCTTCCTCTCAGCTTCGCACTGGGGAATGGAGTAATTGTCGAGGTGCAAGGTACCGGAGGTATGAAGAGACTGACTATAGCAAAGCTCTAGTATCTCCCGCATAACGCTGTTGTCATCGCTAGTCCAATGGAGAACATCCTGAGCGATGCTCATCAATTCGCTACTAAAATGCGCCAGTATTTTTTGCACCTTGGTGCCTTGGACAGCAAGCGATGTAATATAAGCTACAACGTAGCGGGTGATTGCATCGTTGAGCGTTGCTGTGGTGTCTGCAAGGGCGTTGGCTGCTCTTCTCAGAGAGCCCAGTTGCGCAATGCCCTGGCCCCTCGGAGTATCTGTGCTCTCAGTCAACGACACTCGTTGCACTTGTGCGGTAGTGGCTTCAGCGTTCTGTATTAGCGCCTGAGTTGCCTCCACGAGAGTCTAATATGGGTTTGGGAGATCAGACTCTGAGCTAGACAACTCGGGCGTGCTATCAGCAATCGCCAACCTTTCGACCGAGTTAACGAGACTGGTGAGATCTTTCGCCATGGTTCTGAATGGGAGAGTGTCTTTAAACGATGTTAGGTTTAGCGAGAAGCAAGTAAGGTAAAAGGAATGGCTCTGTGGGGTCAACTTCTTAGTATAGGCAACAAAATGCCTAAGGCAGAAGCTGCTGCTTGTATCGACTTTCAAGCCTTACAGCTCTGCTATAAAGAATAGTGACAGTACCTCTAAAGTCTAAACGGCCTGGGTGCACTGCCACGTGTGTCAATAACGGGTATCCAGAAATGGTTCCTGCTAACAAAAGAAAGAAGCCAGAAGTGTGTGGACGTGTCAGGTGGTTTGGTCACAAGTGGGCAAAAGCCTATTAGCTGTTGGGAAGTAGGCGTTCAGGGCTTAATTCCATTAATTCCAGGCCATCCATAACCCTCAAAGAGGGCCGTGAGGCCCTAATATATATCCAAAAGGCTCGGTATGGTCACCCTAGAGGGTGCTGGCACAAATAGACCTAACAGGATGCCGTTCTGAAACAGCATAGGGTGAGGCCGGCGATCGTTTTGGAGAGGAGCCATGTCTACGAGTGTCCACAATGAAGAAGGTAGTTACCTTCAAGCCGGAAAACTGCATGGTTCGAGACTGAGTCAGAGGATGAAAGGAGAGCTTCTTTGGGGGTTTCAAACGCCTCGCGGGGTAGCTCGCCTTCTTTGTCTCGTTCGGCGTACTTCAGACTGCTCTTGAAAATAAATTGGTTTTAATGATAAACGAGTCTTGATATCAGGCTCGTCGTAGTGATAGATTGATTTTGATAATCGACTGGTCTTAATGATAGACCAGTTTTAATAATAGACTGGTCGTGATGATACACTAATTGTGGCAAAAAATTGGTCCCATGGCCCTGACACTAGACTGATCCTAAAGGTAGACCGGTAGGTACTGACACCACCAGGGCACCAGCAGTCTGCCTTAAGGATCAGTGCGCTTTACAGCCAGCCAAGCGTACGACTGGTCCCACGTATCGACTGGTCTCTCGCTAAGACCAGTCTATCATCTGAACCGGTCTGGCGTCAGGACCAGTCCTCGATACGAACCAGCAGAACGGTTTCACCCACCAATTCGGTGTACACGGACTACGTCGACACAGTTGGATCGGTTGTCAACGAAGCGACCATAGTCTTCGAGGTTAGCGAGAGGCTTCTGAAGGAGTATCTAAGAGAATGCTATAAAAGAGCCTTTAAACAAGTATTCGCGGGTTTCCCGAATGAAGTTGGATTTAACAATAGCCGGGCTGCGGAGCAGACAGGCTATCTTGAAGATCTTTGAAGGCAAGATTTCCTACCGCCTAGGAGAGGTTGGCCCGTGAGAAGGGGGGTCTGCTTAGTAGCTTAAGGGATATCCTTAGCGGATGTAGCATAGTAAACTTCAACCGACCTAGATGTGACCGCTTGATCCGCCCTAGACATGGCATATTTTTTACTTTGTAGATGATAATAGTAAGCCTCTGTCCGGATCTAGTCAAAGATGAACGCTTCAACCCCGAGGCCCTATTAACAAATACCAAAATTATAATCGAAATTTGTTGACAGAGAAAGAATAGCAGATCCCCGGCACCCCCTACTTCAAGGTTTACCATGCAGAAAATCATGGGTACGGAAAGATCAAAGGAAAAGAAAGACAGAGATATAGCCACTTGACCGAGGGTCGAAGCTTCTGTGCTCGATGCAGTATCCGCAAGATTTTTTACCTAGGAGAAATCTGATGGAAGGGGGGAATGTGTTCGAATGGGATATCCATACACCTATTTTCTCTCTTCCATCTTTCTAGTAAAGTTAATATTTGATGGTTGTTCTGTGAGAATGGTGTATCAAAAGGACGAGTTTCATTGGACTGGATCATGTTTTCCTGACTTGTATTATGAATTTTCGATACCTCGGACCAATAAGCTACTCGTGAAGCAGTGTTTCCTTATGGCAAGATATATAAAGACAAGATATATAAAGAAAAGATGACATGCTGTAGTCTCAGATAAGGTAGAGCTTCATAGAGCTTGAACATAATCATATTCGCAGTAGCAAGTCACTTACAATTTAAAAGTCTTCCAACCTTTCGCTTATTGTTAATTATATATAAGAATACGGATGACATAATCTCCTTATGTTTTTGTTCAAGGCACTGTCATAGGTACCACCCTTAGCGTAATGTATGTAATTGGCTAACCGATAATTTATTATAATGTTATTACTATATCCAAACTTCCAGCACCTCGATCTGAGAGATATGTTGCAAGACGAAAAGATTCCGTAGAGCTTTGATGCTTACTTTCACTATAATGTGTGTGACGACAAAGAGATACGCAGTGCTCCAAGCGTAGCAGGCCGCAGATGGACTGTAGGCAGTCCGCAGGTGCGCTAGACTTCCTGATGTGGGAACTTCACTGCTTTTTCAGCGGTTGTGTAAGAGATACTGTAGGCTAACCAGCGAGGCTTGGGGTAATATGATAAGCCAATATTATAATAGAGACATAGCCCACCCAATCCTTCGGCCACCTACTGACGCTAATGTTATCCGTTCCGATAGCAATGGAATTGCCGAGGGCCAATGTTGGCATTGCATTGGAAAACTTTAGACTAGTCTCTGCGGCCTGTTCTTGGACCACACGAGGGCCAACAGGAAGGAAGATAGAACAGGCAACAACATATCTAGCATTCCTATTCGACGAGACTGGGCTGCGGCGGTTTATCCAGTTCCATTCACAGACAAGCAGTCACTGTTAGCAAAGAACTGTCACCAACAGAAGATCTAGCAGTGGCCTTGGTTGGTTGCATATGTATGCCAACTCATAAGCATCAGACTAGTGAGCGTCACCGCCATAGCAGGCAGAGGCGATCTCTGAATGTAAGGGGCCAAGTATGAGCGAATATTCTAGGTTGTGGATAGAGAAGTCTGTCGTACGCTACCCTTAAGTAGCCTGTACCAGACGTCACGATCTACCGGCGCTCACAGGGTTCACTGTCCTCGAGGAAGGATAAGCGTCATCGTGACCATAGTACCGACCTCTCACGACCGGTAAAGTGACCTAGGCAATCGGCGCTTCCGGAAACCTGACAAGTACAAGGCCGTGTATTCTAGACCGGGAGTGGCGACTCCATATCATAAGCATACTCCAAGGCATTGGGTCCTCAGGGCTGACGGGTCTGTCCAAGTGGTCGCGACGTAGACGACCAAATCAGTCCACTAATCAGCTCCTATCTCCGATCCCATGATTTGTGTTTGCCCTCGAAGCTGGCTATGGCAGGCCATGCGCGTCGTGGAGGCTGACTCGTTCTTGATTGTCTGTGATGCAAGAGTTCTTCCACGTTCTCATCGGTCACCTTCTCATTGCTTACCATCCTCACGGAGCAGAGCCGGCTCCTCACCTTTGACTATTCTTGGCATCGACGGTAAAAAGAACAGCATCGACTGGGTGAGATTGCTTAGTCCCCTAACCCTAAGCTCTCACTAAGAGCTGCGCGTGCACAAGGGGCATTCGATAATCTCGATCAAGACGGTAGAGAGCGCGCCTGAGTTGAAACAGTGAAATGAGCTCTGAGACTCAGTTGGCCTACAGTTCTGCAGTCTTGGCATAGTCTTTCCAAGACATTCTCGATATTCGAACACCCGGATTGCATGGCAATAGCGGACGACCTTCCTGGTCGATTAGATCCATTGACGGCAAATGAATGGTGAAAGGCTCGGAGGGGGAAATGGGCAACTCTTATGAACGCGAAAAAGCGTGTAGCTATCTAGATGTAGCCCCCCTGCAGCTCATTTACGCGTGGAAACAAGATCCGTCACAGCGACACACCAGAAAACGGCGCGATGGCTCGGTTTGCATCGACCCAGGTCGTGGTTGTAGGCGGCCTATTGGACTAACCCCCCCCTATAGCGCCCCTCACTAATTCATCTTGGCTGGAATCCAACGCGACGATTGGCCTTCCCACTGTCCATCCTCCCAGTGGGGGCAGCGTTGTAGAGTCGTGATTTGAGACCCATCTTGACGCTGACCGAATAAACCAGCCAATCAGCGCGTGTTTTAGGCAGTGCATTGGGCACTCTTGTCCGCATTCAGTGAAGCTCCTTGCTTCGGCCCATTCAGAGCTGCAGCTTGCATTACTGGTGGCAGACTATGTGAACACCTCCAAAAGCTAACCAACACCAATCTCCTCGGCTATCCCCTCCATGCTGTGCCCTACTGGGCTCTTCTGCCTGGAACCTGCTGAGGGCCCCGGGGGTCTTGGATCCATCCTGTCTGCTGCTCCTACTCGCTGATTGGCAACGACGCCCTCTACACCAACACCACGCGTCTGCAACACGCCAGTTTGGTGCCCGCAGTGCAGCAGAAAGCCTGTTTGAGACCTGAGCGTGTAAGTGCCAGTTCTTTTTGCTCATCTCTGCCGCCGTAACGCCCAGCTTCAATCCAATCCCCCGCCTATTTCTGTGCTCTAATCTGCCAGTCCTAACCTACCCCATCCCCCATCCAACCTATTCAGCCATTCAGCTGCAGCCTATCGTCCCCAACTGTCCCGTTGTCTCGTCCTGCTCTGTCGTACTAACACCTGGCGCTTGCTGACACCACCATAGCCTGCTAATCTCGGCGTGCATCATTCAAGACGTCTACCTCCCGCGTCAATCCTTCGCCTCTCCCTGGGTCTCCCAATCCGCGACCACCCTACCTTAAGTTCACTGCCAAAGAACAGCCGAGCATGCAATAAGACCTTTGAATTCCCTCCTAGCACACCTTTTCGCCACTTTTCCTCTTGCTCCTCCCCTCTTCCCACGATAGGCGACACTGTGCTTTCTTGGTATCGGTTTGAGGATATACCCAGACAGCTCGACGCCAGGAGCAAAATAAACAAACAATTTAGGCAGTCGACTTTGCTCTATCTCACCTTGAATACCTATCAATTACCCCTTTCTCTAGCCTTGCTATAGCAATCATTGGCAATTACGCTTTTATCTATTGTCGAATTGGGTGCCCGCCAGCCATATCGCATTGAGTTGGGTTCGTCGCCGTGCGAAGCTTCATTGGGCACCATCTAAGCATTCCTCGAACATCAGCGCGAAGACACGATTGTGCTTTTCGCAATGGCAGCCATTACTCGTCAACCTTTCGCTCCGCTCAATGAAGCACGTCTACACACATTGACGAGTTTGAAGAACAGACAGAATGGTATGTTTAGCAGGATGGAGCCCAAAACCCCCCTCCACACAATTTGTCGCGCTCAATTTGGCATAATTACCTTGCGCTTGACGCCTTACCTGCAAAAGTCCCTGATCAATTGACACACTACCCCAAACTCAATCCTGGCCCACATGGTCATCACAATGACACTATCGCACTCAAAACTGATGAACTCTGGGTGTTGTTTTGTTGGGAATGATTGACTAAACGTGGAGTAGCATTTTCAAATCCCTCTCCTGTGAAAAGGAAAGCTTCCGAGGTGACTGAATTGGACGACTCCGAGAATGTTGACCCAGTGTTGTTTTCCAAGCGAGCCAAGGGCAACGATAGCGCCTTTCCCACTAAGGACTCCTTCATCAAGCCATCAACTTTCTTCCTCACCAAATCCGCCAGCACCAATGATATGCCTAATTCGAACGTCCCTAAGGCGGTAACTCCTCGTCCGCGGCCCCTCTTGAATCCCAAATCCCCAGTTGCTAAGCTCAACACAACCATTACTCGGTCTTCTCCTCTTTCGGCTCCCGCTGGCCGATCTCCTACCCGTGGCAAGCGCTCTGGCATCCTTTCCTCTCGGCGACGCACTGGAGGCTCATATTCTCGGGTAGACCCGCCTGTTTTTGGTCTCTCTAGCTCCTCAGCAGCTCCATTCTCATTAGATGCTGCTCTCAAGGGTACTATTTCTAGCTACACAAGTCGCAGCAATGTCTCGTCTTCAAAGAAAGAATCCTCTGGCCTGTCGGACTTCGGTAACCTGCATGAGCCTGAGATGAGCTCGTCATGGTTCTTTGATATTCATGAAGACACACCAGAGCAGGAGATGACCAACCTGCTCCAACACAGTACTTGCGTTTTAGATATCAGCTCAGACGAAGAAAGCGAGAGCCGGCGACAGCGGGAACGTGCTGAGGGTAAGGAGAATGTCCCTCCTGTTGACGATGTTTCCCAGACATCGCGTCCACGGGCTGCACGCCTTGCCATCAACGCAGACGAGATGGTGATTGAGAAGGAGCGGAACCCTCTCGGCGAGATGAATCCCAAAGAATATTACTCAGAAGGTTGCGATGAGAATTCTATCGTTATTGTCCTTGGCGATGAGTACGAAGCAATACCTGTGGAAAATGGCTTTCAGTTCGCTCCGGAACTAAGCCCATCAACATCTACCCAGGTTGAGGCTCAAGCTGAAGCTGTGGCTGAAGCTGTGGCTACTGAAGAGGAGAGCTCCAAGACGGTGGATGAGCTGATGCAGAAGACGGATGAGCCTGTACCTGGTGCTGCAGTGCTTGAGCCTATGGAGGGCACGGGTGAGAGCTTCGAGGTCTGGGAGAGCAGTAGTGCAAAAGACGAGACAGAAGTGGTTACGGAATGTCCATGAGAAGTGGACAAGCGTCTCGATCATTCTACGTTTTGCTGGATGACTGGCCAAGTGGACGCAGTCTCTACCTAATACATGTTGAATTTGTGTCATGAGGATAACTGGCGTTAAATGGAGTTCGAACTAGCTCGGAAAGCAGGATGGGTGCTCATTGTTAGTTCTAGCGTATGTTTATTGCTTGTTTATGTATTGTTCTGTATATACAGTTTTTGTAGAGCTTCGTGTTTCGCAGCAATGAAAAACGCTCTGTCACTGTTCACACCTGTATGTTGCTTGATCCTTCTCTCTATCATGAGAACGCCGTAAAGCTTCCTGTTGCTGCTAATTGGGGCTCGCATATTGGACTCCGTTCGTAGACGAAGTAGTATAGCTGCCATTTCTAACCATAGTATTTCGCATCGAACACGGCGCTTGCTGACGCTAATTACTGCGTGCATGATGCATCATATGCTCTCTATTGATCAAAGGAACGGCGCATAAGAGGGGTGATGCATGGACAGCGCTTGGAGCCCTATAAACGCTCCTTACATAAGCCACTTCTGTTCCACTAAAACGCCGCTGCTGAAAGTCGCGATGATCCATCCCTGTCCCGCATCCGCACCGACCATCATCCCACCATGGCACGATACCTAGTTTCATCCATTGTGCACAACTAACGCCTTACCTTGTCTCTATCCTCTCAATGCTGCCCAATTGAGCACTGCATGAGCCTGGAACCTCTTACCCGACGCCAACGGCTCTTGTTACACCCAATTGGAGCTCAATTGGTTGCGACAAGCTCACCTTATCGCGGGGCTGTCCCTTCACTACATAGGCGACCTCCTATCCCTGGATACATATATCTATGAACTGGTTCTGTAACGTGAAGAGCGAGTACACCATCTGCGTGTATCCTCGTTGAACCAGGCGCGCAGAGCATAAAGCCAGGACGAAGAGAGCGCGCGCGCGACAGATGGCGTCTATTAACGACCTAGCCACCGCCGCCACCATCGCCTCCTCAGCCGTCGCGATGCAGTCCTCGCCCTCGCAACCGGCCGCCCAGCCACCATCGCCATCGCCTTCCTCTCCGCCACCGGGCCCGCTGTCGCCGCCCTCGCCCTCGCCTTCGGCACAGCTCCAGGCCCAGGCTCAGGAGGCGCACGCCCAGCAGAGCAAGTCTGCGAGTAGATCACCGGCGCCGATCCCCGACCCAGATCCAGCTCCAAGAACCCCTGGCGGCCCCGCTGCTGCTACTGCTGCTGCTACCGACCCTTCGGCGCCGGACAGCAATAGCATTGTCGTGAACGCGGGCGGCGTGAGCGCTGTCACTGCTCCCAGCACGCCTACGCCTACGCCTGCGACTGCTACGCCAACGCCGGGTCCGGGTCCTGTCCTGGCGGCGCCGCAGATCTCTCCGCAGAACCCCGCGCAGGCCACGATCCCGCCGCATGTCTCGCCGGGGGCAGTGCCGGGGAGTGGCGATGCGCCTGAGACCGAGGACGGGATGGACGGCGTTGAGTATGAACAGGAAGGGGAGAGGGAGAGAAAACCCCCTGTTCGCGGTGCATTTTTGGTCTTCGAGGGTATGGATCGTGCAGGCAAAACCACACAGGCAAAGTTGTTACAATTAAGGTGTATTGAGAGTGGGAGAGAGGTCAAGTTCATGAGATTTCCTGGTAAGTTTCTCTCCCTTCTTTACATTTTCTTCGGCATCTTCGCCTGAGGAGGCAGAGACTTGTCAGCGTCCCGAGCTTCTGCATTGTGCGCATGCAATGGTGTTTCTATGAGAGCTGCTTCTCCACTTCGCGAGTAACATGGATTGCAGACGACTGTATACTAATAAATCACCAGACAGAACAACACCTATCGGTCAAATGATCGAGTCGTACCTGAAGGGCGAGACTGAGATTGAAGATCACGTCATCCATCTACTGTTTAGTGCGAACCGCTGGGAAGCAGTGTAAGCATCCTTTCAATCCCAATATACACCATCATCTTTCTCGCGACCTCATTTTACTCATATGATATACAGGAAGAAGATCAAGACGGAACTAGAGGCAGGTCACACCATAATATGCGATCGCTTTTACCATAGTGGGATTGTCTATAGCGCCGCAAAACAACTGCCCTCCTTATCTCTCTCGTGGGCCAAAGCTCCCGAGATCGGCCTTCCGCGCCCGGACATGGTGCTCTTCCTCGACCTCGAGGAATCCGTGGCCCGCTCTCGTGGCGGCTGGGGCGGCGAGATTTATGAGAAAGGCGAGATGCAGCGCCGTGTGCGCGAGCTCTTCTGGGGCCTGAGCATGGGGGACCTGGGCACTGCCGTTAGTGCCAGTAAGGCTGGTAGTAACGGCAAGGGCCCTTCGTCGAGAAGTGAGAGGATGCTGTTTGGGAACGGCACGAATAGCAGTAGCGCGCGGGATCGAGAGAGAGACAGGGATGGTGGTGATGCGGAGGCCGAGGGCGAGTTCAGACAAGAAGAGGAGGATATCCAGATCGTAGATGCAGATCTCAGTGTTGAGGACCTTGCGGACAAGGTTTGGGAGGTCGTGCTGCCCCGCCTGGAAGCTGTCGAGAGGGGCGAGGTGGGTAAGACAGTAAGGATTGTAAGGTGAGGAATGACTTTTAAAGTCCACAATGCGTTTGCTTGAGAGCGACGAAGGTGTAATTCGACTAAGGGTATCATCTAACTCTACTTCATTACTAAAAGTAGAGTAAATCGGTATTACTCGTTATAATTGAGGCAGCAATTGAAATAATGCATGTTGCAATTTGCTTTGCTTGTAGATAAGGGTGATTCTGGCTACAGGAGGGCCGCGTTGGGGCACTGAACAAGTGGTAATGTTGCTCCTTTCTTACTTAATTCTTGTGTGTCTATACTGTTGGCGCCTGTTCCAACGCACTTGGTATTATAAGCAGCTACTGAGTACGGCTGATATTCAAAGTGACTTTTCAGTATAACATAGAGCTAATATTCACACAACAATAAAGTCAGTGAAAAACCCTCAAGCCTCACGTATAGCTCAAGAGAAGCTTCAGATTCGGAACAGCACGTCGCCTTCAATTTTGCTCAGTTTCGTTGTTGACCTAATCTCTCTAATCTTCAGTCTGTCCAGACCTGTTAATGATCTGATGACATGTGACCGTGGTTGGGCTTAACCCGGACATAACCCCCTAAATCCGCCTTGTGGCCGCGTTTTAGCACGGTAATGTTGAGAACCACTTCAAGCGACGTCCACCTTGTTCACTATCGAGATAAATAGTGAGGGGAATACATGCATATTGATAGAAGTGCTCGATTCTATTAACTGCCCACTAATAGCCGTAGTGAAATGATATAGGTATATGTGTTTTGGTGCCGGGCTTGCTAGATGTGCGTTTAGCGTCTTTACCACAATTCACTCACACCGACATATAACTGTCCCGTTAGGTTCTAGCCCTCTTCATTTAGGTCTGAAATTCGAGTCGATTCGATCTTTTAATGTTTTGCTATTCTATAGCTGAGGCCGTATGCGACATGAGCAGACTTAGTCGAAATCCATCATAAGCCCTCTCTTTTCAATAGTTACAAATGTACCCGCATCCGAAATACACACACAATATGACGAGGAAGGACCGTATAGGCGGCTGCATCCCAGCAGTCCACCGCTAATATAGGTTGTTAGTTATTTGTATTCTTTTCGGCGATTATATGCTTGGTATCAATATCGCCGACTTTACCTGAGGGATATGGATTGTCTATATAAAGGCAGTAGAAAGTATTAGTATATCATGGGGGGAAAAGCATCACCACCTCATTATTCTTTATATACTCTGAAACAGGAACGCTAAAATGGATTCGTCGGCCTTATTTAGAGTCGATGGCATGGTCGCCGTTATAAGTGGTGGTGGCACAGGTGTGTCCCTAGGGCTGCTCAATTCCAGTTACGAGCCGCTCACAGATGAGTATAGGAATTGGCCTCATGATGGCAAAAGCCCTTGCCGGATCAGGCGCGAAAAAGGTCTACATCCTCGGCCGTCGAGCCGCTACCCTCGAAGCCGCAGCAGCCGCGCACAGCAGCATCAGCCCGCTCGTCTGCGACGTGACCTCCAAGGAATCCCTTCAAGCCGCTGTCGATGTCATTTCGGGCGAAATCGGCTACGTGAACCTCGTCGTCGCCAACTCGGGGATCTTCGGGCCTTATCAATCCTTCAACAGTGCGCTGAGCATCCAAGACCTCCGCAAGAACCTGTTCGACGAGGTGAGTACAGAAGCGTTCACCGAGGCCCTGCACGTCAACGTCACCGGTGTTTATCTCACAATGACTGCGTTCCTCGAGCTGCTTGACGCTGGGAATAAGAATGCCCTCAAGGGGGGTTATGGCAAGCCTTTGAAAGAGGGCAGCAGGGTCCCTCTCATCCAGAGCCAGGTCATTGTCACGGGCAGCGTCGGCTCGTATAGCCGTGAGCGCGCGACGCCGCCGGCCTACGCCGCGAGCAAATCAGCCGTAGCCCACCTCGCGCAGCATGCTGCGACGAATCTGGCGCCATACCAGATCCGGGTTAATACATTGGCGCCTGGATGTAAGGCTCCCTCTCCCCTTGTCCTACCTTACCTTGCTCATAGAAGGGCTGTTCTAATGAATTGAATGCTAGTCTTCATGTCTGAAATGGCCGCACCTGTGATTGAGTCCCGAGACCCGGAGACCGAAGGACTGGATCATCCGGAGTTCATGCCTGCGAGACGGTTTGGAACAGAGGACGAAGTCAGCGGCTCGATCTTGTATCTTGCGAGTAAGGCTGGGGCATACTGCAATGGTACGATCTTCACGTTTGATGGGGGACGACTAGCTGTTATCCCTTCTACGTACTAACAGGTGGAAATCTTGACTTTGTGTATCCCGCTGGTGACGTATTATGATTGCTACTAGAATTACAAGTGAAGCTATAAGAAATAAAATTACGATGAGTTAGTGGCGGATAAAGAGAAACTAGGGTCGTATTATGATAGTTATGATCTCATGTTATCTATGTTATAATTATTCTTCTGTAGCGTCTGGTTGTAGTGGTGTGCTAGGCGTGAAACTAGCTGACTTTACGCAGTCTTATTTCAAGGCGAAATAGTACATTATATAGATTATCAAAGTGGATAATACACACAAGGCTATACTGGTAGAATTGAAGGAGTAATGATTGCAATAATGGTGTAAACTAGAAACCTCAACTATAATGCACCGAGAACTTGATAATAATAGAGGATTATACTAGAGAGAGCTGTATTCATAATCACGACTTAACCTCTATGTTATATGGCCAAAGTTTAGGACCTCCTATGATTTCTCCTAAAAATTTCTAAGTTTACATAGAAGATATTTAACAGGTTATACAACATGTGTTTTGCGTTTATCGGAGTATGTATGATAAAATCGTTTATGGCAAGGAAGAGGAAAAAACGCATCATAAGAAACTCCCAAGAGGCGCATGCTTATTCTACCTTAATACATACATAATTAGTATGCATACGTTTCATCATATTACTTCGTATTGAATACTTAATTAGATCCTCTTGCCGCGCTTAGTCTCGCAGATCATTTTCTAGAAGCAAATCATTGTGCTTGATGCCTAAATTTGTGATAATCCTTGAGTCTTAAGAAAAGTCGTGCCTCGAGTTGGATGATATTATGGAGTAAGAGTTCGCATGCGCTTTGTATATGTCTCTAAGCGACAGACAATAGCGTATAGTAAGTGGAAAAAGGCTTGGCTTGAGGAGATTGCAGCCATAAACGTACAGTTAGAATTGTCGACGCCGAGCTGTTTTAGCTGTTTTTGAGGTTCAAAAGCCACTACATTAGCAGAAGACGTCATCACGGCTAAAGATGATTGCGGAGTGAGATTTAAGATAAGATATGTTGATTGGACATAAATAATTCTAAATATCTTTGTCTAGCTAATGTTTTCGCACTTAGGAAGTCTTGGTGGATATCGTAAGCTAGAGGTAGCGGGAGAATGACATAAGTTTTACTGATTAGACAGCGGATAGACTTTTGCAAGCTATGTTAAGAAACTACTACTCTTAGATCCAACTAGATGAACTATATAGGTAGGGCGATAGATAACGTATCTCGGATTTTTAGACAGCAGGCCACAGTGTTCGCCCTGCGCTACTTTTACAGCATTAACATTACATCGAGTCTCGCCACATACACGGAGCATTCTAACATACATAGTTCGCGTGCATCTGGATTGACGGAGGACCAATCTAACCGTGCTTGAGGCGGGGTCTAAGCGATTAAGCTCCGCCCCACCACACCCTAACTTTAGTGAGAGGGGTCGAGGTAAATGGAAAAAAAGACTGTTGTACTCTACCCCAAAAACCCTGTATCAGATGTGCCAGTTTTTTTGTCGGCTCACCACCTTGAGGGGTCTCTTGTTGGTATCTTTGGCTAGGGTATCTAGGTTTATTCTCCACCTAATGTTTAGTTACATTAAACAAACTCTTGATAGTAAATAATAACAGGCCAATTTACTATAGATAGCCTCTATGGCACAGGGGTAATGCGTGTCACTCGTACAGTGTATAACTTGCGATGTTATGACAAGATCCGCGGTTCGATTCCGCGTGGAGGCAAATTTTTATCATATCATTCTTTTTATATCCGATTGCGCTGTCTAACGTACTGATTTAGTCACTTTTATGATTTTTGTCGATTTCTTGTTGATATCTATATGCAGCCGTAGATGATTTTTAATTACCAATTATTTTGCCTAATAGTTCGTAGGGCCTTTGACTTCAGCTCCCTGCTCGACACTCAAATACATACGACTATGGCGAGCTACGCAAAAGCAGTACAGATAGAGATTCTTTGTATTAGAAAACATAGCATTTCAAGAAGTCGATCATTCCTTAAGCCTTCCAACAAACTCTATGAGAACCCGCCCACCTTCCTCCCCTCCTAGAATTGCCGTACAAGTTGGATGCACTGCTAGCGAACGAAAGTACTCTGAGATACATTATCGAATCCATGCATAAACCCTTCTCTTCTTTCCTTCAGGATGGTACGTTGATGACCAGATCGGACACAAGGATCATTCTAGCTCGACTTAAACTCGGACAGAGTACGTGGTATTACACTGCCACCACGGCGCATCACGGCGCACAATGTCTTCCTTGTGGTATTCACGGTAGTGGTCTCGGCAGTGGTTTCGGCAGTG
Organism: Xylariaceae sp. FL1651; assembly: GCA_025201745.1. Taxonomy (NCBI): domain Eukaryota; kingdom Fungi; phylum Ascomycota; class Sordariomycetes; order Xylariales; family Xylariaceae; species Xylariaceae sp. FL1651. The sequence continues at coordinate 539,646 of MU624241.1, forward strand.
GTCTCTGCTTCTGAATGTCATTACGGGCCCTAATGGGCATACGCTTTTCTCCTGTGAAATCGGATAATGTGACAATAGGTGATCAGCCCATTCTTGACTTGATCGAAATTGCCACTGGTTCAGGTCGCAAGGCCCGAGGCTGCATTTGGAGGACATCAAGTCCCCCAAATGATGCTTCCTAGGTTTTGTTAGTGAATTGACATAGTCGTAGAGAGGTTATGGCTTACTTCCAATCCGCGTGAGCTGTAATGTTGCTTACACTCTGAGAGCCCGCAAGGGTAAATTGTTTACCGCTCTGAGCTTCTCGACCAAGGACTGGAAAATAGATCGTTGACTGCATCATTTCTGTTCGCCTTTAAGGGTGTTATTGGCCTTCCTTAGTGTGTTATTCAAGTTTGCTGTCTCACAATTGTGTTACGAGTCGGAAGCGCTGAGCCAAAGGAGCAGTATAGTAATGTAAAGTCTAATGCATTACACAGTTAAACCCTGAGTTTTTTATTCTAGTAAAGTGTCGACTTATTTATACACCTAGTCGGTGTATGCTCGGCATCTCATATTATCCAGCATACCTCATTCATGCAGTTCTCAAAGTCTGGTCCCTTATGGGTCAACGTATCTGACACTCCTGGAGCGGCCATGCGTGTCTCGCAGTACACCTTGTGACAAATCATGCCATTCAATAAGGATAGACCTGCATAAATGGAATCCAGAAAGCCTAGGCTGGGGGCGTTCCGATAGGTTATGGTTGCATGAAAGCTGACACTGACGCTCGTTCTCAGCTTTCAGTGGTCACTTCAGTACCGCCAAACCCCTTGATTCGTTTTCTTGTACATGGGTCTGTTACAGCTAAGGAGAGAGACATTCCATCTTTCTTCTAATCAGAACGAACAAAGCCTTTAGATTAAGGACTATTGCTTTTAGCTACCGAAACGTGAACAAACCTGGAGAGGTATGGCAGTATGCACAACTGTCTCGCAATGTACAAAGGTTCAAAATGTTTCGCGCCAACTTTACAATGGAAGATTTACGTACACCCAGAAGATTCCTCCCTTTATCTACCATTTTCTTTAGGTTCCCATCAGTTGTAGAGTTCGCGGGGTAGCACATCTTCTAAGGCAAGGCACGAAAGCTTAATTGGTCTCTTTTATCCATATTCTCCTCAATTAGAAAACCCATCTATCGAGGTTATTCACTATGACTGAAGCAAAAATTATCATGGGTATCATCCTAGAGCAAATTTTCTCTGATTATCGAAGGCTACGACCACTAGAGCTCCCTAGGCAGGGAAATTGGCTCTTAGAAATCAAGAAATCCCTAAGCAATTTCAGGGCCCTCCAAGTCAAACAAGGTAATTAGAAAACCATATTCCGCGTGACATTCGTCAAACTTCTCGTTGTTTAAGACAAAGATAAAATAACTCAGCTGCGTCTATGTCCCATGCCCAAAATGCGAACACAATTGAAAGCCAGCGCATATTACCGAAACAATTGATGCTCTTGACGATCTTTGCACAAACTATGGGAAGCTCCAGAGCAGATTCAAACGAAGATACGTGCAATCTCCTTCTTTTTTTTCTCCCTAAATCAAGGCGGACCAACTTAAGCATGATCTGGTAGGTTCTGTGGATCCTTTAAGTAGTTATAACGCTGGGCTGATGCAGCTGAGAAGTCAAAGTCAAAGCCTGCTGCAGTTATGAAGTCACGCGTAGTAATAGCATGGACTAGATCCTCTATCGAAGAGGACTTGGACGAACCAGCCGGCCTCATCAACGGCTTTGCGGTGATGAGTTAAGAAATCAAGGGCATCTTTACACCACCACTTGGCTATGCAATTGGAAAAACCAATGCTTCTGGCACCCTGTCCTATGACTCGTGAGTTTACTATTTTCCTAGCTCCTCACCAAATTGTAAATCACAATTCATAGGGCTCCCCGAAACTATCGTTGTGAATGGCACTATATGTGTCGTGAAAAATTTTCTGGTTACATCTGGAAGAACAAGTCGACATACTAGTGCATAAATACTAAGCCGCTCACTTCGACATTATATTTTAGTTAATTCGAACGAGGATAAAGATGTAGAGTGAATGAAGTAAAAACTGAGTGTTAGCATTATAGATATAAGTAAGCATAGTATTTTGTAAAGACTAATTTAGCTAGTGGTTACGAAAGCTTATAATTTGCTAATTAAAGAATATATAAATGTATCTAAGCGACAAGTTGACGGGTTGCTTTTAGCTATTAAAAGCGTCTTACGAAACATTTAGTTAAAAACTTCAGAAAGGTAAAATGTAATAGATTAAAAAGAAGCTTAAGTTGTTACTTTCCGCGACACAGTTTTTTGAGAGCCTTAGCATTAGGCCTTATCTCGAAGCTAGGTGGAAGTTGGCCAGTAACAAGGTCTTATTAACCTTTACCACGTCAACTTTGCGCATGTTTTAAACAGCAGGAAGACACCTGCTTACCAAGAACATACCGTGTTTACCTTAAGGATTGCTGGGTGCAGAGGTTCTATGTGCAACCTAAAAGGCTTGCTGTTGTGGCCAAATTATATATGTAGGTTGACGCCATCACAAAAGCAACAGAAGATCCGGTTCTCCAAACCCCGCTGCGACTGGTGGTGATTCATGTAGCCGGTGCGATGGCAGGCCTTGTATTGCAGTATCACTCGGCGGCCTTGCTACCCGAAAAATGGTAAAGCAGTGATATCAGCTTCAATGGGCTTAACGATCTCAATTACTCGAGTCTGGTACTAAGCGAGGCTTGTTTTCCTGCGTCATATGCCGAATTAAGGAAACGCAATAGGGAAACAAAATCAGAGCTCACCCAGGAACTATGGGATCTGTCTACTGCAGGTCGTCCTCAATTAACCCTCTTGAGATGGAGACCGCCAGGGCGAGAAACGCAACGCTGTTCTCCTTCGGGATGGTTTTAATAAAGCTCGGGTCCATTAGACCGTGGAAAATATTAAGAGAAAGTGTGATGGACTCCTTACCGTCATCGATAAAGACAAATTACCACACAGAAGAAAAGTTGTCATGGCAACTGGTGTGGTGCATGGGTTGGCGTACCCTTGTATCATACGAAAGTGCCTGGCTAGCAATTTCAAGCATGAAAAGGGTGACTTAGAGATTGAGGAGTTTCGACATAAAGTTGTTAAAGAGGCCACCCAAGAAATTGCTATTGAACTCAAGTCACCAGTTACTAGATGTTACGAACCAACAGGTGGTCCAGGATTGGGCCGTAGGAACAAGACTGAAGGTCTTGGGGAAGACGCCCGGACCAACTAGTAGTCACGTGATGTGGAGCGATAGGATCGCAACAGCGCTCCAGGCGCTCCAGCTTGTATAGGGATAAAAGAATAAAGATATAAGAAAAAGGTTTTTTATGTAGCTAGTTATTTATTTATTATTATTTAATTTATATTTATAGTTAATTTTTAAAAATAGCTATAAAAGAATATTTTTTACGAAATAGTTAATTTAAAATATTATTATTTTTATTGCTTATAATATTATTTTTTAACGTATATTTTAAATATAAATATAAAAGTATTTTTAGTTATATTTTAAATATTTATAACTTTAATATTACGAAAATATATATAATATTAAATATTAATGTACGTTTTGTAATATTTTAAATAGTTTTGTTTTACGTTAAACAGTTAATTAAAGTAATATTTAAACTATAGTATTTATTATTTTATTTAATTTATAAAACGTTATTGCTATATTTTAAATAAAAATCGTAGTAATATATAATTAAATACGAAAACTAAAACAAAAATCGGATAAATAAGCTAATATTTTTAATAATATTATAAATTAAACCGATAAATTTAAAACTTAAAATTAAAAATTAAAAAATAATATTTTAAACTTAAAAAAACAAAACTAACTTTTTAAAAAAAAAGTTAATAAAATAAATAAACGATTAAAAATTATAATAATAACTATAAAAATAGTTAAAAAACTTGTAAAAAATTTAAAATTTTTAAGCTTAATACGATTTAATAATATATTAAAAAAGTTAAAAAGATTTTTAGCTTAAGTTTAAGTTTATTTTTATTTTTATAAAAATTTTTTTTAAAAAAACGATAAAATTAAAAAAATTTATATAATAACCAAATTGTTTAAAAAACGAGTATTATTATAGTTTAAACCGTATTTATTTAAAGCAACAATTTTGCCGATAAAAATTATCCGGAAAATACGCAAAAGATTTTTTAAAATTATAAATTGTTTAAAAATAAACTTAAATATTTATTTATTAATTTCGAAAAAAAAACGATAAGCTTAAAACGATTTACGAAAACTAAAGTAAATAAAATTAGCATTAATATATACGACTAAATTTTAGAAAATCGTAATTATTTTTAATTTAAACGACTAAGCTAAAATAATAATATTTTATAAAAAACTAAAAAACATAATTAAAAATAAAATTAGCAAGCTACCGTAACCCGATAATTTTAATAAATACGTTAATAACGTAATTAAAGCTAATATAAAACTATACAAAAAACGACGAAAATTTTTTAATAAAAAAAATAATAACAATAATAAGCTTAATTAAAAAAAAAAGCGTTAATAGTTTACGGTATATAATATATATATAGGACTAATAAAATTTAGCGTAATGTAATAAAACCGAAAAAGCTAAAAAAAAAGATTTAAAAATTTTAAGTGTTATAATTATAATAAACTAAAACATTACGCTAAAAATTGCAAAAACAAATTACGCAAAAATCTATAAATATTAAAGGCTAAAATATTTAAAGTTAAAAAAGGCAGTTAATAAATTAATATAATATAAGCCTATTATAATAATAAAATTTTAAACGTAAAACAAAATAGTAAAATATTAACCGAAGACTAAATAATATAAAAAAAAGTATAAATATTAGCAAAATAACTAATAATATAACTATATTTAAAATAAACGGTAAAAAAAATTTACGAATAAATTGTTTACGATAAAAAATAGTTTATTAATAGCTTAAAAAAAATATAATTTAATAAAGCAATACGTTTAAAACATGGTTTAGTAAAAATAGTATAAACTTTAAAACAAAAATTTAAAGCTATAAAAATAATTATAAAATAAATTTAATAAAAATTATAGCATTAAATAATTGTTACGTTAAATAAATAAAAAAACGCGTAAACTTAAAATAAATAGTTAAGATTTAATTAAAAAAATAAATAATAAAAAAAATTTTAACTTAGCCGAAAAAAAATAAAATAGAAAATTTTATAATTTAAAAAACGACGAAAAATATTTTAAAAACTATATTTATTTTTTAATCGATAAAATAATATCGATATTAAATATATAATAAATTAAAGCAAATTAATATGTATATTAAAACGTTAAAAATAAAATAATATATAAAAAAAATTAGCTAAAAAACGAAAAATGCTTAAAAAAAGATTTAAAATGCTTTTATAAAACTTATAACTATTAAATTAAAAATAAATAATTAAATTAGTTAGTATAAAAAAAGATAATTTAAAAATAAATTTGCTTTTATACGTAAAAAAATAAATTTTGCTTAAAACAAAAAATAATAACTTTAATTAGAAAAAAATAAAACAAAAGCTCGATATCGAGTTAAAGCAATAGTTTTTATAATATTATAAAAAATATTAAAATATAATAATTAAAGCCGGCATAAATATTTTAAAAACAAAAAAATTTAATATTTTTATTTTGATTAATCGTTTATATAATAAAACTATATTTAAAAATAACGATAAACGATTATAATTACGCTATAAAAAATATTATAAAATATTATAAAAAAGCTATATAGTATATAAATATAAAAAATATATAATAAAAAAAATTAAAAACTTTTAATTTTTAGCCCGTATAGCTAAAATAAAAATTTAATATTTTTATAAAAAAGATAAAATTAAAAAACTAGTAATAATATACCGAACAGTTTATAAATACGTTATATTTAAATAAAATCTATAATATTTTAAAAATTGTAAAAAAAAGTTTACGATTTAAAAATAATACTAATATATTTAATATAAAATTTATATATTTTATAAAATTTTTTAGTATAAAAACATAAAAAAACGAATAAAAAAAAAACTAGCAAAAATTAACTTTTATTTAAAATCGTCGAAATAATAAAACGGCAAAACTTATAAAAAAATAAAACCGGCGATAAATTTATTAATAAGCAAAAAACGACAAAAAGTAATTATAAAACAAAATTAACAATTAACTTATAAAATTTTTAAATTTTTATATAAAATAAAAATATAATTTAAAAAAATATAAATATTAATAAACGTAATTTATAATAAAAAAAAACTAAAAGCTTTATTTAATATAAGCGTTTATAAAAGTTTTATTTTTTCGAATTTAATTAATAAATTAAACTTAGCATAAATTAAAAAAAAAAAAACTTCATATATTTATAACTTTTAATAAAAAAACTATAAGTTATAACAACGGAAAAATTATATAAAAAACTGCAAAATTTTTAGTAATTATTTAAAATTATTTAAAACGCTTTAAATTTAATATTGCAAAAATATTATACGATATAATATTAAAGTTAATTTAGTTGCAAAAAAGTAATTTTAAAATAAATTAAAAAACTAGCCGCTTTTAGTAAAATTTGCCCGAAATAATTAAATTAAAAAAAAATTTAATTTTTATAAAATTTTAAATATAAACTATATATAAGCTTAAATAGTTAAATAAAATATAAAATAAAATATAGCAATAAATTAACGAAAAATTTACGATCGAAATATTAAAAAAATACGCTAAATTTAAAAGTTTATTTATAAAAAAATATAATAAAAAAACAAAACTATTAAAATATAATAAATATAATTATGCAATTAATTTAAAAAAAAAACGCATTTTAAAGCTTTTAAACTATATAAATTAAATAAAAAATAATTTAAAAAACTACGAAAACATTTTAACAAAAACCTAAAAAAAAAGTTTATATAATATTTTAAATTACCGGCAGCAGTACCGATATTATAAGTATTAAAAAAACCAGGAAAAAATAAAAAACAAAAATAGAAAAATTATAAAAATTAGCGATATTTTAACTTTATAACTATTAAAAATAAAAAACTTATATTATAAATAAACAATTTAAAAAACCGTTTAAAAAGAGTATAATAGTTTATAATATTTAATATTTTAAAAACTTATTATTATATTAAAATTAAAAAAAACAACGAATAAAAAACAGCATTTATTATAAAATATAAATTATATAGATTTTTAGTAATAAATTTTAATTTTATTAACGTATTAGCGATATTTTAATTAATAATTATAAATATATTACGTAAATTTGTCGATAAATTTATAATAATATATTTAAACGATATTTTAATTTATTTAAAAATATTTAAAAAAATATAAAAAATATATATAATAAATATTTTAAACGTTATAAAAAGCAAAGTTAAAAATATATTTAAGAAAAAATAAATTTTATAAACAATAAATAAATTTTTTAAAATATATAATTTTTTTTAAAAAAATATAAATTTAGCAGTTTAAATTAAAAGTAATAAAAAATTAGCTTATATTAAAAAATATTAATAATATACGTTTATTTATAAAATTTATAAATTTTATACGTATATTTACTAAAAATTTTAAAAAAATCACAGCGTTTTTTATAAACTTTACTAAAAAAAAAAAAAAAAAAGCGTTTAATATTTTTAAAAATATAATTTTAAACGGTTTAATATTTAAATTATTTAATTTAAACAAAAAATACGAAAAAAAATTAACGTAAATAATTACGCTATAAAAAAATAATTAATTTAATAAAACGAAAACAGCAAACTATATTTAATAGCATTTTTTTTAAAAAAAAATTTTAAAACTTAAACTAAACTATTAAATTTACGATAAAAAATTAATAACGATAATTAAAACATTTAAGCAATAAAAATATTATTTAAATAATATTATAACATTAGTAAAAATTTATTTAAATTATAAAAACTTTATAACGTTTATAATAATTAAAATATTAAATAAACGATAAATAAAATAAGTAGAATTTTTATTATAGTTTAATTTTAAAATTATTTATATGAAAAGTAAAAAAAACGATAAAACAAATATTTTTAGCTAAAAAAGCGACTATAAACAAAAAATACTACTAAAAAATATAAAACACATTACGAAAATTAAATAAACTAATTAGTTAATACTATAACAGCAAACTATATATATTAAAAATACGCTAATACGAATTAGTTAAAAAATATATATAAATATTTATTTTTAAAACACTAAAAAATATTTAAAATACTTAGCAAATTACGAAAAAACTACGACTTTTTAAAAGCATTAACAATAATAAAAAAAGTTATCGCAAAATATAATTTATGCAAAAAATTTAAAACAATAAAGCATAAACTATATAAAAATTTAATATTAATATTAATATTAAATTAAATATAAAAAACGATAGTATTTAATTATATAATTAAACTATTAAAATTAAAAAAACTTATAACAAAAATAAAATTCGACTTTATTATAATTATAGCAAATAAGCTTATAAAATACGCTTATTTTATATTATATAAAAAAATAAGCTTAGCAAAAAATTTAGCTTACGCAATAATAAAACATATTTTTAGCAAATATAAATATTTAAAAATAATTATTATTAACAAAAGTAAAATAATAGTATTTAAATTTTAGCAATTATTTACTAAAATTTTAAAAATTAAACATAAAATATTTATAATATACTATTTATAAACAAATAATTAAGTAAAAAATTAAATTAAACATTAAAATAATATTTACGTTATTATATTAATTAAAATTAAAACAATTAAATAAAATTATTATTAAACGTAAAACTAATATATAATAGTTTAATAAATAAAATAATAAAAATATTACTATTTAAAGTAAACTATAAATACGATATAAATATATAATAATATTATATTAACAATATTATTATATTAATAGCGGAAATTTAAGCAAAAAAGTTACTAAAATTATAAAAATAGCTATAAAAAAATTTATATTTGTTTAATAAAAAATAAAAAATTATTATAACAAAAATAAATTATCGGAGCTAATTTTAAAAAAAAAAGATAAAATTTATTTTTTAAAACGCAACATTTAAATAAAACGCAGTAACGAAAAATTCGATTTTAAAAATATCGAATTTTTTAAAATTAAAAAAGTTATATTATTAATAATATATAAACTAAAACTATTAAATATTATAATTATTTAACCAATTTTTTATATATTATTATTAATTAAAACGTATTTAAACGCTGCGCTTAAAACTTAATTAAAAGTAAACGAAAATAAAAATATTTATAAAATAAAAAAAATTTTAAATTTACGATAAAATAAAAAAAAGTTTAAATATTTTATTAAATAAAAAAACTATACGTACGCTAAAACTACGTAAAAACTAAAAAAAACATTTTACAAACGTAAAAAATTTTGTTAAAAATTTTTACCAACAACACCTTAATCGACCGAAATTAAAAAAAAAAAAGTTAACTATAAAAGCATTAAAAAAACGCTAGTTAAAGCTAAAGCTAAAAAAAAAACCGGATCGATCTTTTTCGTCGGGAAAAAAAGTGTCTAGCTTAATTAGACCTTTAGTTACCAGGTCGGCAACGCGTTTTTTGTAAAATTTTCGTTGTTTACAAATACGGTATAAACAAACGAAAGCCTTTAAAAACGCCTTTTTAGCGTGCTCTTTTTTTTCCTTAAGCCGGGAAAACTTTTTTAATATTTTGTACAGTTTAAACAAAAACACTCCTATACAATTACACGATCAATTAACCTAAACGTAATTGCTATAACGAAACATACCTGCTATAATCATACAAATACGTTTTCTAAAAAAACAACGCAAACAAAAAATAGCCTTAAAGCTTTCGAAATTAATTAAATTCGCAAAAGCTTAACGTTACTCGGTTTTTTTATAAAAAAAACGCCTAGCTATTCTGTTAAGCATAATTATAAAAAAAAGTAGCAACTAAAAAAAAAAAAAAAACAAAAAAAAAACCTACCTAAAAAAATTATTAAAAATAACAATCGTAAAAAAAAGGGAATAATATTACGAACTAATAAATAGTCTAGGATTAAGCCGTAAAAACAAGACTAAAAGTTTTAGAGAAAACGCCCGGACTAACTAGTAATTATATAACGTAAAGCAATAAAATCGCAACAGCGCTCCAGGCGCTCCAAAGCGATAGAATCGCAACAGCGCTCTAGGCGCTCCAGTTTATATAAAAATAAAGAAATAAAAATATAAAAAAAAGGGTTTCCTATATAACTAGTCATTCACTTATTACTATTCAACTTATATCTATAACTAGTTTTTAAAAATAGCTATAAAAAACATTTTCTACGAAGCAGTCAATCTAAAATACTATTATTCTTATTGCCCGCAATACTATCCTTTAACGTATACTCTAAACATAAACATAAAAGTATCTTTAGTTATACTTCAAGCATCTATAACCCCGATACCATGAGAGCATATATAGTGTTAGACACTAGTGTACGCTTCGTAACACTAAAGTTAACGAACCTTGGTATTGCGGCCGGTAAGCATGACTTGCTGAAGTGCGAAGGTGGCTACTATAGACCCATATTATCGATGCATATTAAAATGCTGGGAATTGAATTCTTTTTTTTTTTTTTTTTTCCTAATTAAAAATGTGGCTCTGGTCTTGGGAACCACGCTTTTATTGTCAAAGTAAGCAAGTTTTTCTGAAAGGTATGACTAAAAGAAAACCGCAATAATAATAAGTGAGATCCAAACTACTAGCTCTCTCCAGACTAAATAGCTAATACTAATAAAGTAGGTTTTCAATATAAAATGCTAACAGTAGGTATAAATTAGTAGCCTCAATGTTTAGATAGGGGCGCCCGAATGGGTGTCGCAAGTTCCACATGCTTGGAATATAGCTTCTAATCAAGTTGAGGCGAATGCATTTTTTCTTAGGTGTTGCTGTTGCCAACTAGGTGAGCCCTGTTACAATGTCATTCTCATCAAACGGGCGATGTCACTAGGTTATGGCGCAGCGGGATCGATTTATGCATCCCAGACCGGTGCCTTTCAGCCAACGTATTATGGAGAAATAAAGAAAGGAAAAATCGAACCAATGATAAGAGACACTTTTGAGATTAACTTAGTTCATATGTATTTCTTGACCTGGGTATCGCTCCATTCCCAGAACTGTTCCGCTGTACCATCGCCACCTTCTGTCCTGCTCTTTCCTGCAGCGACCATGTCTTCTGCAACATCCCACAGCCGACCCCAAGGGGCAACTAATATCTCGTTAGCAAAATCTCCTCTCGCTGTACTGAGTGCCCGCCGCTCTCGAAAATACTAACCGTATGACCCCGAATTTTGAATTGTGATTTCAGGCGAAAAAGCAGCATATAGACATGTATATGCGCCGTATATGACAGGATACAGGAGAGTTGCCCGAAGAAACGCCGTCGTTAGATAACTTTGCTCGCGCCATAAATCCGAGTCCAGTGCACCAGGGTTGAGCGGGACTGACAGTACACCGTCTTCCCTGTGCCTGGTCGCAAATTCGGCCCCATGCAGGTAATTACCAAGCTTGGAGAGGAAGTATTTTCCCACGGCCCCTAGCTTTTCGACCTGCTCAACACTCTCCAGATAGTTTTGTGGGCTGAAGTTCTCGGCGGCGGATGATGAGACCCAAATAACGCGTACGCTCCCGGGAGGCGAGGTCTTGGCGGTTGAAATGATCGTTGGCGTCAAGAACTTGGTGAGAGCGAAATTCCCGAGGCAGTTCACACCAAGCTCAAGTTCGTAGCCCTGCTTTGTCTTTGAGCTGTACTTTGGAAACGCAACACCAGCATTGTTAAATAGGAGATTTAACTGCGACTCTCGGCGGAGAAACTCCTCGGCAGTTGATTTGATGCTAGGAATATCCGCGAGGTCGAGATGCAGAAAGATCATTTCTCCGCTTGAGATGGGAACCGCGGCTTTAATGCTCTCTATAGCTTTCTTGGCCTTCTCCTCGGAGCGTGCTAGCATATAGACTTTGGCATTCTTAGAGTAGAGAATCCGAGCTATTTCTTTGCCGAGTCCAGTGTTCGATCCGGTAACAATGATAACCTGATTGAGTCTTTAGTTTCTCCATATCTGAAGTCTGCACTATTTGGTGCGCACACGTATGGGATAGAGTCTCAAATTGACTGCGGGAATGGGGCACGTACCTTGCCCTGTAGGTCGGGAACATTTTCCTCTACTAAGCGTGGTTTTGATGGCCAAATGAATTGGCGCGTGGTGCTAATTAGACCCGACATATTGATTCTAGGGGTTGGATGGAGTGCTGCCCAGGCACAATGAGAAGTGAAATGCACAAGTTGCACACGATAGGGAGAATAGTGTCTTCAACGGTCTCTTCTTTTGGTGAAGATGGGTATTGGAGATTATCGAAAATTCTTTAGTTGAAGTGGCTGTTCGCTACACTATATCCTTGCGATCCATACCCTTGCGATTCATATCCCTGACTGGCATAGCGAGTGGCAATCTGCAAGTGTAGGTGGTGATGTATAGTCGGTGACGAATCCCGCGGCACTGGTTATGGAATATCATCGTTAGAAGGATTTTGGAAGTTAATTAGCGTATATCGAATAAAGCTTAACAATTATTCCACAAAACTAGCTTGGCGGTAAGCACTAAGAGATTATGATATTTTATCCTTCAATAGGGGTTACGCTCTCGCTAAACAATGAAAGATCTACTAAAGGTAAGCCCGCGGATTCTACAACTACCTGCTCCACCAAATCTGCGATGGTTTAGACGCGAAAGGGAACCCTAAGCCGTAAGCAACCACAGGCATTAAGACGAGGCGAAATCATATTAGTTGAAGGCTTTGTATTCCTACATCCGCTGGACCGGTTCTTGTCGCCCGTCTCTGATTGCTAGAACTGGAGTATGGAATCCACTTCGGCCGATCTCTCCAAGCCGTCTTGGTGTCCCGCGCCGTATGGGCAAACATGTGCTGGCTGTGTTCGCGCTAAGTGCAAATGCTTCTTCCAACCGGGGGGACAGACATGTGAGCGGTAAGGTTATTTGTCTATTCGTGATCCTGCCTGGGCTATTCGCTTGTCTTGGATGATGCAAGTTTACACATGATCATAACGGACTGAATGCACTGCAGATGCCATCGGTTAGGCAAAGAATGTGAGCCTTCCGGAACTGTGCGTAAACGCCGAGCCCGTAAAGAGCGACAGCCATCATCTTCTGCCCGGCTCGAACAAAAACCAAATGAGACAGTCTCACTATTGCGCTCTCAATCTAGCCGGAGCATTAGAGCGTTAGACTACGCGGTAAATCAAGAGCAGGGGGGAAACGACACGCCATCATCAACGAGCGCTCTTGTTGCTGGCTATCATCCTCCAAGATCTCCCACTCGTGCCCCTGAAGTCATGATAGACACCGAGAACAACCATCTGCAGCTTTTACGTTCAACTGATACTATGGTCTCGTCTCAATCGAAACCCAAACAATCCCCCATTTTTGAAGATGTTTCGAAACATACAATACCAGAGGCTGTGGCCGAAGCCCGGTTGAATCAATTTCGTGAAAGCTTCCTCCCCATGTTCCCTTTTGTTCACATCCCTCTCGCCATGCGTTCTTCCGAGTTACGCAAGCAGAAGCCGTTTTTATGGCTAATGGCAATGTGTCTTACCGCCCGCCTCGTAGACGAACAGTTTCTGCTTGAATCAAAAATCTGGGCTATTATTTCGAGGATAGTTGTCGAACACCTTGCAGATTTAGACCTTCTCTTGGGAACAATATGTTTTTCAGCGTGGTAGGGCCAGTAAGAACTACATACATGTTGTCTATGAGACTGAGAAACATATAGGTCCCATTACTTCAAAAATGACAAACCATTTATGACCACGGTAACATCGATTGCAGTCTCAATGGCATATGAGCTTAATCTTCATAAGAAGATTGAGGTCCGCACGCGACGTACCAATAATGGCAGCTGGACATCGCACCAGCTTGAAACTGAGGATCCTGTTCGACCGCTTGAAGAGTACCGCAGTTTCATTGCCGTTTTCCATCTTTCATCCGCGTATGTATACCACTACCTATCAAATCGCCATTTCATCTCCGTTCTTCAGCTCTCAAATTGTTCAAAAACGATGAAAGAGCACTACTAGTTCCTTGAAATCATCAAGTAAAGGCACACTGAAGTTACTCGATATATCCGGTTTAGAAAGCAATAAACTAATCAGTTCACTGTAGGACATGGACTGCCTATAGAAAGGTTGACCCTCTTGGATGGAGTTCGTATCTCGAAGAGTGCCTTCGGATTGTGGGTGAGGGGAACGAAACTCACTTGGATACACTCTTAGCTATACAAGTCAAGTGCCAAATTATGAGTAATCGACTGACCTATATCGCTGGTGACAACGGCACCGGTCTGCAAATCTGGGATGGGCCACCGATAATGTTACTGGGTGCTATGCTGGATAACCTAAAAATGATTCGACAAAACTTATCAGATCCGACTCGACGTGAGAGTATGTCCTGAATTCCCCTGATGTTCTCTTTGTAAACTTAGAGGATAGTTAGACTGAGATCTTCCATAGGCGTTACCGATCTTTACCTACATGGAGCAGAACTTCTAATTCGAGATTTCATTCTCCGTCGGCCGTCTAAGCGTGATGACACAGGACATTTACATTTGCAAAGACTTCAAGATCTTAACTCGACATTGACATTAGCGGAACGATGGATTGAGATCTTCTTCGGAATGCCCACAGCCGACTGGATCGGCCAAACGGTCGATGTTTTTACCCAATTTCTGCACTGCCTAGTGGTCTTGTTCAAGCTCATTACTCTTAACGAACCAGGGTGGGATGTAGCAGAAGTCAGGCGACGCGCAGATATCTTCAAGATCCTAGATCATGCTTGCGATACTGTAGACCGCGTCACGACTGAGCTGGGAATGGTAGATGCGGATGGGCCACGTCACGGTCTCTTTTTTAAATCGAATTACCTCTTTCGCACCATCAAGGCGTTACTGCTTGCTGAGATGGAGCAAGATAGACGGCCGGGTCCGGCGCTGTACCCCTTGGATAATGTATACTCAGATTTCAACGCTGTATTTAGCGACCCAAACTGGGTGCCTGAAGATTTCATGATGAGCGTGGCGAATGAGCCTTGGATGTCGGATATCTTCATGTCATCGTGGGATCTTGAGTTTAGCGGCCAGCCTGATTTCTCTCGAGCTAGTTGATCAACTAAAATACAAAGGGGATAATGGGTCGTGGCGAGTGAATGGCCTAATCACCAAACTAGTCAAATTGTTCGAAGATTGTCTAACTGTAGAGGTCTACTCACCCCCTGAGAAGTGAACCCCGGGTTATCTATACCAATATTTGAATACAGCAGCTTATGGCCAGAAGCAGTGCATATAAAATCCAATACGCTGGTGGTATATCAATTCAGCTGTCAAGGGTCAACGAAGATGCGGAAAGTAGTCTTGCAGTGCTTCCCGTCTTACGCATGCAAGGCTGCAGAGGTTTGTGGTAATTTGGTCAAGTGGAAACTTTATAAAGAGCAAGAAATGTCCAAGCAGCCATCTGGGAAGCCCTAGCTATATGTCTACCTTAATAGGTGGTAATGTCGAAAGTGGCAATCTTAGATTTCTCAGGATAGCTTCTTTTATTTCAATAATACCGCCATGATTTAGAAGATTATTAATATAGTCAGAGTACTGTAGCGTAAGATTAGGTGGACATATGAAATATATTAGAACACGTAGGGCATGGAGCTGATCGGGAACTGGATGTCCAAGTCAATGAGCAATGAACCAGAAGATGCGCCGATATGACCCTAAATGCCAGAGTTGGCTTCCCAGGGAAGTAAGAGTGTATGAGCTTGGCTCAGACGCGATAGTATCTATTAAAATGCACTCACCAACATTCCCTATCGGAATGATCAAACCTTTGGCGTTGTCAATGTCACCAGAGAGAAGCAAAAACTGGAATCATCGTTCGTTCGTTTCACGAACGGACATCGGCAATCTAACTGATACCAAACTCGTACTACAGAATCGAGTCTCAATACCGTTGGTTTCATTTCTTGCCACTGTGCTGGTGACGCATCTTTATTAAGCTTAAGCATATTGCTACTACTGCGCGCTATGTGAATACTATGAATCCACATTGACACTTTAACTACGTTACAGCCTGTTGATAGGGGCAGTCAAGGCTTCCAGCTGCGCTAAAAGATCTATACTCTCAAGATCTCAGTCAGCAGCAGTTGTGCTGCGATATCAATTTAAACATGCAAGCACGTACAATCTTAGAGAACTTTCCTCATTTATCTTATAGGCACATCATATAACGTTCTATCTCCGCCAACCCTAACCCACACTAACTTTCAGTATTCGCAGGTTGGGCAGTATGTCATCGAGTTGTTCGTTTTCGGGTAAAGATCTTGGCTATAGGTACTATTCAGCGAGACACTGCCCACTACTGTCCCCGACTCCAGTCGGATCCAAGTATCAGCCTCCAGGTTGGCGAGGCCTTGCTTCGAGACCATTACTTGCCGAGACCCTCTCTCCCAGTTGCCATATCCGCCGTAGCCCGTGTGTTGACCGAAGCAGATGCTGATGTTGTTTGCTGGTGTCACGGTCATACCGGGTAGAAGCTTATCCCACTTGTAGCACCACGTGTCGCCGTGGTCGTGTCCGGAGAATAGGGCCATTAAGCCTGGCGTATGAGATACAGCTTGCATGAATGCCGTGTCCTGAGCACCGTAACTACAAGACCCATCATTGGTGCCATTGGCACACCACCCCTGAGCCTGCGGGGCTAGTGGTAAGTCGTCGTTGATGCCCGGCTCCGTGTTTGGATCCACACCAGCCTGCTGTAAGGCGTAGGAGGCGTATGTAGGTATGTGGACGAACCCTAGCGACGGAACCACCTTCTTGTATTTCGCTCTTAGCCTAGCATTCTCCCGTCGGAACCATTTGACAACGCTGGTGTCCACCCAGTTTGGCTGGCCGATTCTGTTTCCGGAGGTGTCCTTTACCTGGCGCAAGAAGCCACCTCTGCTGTCAAAAAACCAGAGTATTAACTCTGGGATGCAAACATCGCTATCTACGCAGCCGTTGTCGTAGACTGGGAGATAGTAGTTCGATACGCCAGCATTCGAATCGAGCACCATGCGCGTCGTGCGACTGTTCTTCCATAAATGTTCACGTTCAAGGATGGCCTCGCCAGAAATGTTGTAGTCATAGTCGTGGTTACCATATGTAGATGCCCAGGTCAAGCCCCGGCTAACGAGAGGCTCCACGATCTGGTCGACGTATACGGTGCTGTTTTCCAAGAAGCCGTTCTCGCCTGTGATAAGGTCGCCGTTTAGTACGACTAATCCAGGCGACTCTTTATCAAGGATCTCATTGATCACTTTGACTGAGTTGATATCCTGCTGCGGGCCCCATTGGTCCCAGGCATCTGGTCGTCGTCAGTCATTGAGCGGCGCGCATCAACGGGCATCGGGAAGTGGATATACTTTCGCCGAAATGCAAATCTTCAAAAATGGAGATCTGAAAGGTCCCATCCGTCTGGAAGGTAAGCGGGCCGAAAGAACTGGAGTTGCTAAATCGAATCTTATTAGCCGATAGCGACGCCTCGAGTGGGAGAGCCAGAAGCAACGCAGATCCAAATAGCATAGCAGTAGGCATCGACATTGTTTCTTGTCATGGAGGTCGCATACCTTAACGCAGCACTCGACAGACCTGCAGTGTTTCCGGACAATGCATGGCCTATATATATTTGCGCCATGAACGGAGTATGTCGATTTGACTTGCCATGTTCGAAATGAAGAGGATAGATTGAGTTGGCCAACCGTGTATCTAGCACACAACTCAATTAGGAATGTGGTGATATCAAGGCCGAAGGGGTGCCCCCCACTGGGTACTCGTCGCAGATAACCTTTTTCCTCCCTGGCGAACGAGTCGGATCTCCTCCCCGCAGTTGTGGCTAAAATCGGGGAGGTAATTGGTCCTAGCGTTTTCGCGTACCCCTGACTAACCCCTGGGCATACACCCACCCTCCAGTAACGGGCGTACCATGTGCTCATGGATTGGGTTGACGTTACAGTTCCGTAGTCACGTCGATTGGCGATGTTTTACTTAAGAGAACATGTGAGAAATAAGATGTATGCGCACTTCAAGAAATCGAGTCATGCGCCTTCGCTCCGACTCGTAGTCGTTGTCGGATCATCTGAGCCTGATGTTACGTTTAGTCAACTTTATGCTGTTGTCACTTGAGCCTTTGATTTTGATCTTATGCTTAATGTTGAGCTTTTGAGTAACGGTAATCTTTAGTCTTACCAAGTTTCAGCACCGCGGCTCGACAGTAAATATCACGTTTAATAATATGCCATGCTCTTCTGCAGCGAATCGTTCAATACCGATATACCATTTCGAGCAGTAAGTCATTCAAGCTTAATGTTATAAATATTGTAAACGAAGTGATAAAGTGGGTTATTACCTGTATTTCTTTTGTGGCACTCCAAAGCCTGTCTAATGATAAGTTGCAAGTATTTTGATCACAAAGAAAATGATGATATTCATATCGGAACCATTATTGAGCCTCGGTCACGTCCCTATCTCCCTTCAATAGATTTGTGCGGCATTGCAACCTTACCGCATTGAGAGAAGAGATGGCGACGAAATAAGCTATAGCTTGATATGTAGCTTCGCCATACGAGAAGGTGGTTTCTTGTATTCATTAATTAGCGATGGTTATGAGCAACTTCTTCAAGATTGTAGGCCATGTGTATTTCCAAAAGAAAAGTATCCTGCTATATGATAATATATTAGTAAGCAGCGTATTTTGAGAACAAATGATGCAAAGCCCGAAGGCAATGTAGAAACTATTGTATGCGAAGATGACACTCCGGCGACTCTTGTTGATGTTATTCAGGCCATTTATATATATTCTTGTGCATATCATATGCATTTTACGCCCCTTATATTTATTCGCTCTCAATCTCAAGTCCCGGATACACGAATCATAGGGGTCACTGAAATACTTGTTCGTCTTGAGCTTCTTATTCGGCTAATTGGGATCCTCACTGGCGTAGGGTAAGTTTGTAGTGTGTTGGCAGTCTTATGTTCAGCCTGCGCGGCCCTTAAGCCAGCACCCAGATCTACCGTAGGTCAGCTTGACCTTGCTCATTTCAGTACGGCTAGTAGTATATAATGGCGTACATAATTCGCTGTTGGTACCAATCCACGGCGCTTGGCTGACTATAATGAAATGACCATACTATCCATGTTGCTTCATAGTCATGATTGATTGATTGATATTGTTTATCGTTCGGAGGGAGCACTACACAGCAAACTCCTGAGCCTCCTATAGGACATGAGGCGTGGTCAGGCTATTAGTACTTTATGAATGTACCAATTCAGACCTCTATGGGCTAGCTATGTATATAGTCCGTGACTATTCCTTCCAGGTCGTCGTACTTTACTTTCTATTGTCCGAGAACCGGGTCTGTACCTCATACCGCCTAATTGCTGTACTATGCTGTTGTTCTGTCATATACGGCATATGCCGCTATATGTGTCGACGTGTGTCTGACGCGTGTGTGTGTCGGGGCGGCGCCATTAAGTGTGGCCGGAGATTACTACTCGCCAGCGGTCCGCGTGCAGAAAAAAAACATTTATTAAACTGATTTCGCCCGGACTTGAACCGGAGACCTTCAGTGTGTTAGACTGACGTGATAACCAACTACACCACGAAACCAACAACGCACTAACGGAACTAACAGCTTGTGGAGCTGCGGGTTGTGCTTCACAATAATGCATTCAACGTATGTAGGTATAAAATGTTAAGGTAGCCGCCAATTAACAGTGATCCAATGCAGTACTACTAGTAGTAGAGAAGAGCCGTCTTCGCCGCCTATCCTATAGCGGATCTTTCTTGGTAATACGCGGTTGCTACTGAGAAGCGAGACCTCAAATGAAGGCTACAAAATGAACAAATCACTGGCTACAGGCTGTACTAATGACCCTTAAGTGCCGATAATTACTGGTCTTCTGGTGGAATAGATAGCTCAAGCTATCGAGTACTGGCGTTTACCGAGGCGCAAGGCCAACATGCAGCCTTCCGAGAGCAAACACACTCAATCCATTGCCTCTAGGCCCCTGCCCCCGAATACCTTAGTTTTATCTGTCTTGCGGGCACTGTTCTTTAACCGAAGGCGATACTAATTAGACACAGCAAGGGAAACTAATAACATATCCATATTTCGAACAAGAAAACTTGTTCCTTAGTACGAGAAATTTTCCGTCAAGATATCAATGTCAACTAGGACCTTGCGCTACTTTAAGCTCGACTAGCTATAGTAAGAAACAGCTGTAAATGGCCCTGTTTGCACCAATCGATTTCGTTGATGATCTCGAGAAATGCACTTCATACAGAAGTAAGTAAACAGCTAAGGTGTCCTAGGTAACGAATGTAATATACTTATGAATCTCCGAAGCGCTTAGAGGTACACAATGCAAGTTAAGTCGTTTCTCGATTATTATAGCCGAGGCGTGTAGTAGGGCATTTCGGATTGCCTTTTCCCCGTAAATGCCGTTTGAAAATTCGGAAGCAACCTTTTCCACGATAATAATCGATTTCGCGGTGATGCCGTGATAAAACGAACTAATTCTATTTCTACGGCCGGGGTAATTATGGGAGCGGGCCCTTTTCGTTGACGTGGTCTTTATACCGCAGCTACGGCTCTTCGTACCTGAGCCCTTGAGTGGCCGGTTGTTCGACAAAGCTGCGGTATAGAGAAACCGCTGTCTTGATATAATATACGTATTTGAACGACCTTGTCGTCGGTTAAATGTTGTCGGCCTTCACCCATTTTATGGGTATTCGAGAGGGGCTCAAAGGGCAATTTAGTAGGCAATCCAAATGTCTGCACAAAATAGTAAAAATTTGCAATTTAAAATGCAGAAGTTGAGAATCTATACTAAAATAGGTATAGTTTCGTAGCCCCTGTCAGTGAAAAGTACTTCCCCACAGGTTCTTTTCCTGGGCGCAGACCATAGTAATCCTCGGTGTAATCAGCCCGTTCACCTTGCTAATCAATCAATTAATAAAGCTACAATGGGCTCAGAGTAGGGTTATGTTTTGTTCGACGTCGGAAGTATGCAGACATTCGCAGATTACTTTGCCTTGTAATTAGGTGTGTCATAGGTCGCGAAGCGCCAGAATACAACTTGTGTTTAGCGGTCATAGACGGGCTAGTGGGCTGTAACAGCACTGCCAATCGAGTAGCGGCAGCCGGCGGAGGAAATTGCACGAAATTTTATGGAAATGGTTATTAAACTGGTATGTGACCAGCGTATGCTGGCCTCATTTGCGTCTAAAGAGACTCATTTTGGGCTATTTACTCGTTATACTATTTTTGAGCGAGAACCGCGAGCCAGTTTATTCTGGATGTGATAGAAGTATTGTCGTGGCGATATTGGGGGCCGGGGGCGAAGCAACTACGCATATGTATACTGCACGTTTGCTATAGGTAGATGAACTATGAGGCTGTGTCTAGGACCATGAGTTTTGACTTATAAGTCGCCTTTTTCTTTCCCCGTATACTGCCCTTCTCTTACTTTCAGATGCCTATTGACTCAACTCGTTGATATCCTTCAAGCATTACCACAGCTCGCTCCAAGATGGCAATGCAATTCACCAATGCACGAGTGCTCCAGGGTCTCATGGGACGCCTTGCAGCGCCTGCTCTCCGACTTGGACCGGTCCTCACCCGTCGTGTTCGTATCACCGTCCATATTATATGCGACGTAATTCTCCGGATTCTTAAAAGTTGTTTCTCCCTGTGTCTCTTTTTGGTTTTTGCAGTGCTCTGGGTCACTATTCGCCTTATCTTTCGACTCGGTGGTCGCGTTATCTTTCCTGCTATCGAAGGCTACGTATTCGTTCGGGCGGCCATTCCTAGGCTCCTACTTCGATTTATTACCACTCTGAAAGAGCCATACCAATACCAACCTCTCAGCCAGGCTACTTCGGAAATACGGCTTTTGAGGGTCCATTCTGTTACTGATGCTTGGGGCTTCAAAGGTTTGAAGTTGATAAATGTTGATATTATTTCCGTGCCTGTTGCATCTGCGCCACCATTCGCAGCCGTCTCTTACAGATGGACCTGCGGCAATTCTCTACCAATCTTACTGGGAGGGAAGAAATTCGCGGCGTCCAGTTCAATCTACGAGCTGCTTAGCGCCTTACAGTCCGACGCTAATCATTCCGGAGAAGAGCAGCTGCTCTGGATCGACTCGATCTGCATCAACCAGACAGATCTTAAGGAGAAGAGCTGGCAAATAGGCTTGATGAGAGATGTATACCGTTCCGCTACGCATGTTATTGGCTGGCTCGGTTCAGACGCGCCCTCAATTAGTAAATGGCGTGGAATTGATGGTGTTCGAGAAGCCGCCGATATCATTTGCAATGACTTCTTTTTCCGCACATGGATTATTCAGGAGATCTCCCTAGCAAAAAAGGTAGTCATGTATACCCGACATGACACATGTGCATGGGATGAAGGCGTTTTAGGAATAGCCAGAGGCCAAGGTCCATCCTTCTCGTTGTATGGAGAGAACGAGTTCGGTCTTTCATCTCGTATAATGACTCGTCTGGGCCATGGAATCAAAAACATGAACGGAATGGAGACCTTCCGTGCTTCATTAAAGGAAAATCCAGACGGTTTACCGTTGAGTGAACTTTTAGTGCGGTCGGTCGAGTTTCAATGTACAGATCCTCGAGATAGAATATACGGCTTGCTGGGTCTGACAACCGAGAACGCGAGGTCTAATATCACAGTGGACTATAGCGATACAAATTCCGAATTGGACGTTTCTAGCGAAGTGGTTCGATTCTCTATAACGGGCGAATCATCTTTCCAACTCATAGAGTTGTCTGGAGTTGGTGTAAGCTGTACTAAACTACAGCGGCAGCAGTTGAATGAAAGACCGTCTTGGATTCCCGACTGGGAAGCCCCTCATATACCCCGGATGAAAGAGATACTAGCACACGCCAGCTCACACAAAACTGCTACGCATTTGCCTTGCAAAGTTAGCCCTATGGCCAATCACGCACATCTCAAGTCGATACATATCGAAGGCGCATTTGTCGACGAAGTCAAACAATTAATCACCACGACCTGGAATTTGCCTGGAACGTGTGACTTCCGTGATAAGGCAAGTCTAGCTCAACTAAATGAGTTTCTTGACCATCTAGATATGGTGTGCGAGACAGCTCGCGGCAACCAACCTCACCTATATGAGATAAAAGATGGTGACCATGCAATCCTGAGAACAGTAACGAAAACCGGCTCTTTGACGAAGAAAGAGACGCTGGATTTTGACAAGCTACGCCTTGATTTGGAGCAAATCTCACGAACATTACGTTCACGGCTATCAGGAGAAATAGACCGAGTCCGGAGGGACCAAATTGCTGAAATGGACTTCAGGCACTTTGTGATGGGCTTAGAGGAGTTCATGCCACTAATTGTCGGAAGGAGGCTCTGCGTAACCGAGCAGGGACGCTTTGCTATCGTGCCTGCTCTTGCTGAAGTTGGTGACAAGATCTGCGTGTTCTCTGGAGCCCCCAATCCATTCGTGCTTAGGGTTCGCGATGAAGTCGCCGGTAAATATCAACTCGTTGGAGTCTGTTGTGTAGACGGAATCATGGAAGGGGAACTACGAAGAACTAATCTGGAGCTGGGAATGCTTTGCATAGTTTAAGTTAAACTTGTTCAACGTCTGAAAGAGGCAATGCAATCATAGCTTGCCTTCCGTAGGTCTCTCTTCTAGTATATCTAGATCTATCACCCTCTGCTCTGGAGACGATATTGCGAATGTTCTGCAATTCTTCCCGCTATTCCAATATTGGAAGGGATCCAGAACATAAAATTCTGTTAACCTTGATGTAATAGTGAGAAATTGGTGAGCAAGAAACTACTAAAGCTTAGATTATAGAAAACGGCTCTTCGTTGTTTTCCACATCCTCGAATTCATGTTTTGTCTGGTACCTCCGTTAATAGCTAATTATCCTGAAGGATGCAATGATGTGTCGAGCCTTTATATATATATATATGTGTGTTTTAAAGCCCTCGCTAATGGCTGGGTTCTTTGGAACCAACAAAAGTGAGCCTTAATCGCCTCATTGTTTAGCCGGTAAAGCTATTTATTACCTTATTTAGTAGGTTAACTGGTATGTTGATTTAACAACTTCCTAGTAAAATGATAATCCAAATATGGCTAATGTGTAGATATTGGTATACTCCGAGGTTGGGCTTTAATACCACTCCATAGCCTTCTATATCTCTCGATAGATGTAAGTGATCATATCAAAAGGCTTAGGCACTGTTAAACCGTGGTGACTATCAATATTATCTGCGGACTTAATACATATCAGCAACGTTACAAGGAATCTAAAATGGTCTTGTTTGTCTTTTCAGCTCCTGCTAGATTTATGCGTGTAACATGCATATCCCATTAATAGTCTCCATCATCTGCAGAGGCTAGATCGAGCTAGTTGCAGCAAGTATTATATACTAACTAGAAGCCTCATGAAGCGACCCGGAAAAGAAGCTATAATGTTTATAAAAATAGAAAATATATATACATCGCTTCCCTGGATACGGGGCTTGGCTCTGCATGTGGTTGAGATTTAATTTAACCGGTGCTGCAATGGTAGCATTTCGGAAGATGGCGTAAAGCAGGGACCCTCCTTTTCCGAAGATCCTACCATGTTCAGTGTCACATCGTTAAACAACGTTACGGGACGCATCTAATACATTTGGTCAGCTAATAAAACTTGTGGCTTAAATACCTTCAACAGCTTTCATATTCTTCTAATATCTTCCAATATTTGACTTCGCTCGACGTCTTTGATGATCTTATTCTAATCTTATCCTGTTCTATTTTATTTCCACGTTAATATGCAACCTCACGAGTATATCCGAGCTGTAACAGCTACACTTTCACTTTTCGCGACCTTCGCGCTTGCAGATCTTGCCCCCTGGCAAGTGACCGGTCTTAACACCTTTTCGCCCTCAGGACGCCCAGGAAGCAGTCCTAACTACTATATCCGCGTAAATATCAGCAATCCGGATCCAACGCAAAGTGCCCCAGCACCCTCCAATGGCACGCAGGGTACGGTGAACTGCAATGCGTTATGGCTCTACGGAGATCTTCCCTATAACAAGATTTACGATTGCCAAATCCTGGATCTGACTACTCCGACCTCCTGGGCCTGGACTTTCGAGCCGCTCGAAGCGAATGATACCTACCCCAGCCCCACCGAGAATTTCGACATACGTTGGAGAGCTGCTGACTCAGCGGCTTCCACCGAAGAAGGGGTGCGAATTTGGACTGGCTACGGCCAGTTCGAGGTTGGCAAGAATATGCAGGGCACATGTGCCGCTAGTGGATTTTGCTCATGGGGATTGAAAGCGGAAAACAGGCCTTTTCCGATCAACGTAACCTCGGTGGTGTGTCAGGCAACGGTTGAAGAGGCTCTACATGGCATTAATTGTGATTTAGGAGTTGATTAAAATAGTATTATGGGATTATTTGTATATGGTGACTCAAATTCTTATCAATAATTGGCTCATAAGTTCACGAGGCGAACTCCTTCTAAAATGACGTTCAGGATGATATATCGAGTTTCAATAACTTTTCCCTACGGGTACGTAAACATATAATGTTATTCGGTTTACGAATTGAAACATTGTATAAGCGTTGTGGTTCAACCATGGTCATCAGCCAAACTAAGCATATTACTTGTCAGAGCTATGTCTTCTCTGGTCATTCCGAGACCCAGAACTTGGTGAAGAAATAATTAATAGTTAGCATATGCCAAGTGGGTTGAACTGTGTATCCAGACTATCATAATATGAACTAACTGCATGATTTAGTAGACTAAAACAATAGCGCTATTCTAATTTAGTTAGAAAGAAAGAAGTGGGAGAGGCTTGAAGCTTTGGCGCTCGCGTGAGCATCGCAGTGTTAGCAGAACTGGGATATTAAAGCCGAGAAGGCGACGAAGATCTAGTAATTTTAGCAAGACCCCATAAACTGTTACTCTGCAGCATAGAACGTAGCATTAATATGGCTGAGAGGGCTCATCGTATCAGATGGGCAGGAGGGCAGTTAAGGTCGCATCTAGAAAGCGTATCACCCGTAGCAAGTCAAATGGAGGGTGAGAGAGACCGAGAAGGCTTCCAAAAGTGCTGGTTGTGTGCGCAAAACGGCTTGCTGTTATTCAGAGGGTCTGGCTGTCCATCCATTTAGCAATGGAACAGCTCCTGCAAAAGATTCATTAGCTCAGTGTTCTCTCTCGAGAAGTTCGGCTAAGTCGGATGGATTTGTAAACCTGAAATTTATACGTAATCACTTCAAATTATTTCTGAAGCCAATTGGTCGTTGACTCAGATCTGGCCAGAAAGCTTGGAATGACTTTGCGAGTCCATCGGATGTCGGGAAATCCTTAGTCCTGTCAAGTGGGCTCGCTAGGTAAGGTTGTCCCCAGATGAGACTGCTTTACGTGGGGTAATAGCGGCCCCTTCGGAAGCTCCCTCGGCTCTTAACGGCTTCGTGTTCACGATGTGGCACAACAAAACTACGGTATTGTGCAGTAGTGCCATAATTATAGTGGCCCCAGCTAGCAGTCACTCATAACAATTCTCTAGCAGACCACCATGTCAGACACAGGAAACTTCTTCAATGTGCCGAGACCCTCTTTGAAAAGTTTAGTCCCTTTGCACCGCATCAACAACGGCAATTTCTCATACATGACTTTTGCAAAATGGAGTCCGCTCGTCGCTTCGCAAGTCAAAAGCTGACTGAACACCTCTTCGAAGTGGCCACAGTCGGTAGTCTAGTAGTGCTCGCGCTTTGGCTTATAGGGAACGAGTTCGCTCGGAGTCGGGCGAGAATCACTGGGTTGCGGGGACCAAAAGGTTGGCCGGTTATAGGGAATTATCTCGATATTAGGAGCAATGCGGCGATCCAATACCAAGCATGGGGAGAAAAATATGGCGATGTGTACCAGGTGCAGCTGGGAAACACCACGGTGGTCATCGTCAATAGTCCGACCGCCGCAAAGACTCTATTTATGTCCAACTCGCAGGCTCTGAGCTCGCGACCAGTCACATATACGTTTCATAAAGTAATTATGCATATCCTAGGGATCCTTACGCCGTCGTATCGAGATACTAAGGTGTCACTTGCAGGTCGCCTCTACCACCGCGGGATTGACAATTGGATCATCGCCTTACGACGACAGTCTCAAGCGCAAAAAGAAGGGGATCGCTGCTGCACTCAACCGCCCGGCAGTGCAAACCTATGTTCCTTACTTTGATCTGGAATCAAAGACATTTATCAAGGATTTAATGAGCTTTGGTAAAGCAGGGACTGTTGCAATTGATCCATTGCCCATGATTCAACGGCTAAGTATGTCACTGGTCATGACCATCAACTGGGGTGTTCGTGTCCCGTCAATCGACGACGAACTCTTCAAGGAGATTGTCGAGGTTGAAGAAGAGCTGAATAGAGCTAGGTCGACAGTGGGCAACGCTCAAGACCATATACCCCTTCTACGAATAAACCCTTTCAACGCAACATCCGCTAAAGCAAGGGCCATGCGTGTGCGTCGTGATCGGTATCTTGCCAAGCTAAACCGCGACCTCGCTGAGAAGATGGAGAAAGGCACCAATAAGCCATGCATCCAGGCCAGCGTAATCAAATTCAAAGAGGTGCAGCTGGACGATACCGAGTTGACCGCTATCAGCTTGTCGGTTTTGGGGGGTGGTTTCGAAACGGTCTCGAACACTATGCAATGGTCTATCGCTTTCTTATCTCAGAATCCCGAGATCCAGGATAAAGCGTATGAGGAGATCTGCAAATTCCAGGGCTCTGACGAGCCTCTATGCGATGCTTCAGATGACCAGAAGTGCGGGTACATATTGGGCCTCGCAAAAGAAGCCCTGAGGTATTTCAGCGTGATCCCTTTAGCTCTCCCAAGAGCATCAATCAAAGATATTGAGTATGAAGGTGTCCGGATCCCTGCTGGGAGTACTGTCTATATGAATGCTTGGGCTTGTAATCGCGGTGAGTCCGCTGAAAGTTCTATCCTGTTTTATCTGCGTAGAAGGTTAACGGAAAATGCCAGACCCTGAATTATTTCCCGACCCGGAACGGTTCGCGCCCGAGAGATGGTTCGAGAGGCCCGATGCGCCAATCTTCGCATTCGGACTCGGCTATCGCATGTGCGCAGGCCATCTTCTGGCATTGCGAGAGCTATATCTTATCTTCATGCGCTTGTTAAGTAGCTTTCGTATCGAGACCGCCGAAAAAATACCTTGTGATCCTAGTAAGGACATGAAGATCCCTACAGACTTGATTATGGCCCCAAGATCTTATCGCGTGTCCTTCAAACCGCGCAACAAGCAGAAGCTCGTCGAATCTCTTGCGAGATCTTCAGTAAAAGCGGAATAAGAATGCTGCGATTGGAAGGAGGAAGGAGATATAGCGCTTCAAACCTGTGGAGCTAACAAGTCTATTTTGGCCCTAGTCCGCAGCGTATTTGTTGGCACTACCTTACTTATACCTGTCAACGGACCGGGAGTCTGCAATCGTTCCTATAGGTTCGGTTCGCACTTGGCTTAGGGTACTCTAGAGCTGAACGCTGGTCAAGTCTTATCGGGGTATGGGTGTTTCATTAACCTGACGTATTCTTAGTTTTTTGCGTTTATGTTGCTGGGTTCAGAGAATCTATCGTCTTTTGCATGCCCTGTGCCCGTTCGCCGTCGGCGAGATAGGCCACTACTCTAGAAGCTTTAGTGGATTGTCTTAGCTTTATGTATATGTCTTCTACACAGAAAGCGATGATTGAGGCATCATGTGGAAACTAATGAGTTGTGAACACGGCGCCTCATATTCTAAGATGTTGACTCAAATAGACGGTGCTTCTCTAAAGGAGCTGTTAACTTCGAGTAATAGATCGAGAGGCGTAATTGAACTAAATTTGATGCCTCTTATAGTGAATTTTAATGGGAGCTGTACGCTTTAGACTTATCTTTTGACTCTGGTGACCGACGTTAGATGAATAGTTTGTGCCTCTGCTCGTGGTGAAGGAAGTTCTTGATTGCTTAAGATCCTAGTCGGCGCGGATTTCAACTGGCAGGACTAGAGTTTCAACAAACTACACGATCTGTCTACGTTATTTGATACCTAGATTTGCTCTGATCCCGCTTTTTGGTAGAAAATACTAGTGGGAAGAGGTGAGAAAAAGTGATTGCGCCGGGGGCCGGGGGCCGGGGGGGTTTCGAGTTCGAGCTGTGCTTCCAAGCTCGTACTATACATAGACTGTCGGACCAGGGCAAAATGATTGGACTTCGTCGAACACGTTTGGGCACAGAGCTTGAAATAGAAAGTAGGCGGATCGGTGTGCGTCTGTCGATGATACTAGAAAACTTATAATAATAGCAGCTCCTTTTCTGTAACATCAGTATAACTAGCGAGGGGTATAAGACATACGTTGAAATTCTCAAGTGACATAACTCATTCCCATCAGCTAATACTCTTCATAATATACTTGAGCTAGATATTAACACAATCAATCTAATTTTTATCAAATACATGTCTACACTCTTGCTATCCTTCGTACCTGTACAACTGTCCATAAATCGGGAAGATCTTTCAAGGCTTCAGGGAGCCTTATTGGTCATCGATGCCTAGAAAAACCAGTCTTATCTTCATACAGCAAGATGACTTATTAAGTCGTAAAAATTCAATCTCACAGTGTGCTCACATCTAGCTTCAGTCTCCACCTCTCGCCATATCTCATCAAAATAAGGGGAACTGGAATGCATGCAACC
The DNA here is from genome assembly GCA_025201745.1 of Xylariaceae sp. FL1651. Classification (NCBI taxonomy): domain Eukaryota; kingdom Fungi; phylum Ascomycota; class Sordariomycetes; order Xylariales; family Xylariaceae; species Xylariaceae sp. FL1651. Next base: position 569,621 of record MU624241.1, read on the forward strand.
GCGATGAAGCCAAGAAGGCTGTTGCCCCAGCCTAGCCCGAGGGCCTGGTACAGGGACTGGCCGGCAAGGGGTAGTAGAGCACCCAGGATGCTTCTCACTACCGTGGTTGCCGCTAGAGCACTAGCCGCGAAGATTGCGAATGCGTCGACAAGGTAGCTAATGATGCACATGAAGACACCGATGCTACCAAAACCAATAAATCCTGTACCAATGATAGGCACGATCCAGTGATACTTGTACTGAGCTGACCAACCATACCAGAACAGGCCAGCCGGTATTACGAAAGCACAGATGATGAGAGGAGGCAGACGATATTCTGGTCTCATGGCACCAGAGGGCGACTCGGGTGTCGGTTTCGACTTGGCTTTCAGGATGCGATCCGATGCAACGCCGACGACGATAACACCTATCAGAGATCCAACGCCGAATCCAAGAAATGAGAGACCGACAGATTTGGTTGGGAAATCGTACTGCTCTTGGAACACAAACGTGAATGTAGTGAACATTAGGTATTGGTACCCATACACGATACCGCCGTAGAGCGATGTGGCGAGGACGATAGGGGAGAAAATAAGCATTTTGCTTGGTCGGAGGATAGATAGAAGAAATAACTGCCGCACAGTCTCTCCGCCATCTTGCTTCGAGCGCAGATTGGTGTTGCCCGTTTCTTTGATGAGACGCTTAGTCTTCCGCTTCAGAAGTACTGTAGGATAGGTTTCCCGTAGAAAGGCAAGGGAGAGTATAAATAGACCACCCCCGATAATGGCGAGGACCCAGAAGACCCATCTCCATCCCCTAGCGGCAACGAGATACCCTCCGGCTACGGGACCAATGACCGGTCCGAATATCGGTCCTAGGGAATAGATGGCAATCACGCCGCCTCGGCTCTGTTGGGGAACGAGATCTGCAATGGTACCGCCGCCTAGGATAACGATGATCAGTAACAGCGACCACGTAGTAAATGTCGAAAAGGAACAGGGAGCTACCACTTACCAATCGTTATCGGAGCGGAACCAAAACACCCCTGAAAGAACCGGAAGACGATCAGCTGGGAAAGGTTCGTGCTCACAGCACAGGCGACCGAGAAAACGATGAAGCCGATATTACAGATGTGATAGATGATGGCTCTCCCGTACAACTCAGAAGTCGGAGCCAGTGCAAGCGGACCGATAGCGAAGCCTAGGATGTAGACCGAGACTACGAAGTCGGCCAGCAAAGCGCTGGTGCTGCCAAACTCTGCCTGTAGCTGTGGCACTCCGGGCGCGAACATCGACGAGCCGAGCGGTGTTACGAAGGTAAGGAAACTGACAATGCCGATATTAATGATCTTGAAGCTAGTACTGAAATTCATGGGGTTTTCTAGGTCGTCGGGCCCATTCCAGTCGACTATGTTTGGGTCGCCATTTGGACGCCCTTTTTCTATGCTGGGCATCATGGCTGGGACGGTGTCTCGGTTCTCATCGCTGGTATTGGATACGCTATCCAGGGCCTTCTCTCCATCTCCTGTTGTGTGTGACCGGCTTGCTTGCATGTTGCGAGGAATGGGGCTATCCTCGTTTAGAGTCGTAGCTATATTCATAAAAATAGGCTTGCTAGAGCTAGTAGCAACAGTAATAAGATGAGATTCCGAGGGTCTTAATGTATCAAGTAGATATATGTCAAGGTGTGCAGACATAAGGATCGCCGCGTGTCGGGAAGTTATGGGTGCCGTTTTGGCCAAAGACTATATAGATACAACCGAGAACGCTCCCAGGGGAAAAGCCCCCTTTACCCACATTAAAGGCCTAGAATACATCGGGCTTCGGCCTTAGTTCCGTAATACAATTTAGTTCCAATATCTTTCTTCCTAATATCAGACTCTCACTGCATCGGTCAGCTGCACGATTAGCCGTTCAGCGTTCGTGACGTCCAAGGACAGTCCGACCGTCCGCTTGATAGCGAACGTAGAAGGGGGAGGGAGGGCGCTGAATAACACATTATTTTTACCTACTGTCCTAGAAGGGCCTACGCGAGATCCTAGACTTGGTTCGATAACGAAGAAACGGCGCATAACTAGAAGCCCGACTCTATACAGAACTGTTGATCTCCCGAGTTTACCTACCGCAACTGGTGAATATCTGGCCCCCACGCACTATTGGAATGCTTATAATGTCCTTTCATGAAGTATTAAGATATTTTTTGACGAAGAAATATAATCAAAGTCTATATAACGTATTATAATCATAGAAAATCTACTTGTGTCATACTAAAGGGTTCTTCACACAAACATGCGGTATCAAATTAGTCCTCTAAACTGTGCCGAAACGATATTGCGCCCAGTTCAGGCTTCCCTCAGGCATGGTCCACAGGCGCTCTCCAACATCCAAGCCCGCAGCGCCCGCAGCTACATAGATGGGTAGAATATGCTCTAGTGTCGGATGCGCCTGTCTTGCATCACTACGTCTCATCAAAGCCAACATTGCTGCCCGCCGGTCTTCCGGCTTGGTGGAAGTAGCTTCCTTTAGTGCTTCGTCAAAACTAAAGGCGTAACTGGGATGCGTTAGCAAAAATCTAGACGACCGCAATAACCAGTATCGCGGGGGATTACACTTACGGCGTGGGCTTCCCGCTGCCCCTCGTTGCCCTATAGTCATGGAGATTGTGAGCAGCCATACCCGCACCGATGATGAGAATTCCTTCGTCTCGGAGGCCTTCCAGTACCTGGCCCATGCGGTAATGGAGGTCGTAATCCTCGTTGTTGAACAATGAGACTTGTACGATGGGGACGTTTAGGGGATTATTTTGGGGGTCGAAGGCTATTGAAAGACGGCGTCAGCAACAAATTGGCCAAGGGGGATGGAGAAACGGGCGTACCAGCCAAAAAGCCAACCCATACGCCATGGTCCAAGCCTCGCTTGACTTTCTCAGCCTGTATACCAGCTCCAGATAGCTTCTGGACAACTTTCTCGGCAACTTCAGGGCTTCCCTTATTTGGATACTTATATTCGTAATAGTGTGGAGGGAAACCGTAGAAATCGTAGATGATATTAGTTTTTTCTACGGCATTGACACTGATTCTGCTGGGGCCATCTTGCCAGTGGGCGGAAAAGACAACCACTGCCTTGGGTTTGACCTTGGTCGTGATTTCTGCCCCGGTTTCGGCCAGTTTGAGATAGGCAGGGTGTTTCGTGTTTTCCATGAAGTTAGGTCCACCGATCCCGAGGAAGTACACGGGCATCCGTGAAGGGCGAGCTGAAGGTGAAGGGGCAGACATGATGTCAACTGTAGGCTGCTTGCTTGATTTCACGGTAGCGGATTGCCAAACGCCGTTCTTGACGAGGGAGTATATGAGAGAGATGAATAAGGCAAGAAGCAGAACGATCAAGGATGCAGATCTTGAACGAAAAGTTGAACGGTTAGGAGACATGACGCTTGTTTTTCCCCGAGCTGAGCATCTCTTGCATCAACGGGAGGACCAGCCGGTGCCTTGAGCAGGTAACCTCGGTATGCAGCACCATAAATGAAGGAAACTATTCGCGACGCAAGCTGACAAATGCAGTGTCGCATGCACCTAGTCCTAGATGCTGCAAGCATCTGCTCTCGGCCTCGATCATGATAAAGATCATGGAAAGAAGAGCGAGCTTTGGACGACGGCAGGAGTTCCACCTGCATTATTATCCCGCGCGCTGTCTCACCACTTGATACCGTTCCGATGTCACCGCGCGGCAAGTGGGGATTGAATCCGGGCCCATCTGTTAGCGCCCGCGCGAGCTGCAGCCCCAGACCCGCATTCGACCCACATCACGCGCGCAAACTTTCCTGAGCCCACCTGGAGCCCCCCGTGGAGTATTGGCAAGATGATCGCGCGCGGTATGTGGGGCCAAGGTCTTCGGTGTATCGTTCAGAGGCAAAGCACTTTTGCTACTAGATTCTATAGTATGGACATGGCTTTGTATCCTGCCGGAGACTGGTGAGCAACCGCTTACAAATGGGGCGACAAAGAAGCCCTAGTTGCCTATTGTAAGAAACAGAGCATAATCTACGGATGTGAACGGTCCAAAACTCGATTCTCCTTGAGCGTAGCTGGTATAAAGCAAGACATCTCAGCGACAATATGTGAGATCTCGTCGTTCCTATCATGCCTGGTCAGCTACCTCATAAGTCCAAACTTAGACGATTCATCTCCAATATCTTCCATCGATCCACCATGACTGCTTCTGTCGTCTTGATTCTAGGGGCCGGGCCCCGAATCGGAGCCTCCGTCGCTGACAAGTTTGCCAGCGATGGGTACAGGGTTGCTGTCGCTTCCAGGAAGGGAACCGGCGGCAAGAACGAGAAAGGCTTTCTCTCTCTAAAGGCCGACTTCAACAACCCCGAGTCGATTCCAGCGTTGTTCGACGCAGTCAAGGCCGAGTTCGGGACCGCGCCCAGCGTTGTCGTTTACAATGCCGCGGCGCTGACTCCCCCTCCCAATAAAGACTCGGTTTTGTCTATCGCGGCCTCGTCTGTCGCCTCCGATTTGAATGTCAACACCGTCAGCCCATACGCTGCTGCACAGCAGGCCCTTGCGGCCTGGGAGACACTGCCCGAGGGAACTAAGAAGACCTTCATCTATACCGGCAATGTCTTGAACACGGCCGTCTTGCCCATACCTATGATGATGAACCTAGGTATAGGCAAGGCTGCTTCGGCATATTGGGTCGGCCTAGCCGACATGATGTATGCAGCCAAAGGATGTCGGTAAGTAGTATATGTTCTCGACATGACTATTGGTCTTAAATCGTGTTCTGACAATCTTGGTCCTCCAGTTTCTTCTATGCCGATGAGCGCCACGAGGACGGCAAGATCAAGGCCGCGGAGCTTGATGGTCCCGCCCATGCAGAGTTCTATGCCGAGTTGGTGAAACATGAAGGCAAGTTGCCGTGGGATGCCACATTTGTTAAGGGCAAAGGTTATGTACAATTCAAGTAGATATGTCGGGCTAAGACGAGAATATCGGTATGCCATCTATAAAGTCTATGGCCCACTAGGAATAGTGTCAAAGACAGCGCCTCAATAGTAAATTTGTCCCTTCAATGTCGTATAGATAGTACCTTCTATCATGCTCGTTATATCATCTAGACTAGCAATACTAGGTCGCCTTGGTTCCGGAAACATGAAGCCAGGTCGCGACTAGCAATATCCGTAGAGTTTTTGTTGCACCATGCACTTTCCATCACCTCAAGAGCTTTCTTTAGAGTGCCAAAAACGCTACGCGGTTGTAGAGCTTCTATCGTGCTGCATAATTGCGTCGCCAGCTCAGGTTCCGCAAGGCAACCTGCTACGCAAAGCGGCCATACCATAGTCCTTAATAGTGCGGGCGGTGTTATCTCGCGCACTGGAACCTCGATAATGCGTCTCACATGATAACGGATCTCAGTGCTAGCAGTTTGCCATCCCGATACGACGACTGATAGATAAATGAGGGCCGCATGAGCCCAGGCAAGGGTAATTAGTGGCCTCTGGCTGGCAGTACGTTTTGTTAAGTCTGTCGTGAAGACGTCAAACACGCCATTACCTTCTTTTGAGTGAGCTACTGTATTTGATTGAAGTCGGGCGAGGTGAGTTTCCAATGAGCTCTTAATAGCCGTAGCACGACGGACTAACTCCATCATATCGAGATATCCGCCCCTTTTACATCGCTGCTTCCATGCATCAACAGCGGCGATCTCGCCAAGTTGCATAAGGGCCCAATTTTGACACCCTACAACAGCTTCCAAGTCGATAGGTGGACCCGTGCCGTGAATATCCTCAAGCAAGCTGTGATGGTATTCATAAAGTCTGGGTTGCTCCTGAAGTACCGTGCTGGCAATTATATCGTCGAATATTAACAAAGCAGACGAGAAGCGGAAAGCGGCTTGTTCAGCACTTGGGAGTTGGCCGTACAGAGCAGAACTCCATGATGGTGGCCCTAAGCTATTCATCACAATCTCAAAGCTTGAACGGAGCCCAAACGGTTCAATAGCTCCAGCGCTATCAAGGAGCTGTTTAAAGAGTGCTAACGCAGCATTCAGGTGCGATTGGCAGTTATCGAAACTCAAGACAGCGATCTCGAATCGCTGCACCTGCATGATGCTTGACATGACTCGTACAGCACCATGCAGATGTTCGGTGATATTCGAGCCAGTCATGACTTGCAGCGCCTGTCTCAGGACCCCAAAAGCTTCCCTAGTTTGAGCAAGCACCGCTGTGTCCCAAGGTGGACCTCCATTAGCTGTGCCCCGTGACAACGAGAAGAAGTAGGAACTCTGACATAGCGCAGCCTGTCGAACGACGGGACTGGTCATCATCATCTCCAAGACCCAGGCTCTACCACCTTGAAGCAAGGGGGGTTGGTAGAAGGGGAACAAGAAAGGGAAAACATTGTCGATGTAGAACATGATGAGAACAAAGTCGTCAGACTGACCAAACACTGAATTGCGACGAGCGTCCGGGGGGGCGAACTTGCAGCTAGCCCGTCGCTGAAGGATGAGGTCAAGAGCCTGGGGCGACGACTTCATCTCCCCCCCGGTAGTAATAAAGCTCGTGACATGAGCATCGAATGATGGCAGTGTTGGTAGTCTTTGAGATTGAGCTAACATCGCGTCACTAGCAACGTCGGGGCATGCGGCGCGATTATTTAGATCGCGAACCCCATGGTTTCCGAAACGGCGATGGCCTCTTTCCTTAACCTTGCGTTTCAAATGCTCGGCCATCTCTTCTTGTCTCACACCACCATCCATCCAGTCGGGCTTTTCTTGACCATAATAACAGGTGAGATTGAGTGCACTGCAACCGTCACACACAGGATGCTGCTCGTCGCATTTCTTGCGCCGTAGTCGACAAGTCCAACAGCCGTTGGAGCTCCTGTATGTATTCACTGACCGAGGGGAAACTCCAGTCTCCATTTTCCTCACGTTAGGGGACACACGTATAGCTGGAGCGGCTCCTGGCAGCGCGCAACTTACGGCAAATGGTCGAGCTGATAGTACGCGAACCCCGGAGTTACGATCGCTGAGTTGAGTAGGAAAATTAATCTTTGTTTCTCATCGTGGATAATGTAAGGGGTGCGGAGCAACCAGGCAGGAAGTACCGCGAATGAGGCTGCGGTACTCAGTACGTTCGTCTCACATAGAATGTGGATACCCCAAGACATGGCGTAATCAAGGCCGACTCTTATCTAGCCAATTACTTCGCACCTACCCAGGTAACATCGTAGTCTTCGTAATACTGTACTACCCATGGCGCGCCAAGGTAATAAAAGCCTATGCTTGATTGTGGGTTACCACAGGGTTTAGGCTAGTGACGTACGCATATAGACACAGCTAACCTACGTGGTAACATGCCTTTCGCCGATACAGTGAATTTAGTTGCACCGCTGCAAATTAAAGAGAAACAAAACAAGACCAAATTAGAGTTAAGATCCCTCGCCTGACTACGTCATAGAGCATCTAGATATGTTTGGTTGGGCTTTGTATGAACTTACTAATAAAATTAAAATAAAATAGATCTCGCTATATATTCCAACTTGTACTAAAAAGAGCCTGAATAAAGAGTTGAACTTGCAATTATCTGCAATCACAGTAACTATCCTTCGTTCCGTTCAGACGAATACGCCATGATCTCCCACTACAATATTCCTAGACTGACAGTTTCAAATTGGAGCAGTGATTGCGTCTCATTTAGATATAAAATTTCTCAATTATTTTAGCTTAGATGCATGATGCTCCTCGATTGATTTTTTATTTCATGCTTGTAATTGGAGATAAGATCGTCTTGTAGTTGTCACACACAGTGAACATATGCTAACCGTCTCTTAGGGCTGTACATACAGGCCTAAATCGTAATAGTCTCCTCCGGCATTGGCCCGGCTTCTTTTCCGAATGTGCCAAATTTATAGTCATCAACTCTCCCGTAATCCTCAAGAACAGGGTTTGACACCTTAATAGCCCAAGCTCCACGCTCAAGCATATCATCGCGAAATTCCGTCATGAGTTTCTCCAAGTCGGACCCCTTTGCTTCTGTGTCACGAACGCGGGCCAGGGTTTTACCGAGCTTCAACGCGTCTGTAAAAGCGCAAACGCCAGCTTCGCCCCGAACTGTGGGGAGTCAGTAAACCGCCTGAGCACGAAACAGTCAAGGTAGGTCAAGACTTACAAGGAGTCATGGAGTGGGCAGCATCTCCAATCACCATGATCTTCCCAGCAGGGAGCTGGCTAGCATTCAACTGGACTCCCTGGAGCTGGAACCCGGGGCTTCGGTACCCCTCTACGGGAACTTTGTCTATGAGATCCCTCAGATGGGAAGGGTAGGATCGCGTCTTCTCGCGCGCAAAGGCGGCTAATTGCTCCTGAGATGCGCCAATGGTCCAAACTGGGTTTTCATCGGTGGTGGTCGGGGCATTGTTGTCCACCCACAGTAGGATAAAGTAGTAAAACCCTGTTTTGCCATCCTCGCTAACCTTATTCAAGGCTGCGAAGACAGCACATTGCTCGTCACTTGCAAGCGTCGGGTCCATGATGATATAGCCTGAGTGCGCGAGTGACAGCTGTCGAGCAAATTCATCATCGCTAAGTTGGACCTCGCCTACAAGTGAGCCAAGCGGAAGCGGCTTCATGACATCCTGACCCTTGAGGATATGCTTCCGCACCACGCTGCGTGTGCCTTCAGCGCCAATGAGAATGTCGCCGGTCTGCGAGGTGCCGTCCTGAAAATGCACAGTGATTTTTTCGCTGTCTTCCGTAACGTCTACCAAGCGCTTCCCAAACTGAACGTCGATGTCTTGGAGCAGCCAGTCCCTAAGTCTCTGCCGGTTGCAGCGGATGATCTTACCAGTGTCATCACTCACAACACCAACTCGCATCCCTGGCCTCGTGATATCGTAGAACACGAACTGTGCTGGGAGGTCTAGCGGAGTAAGATGGCTTGCCTGTTCAACCGGACCTAACTCAGGAGCCATGGAAGTCTCGAGTTCTGCGAGCGCTGAGCCAAACAAGGACAGAGCCCATCCCTGTGAACGGGCGTCATTGTCAGGGTCCCTTTCGTAGACGGAGAATGAGATGTTATGTTTTTTCAGCTGGTGGGCGAGCGTTAGACCGCTCATACCTGCACCAATAATAAGGACGTGAGGGTATGTTTTGGTCGGCATTTTTCTCTATAGTTACTTGGTGTTTTTCAAGTAGAAGTCTGTTGGCTGCAAGTGCAATATTGTTGATTGAACGAAACTCCTCCAAAAACTCTTGGTTGAATAGTAATCTACTAACAAAATAACGATAACCAGAGAGGCTTGTTTAGTACTATCAGCATTTCGTCTTTTCAAAGTCCTTGATGCCCCATTTTTTTAACTATTAAGTTGAATTACATCAATAAGGCTTACATGCACCAATTCTAACGATTGGGCACATAGAGTCAATTATGAGACATCTGCCGCGCGGCCTATCATCGTCACTGTCAACACTCGCATCATACGAGATTCACAACGAGCTATGGGCAAAGCTTAGCTATAGCTTGAAGATCTCACAGCTTACTAGTAGTGATGCCATTTAGATCGCAATTTAGTGCCTGATCACGATTATAATGTCCTATCTTACACAGCATCGTATGACGTATCTGCAAATGTGCGTGGCGCGCGGCGTACGTATTTCCCGAAACTAACTTTTGCACGGCTGAGAGATGCACGTCAGCCGCAAAGTAGGAATCAGCAATAAGCTGCATATTGACAAATTAACTCTCACCTCCGAATACCTGCGATGATCACGGCAGATGGGTTGTGAAACTTCCGAAGACTATATGCGGCGAAACACGGCGAAGCTTCGATCACAACTGAGCTAGTTACTGTTCAACTGGCCTATGATGATGCCGGTCTTATCTCATTACAATGATAACGTCACCTTTAACGCCAACGATTGCCGATCCCAAGGATGGATCTCCCCTTTCGGAGTTATCTTCTTGTGGCACGGTATGCATGTTGGTTATGCGGATGCATTCCGTTCATAACAACTCATCAGGCCAAGGCCTGTGTTTTGTAATTTATGACCAATAGTAAGAACATCACAATATCAAGAACAGATGAACATGACTTGAAAAAGTAACGATATGCCTTGTTCAGACGAGGCCTATTAATCAGCTTCCTTACTACCGCATCATAAGTATACGCCCACCGGGAAGCTATAGTTTATACATGGATTATATGTAGGGCTATAAGGCTTAGCCTACGGGGAAGCTGACGGGGAATAGTAGTTCGATGGCTGCATTTGCTTATTCGATCGTCCAATGAGGCTTGATAAGACTGTGGATCTGTGGAATGATACACCATGATAGCATATCTAGCTGTGCATGAAAGAAGTGTGAAACTACTTGCACACCGTTTCCGCTGGCTTATTCTAACGCAGCGCTAATGATACCATGGCATTGCTCAGGGTTGTACACAATGCATTCCTTGATCAACAACCCCACACTGTCTAGCAGATCTTTCCACTCCTTTATTGTACGTTCTCGACTTCCACAAGCACCCAGCATCACAAGATCCAAGGATGCTGCAAAGGCTGGGACCTTGGCATCTGGCAATATCATGTCATTGATCAGAAGCACTGACTCTTCAGTCATAGCTAGCTTGATGTGATGTAGAATTTGCCTAGACTTCTCGTCGTTCCAGTTATGCAGAATCCAACCCAGATGGTAGTATTTGCTGCCTGTGATGACATCAGATCGTAATCGTATTTTCAACAAATGGAGTCTCGGAGATGTTAACTAGTGCTCACTTACCTTTGGTCTGCTGGTATTCGAAGAAATTGTGGCCAATAGTCTCGACACCCGGTGTCTGCAGCGCATGCGCTATGGTACTGGGCAGATCTTGCAGAATAACGCGACCGGGCACTTCCGGATACTTCTTTTTGAACAATGCACAATAATGTCCAACATTACCGCCAACATCCACGAATACTGGCATTTCTGGATCCCATGACTGTGTGTCCCGCTTGATTGGGTATTCATCCAACCAGCTTCCTCGGACAGCTTGCTCCATTGCCATGAATCTCACGAGAGCAGCCTTGTGCTCAGGGTGCTGAGAGAACCATTCGTAAGTATTCTTGTCAGTCTTGTAAGCAGTCTGGAAGACTGTGGCGTTTCCGTCAGTGACATCTTGATAGTCGTTTTTATGCAAAAATCTGGGCATTTCTTGGAATAGGGGACCACAGTTCTCAAAACTACCAGCGTTTTGTCAGTGTCGTATAGGGAAAGGTTGGACATAAGCAGCTTACAAATGTGTCAGAATAGCGGCTGCTCCAGGAGTTGCTAAGTTCTGACACTTCTTGTTGGTTTCAAACTGGTTGGTCCCAGTCTCGCGAACTAGTCCCACTGACGCCATGTATCTAAGCAGTCGTCCTATTTCATGGTTAGAAAACTATGAGCCTCTGGACTTGATAGGTCAAAGCCGCACTGAGAGTTATGGGGTGTGCCTTAGTCAATGCTTGTAATTCTTCAAGACTCCGAGGCCCAGAGTTTGCCAAGATCTCGAAGATTTTCAAGTCTTGCCCAATCTTCGTAACCGACGTTTGTAAGGGCTAGCAAGTAGTCAGCAGTATAGACGCTTAATAATTCAAATGATCTCTCGTACATAAAGAGCGCTGTTGGTTGTTAGCCGTTACTACGCTACAAAAAGGTAGGCTGACTTACATGCGTGTGGCAGTTTCCTCGGCCGTCTCTACAGAGACAATCAATTCATGCAGTTGGATCAAGATATCCTTTCGTGAGGCCTCCGAGGCTTTCGCGAGTAGGCTTCTCATTTCTTCAAGGGGGTTCGACATGGCGCTGTTGGTACGATGAGTAGAAAGTACTAGAAATTATTAAGATAGTGATGAGAATTGGAATAGAGGATAGAATGGATCCAATGTTCGCTTTAATAGCCCGTGGTTCTATTATATCTCGCCAGGCTTTCGCTCTCCTCGACGTCACATATGGACTTGTGGCAATGAATCATGTATCATGTACTCCTTCGCCCCGATGGCGGCCAGAGAAAGCACAACTGTCCCAATATGTGGATAGAAAAGCTGTGCCGCGTTTCAGCCTGTACCACTGAAGGGCAAAGTATCTTGAGCAAGAAGATTATTGCCTCATTTGAAAGCCTATAGAGTAACGTCTATCGAAGATTGCATGTGAAATTAAGCAAGAATAAGCCCGAGCGCGCGAGTTAGCTTACAGTCAGCTGCCGATCGTAGTATTATCATAGGTAGCCCAACACGCGTACACAATGGCACTTGCCGTAAGTACGTGTATATATGTATACAAGACTGTACAGCATAAGGAACGGCACGGGACAGACACCCAATGCAATGCTTCTAGATTATAGATAGTGAAGTACAACGTCTTAGAAGGAGTGGACGCGGGCAATCTATACAGCTAGCTTTTGAGGTTTGAAATGGTGTATACTTGTAGATAGATCAGATATTAGAGAGCACATCACGTCTTCAGGCCGCTTACGAGGTTTGAGCGGCTACATCGCAGCACGTCCTTCTGAACCTAAGTAACATCAATCAATCTAGCATTGATAAAAGAGACAATTTGCGACGTAAACGGGCTCATGAAGTTATAAGCCCCTGAGCTGCGCCGTATTATCACATATGGTCATGGAAATGTCCCGATCATCCCATCTTACTGTCGTGCGGTTAATCCCTTTCAGAGCTTGCGTGATTCTGATTCTGGTTTGCTCCCACCACACCACAAAGGCATGAATCTACGGCAGTCTTACATAGCCTTACGGGAAATCATTAATACTTGTTATATAGTCATATCACACGGCGTCATAGTTGAGTTCGGCGAAGTCCTACATTTGCAAAACCAATCATCATGGCTAAACGAGGCTGACAAATAATTAGCAGCCATAAGCAAATATGATGAGGACAGCAAGCATTGCTAAGAAACGGTCAGTTGCTCCGTCATGGTTCACTCCCGAAAGGTATGATGAGTATAGCTGGGATATATGCCTAAGGAGGTGACGTTGCAGTTGTTGATGAGTAATAATACATGTGCATATTTAACGAGTATTGTCCCAAGCATGAAGAGCTCTTTTATTCATTCCACAAGTATCAAAAGCGGCAGTGTCTTTTCAAATGGCTCAAGCAAAGATTATCTACTTTTCTGGAGAAATCCCACAGGGGGACCCAGAAGGGGACCAACGAGACTTATTTAGAAAGTTGCATTTACTTAGCAAGGCAAAACAACATTCTGTGCTGGCTTCATTCATAAATTCCGTCACCTCCTCCCTGAAGGGGGAGTGCCGCCAGCTGAGCAAGAATCAGAAGGACTCAATACCAGCCTTTGAGAGCGTTCTTGATTTAACAGACAACGTTGTTCAGCTGAGAAAGACATCTTTGGGCGCGGCCATCGAGCGCGTTCTTGTTTTCGTGTTCCAGTTGGGAAGTTTCATAGCGTATGACTCTGTGTTGTGTATTTTAATAGTACATCGTTCTGACTCATCGCAGGCACCATGAAGTTCACCCTCTCGAATATGACTTTCGATCGTCAAACACGTCTCTTATAGCAAGAGGCCCCGGAATGCTTTCTGCGGTGGCTATTGGGCTTTCGCCAAGCTTAGTGATGCTCCCAGCGATCTCCGAGGACATTACCAGGGTTGCGTTTCGTTTTGGGCTCATCGTTGACCAAGTCTGTCGGTCATTAGAAGTTTCTCCAAATGAAATCAACTCCGAGGGAGCTTGGGTATACTGCGTTTATGGAGTGGACGTCAATGATGCTCGACAAGCCGTAGCCCAATTCAACACTGAGAAGGTTAGTTATCGTCAGTGTCGGAATAATCGGGAGCTAAAATGATTTACTGTAGGCATTTCCCGTACCGAGTATGGCTGCAGTATTCAACAGCGACGGAAAGTCCGTCAGCATTGGAGGTCCACCTTCGACTCTGAATACATTATTTTCAGAGTCGGAATTTTTCAGTAATACGACAAACGTGCCAATGAAGAAAGTACAGGGGATGTGGCACACAGGAAAGGTCTATGACATAGAGCATGTCAAGCATATTGTCCCAAAAGTTCGCCAACGACACGAGCTGCATCTCCCTTTATTCTCTTCCATTACTGGACAGCCATTCGAGGCCACAGAACCCACGTCGTTGCTCGAGCATGTCATGGAAGAAATGCTCACACAGGAAATACGGTGGGACAAAACCATTGATGGCGTTACCCGCCGCTTATCAAATATCACGCCCGAATCTATAGAGATGATTGCTATCCAACCATCACAATACATCGAGAGCTTACTCGAAAACTGGCGCGCCAAATTTCCTTCAGCAACCGTCTCAAGTCAGGATATGATGTCGGCCGCTATGAGTATTCCGTTAGGCGAAAACTCGCCTAAGGATCCGAAATCATCCAAGATTGCCGTCGTGGGCATGGCATGTCGTTTCCCTGGAGGTGCAGACAATACGGAAAAGTTCTGGGACGTATTGGTGCAGGGACGAGATGTTCATACACACATCCCTCCAGACCGCTTCAACGTCGAAACCCATGTTGACCCAACCGGAAAGATACCCAATACCTCGAAGACCCCCTATGGTTGCTTCGTAGACAACCCTGACTTGTTTGATGCCATGTTTTTTGGCATGTCTCCACGGTACGTACGATCATACTCTTTGTTAGATTGTTAAATATTTGTCTCCCTGAAGCTAACATATGGGCAGAGAGGCGGAGCAAACGGACCCTATGCATCGACTTGCATTGCTGACAGCTTACGAAGCCCTGGAAAGTGCCGGATATGTAGATGGTAGAGGCGTGCATCGCCGGCGGGTGGGTACATTCTACGGACAAGCCAGTGATGACTACCGGGAGGTAAACTCCGGACAAGATGTCAACACCTACTTCATACCTGGTGGTTGCAGAGCCTTTGCCCCTGGAAGGATCAACTATTTCTTCAATTTCTGGGGCCCAAGTTTCAGCGTCGACACGGCCTGTTCATCCAGTTTGGCGGCTATCCAAACCGCATGTACTTCTTTGTGGAGTGGCGATGTCGATATGGCCATCACTGGCGGGCTTAATATTCTTACCAATTCTGACGTTTACGCAGGCCTTAGCAACGGCTACTTCTTATCGCCAACTGGGAACTGTAAAACGTGGGACGAGAGTGCTGATGGCTACTGCCGTGCAGATGGCGTTGGCAGTGTGGTGCTAAAGCGCCTAGAAGACGCTGAAGCAGACAACGACAACATACTCGCTGTAGTTCTATCTGCAGCGACTGATCATTCCGCCGAGAGTGTATCTATCACGCATCCCCACGACGTGGCACAGGCACATCTCTATACGCAGGTGGTGAGGCGGGCTGGGATCGATCCACTATCTGTTAGCTATGTGGAAATGCACGGCACGGGAACCCAAGCTGGCGATAACATGGAGATGTCATCGGTCACAAGCGTCTTTGCACCCCCATCTACTAACGGACGAGCCAAAAAGCGAAATTTACCTCTTCATATAGGCACAGTCAAAGCAAACATGGGCCATGGAGAAGCGGCGGCTGGTATCATGGCCTTCATTAAGGCCATGATGGTCTTCCAGAGAGGCGTAATACCTCCTCATATCGGTATCAAGACACGGCTTAATCCCAATTTACCTAAAGACCTGGAACAGAGGGGTGTAGTCATTCCATTGAAAGCGACGGCTTGGAAATCCAGCAGCGTGGATAAAAGGCTAGCCATGGTCAATAACTTTGGTGCTGCAGGAGGAAACACTTCCATAATTTTGGAAGAAGCGATGCCGCGGGTGATAAATAGTGAAGATGGGCGACCACTTCACGTCATTACAGTCTCGGCAAAAACAGCGTTTTCTCTGCATGAAAATATCAAGCGACTCGTGCGATATATTGAAACACGGCCAGACGTCTCTCTTGCTGATGTGGCGTATACCATGTCAGCACGCAAGAATCATTACAATTATCGCGTATCGGTGCTTGCAAGCTCTAAAGCCGAGGCCGTTGAGCATCTTCAATCCCATGTTGAAGCGTCCCTGGCGCTCACACCCCACACGGGAAAGCAGAGTCCAGTAGCATTTGCCTTCACCGGACAAGGCACGTTCTACATCGGCGTCGCCAAACAACTATACCGAGACTCTCCTCTGTTCCGCCAACACGTCAACCAACTCAACAATCTTGCACAGAAACAGAATTTCTCCTCCTTTCTGCCTGTTATCACCGGGGTGTGCCAGATGGAAGACGTTTCCACAGTTTCCATGCACCTGACCATTGTCTGTGTCGAAATCGCTCTGGCGCGTTTATGGCAGTCATTAGGCATTCAACCGAGCGTAGTCATAGGCCACAGTCTGGGAGAATATGCTGCACTCACCGTGGCTGGGGTATTATCAGACAGTGCAGCCGTATTCCTCGTTGGAACTCGTGCCGCACTCTTAGACTCGATGTGTACTTCAAAGACCCATGGCATGCTCTCGGTGCGTGCCTCGGTGGAAAGCGTTGAACAAGCGGCTGGTGACATTCCATTCGAAGTGGCCTGCATCAATGGACCTAATGAAACCGTCGTTGGCGGCTCCCTGGCCAATTTAGAGACACTTTCAGCTGCTCTGGCTACCACCGGTCACAAAACGATTGCCCTCAACGTTGCACATGCGTACCATACGAGCCAGATGGATGACCTTCTCGAGGTCTTCGAGAAGCAGACACGGGCAATTATATGCAAAAAACCTACTATACCCATCATCTCCCCTCGTCACGCACGGGTACTGACTGGAGATGACTCGGTTGACGTCTCGTACCTGGCTTCCGCAACTCGGGAAACAGTTAACTTTGCCGGTGCCCTCAGCGCGGCATGGGAAGTAGGTGCAGTTTCAAGTTCGACTATCTGGCTTGAGATGGGGCATCACCCAACCTGCATCAGCTTCGTGAAGCGTACTCTCCCTACTACTAAGCTCGCATGCCCAAGTCTCCAGAAAGACAGTGATAACTGGACGACCATGGCAAAAGCACTTTCTGCATTGTATGATGCTGGGATGAACATTGACTGGAATGAATATCATCGTCTGTTCGAACAAAGTCTTCGCCTCGTCGACGTTCCAACGTACGCGTGGAACTACAAGAGTTACTGGATTCAGTATCGTGGGGATTGGAATCTGACGAAGGGGCGAGCCTTACCTGAGGCTGCACCCACGTTAGGCATCCAAGACTTTAACTCGACTAGCGTACACAGACTCATAAGCGAGGAATACACTGGACCTAAGGCGCAATTGTCTGCTGAGACTAACATCACGAGTCCATTGTTGGACGGCGTGGTTGACGGGCACGCGATGAACGGCCACGGCGTCGCTTCTTCTGTACGTGATACGTAGTCCAGTGAAATATTTCATGCTAACTATTAAACCTTTACAGTTCCTACATGCAGACATGGCCTATACACTAGCCAAGCGCATCCTTGACAAGAGTCTCGACTACCCCAACGTCGGCCTCAACGTGGCGGACTTCGAATACCACG
This sequence comes from Xylariaceae sp. FL1651, assembly GCA_025201745.1. Classification (NCBI taxonomy): domain Eukaryota; kingdom Fungi; phylum Ascomycota; class Sordariomycetes; order Xylariales; family Xylariaceae; species Xylariaceae sp. FL1651. The sequence goes on from MU624241.1 coordinate 587,094, forward strand.
AGCCAGTCGTCAAACTCTTGAATACAAATGAGGCGCAACTCATCACAATAACCGCAGAAACAGAGCTCGACAAGGAGAAGAAAGAAGTCCACGTGAAGTGGTACAACCCTGCCAAAGATCTCTGGTATGCACACGCCACGGTGTTCTACGAAGACGCGTCAGCCTGGCAAGTGGCATGGTCGCGCTCGACACGCCTGGTAACCAGCCGTATTGAAGCCTTGTACGGCATGGTAAGCACCGGCAAGGCCGACAAGCTGACGACGGACCTTGCGTACAGCTTGTTCGGTAAACTGGTCAAGTACTCGGCCATGTACCGGACGATGCAAACGGTAATTCTAAAGGACGACGAGGCTGTCGCCGAGGTCGTGTTCCCCGCGGACGCCGGCGGATCATGGACTGTTCCGCCGCATTTCATTGACGGTGTGGTCTCGCTGTCGGGTTTCATATTGAACGGTGGCACGTTTTTCAATAACATAGACAACTTCTTCATCACGCCGTCGTGGAAGTCGATGCGCTTCGCTAAGCCGCTGATGCCGGGGGTTACGTACCTCGCCTACGTTAGGATGGTTCCTGAAGGTGGCCACGCTTTTGTTGGGGACGTGTATATCTTGCAAGACTCCGAGATCGTTGGGGTGGTTGAGGCTATTAAGTTCCTGCAGTGGCCGAGGGTGATGTTGAGTCGCTTTTTCAGTCCTCCTGATGTTCCGACCAAAGCGGCCGCGTCAATGCCGTCCAAGTTGCAGACACGTCCGCCGCCACCTGCGCCAGTCACCACTCCATCCAAACCAGCACAGAGCTCGGATCAATTAAGTTCGTCACCCGTCCTCGTCACGCCCCCGGACCAAGATGCGCAGTCTGAAGCGCCGGCGACTCCAACAACCGGTGCTTTTGAATCATCGGATACTATATCTCGTGCTCTTGTTGTACTTGCCGAAGAGTTAGCAGTAGACATCGGCCTGCTCACCGACGGTTCGCATATTGCAGATCTGGGTCTGGATTCGCTAATGTCTCTCGTTGTATCTCAAAGGCTAAGAGAAGAACTCGGCATTGAGATTAGGGATGCCTTCTTCTTGGAGATCCAAACGATCGCAGACTTGAAGAAGCTATTGCACTAACCAACAACACACTGATCAAACAATGTGCCGAACACTCTGCCGTCACAGCTGCTCTTCAACAGTGCGGCTCTACGACTTATGCCAGAAGAATAGAGAGAGAAGAATCGAGGCATCAACTTGTCGAAGTACATGTTATTGAGATATAGGGTAGAGTTTTGTCGTTGTTAGCGTAAAAATGGATTTCAAGGCTCGTGTAGTCAGTTCCCGCTTCGCAAAGCTAGTTACCTGGGAAGTAAGGGATCCAAAGTCTCGGAATTTCAAATCTTGTCTGGTTCTTCTTATGCTGTAAGCTCACTTGGAGGAAGAGGAAGATTTTGGCTGTCTTCAAAAGACTTTCGAACCTTTGAGATTTCAGAAGAAGCAACTTTGATGCCTTGAGAACGCGGGCAGCCATAAGTAGAAGGGAGGAGCGGACTTGCAGAGATTAGCCGGGATGATTATGATAACAGATCTGATGACCAGTGTACAAATTGTGAAACAGGAATGTGATAGGTTGAGATCGCTCCCATTACTAATCAATGCTATTGCTGTACGAGCATAGTCTTAAAACTCAAAAACACCTTGTGATTTAGCTGTAAATCCAATCTTTCTGACTTCAAAACAAAGCACAAAAGCGAAAAATGATATCCTGGGTTAACTACTCTGAAATGTCTTGCGCTCTCCGTGTAATTAGAAAATGCAACGTGGATCAGTTGAGAAGTTGCATTTTGGCACCGTTGCAAGAACATCGTCAGATCTAGGCCGCGTGGAAATGATACAAGACATTGATGCAATAGGTGTCTACAGTTTGAAGCCACGAAGCTATACATACTATCTCCCGCCACACCGCTGTATGCGTTCAGCGGGCCTTCCTTCTCCAGACCAAATATTTCAACACTATGGGCAGCTTGTTCTCTGCAGGTAAGTAATAATCATTTCCTAGCAAGCTTGGAAGATTGAAACTTGTTGTATATGTTTTTTAAGCAAAAAGGCATGACCTAGTCAATCAGCAACACTTCATTGTCATTCGCTACAATAGCAGAAGGGCAAACTGTGCCTTACCGTACCTATTCAAACACTTGAACCAAGACAAACGACGACGATTGGCATAACGTAGGTCGATCGACGGATGAACACTCAATTCTCTAGGCTCGGCTACTACAACTCACAACGTTCTTCTTGGAAAGTTCACCGCGGGACTAGTAATTATGTGCTTTCTAGGTAAGTGGGGATACAACTGACCATGTAGCCCTTATGGGATCACTTTGTTCTATGTTTCTCATTAAGACAGAAACACTCTATAAACGCACATGATGTTTTGAAACACCAGTGAACGGTTCTTGATAAGGGCCCGGCAATATATGTGGGCGGCCTGCCCCCCTGACTTGAAAGCCAGTAACTACCGTCGAAAAGGTTTACAAACTTCGTCTCTGAGAATACTGGTTGGCTTTGACAACTAAAATTAACTGTTACACACAATTTCACACAGCGCTAATCACAATGCGGCCATTCGTCCGCGAATTTGACTGCTTGCTCTCCGGAAGAGGGCGCTCGTCAACAAATCTATGGGGTTGCGGTAATTGTGGTCCATGTCGCAGACGCATTACCAACACCATTAGGTTAGCAAATCATCAAAACCACTACTTCGAAGATCCCCAATCTGGCGACGCGGGCTCATATGTGCTTGCAGCTTTTTTTGTCTTGGCCTTGTACTTACTCTCAAGGCCGTTGAGTAATGGTATCTTCCTTACTTTCATCTGAGAGACCTACAGAGAATGTTGAGTTGGTAAGGCTAGAATAGATGTCAAGTGCTAAAAGTAATAAAATAGCGTTGCATCCGCGTAAAACGTATTTACATGATACTTCTATGAATAGCTACGAAAATATGTAGTGTATCAATTATTAACAACTGTTACGTTAATCCCATACAAATATAAATTCAGTGGAGATAAAGAATACAGATGGTCTTTTGATGGGTGAACCCTGGTGAGTTTAATATGTAGTTCCCAAATCACCATATTATTGCAATACTGTGGATATACCAGCAAAGTGTAGTAGTCATCGGTGCCTCGATCAATAGGACGCCTAGTGCCATATATCGGGATGATCCTCTAAGTGGCGTGATCAGGCAAAAGCGCTCCAGGAGATCCTTAAATACCTATGTGATCTCCGGAAACACTATTCACCGATCCGCTGGACCCCTAGGGGTCCGTATGACAAGGCTAAACTGTGAGGCTATCACATAGGGATCTATAATCCCGCAATACATGTAAACAGTCAACAGTGCCATATCTTAAGTTATACTGAAGTTTTATGTTCGGAATGATTTCCAGACCTAGCGCTAGTTATGTGGGTATCAGTGCAGTTGATGGTAGAACACTGCTGTTGAAAAACGACTTTTCCTCCCGTAATCCATAAATGCGTTGTATCGAGATGTTGATAGTTCTCTCGTTCTCATGTTGATAATACATGAACACATACCTACCCATTGTTGAGCCGATGTTGAGATCCCAGTGCTCTAGACCTTTGTAAACGCCGAAAATGCATTCAATCCATATACACAACATCATGCTGTCATCTCTCTCTTGGCTATGCAAAGCCCCTGGTCAAGCCGACGAGACTAAGGAACTCATTTCTCGTCTTCTCCTTCGTCTCGAAGCACCCGAGAACGCAGCTGGTAATTGTGCTCGCTGTAGTCTTTTCCACACCGCGCATAACCATGCATAGATGACTAGACTCCATAACAACTGCCACACCTTGGGGTTTGAGTACCTCCATAATGGCGTTAGCAACTTCTCGCGTCAATCGCTCCTGAACTTGTAATCGGCGGCTAAACATTTCAGCAATGCGTGGGAGCTTTGAGATCCCAATGACGTTATTACGAGGTATGTAGCCTATGTGCATCTAACATGGATTAGCATCCTGGGTTAACAGTCAAGGTGGCATAGCATACCTTTCCCGTAAAGGGCACAAGATGGTGTTCACAGAGACTGAAGATTTCAATATCCTTCACAACGACCATCTCATTATGGCCTTCATGAAAGATGGCATCATTGACGATATCCTTGACGTTCTGCTGGTACCCCTTAGTGAAGAACAACATTGCCTTGGCATATCGATTTGGCGTAGCGAGGACACCCTCCCTGTCCGGGTCCTCGCCCACGCATTCTAGGATGGTTCGAACAGCTCCTCGGAGCTTATCAAGTCGTGCAGCGGCCTGCTCGGTGCTCTCCTCCAATCGCTCTCGCGTTCCCCGACCTATAGCAAGCTAGTTAGTACACGGTATAGCGAGGAAGGGGTTTTGGTTTACGAACTTGGTCGACTGAGGCCGTCGAAATCGATAACAGGGCTGGGGGACCTCGTCTCGGTGCCTTCTGACTTGGATTTCTTCTTCTTTTTCTTTTTTGGTTCGTCCCGGGGGTCTCTGGCAGCCTTGCTCAAACTGTTGCGCCTCTTGGATGAACTTGATCGTGTTTCTAGTTCTGAAATACCGCCATCTTTGGTACGTCTCCTCTTTCTCTTCTTGCTAGCTTTCTTCTCGTCCCTACTGCCGTTGGTTCTATGAGTTATGCTGCCATTAACGGAATCATCGACATCTGACAGTTCGGTAATAGAACTATTAGACGTTGAATCTTGGCCGTGTGCTTTCGTGTTGGCGAAATGAGCCATTTTGTACTTAGGAGACTGTAAGGTACTGGAACATGCTCGGGTTGGCTTAGAGTACGGCGGAGACGACACAAGAATTTATCGGGTGTGCAATTGGGTGGATTTGGTAAGGCTTTTGGGGCTTAGGCCATAGTGAGTCCTTATGACTGTCGGCTAGTAATAGGAAATAGGAAGAGAATGCTTAAGAGAAGCTCAGGGTCTAAAGATTGTAAGTTTCCATCCATCCCACTGCCAGCCGGATCGGATTCTGTAGGAGTAAGCAAGCCCAGAAACAAACCGTTTGGACATAATGCGTTATCGGCACCGATAAGTGTTTTTTTCTTCTAACCTGAACCCCCCCGCTGCATGCTGCAGTCAGATGACATCGGCAGACTACAGGAGGGGCTTTTATTTGCTCCAGTGGTTTGCTCCGGTGGTTTGCTCTTTGCATAGGTAACAAGCTCCAGCTGCATCCAGGGTCTAACTTACCCCACCAACCCACTGAATAGCCACTTCTGTTGCTGTCTGTGGCTGAGATGTTCCTTACTCACCCAGGCAAGATTCTGGTCGCAGCCTGAGCTCCTGCGATCCGAGCTAGCTTGCGTACAGGTTACAATACTATTACAAAACCAACTGTTGTTCCTTCACACCACCACTTCCGCGGCCATCACTTCTCTTAATCCGCCCTATTCGTCGACTATAAGCCTAAATATAGTGTGAATCAGTTTATTCATACCACACTAGTCAGCATACCTTAAGTCTGTCGGCCACTCGTATCTTCCGTTTTTGCAGTCGCAGTCGCATTCGCCAACCCTTCGCGCGCCACGAGCAGTACCATCTTGCACTGAATGGTTACCCTAGGCATCTACGAGAAGCATCGCAAATTAGTAAACGCCGCGACCCTCTGACTTTAAGCACGCACGAGTCGGCTCAAAATTCATCCATAACATGGCCTCACCTCCACATAATTACTCGCCGGCGGGTTCTCCCCCGTATCCCGCTCATTCGCAGTTACCATCCAAGAAACGTACTTCAACAGCCACTGAGCTTGCGATTCAACCACCCTCTCTAAAACGACGCAAGGCCTCGACCATGTCCATTGCGTCAACTGGATCAGCTCATCCTTTACGGCAGACGTCTTTTCCCCCTGACGAGTCACTTGCCCGGAGCTACTCTCCATCTTACCAGCGTTCACCGAGTGTCGATACCATGAGTCTTGTTAGTGGGAGTCAAGTGAGCGCCGCTCCTGTGAAGAAAAAGCGAGGTCGAAAGTCCAAGGCAGAGCTTGCTAGCGAAGCGGCAGCTGCAGCACTTCGGGATGGGACCCCAAGCATGGTCGGCGGCCGGGCCGCTACAATAATAAGCAATGCAAGTGGGAATATGGGCAAAGATGGCGACGGGGATGGAGGCAGAGACGGTGATAACGACGGCTCCTTCGAGTTACCAGAAAATATGGCGAGCAGGTCCGCGGCTAGAACGAAGGAGCAAATCGAAGAGGAGAAGGAGCTTGTCGCCCTCCTGAAATCTCAGATGGATGATGGACAGTTTGAGAGATATGAGGTGTGGCATAGGGCGTCTCTAAAGTCACAAGATGTCAAGCGGGTAGGTCTTGATATCTCATCTATCAATCTCAATGCACATTCATATATGAAGACGACTAATTCTCCATTCAGCATATCAACAGCGTCACATCTCAGTCGTGCCCTACGAATGTACACCAGATGATGCAGGTGGTGTGCAAGATGTATCTGGGTGATATTGTAGAAGAAGCGCGAGACATCCAGCAGGAATGGATCAAGTCAGGGGAGAAGCAAACGGATCTAGACGATGACAACTTGGAACCTTCCAATGAGCTATCGAAATACCGTCGGCAAGCCCCTTTGCGCCCAGACCATCTCCGAGAAGCGTACCGACGACGCAAAGCATCAGCCGAGAATGGAGGCGCATTAGGAAGCTTAATGGTATGGAATCAACAAGTACAGAATGGTGTGGAGAGATTTGCCGTGCGAGCTGGAGGACGTCGCATATTTCGATGATGGGCTCTACACGCACGATCCGCATGACCCACGTGTTGAGGATATAAATCAATGAGTGGTTCTAAGCATTTTAACTACTCTCCGTGAAAGGAGTTCGGATAGACAGATCTATAACGCAATAGCTGAGCGTGGAGTCTATGGGACTCTTTCACGATTCAATATGAGGATTGATGAATCATGCCTCACACTAAAGACTAGGGCAAGGAGTTAAATTACACGCAAGGTAACTGGAGCGTTTCATACACAGTACCGCAAAACTTCACCTCATCGATAGGATTACCTAAGTATGCAAGGATCAAAATCCCGGGAACGTGGGTGGGCAAGGAGCCCATCGTCCCTCTAGACTGCAGTTTCCCCTGTCTATATTTAGACTACGAAAGGGGCTCATAGCATGTACACTACTTCGTAGTTACACTAAAACATGGGGGAAAGAAGCTTGGCATGTTCGTTTATACATATAAGGCTCGCATCTAGAAATTTCAAATCGAGATTGCCTCCCGGAGTCACGTTGATGGCTGTTATTTAAAGTTAGCCATCGGGTTCCTCCGTTCTTGGTATGTTCCACCACTTGCTTGGACCCGATACCAACTATGAACCCCATAATCTAACATGGGTTGCCGTATAATGTCTTCACTAATAATAGCGATGTATCGAATTAGGGCGATATTGATGTTGCAGAATTGACGAGCTTTGAGACTTAACGGTCACTGTCGAGGGCTTTTCATGAATACTGCGCCTCGTAATTTTTGTTGACCAGAGTTCTAAAGTAAAGAAAAGGCCTAGATCGCTTACTGTAGGTTGGTTGAGCATAGCCAAGCTAGATGAGACAAAGGCGGGTCTCCCGAGATGGGCACATGTCAGATTTAGTGGTTGATGTATTGTATGTACTATTATGTGTTCTGTAAAATAGTTTGTTTGAATGATTTACAATACTTGTCAGCCACAGTGCAACGGGTTACCTAATGGGTGAGCCACATAAATACCTATCTAATTGACTAAAGTGATCATTCCAGTATAGCCTCGCGGTTTCTTCCACTTATATCCAATCTGACAGCATACTTACTACCTTGCGCTTACACATTAGGGCGAAAGCCGGACGGCTAGAAGATGCCGTGCCGGGCTAGAGCTGATGCCGATGAAACAACCACCTTGCCGGCGCTATCAGCATAAACAGTGGATTTCGGAGTCTACATGGATCATGTGGCATTGGTCCGAAGCTAAATGAACTTTTAGTTAGTGTTCCGAAGGACGAAGAGGGCCGATTATTATTAGAGCCCATGAGTTCCAAATCCACCCTATATGAGTTTAGCTAATCCGATTAACCAAGCCGTCTCAGCTGAGGGCGTGTCAGCACTTATGGTAAGCCTAATTACCACACTAGGTGCTCGGAGCTCTCATCCTGCCCCGACACCTCGCGAAAAGTTCTGGGTCTGATACTCTAGACAAATCTGACCGCCTCTAATTTACTGCGATCCAGTGTCGCTATTCGTCGCTGTAGTAAGCAATCAGGATGACGCAAAATGGCGAGATTGCGGCATTGAAAATGCCCACTCCCAGATTGCGAGGTTCGCAACAAAGACTTCACGATCCTTGACATAGACTCTCCCGCTAGTGAGCATATATAACACAATTTCCGATCCTCAATCGTACGCACTTTCGTTAACTTTATGTAGTTTTCATGAGTACAGCTTAGATTCACTATCGACTGAGACTTGACAAGCCTTCATCTCATTCACCCATTGATTGGGCAAACCAGTTTACCGTGATTGGAGTCATTATATCATATCCTCACTATGCCACTACTGGGTAGCATAACGCCGGACGAGCAGGCTCAGGCTCAGGTCCAGACTCACATCATGGATAAACTCAACTACCCCATGCCGGCCGGAGTTCATGCCATTCCAGCCAACGAACTAGATTTACGACCGGACGCCGAGATTGACCAGGACTTAATAAACCCGAAGCCGATCTCACTAGATTCCGAGAAGAACATATTTTTTTACTGGCACAGCGGCTTTCAAAATAGTGAGTAGCTCTAAAGTCGCCGTCTTTACGTCAGGGACTAGAACATCCCCTCAAAGTCAACCTTTCACGGAGAAATTCCGCATATTCCCAGAGCGACTTTGGTTTCTCCCTATAAGAAACCAAATCAGTTAACTCCAGCCGCTTACAGTGCATCCATACACACAGCGTAATGTCCGCGCTTACCACCGACGGTTATCCAAACATGGCTGGAAGATCTACGTGATCGACCGGCAACCGGGTTCCGTCCTAAACATTGCCAACTTCGTTGATATCGACGACCCAGAGCTATTCCCCGCCGCATTCATAGACGGACGAGTGGGCGGCGAGTGGGCACCGCAGCACACATCGGACCTCGTGCGCTGGCCGCTATTGATGAAGTACGGCGGCATCTACACTGACGTGGGCCAGCTGCAGATCGGCGACATTGAGCGCCTGTGGAACAAGACGCTCGGGAACCCGGACTCGCCGTGGGACATCATCTCATACAACCTGGGCCCAGTCGAGCACCGTGATCTGGCGAACTACTTCTACGCGGCGCGGCGGAACAACCCGCTGTTCTTGCGCGCGCACCGGCTACTGCTGGCACTTTGGAACGCGGACGGCGGCAAGACGAGCACGGACGGCATGCACGCGAGCCCGTTGCTCCAGGGCCCGAAGCTCATCGGCCCGCGCTTCGACGAGGAGACGCGCAAGAAGCTGACCGACTACATCATCCAGGGCTACTGCCTGTCGATGGCCATGGGCCTGCTCGACGAGGAGGACGCGTGGGACGGCCCGCGGTACTGCGCCGAGCACATCTACGCGCTCGACTACATGGAGGGGTCGCAGCTCATCCAGAAGTTCACGAACTGGAACGGGCTCGAGCAGTTCCGCCTCATGTCGCTACCGCTGCCCAAGGCCGGCGAGGAGGAGAGCGAGGACCAGAAGAAGGCCCGCGAGATCGTCGAGGCGTGTCTGAGCCGGAGTTTCGGCTTCAAGCTCGCGCACGGCTACATCGTGCAGGTCGTGGGCGAGACGCTCGGGTCCCTGTGGCGCAAGCACGACGGCGCGGATTATGTCCCTGGCACTTATGCGCACTGGTTCAGACAGGCTCTGATTTACTGGTGTCCGGATGAGCTGCCGACGAGACTTGACTTCAAGGTCATAGAGCCGTATAAGAGGGGCCCGCTCTTAAGAGTAAAATAGACGGGGTTAGAAATAGAAATAGAACTAGAACTAGCGATAGACACAATCTGTATCATTTTGATTGAAACAGGGATTTGGTCCGTCATGCTTGGCGATACCCAGATATTAGCATGCTGTTTCAGGTCTGGGCTTGTTTGTTATAAGCTAATTCAGCATTTTGAAGTTTAATGAGCGTCCTTGAGATACCAATTGACTGTCTACTGGGTCACGAGTGTTATGGTAAGCAGACTCTAATATGTAATGCGTCCTGCAAAACCGAAGGCTGTGCTAGTGATTAGGGGTGGTGCATCTCTTAAGATCGGAGCTAATCAATTCACAGTGGGCGATCCGTCGATAACGTCACGAGCTACCGATCCCTTGGGACGCCTCAAAATGCACGCCACCAGACGATCTTGCTTCGACTTTAGAGTTACATCATGATTCCAAAGGTTAGGTGTGATCTACACGAACAAATAGACACAATGGATATGGGGTGCTCTATGATAAACACATGGGACCCATTCGTTGTGGTTATCATGGCTCAACCATAATTGAATGGTATGGTAATAAAGCTGCAACAATGGCCACAAAGATAACCTGCAGCGAGGGCCCAACGGTGACCCATCGGTCTGACCTGTCCACGCTGTACAAGATCCTCAAAACGGCATTACGCCCGCTACGTTCGCATATCATCAGCATTAAAGGAGGCTATCCAGCTGGTTCTCCAAGGCTAGAGAAACATCCTCGTCGCATCGGTAATGTTTCTGTAGAGGAACGCCGGGTCGAGATATTTCCAAGCTCGGAGCCAACATCAGAGCCAAACACCAATGCCGAGCCGAAAGAACACAAGGAAATTCTATGGGTGTACGACTTCAACTCTCCGGTAGAGCCGACTCGGGGTAGAGCGAAGGATGATAACAAAGATAGCCATACGATATATTACTTCGCAGGCGGAGGATTCCAGATGCCCCCGTCTTCAGAACAATGGAAATTCTGCGCACACCTCGCCTCGTCATTAGCGCCATCCAAGCGCGTAGTTCTCATCTCGTATCCGCTGGCACCCAACTCGCCGGCCCACGACTCGCTACCGATTCTCAGGCGGTGGCTCGCACAAGCCCTGCAGAGAGCAGAAGCCGAACATGGTATCGTCTCGCTCGTAGGCGACAGCGCCGGCGGCAACGTCGCACTCTCGCTGGGTCTATGGCGTGCCGATCAGCTCGCGGTCGCGCGAAGAGACGCAGAAGCGGACGCGGCGGTATCGCCATCTCGCACGCGCCTTCGATCTGTGGTCGCTATATCCCCGCCGAACGATATGCGCAACAGAAACCCAGCCGCGCCTCTCGCGGATGCGCAGGACCCGGTGCTGGGCAAACCGGTCACGGACGGTGCCGCGAGGGCCTGGTCCCTGGGATCGGATAAGGATGATCCGTACCTGAGCCCTAATTTGGCGGACTTAGCGAATCTGAAGGCCAGCGGAATGTCAGTATACGGCGTCATTGGGACGGCTGACGTGCTGGCTCCAGATGGGCTGATCTTCCTCGAGAAGTGCAAGGAGCAGGGCGTAAAGGGGGAGTGGCTGGTCTGGGAAGGACAGATGCATTGTTTCCCAATCGCAGCCTGCCATGGGCTGAAAAAAGGCAAGGAAGGAAGAGAGTGGGTTGAAAGAGCACTCAGAGAGGTGACTTATAGATAAATACAACGTGAGGATCCGTGATGAGTGACTTGCTTTCCTTCAGTTTTCTATGCAGCGTCATCAAGTAATTTAATAATTAGTCTACAGCATGCCAAGGTATAGCCGCGTCGAATTGAGCTACCTCCATTGTGCGTTTTATGAGTTAAAGAAGCCTCATGTGGGAAGATCCAAATAGGTAGACCGGCAGCTGGCGAGAGGCTCTCTTCAAGAACAAATTTTTCATGTTTATTCTAAGTATGCCTGGACGCTAGTCAGGTGCATATTAAAGAGTTGTGTTACCGGCGCCTACAGGAGCCTAACGACTAGCCTACACCTTGAGATATGGCACAGCAGAACATCAATCATACGAAAAGTTCCAAGGTGCCTCAGAAGGTAGATATATATATGCGCTTTAAACATTTTAACATTAACCTAACACTTCTCCAACTTCCTATTAATCCTGGTTATATTTTGGTTATTTCATATAATTTGAAAGAACTGTTTTAATTTTATAGCTTGTATTTGTCATATGAAAAAAAGCGGCTAGCGATTGGTACCACAAGTTCCTTATAATAACTAAAAGTCTTCTATCAATTGAATACATGCTCATCGAAATACAGCCTAAAAAATTTCTGGTTTTTAAGAACGGTCATCGAACAGAGACTCTAGTATATCAGTGAGTAAGGCGATGGTCAATGGTTCTTTGCTATATCGAACGATCGATGCAGCACACGATACGGCGTTTTTAATCTAAAGATGTTAGTTTAATTTTAGGGTATCGTTATATAATTCAACAACAGATGTTCATTTAGAAATGCCGCCACGAAGGCCACTTACTTCGCGTCCATTGAGTGAATGTTTTGCTAACGCCTGCAGATCCTCGTCTCTCAAGCCTGACACGGAGATCTCAGCCGGCAGGTGGTTTAAGAAATCCTTCCATAATTTCAAGCGAGTTTCGGCGTCTAAAGGAGGATATTTGAACTTGAAATGGATGCGGCCTAAATGATGAGATCAGCTCCCGCGAACACATGCTATAAAACAGGGTAATAGTTACTTTCGAAAGCTTCGTCGATATCTTTGTCGCGATTCGTCGTTAGGACCATTATCCCTTGGAAATACCTACGTAATTATATATGAGAATGGTAAAGTGAACTGAATAGCAATATCGCGGCACAAAATAGGTCACGGTAGAATGTACAGAGAGATTTGACATGGTTGAAGAAGAGAGAGGACTCACTCCAGTCGCCTCAAAAAGAGGCTGACCATAGCATTGCGATTGAGATCCCCAACGCCACGCTTATAAAGGAATACATCTGCCTCATCAATAAGAAGCACGCACCCCCACCTTCGCGTGATTTCGAAAGCCGTGGACAGTCTGTCATCAGTTGTAAGAATGTCTGTTCCAAGCTCGCCTGCCGAAACCACGTATAGTGGCCGTCGCGTCATTTCTGCCACCGCTTCAGCCGTCAAAGTTTTACCCACTCCAGGACTACCGCTTAGGAGACCAATGAGGCCCTTGCCTTTCCCTTTAACGATGTCATCAAAAACTGTGGTATCGGTGCTATGCGCCTTGACTAAGATGCTGATCATTCTGCGTTTTTTTTCGTCAAGAACTAGTCTGTCAAATGCAGTATCGTTCCAGACCACTTTCGTCATTTGGTTCACGGCAAATGCACCCCATTCTTTTGCACGGAAACTGAAGCCGAGTATTCTATGGCTACAAAGCATGATGTCCTCTTCTGTCAGTTGCTCTTTTGAGATTTTCTCGGTGAAGCGGGGTTCGAGCAGCTGACTGTTGGCATTGTGTTTGCTAAATTCAACAGGGTCAATGATTATTCGCCCCGTTGAATCAAAGCGTGGCTCTTCGGCGAATGTGTTAACGGGTGGCCGTCCAGTTGTCAGCGTAACACCAGACATGCCTGGCATGCCGGGCATACCTGGATGCGCTGGAGGAACCAGTCGATGGGAAGGGCGCGCTTTAATACCGTTGCCGCTGTTTCCGACCGCGAGGCCCTGATATTCTCTGTAGATAGGTTGCCCAGTGAGACTAAGATAAATGTGGCCGCGCTCGATCAAGGCGCGCCGGACACTGTCAGGGTCTGGGTGAAACTTTAGGGGATAAATGGGAAAACTCCGAATCTTTTGGCTACCCTCAAATTTTTGGATATGGAAGGTCTGCTTTGCCCATCCGACATGTTCTCCACTATGATGAATCATCTTGACATCAACTGCAAATACTGAATCCCCCCCAATATCTCGAGTATTGGCCGTATACTTGGCAGTTGAGAATCTAAAGGCTTGGGGCTCTAGTAAAGCATTAGTGGAGCTATAAAGAATGGTGTTGGGAGAGAATATCGCCCATAGATGCTCATATAGGATATCTCCATGTGGTAGTAGGGAGTTTAGGTCTGCTGTTGTCGAGGCGCACTCCTCATCAATGAAATCTAAAGCCAAAGCAATATCTTCCATTAATTCCGTATCAGGCAAAGCCTTGGCGGACTCATTTTCTAGGCACTCTTGCAGCCCTTCACGAGCGTAGTAAAACAATTTGATGTCGAGCTAAAAAGGTTATAAGAGATATTCCGTTAGAGTCCAGGATGTATAAATAACAGGCATGCACGAACCACAGGTGTATCTCCGGTTAATCTTAGCCCATCGGCATCCTTAAATATGTTGATGAGTACATTGGCAAGCTTTCGCGACTTGATGTCAATCTCCACTGAGTTTAAAGATCCTTTGTGGTCGATGATACGTCGGACAACAAGAGCATACTTTGCGAAGCGCTTCTTCTTGGTCTTGGCGCTCGCGGTCTTGATAAAATGCAACTGGCGGTCCTTTCTAATGTAAGATTGCCTCAGTTTGATGCTCACTTTAAAGGCAAGGCGTGGGATAACCTACCTGCTCCAAATTTGGTCCACACGAAGAAGGCGCTTGTTTCTCTTCAATGAAGGATTGCTCTCCTCGTTATTGTCTTCCGTATCAGGCATTCTACCCTTGAGTCTCAACCTTGCAGAGGTTGCCTTTATCTGAAGTTTCAATAGGTACTAGTCGTATGGTAAACCGGCTAGAAAAGAAGGGTAACCGCATATGAGGGAAGCACTCAATACTCGATTTGAATCTTACTTATCTGAAAGAATGCAAGTTAGCCTTTCAGAATTGATCATAAGTATGTTGAAATGCAAGTGGACATATAAATGGGCTCCCGCCAAAGCATATTCATGTAAAATGGTATTTGGGGGCTGAAATAAAGCCTGACGTATTCTCGCATGAAAACGTGAGTCGCTAAACAGCACAGCCCCGCTGGTCCTACATGCTATGCAGGCCTAGAATGATCTATTTTATAACGTCTATGAGTGGCTATTCTTTATGTTATAGTGTACCTTGTAATTAGCGGCATTAGGTTTGTAGTTAAGATGGCATTAAAATAGCTGCAAGTTAGTTACATTAGAATAGCGACATCATAGAGTCCCTTATGTTCAAAATTTTATAATAGGGGTATTTTACCTGGGTGCATATTTGGTACTGGGAGTACGGTGGTGATAAGAGTAGCGGACAGGAACTCAATTGGTTAATGTGCCCTTGCTTGCTGCAGCTAATGAGGCTGAGCAAAGCACTGCCAGATTCGTAATGATCAAAATGCGCAAGTGCCCAACTTTGAAAGACGAGACGTAGCTTAGAATCTTCAACAGGCCTCATAGTCCTCTCAAGTTGTTTCTCTTGGTGTATTAGCTATAGTAATGGCGCGCCTTCCTTGCGCCTTCACGAAGGCCGTGGAAGCATTCATTGCTGAGCCAACCAGAAAGAAACGGCCCTCTTTTCTGACTGATTACTTGGTAGGGGAGAAAACGGTGACAGCTGGTGAAGTCCAGACGACAATCCTGGACTTGGAGAAACATCATTCACAAAAATTGTCGAGGAGAATTTTGCGATCAGTATTTGAAGCCGTTCTAGACTACGATGGTGTAATCACAGTGCTTGGTACGTCAATCCGCGAGCCTCTCTGATCGGGTGAATGTGACTAACCAGAGAGCGACACAAATTAGTTTCTGCCGATCCAACGCCCTCCGCATTAATATGGGGTGGGCTTAAAGCCGTACTAGAGGTAAGAACGAGAAATATGATTCTCGTTGATGACACGCAAAGCTGACTGAATATATATATATATATAGTGCTTTAAACGATATAACTCCATATTCGACAAAGTTGAGGTCCAGCTAAAAAGGTTGACGTATGAGCTAGATCGATTAGCGTCCTATGAGGAGCTATTTAGGCAGTCGGAAGATATGGAGAAACTCATCGTATCATCCTATATCTGTATCCTCAAATTTTGGGCGGCAGTAGAGGAACAATGCTGGACGTCATCGTTCCTAATGGCTGCAAAATCCTTGACTTCTTTCAAAACTAGGAGGCTGGATAACATACTCGCGGATATTGCGACAAATAGTAACAATATCGCAAAGCTAGTGCCGATTGTTCAAGAGAGGTTAAGACAAGGTGAGCGGGAAGATGCGGCCCATGAACGACGTATAGCAGGCATCACATTAGAGAATTTACTGAATAGTAGTCGGGAGGAACGAGAAGGTAAAATATTTTCTTGACGCAAACTAGATAACTTGTTGACTAAAGGCGATGGCAGCGAGACGCCGAAATGAAGTACGACAGTGGATTCAAAGCGGTCGTTCCCTAAACGAAAGTAACGATCGCCATCAACATAAGCATGAGAAGTCACTCCTTCAAGGCACTGGACAGTGGCTTCGTGCAGATAAACGCTGGTTAGAATGGCTTGACCCCAAATCCAAATCCAACATCCTTTGGCTCAATGGGGACCCCGGGGTGGGTAAATCAGTGATCTGTGCCTATGCAGCCCGCTCAGCTCGAGAGAATGACCCGTCATGTGCTGTCGCATCTCAATACTTCAGCTTCGATGAAGTAGAACCACTCTCAACTATTTATAGGAACATCGCGGAACAACTGTTCCACCAGCTGTACAGTTCCGAGGAAGAGATTTCGGACCATGTCTATGACATGACACAGAGCGCCGGCAACGAGGCAACGGCTAGTCTGAAGCGGCTTATCGAGACATTCTCGACGGAGCTAAGGGTTACGTATGTCTTCCTGGATGGCTTTGACGAAGAGCACTCAGTCAAAGAGCGTTGGGATAATACATCCGATGTAGTCTCATTCTTTACAAAACTTGCGAGACAGCCAGGATCAACATTGAAGCTGTGGTGCAGCACTCAAAGACGTGGGAAGGTTAGAGATCTAATGAATAATGCAGAGTCTATTGAGCTTACAGCATCAATGAATGGAAGCGACATTGAAAGTTTCTTCGCAAATGCATTACGAACACGGAACTTTGTCGAGCTGGACCCCATGAACTCCGCCCAGGTTCTCTCAGATCTCAAACAGCAGGTTAACGGTAATTTTCTCTGGGCTAGCCTCATGCTTGAAACGATTAGTGATGCTTCAAGTTTGACGCAGCTTCAAAATATGCTCGAAGACGGTTTACCGGAGGATTTCGAAAGGTATCTCGCGGACAGAATGAAACGAATCAAGCGCACACACCATAGGCTTCTGAGGTGAGAAGAGCTGCAGACTAAGATCGTCCGTTGAGAAGATTACGAACTAATGACATCAAAAGTAAGGTTTTATCATGTCTGGTCTACGCGAAGAGGCCCTTGCTTCTAGAAGAACTCTGTGAGGCAGTTAGCATCTCCGATACCGACATAGGCAACAATCTCTGTGAAGCGGACGAGGTCCAACGAAATTTGCTAGTGGACAACTGTGCGCCATGGATTCGAATAGATGAACTAATTGGAAGAAATAAGAGCAACAGTATGGTTTGCACACTACTGCACAGCTCTTTCAAGAAATTCTTAATCAAACATCCGGACATCCTATTCCGGGGCCAAAACTGCGAAATTTCGCCGCAATTTTTGGCTGATGTGTGTCTAAGATACCTAGAACAAAAACGTTATCGTAAGGCATTGAAGGGAACAGAGAACGATACTTTTCAGACAGCTTATGGTGAGGATATAATCCACCATCACCTGCTTGGTTATTGCGCGAAATATTGGAGCAGGCACTTGAGTGACATTCCTCATTCTACTGAAGCATGCGAACGAGTGAAGGACTTTGTGAAATCGAAAAATTTCAATACCACTCTACAGGTCCAGAGCTTACTTGTAGGAGGTAAGAATCCCCCCACCATCCAGACTACAAATCCAAGTTTGACGTATATCAAAAGGCCAGTTTCTCTTTCGGTCTAACTCAATGCCGGAATATAAGGGCAAACATTTGATCAGAATGTTTCCCCGGTGGTTTACGGAGAAGTATGACGTGGGGAAGCAGCTACGTCGCCACTATGAAGTGGCTATTGGTGAATGGGGATTCTTCCTTGACAAAATATCCACAATCAAAGGTCTATACCCTGGCGAGATCGATCGCTGCTTATGGGGAACACTACCTAAGTCAAACTTTCTTCATAATCTCCAAAGTCGCTATAAATGCTTTATTCTAGAGAGCAAGAATGCCGAAGAGTTTCAGGGACTCTCATCCTTGACATTCGATAATGTGGAGGCAGGAGGTTCTTACCTCTGTCTATTCAGGACAGATAACTTGTGAGGAAACTTCTCCGCAACGAGGGTTGGGCTAACAAGTTCCGAGTAGTGAATCCGACGGAAGGCGGTCTCAACTTCTTCATGAGCGGTGGGCTGTCGGCCACAGCCACCGCCCCAAGCTGGTCTATACGGATAGAATTCCAGTCACAATGCAGGGACTTAGATACTATCGCGGCGCTTTACGGTACCCAATTGCTGGACGGGCCGCTGAGGTGTCTGTCTCTGATGATGGACGAATTATTAGAGTTGGAAGTGGGCTTTTCGTCCAAACAAAAGACAATTGCTATAGGCCTCTGGATATTTCCTCAATCGGCATTCCTTACATCGAAGAAATGTCCTGCAATGGCAACTTCATTGCCGTTGTCAACCGTCGAAGAATCACTGAGCAGAACCTCGGAAAGCCGGTGCATGTAGCAGGACAAGTGATACAACGGCGCCCACTCAACATAAATAAAACAGGCCGTCACCAACACGAGTCAACGTCAACTACAACTGAAACCCAAACCGATAGCGATAGCGACAACGACGGAGATACATCTAGTGATCAGATTGAATGTTTGGACGAACTACAAATTTCAGTTCAGCATGCCGAAGACTCGGATGGAATTGAATCACAATTTGAGGAGGATGGCGGCCTTGAGCAACTACCTGACGACTCAGACGACTTTGACGGCACAGCCAGCTCTCTGGAGTCTCTTTCAGCCGATGAATCCGCTAGTGACGGATCTAGAAGTACGCTTTCTAACGAAGTTGAAGACGACGGCTTGTGGAATGATTATGCCTCTGATATTGACGAAGTGAATATTGAAGACAACGAGCTTGATACCGACGCCGAAATTGCTGGCCTTTCTTTATCGATCGAGCATGGTGGAATTATGGACAGCGCGAGCGACGACAGCATATCAGAGGCACCGTCTTTAGACTCCAGCGAGCTTAGCGATGAGATATCCGATGGAGACATGGAGCCGCACGCCAAGATTGGGTTATATAGACCTTCGTCGCCAGAGTGGGACACCGATTCAGAGGGAGAAGAGTTGGCGACAGAGATATTTGAGCGGCTGATCCAAACCGAACGTAAAGCAGACCCCACTGGAAAGGTCAGTGAAATATCGATTTTTAAAATCAACGCGTCTACGCAGAAACCAAGCCGAATCTTCCATTATTCGCATTCAGCTGCTAGTCCAATATTCTCATCGCCTCCGGTTTTCCACCCATCTCTTGATCTGATAGTGTGGCCTCTTGGTGGGGAAAGTCTCCTCTTCGCCAACTTTACTAATAATAGGTATTTTATACGGCTTTTAACTACTGGCCAGGGTGCCTCCTGTCATATCTCAGTTCAGTGTCACTTTTCCTCTTGTGGAAAATACCTTCATATTGTTTCGCTTGATGGTTACAGCGAGAAAGGTGGAGTCGACGGAAGTAGACTAGCCCCAAAGCTAACCATGAAGCTACACGTATCTACATATGAGCTATCGAAGAGCAAACCAGAGCGAAGCACTCCGCATCTAGTATATCAAGCCTCGGTAAATCTCGACAGAGAAATAAGCAAGGACCAGAAAATTACCGTTCCGAATCTACCATATAACTTCACATGGACACCCGATTATGTTTACGTGACAGAGAGCAGCAGGTTATTGAATGTCATCCGCATCTCATTATTCAAGGGGCTAGACAATGATGACATGAAGATAAGTGGCAAGAAAAACGCTTTCAAGAACGCTGAAGACGTCTACCTTCCTGCCTCCGCGGATATGCGCAAGGTCCGCTTCATTCCCAATGATGCGGATCAGAAAGATGATCCAGAACTAGATAAAGTTATGGCTACAATTATTCTGTCCGCCTACAACGCGCCAGCTAGTAACCAAACCTTTATTGGTTCTGAACTCTATCTCCCGCAAGTTGTTCGGATCAAAGCATCTCAATTTGGTCGCGGGTGGAAGCCTGTGGAGACGAGGGATGAGGATATGAAGATACCTAAAAAGAACGGGAGGTACAGAGCTGGGCAGTTGCTAACAAAGTTTGAGAAGTTTGACCAATCTCGGGATCATGATATTGTTCCATTCTTAGCCTAGATTGATAAATCAGTTCGAAGTATGCCTAATCGATTTCCCATTTACTCCTTGTCAGCTCCTTATCAACGAGCCAATACAACTGAGGGCTAAACGAGTAATATCTCTTGTCTCTCAATATCGTAAAATCATCATAGCGGTACCAAGGGTGTCAAGTGCTATTGCCACAACTACCCTCTAAGGCATATATATCATGCAATGGATATAAGTATATGTGCCCGAAAGCCCCCGTTCAGGCTGGGAGTATCAGGAATTATCTGATATTAAACCTCGGCTCCTCATAGCTACACCTTAAACATAGACTTAATGGGCCCATTGTTCACTCTATAACCAAATCACATAAGAACTCCACATTTCCATTAATGATCGACACTCCCGAGGCCTCAATTAGGAATCTACTCTTCGGGTAATCTTGGGTAAATAGGGGTATTATTCTAACCTACTGTTTGAATAATTCTAGCCTTCGTAAGCAGGATGAGCGAGAAACCCCCTGTGGTCTTTCTCGCATTTAACAGAGGCGTTTAGCAACGGTCGATCTTGCGCACCTGTTTGCGATCGCAGAAGATCGCGCAAGAGCCGTCCATGCGGGGGCTGGTATCCCAGGCATCACCGTATTAACTAGAAATGCACGGAAAGCCGGTGTGATCACCTAGCATGTAGCGCTCAATGTTGTTTTTTCCCCTTCTTTTCTCGTAATAAGTACAGATCTCTAAGAGGGCAGTACTCATTTATCTAATGCGAGTATCATATCACATGATGATACGTCACATAATGTGGGGCCATACGCACCATTCATATTTCCCGCAGGTTGCTGGAATCCCCACCAACCTTCAGTTTTAATTAGCATCATCTATCCAGATAGGCCTCTTCATACAGATCAGCACAGACTGTCACTACTGCGCTACTCCATTGTATCCTGCATTCGTGATCCTTGTGTTGGGCTGTCCTAGGCCATTAAAGTGAGCAAATCATTTGCTGAGGGCCCATACTAAGCTGGCTAATCTACTCTTGCTGCCAGGTGGTTTCTGTGTATGGATTTAACTCTTGTCCACTGCATGTGTGAATATTAAATGTCAAACTCGTTGTCATTTCTATTTGTTGGCTAGGAGGAAAACCTGGTCTGCTGAGCTGTCAGGCTGACCTAGAATCATTAGTAGAGCAGTTCACCCATTCCAAGCGTCCTGCCAAAGTCGGCATCTGTATAAATGCCAGTGCAAATCAGGAATACTTCACATCAACAATAAATCTAGGGAGAAAACAGGTGGGTAGCTATTCGGCATGTAGCCGGCGGCTTGGCATAATTAACCGGCTACTTACATGAGTGATCTGTAGTGTTAATTTGCTAATTATCATATTTTACAACTTACTATTGATACACTTAGGAGTTGTGAGATGAGCCTCTAAAGTAGGTCAATAAACCCGAGCCGTACCATACTCCTCTGACCTATTGGTCTTAGCTCTCTACAGATCATTTATAACTACCTTGAGGGAAAAGCTTCTTGCTTTCTTTTTGACCTTCTTCTTTTTCTTCTTTCTTTTTGAATAATAAGATATTTCCACATAAACGCTAAAAAGAGGTTTATTTTTTTCCCCCATAAAGACAAGTTTACTTTTAGTCATGGAAACTACAAAGCAATTGTTAATATCTTTTATAGTGTAGATATGATGCTTATATATATTCAGTATGTGAAGAGCTTTGTTAACTTTGACTTCAGAAGAGCGTAAACGCTTTAAGAATAGTTCATAATTATAATTGCTCTTCAGTAACCACATAATGATTTAGAGTAGCTTGTTGCTCCGTCTAGTTTCCTCGGTACTGTTGCGACATGGTCTCATCTAGTCTTATTTCGCCCGCGAACTCGCGAGGAAGCCAGTTATGAACGATAGCAAATAATAACATCATATTTTTCTCAAATACAATATGTTCAAAGAAAAAGAAAGACAGCGGGATCTACCTTTGCAGGTAATCATATAATACCAGTTGTTTTCACATCACAACACTTCGTCTCCCGCAAGCAATTCTCGATTGCTATAAGGACCTCAGCAGATTATGCACAGACAGAGAAACCTCCGGTACTTGAAGATCAAATAATACGAAGTCATACAGAAGGCGGACGGATACATAAGGAAAGGAAAATTATCGCCGTCCGCTGTCCGCTGCACTGGGCTAGTTGCAAAATAGAAATTTCGCCGAGATAAGAATGCAACAGTTTCATTATAGACAGTTGTTTCTCATATTATTAGATTGATTGTGCCTATAGATACACTATATGATATTTTGAGGATATGAAGAAGTGTATGCAGATAAGTTTCGCCGAGCACATACATTGGGGTGTCTTGGCGCCTCTCAAGCAATGAACGATTATGCCAAGGCACCAATACATGATATCACGCATCCAGCAAGTAATCCAACAAATCATCTCGCTTGCAACCACCGGATCGCCTATATACTCATTGAGGCAACCTCAGCTATGTTGGAATCCAAGATGATTACAGAATTTCCATCCCACTCACAAGTAAGGAGGTAAACCTCGCCATCTTATTCTATCCTTGAAATCATTGAGAGTGGTTGAAATAGAACATCCTCTTCCCTATCTCTCATAATATTAAGCATGCTTTATATTTAAGTAGAGAACAAAGTTCGGCTCGAGCCCTCCTCGCTGTGCATCCGTTATGAGAACGGTATGTACGCCGAGTTATAGAAATTCGGTGCTTGAGGTATATCTAAGTTACATTTGTATTCATATGTATGAATATAATTCGAGATTCACAAGCTTACGCAATTATGAATGAAAAGATGCATTTAGGCACCGGTGATTCAATCCCGTGTCAGAACTCATTAAGAAATGAACTAATATCAGATGGACAAATTTCATTGCTATGATGGATGAAGTTATACTATAATTATCCGTGACAGTTCACGTGATCGGAATATCCCTGGACTGTTGTGGCTTGGGGCTGTGGCCTCTGATCAGGTGAGACTTGAAGCAAAGGCGCAATGGAATCTTGAACCTTAGTAGTCAGCTTCCTCCAACCACAGGCCAACACGATGATTCAATATAAGCCCCTAATTACGGATCGAAATGAGATCAGAGTGATACGACTCCACTAAGCACCCGCATCGCTAAGTCCCGATGAGTCTGGGCTTATAGAATGTACTCTGGAGCATGTCTCTCTAATTGAGTATAGCAACGAGTATAAGACCTTCCTTGAATTAGACGGTGCTCAGAAATTGCCAAGGCAACGAGCGATCTTATGGGACCTGATCACGAATCGGCCAGCGATCACAGCGATTCCGAAATAGTGGTTCACCGGGTAGTATTATTAACGAGGCATTGACCGGCTTCTCCGACAATCCGGTTTATCTCCAGCCTACATTCAACAAGGCCACTATTTATCGTTGGGGTGATTTCTTTGCTTTGTGATATGAATGGGGCAATCTCAACAATACCCACGATGTTCTTCTTGACGGAAAGAGAACCAGCGTAACTAAGAACCTGAAAGATTCATTACAGAGGTTATGTACGTGGTGGCTCGCACACCGTCGAGATAGTTCCGTTGCCTTGTGGATCGATGCATTATGCATCAGCCAATCTGACATTCCGGAGCGCAATTCGCAGGTCACGCGGATGCGCCAGATCTACTCGACCGCTAGTACTGTCCTGATTATGACAGGCCCAGATGTCGAAGATCCCCAGGGAACTGGCATGCTTCTAGACAAGATATTCGAAATGAGACTTTCGGGCGAGATTTCCCCCAGAAAGATTACGACGCTCATTGAGGAAGAGAGCATTTCCGCCTGGAAGGGAATCTTCGAAATAGCTGGGCGTTCATACTGGAATCGGCTATGAATAATACAAGAAGTCCTCGCAAACGCTGGTGCCCGGCTGTGTTGCGGCAACAAGTTCTGTCTGCTGAGCGTCTTTTACCAAGCAGTATCTTTTATACTCCATAATGTCCACCAAGCCTAAAAAGTTTTGAGTGCTACTTCGGGAGGTACATCCGAATTATGGTTCCAACATATTGACAAAGTAGGGAGTTTTCTACGCCTCGAGGGATTTCAACACCAAGGCTTGGCTTATCCCAACTTTATGAGGCTACTTGATACAGGCCGAATGGCTAGGTAATCTGATTCACGAGATAAAATCTACGGCTTGCATGGGTTAGTGGACCAGCGAATCCGCGTTGTGCCCAACTATGGCTTATCTCCAAACGAAATCTACAAAGATTTCGCAATCGATGTCATCAAGGCTACCGGTATTCTAGATATTATATACCAGAAAGCTGACGGCTGCGTGTCAGTTTTCCATTACCTTCGTGGGTTCCTGATTGGTCCGCCGTCGCAACACAAGACGAACTAGATTCACTTGCAGCTTACGTTTATGATGGTGCACGAGCATCTGGCGAGTCACTGCATTTATATAAAGCGTCTAGTACCCCCAGTCAGCTCCGCTGTGTAGGCTTCAGGATTGACACCGTCAACCAGCTTGCATGCAATAAGATACCAACCCACCATCGTAATCTGCATGAAACCAATTCCTCACCATCAGATTCAAACTCTATATCTGCGTACAGAGATTCCACTGCAGTGCGAAATGCTGTCTGGAACGCGCTCACCATGCTTCGAGTCGATCGAGAAATCGCCATGGCGTACCTATTGAACATCCCTTACTTCGAGGGTCATGGCATGAATACGCACTTCTTCCACGTGATAGATCGATTTCAACAGTGTAACCGGAACTTATTAGTTGCTGGCAAGCCGCTATCTTCTCATTTTCCTACTTGGTCAGAGCACTATTCTGAGTTGCCAAATGATTCTAGAATCACCAGCACCCTGGGTTTCCTGATAATATTTATGATTTATAGGAGATTCATGGTTACGCAAAAGGGGTATGTGGGGATGGCCCCTCGAACGGCGCAACTTGGGGACAGCATCTTCATTCTGAAGGGATGCAACGTGCCTGTAATCTTGAGGCCGAACGAAGACGAAACTTATCATCTAGTTGGCGGCTGTTATGTATTAGATGGTGTGATGTGTGGAGAGGCCATGGGTGACCTCGAGGCGGGAAAATATCATGAAATGGAGGTCATCATTTTCTGACCTCAACGGCCAATATGTATTCGGCTACTTGGATCTTACGTTTTATACACACAGTAAGTCTTGAATTGGTAATTAAGCCTTGAGTGATAACCGGAACGTCTACAATTAATGTTTCATTTTATACTGTTCGACCTTAATCTTACGAGCTTCTTTGGGAACTGCAAATGCTCATTGTAGCGAAAGCTATGGGCCTGTCTGATCAGTTTATTAGGGCTGAAAATAAGGTCTCTCTGTGTAGTACCCTTCTATCACAAGGCCTTTCATAGTTTTTCGCATCAGAATGCACTTGGAAGTCCACGGATAATTGTGAACGTTGCAGAGTTTTTATACGATGTCGTTATTCCATAATATGACAACCAATCTTAAAATCAGCCAGGCATATGACTAACCTATTAGGACTTCGCGTAATTATTTGCTTCATTCACATAAATTGACTTCAAACATCCCCAGTCCTCTCGTTTCCTTACCTTCGACATAATTTGCCCGAAGCTTGATTTTTTTTTCAGTTTGTCTAAGAAAAGCTCTGTTTGTTGAATGGGCTTTGTACGATATCGTACGTCTCATACGCGGGACAGAATACAGGTCTATTGTACTATGTCTATTGCGTATATCTATTTAAAGGAAAAGAAGAAGAGTATCGTACGCAGCAGAGTTTTCCCTTAGGGAGGACTCTGCTTGGCGTACGAGCTAGAAGATAAGGGAAATTATGTACACACGTGATGATAGCTTCATGACAGGGGTTGTACGAGGCTGGTGTTACAACCAACTGCCAATGGTTCCAACACCGTTAGTATAAGGAAATATATCTAATACTACTGTATATATGTCTTTCTAGCTAAGTCTTCGTTAGAGTCTTTAAAAGTATTGAATAATAACGAAAAATCATACTAATATTCACTGATATTCTATGAAAGAGGTTTCATACCTCTTCCTTGATATAATGTGAGATCTTATTCAATTCGGCAGGTAGGCAATTAATATTCTTTTTATTACCATGATCCGTGGCTCTGTAGATCAAGAGATAATTGTCCCCATTGGCCACATTTCATAGCCGAGCGGATAGCCAAAGTCACATTTATCGGGGTGCAAACTGCCCTCTATGGTTCCCCCACACTGGTCGATAGCAGTGATGTTATACCACTGGCAATTGACGCTAGCAGCACCGCCATTCCGGATTGCCGCCCTCGTATCACAGTGGTCAAATATACTTTGAAAAGCTGCTATGCAGTCGTTCTGGTTGATTAATACTGGGGTCTCGCAGCCTTTGTCGAGGTATGCGTAGAGAAATAGCTGACCACCGCTGCTGGAACCAGTGCTGTTGTAGCTTGACAAACTGTTGCCGTACGTACCGCCAGTGATAGGCCGAAGATATCCCTTATTATTGTCGGAGCAGAACCTCTCGCCGGCGGCAACCAGCGCGTCCTCTTCAATAGTGAATTTCTTAGGGTAATTGCAAGTCGGAGTTGGCATGGCAGATGGCGTAGTGGGAGTTGGAGTCGGAGTCGGAGTCAAGCAACCGGCCGAAGTCGAGCCGGATATCGTCCACGTTTGGTATCCATGCCGCTTATTGTCATTACATGTACAATATGTTACTGCTTTAGGCGTCGAATAAACCCCGGTGATGGTATCGGTCTCGGTACGACATGACGTCACGCTCTCACTGTTTGCGGTGATCATTGGTGAAATGGTGGCGGTCGGAGCAGTCGTGTAGGCGCATGGGGAAGACGGCGTGTCAACCGTAGGATAGATCTTTGTCGTGCCGCCTTCGTTACATACGCACCACGACGCAGGCGTTGCGGCTGGCTTGCCGTCAAAAGCGGTGCCAGCGCTGTTGACGAAGCAGGACGGCGCCGCTGTGCCGAGCAGGCCGGGGTTGGCGGCAACTGATGAGATGATATTTTGTTGCTCATCCCACCAAGTCTTGTCATACACTTGTAGAGGCGCAAGCACGCCGAGAATTAAACATGGGCAGTCTTTCTCCGGGCCTGTAGTGCATCTTTGAACGTCGTCATCTCCCTGGCAATCATTGTCCTGACAGAGAGGGGAATCTGGAATAAAAAATCAGATGGGGGATCAATTCGGCGCTCGTTTAAAAGTCTGGACAAACGTACCTTTGTTGACTGGCTTGCTAGGATCGCACGTCTTGTCAGGTTCACCAACACCCATCGCCGGTATGTTGACCGCCGCAATGGGCCCGTCCTTAGCAATATAGCCAGCAAGTATGACCGCTAAGATAGCTAAGGACTTGTTCTTCTGCGCCTGGCTTTTAATCACAGCGATGGCATTGGTGAGATACACAGGCGCATTCTCCGAGACGCTGATCCCGATCGACTCCCACCACTCGTCTGTGGCCGCACCCTGAAGTGGCCCATCTACACCGCTTGCTTCCACCGCGGCATCAATGACACACGTTGTTGCTTATTGTTCGTTAAAACACGATTTACGTAGCCAGACACATGAGCAGGCCGGAACTTACAATCAAGTCGCTTGCTGATGTTTCTTTTATTGAGGCCACATGCCTGAATGGCGGCATCGGCAGTTTTCCGCAAAGCATCAGCAACATCTTCAGAGAACATAAGTCCAATAGTGCCGGCTTTCTGGCTTGGATCGCCTGCTGCGGCAGTCTGGACAGACACTTTAATAGAGGAGGTCATAGTTGATAGTTGCGAGTCGACTGTAGTAGTAACTGTCTCAAGAGATAGGTAATCCGTATGGCCTACTATGTACTATAATAGGGAAATTTGGTAAGCAATTGCAGTAGTTAATGATCGCGGCGGGAGTACTCACGTGGTATACATCCCCATTCCACGTCACTATAGGGTTGTCAGGGCCAAGGTTGGTGAGCACATAGTCGTTCGGACTACCCAGTTCAATCGAAACCGGGGTGATGCCAATCTGGCCCGGGGCGGTTGGAGTGATTGCGGCGATAACTACATCTGTGGGAGGCACCGGAAGACTAGGATTGGGCGTAATAGATGCACTATCGGAGACAGCCATCACGACAGCCGCAGATACCAGAGTAGTGCCGAGCCATGCAATATTTTTCGCCATTCCTTCTCACTTACGCCTGATTGTCAAGCAGAAAATGTTTGGGTATAGCCAAGAGGGTGAAGTTGTAGAGAAAGTTGCAAAGGGCAGAAATACTGATCTAATCAAGCCGTGGTTGCAGGTACAGCCGTGGCGACTAGGTTTTATATTTAACACGACATAGACGAACTAAGATCAGTCAGGTCGATTAATACATTCTAGGCCTACCAGCGCCAATATTCCAAGATGCTAGAAAAAGAACCATTCCGCCTAGTGAAGAATAGTCAGCTGCTTCAATCCTAGCACTTATTTTTGGAATATTCTAAAGTATGAAGTATGTGGGACCAACAATCTAATGTCTCGTATTTGGACTCATGGTGTTTCGTCTATTCAAGGGCTAACTATAGTTCAAGGTGCAGTTGGAGCATGTATTGGTTAGTAATACAGAGGCGAACCAGCTAAGCCGGGGTAATGCTGCATGTCAAACTTTGTTGGTTGTAAATTTTGGGGGCGGACAACAGTGGAGAAGTCGGCGGACAAGGATCACGGCTTGCTGCGGACACTAGTAAACGATAAACCCTTAAACGCGTATAATCGGAAATCTGTGTTGGTTAATAATTATTGTAGTTATTATCGATCATCTAATAGCGGGGAGACTACACCAGGCAATACAACTTGCGAAGACTAACGTAAAGCTTAAGGAAGTGTTGGGCATATTACTTCGAAATACAGCGCCAGTACCTCGTACACTGAGGCATTTCCCCTTACTGAAGTATCCCTTCTTTCGGAGAAAAAAGCGCACCAAAAGGACAGGATAAAAGTATGATGATACAAAACTTGTATGCCTTCTTGTCTGCCCGTTCCATCTATTTTCTTTTCAACTTTCCTTTCCTTCATCCCTCATCGTCTAGTACCGTAACCCTACCAGGATACCACAGAACGGAACTACAGCACTATATACCGGTACACTATTGTACAGAAGTAGGACGTTATCAATGTAACTGCCTTGGTGTCTATAGTTACTTATTTGCTCACAGTTAGAGCCGTGGCACAAAGATAAGCCCAGCCGCGCTAGCGGTACGTAACAGGACTACTAAAGGCGCTAAGGGGGCGCTAGTTCATTCTATTATAGTCAATTCATGATAGAAAGAAATATTATAATGTCTAAATGATTGGCTAGCTAAGCCATATCAATTGTAAATAATTTCCGCGCGAAACAAATGTTGCCCAGATTTAAGATATTGTCAAGGTGTGTTGTGACCAAGATGACATAAGCGGAGGAAAATACGGTGATAGGGCTGCCGTAGGATCATGTCTGTTAGTTTGAATATCGAGGCGCGGTTGAAACAATTACGCCTCGAAAAGACCACGCATTAGGCGCAAACAGATCTCCACATACGCACGAGTACCAACAAACACAAATCTTTATCAAAGATGGGATGAGGATGCACTAGAGTCCAACACATGTTGCCCTAAAACCGGATTGGGTAGAAATAATTGGTCAGATAACCGCCCAGAAGGATCATTCGTTGGTTACAAACAGAATGATCATGTATAAACCGTTCTCGAAATAACCCTATTACTAGATAGAAATTCTTAGCAAATATCCTCGGAATACGGGATTTTCTGTTTCTAAATATACCTAAGTATGCCCAGCCATGCTGAATAATGTAAGGCGAACATAAATGACACAGATAGCAAGTTCTGGAGTGTATCAAAAGGATGAGGATGTTATTTTTGGGCTGCAGGCAATCGTGTTAGTATGCAAGTTCTCCATTTTAGGGAAAGTATAGCGCATACCGCTGATTCCGGGAGCGTGCTATCTCGTGATGAATTGCTGTTGTTCTCGTACCCGTTGATCTTATTTAACGTCGTGGTCACCTTGATAGACTTGATTGCTTTCTGATGTTTCATATCCCACTTCCGTTTACCTACGTTCTACTTCTTCGACTAGTATTGTGTCTAGAGTCTACCGAGTCCAGAGAACTTCCTTGTCTCTAAATAAGTTCAAGATGCGGCTTCTTCCTAACATCGTGGTGGCCTGTGCTATGCTAGGTTTTGGAGGCACCACTAATGGCTATATGATTGACATTGAGTCATGCGCTGGTAGATACACTACTGCATATTTTGCGGAAGTTGTAATCTAACTGATTATAGATGACTACCAATTCGTTAAAGATATGGTCGAACAAGCTTTCAGCATGGCTAATATAGCTGTGGCGTCAGTGAACACTGTTCCGATTGACCCCGAGGCCAGTCGGCTGCTTCAGCAGCTGTTCAATATCCAGGGCAGCGCTGCCAAAACCCTGGTAGAAGGTCAGAAGTGGTGCCCACAGTCTGTGGATTTGGCGGTTAACCCGGAACTTAGGTGCCTTTGCTCCCGGGCCAGCGAATAATAAAGGAGAGGCACTGGGCATCCTTACGTTCCAGGAGGAAAAAACGGGTTCAATCGAATCTCTTGGCCGAGGAATCAACGAAGTGGTCATATTCTGTGATAGAGGACGGCTCCAGTCCAGGATGAAGGATCCGCTTCACCTTTATGACAGCAAGGCTAAGGCAGCCGTCAGTCTCATGGATCCTTGTCTCAGTGCGTTTATGTACACAGAAACGTTTTCCTCTCATTGGGACCTCATCCAAATCTGCCCTTGGTTTCTGGAATACGCTAAAGCCAAGAAGTACGGGACTTCTAAAGATGTATCATCTTTGCGTGCTAAACTAGCGCTCAAAGGTCTTGATAAGCTAATCACGGAAAAATTTTATACCCCTATAGATTTGATGAGTTTATGGGATAAGTGCATGCTACATGAGATGATGCACACGAAACCAGGAGGACAAAAGAAAGACGTTGGTGGATGGACTGGCTACGGATGGAAGAACTGCAAGGCACTATCAACTGATAGCGAATCGCTGAATAACGCTGACTCATATGCGCTCTTTGGGAGTGCATTGTATTGGGCCAAAGCCGGCAGCGCGATCGACGAGAACGGCAATTTCATTTCGGGTCCCTTGGCAACGCGAAGCAACCCAAGAAGGTTGCTTAGGTCAGGGTCCAGGAAAAGACACAATTCACTTGACGGAGTCAAGCAACTTGTGTAGTATTATCAGCTGTATATGCATAACGACTAGTTATATGTAATACACATTTAATGAATTCAGTGGATGTTTCCGATTTATGCTGCATTGATGAATTGTTTTGTGTACTTATCACTTCTTTTCCTAACCTTGGCGGCCGTATGAGCTGCTACCCCTGATAGTGTCATTGGCAGAAAGGTTGCGATGGACGTGGAGTTTTGGCTCAATCTACGACTTCATAGGTATTGCACACGAGGTTTGGTTTGAACGCATATATTATTGGGGTAGCGTGAGCCATTTACTCGAAGACCTGGTGGTGCGCTTGCCGAGCCGGCCACCTGCGACTAAGACCTCGAATGAATGCCAAAATTCACGCCCCAAACCTGTCCATTCTTCTGGTGCCGTTCAGGCCAGCCCGGCACGGCCAGGTCTTAGGGCTAAGTTGAGGGATAATAAGGCCTCCGATCACGAATAAAACAACCACCTTTGTGGGAGGCGGAAAAGTAACGTGATGAGGAACATCCGTCTCGACGAATCTAGGGCGAAAGGGCTCCTTATAAGGTGCCTTTGCCAAGCGCCGTGTGGGTGGTGCTCACCTAGACTCTAGTAGGTCGTAAAACACATCATCCACAACTCGTTCGACTACCCAACGCTCCAGTATCTCCTCAGCAGCCATCTCGTGTCCCTTAGGCCGATCCCAGTACAAACGCAGTTTTCCAGATACGCCCTCCTTCAACAAATGTTTTAGTGGCTTTATGATCACCAGTTCGCCCCCTCGATACCATTTCCGCTGGAGCCTGTAGTCAACCGGCTGAAACTCGACAAACAAGTACAGAAGGGACTCGAACCTCGTCACTGGTTCCCAGTACTTGGCCCACTTTCTTTCTCTATGGTGTTTTTTGCCCAGCCAGCTGTCCCAAGTGGGAGATTTCCACGATGCCCTTAAAGGCATTTGGGCAATTGAAGAGAAATAGACCTCCAGGCGCCTTATGAAAGGGGCACCCACTCCATATGCAAGCATTCGTATAGCGTCCGGGGTACCAACATAAAAAGTATTCAAACCATAGAGCAGCGGGAGCGCCTCGTCGTGGGCACGGCGGCAAGATAGAAGGAGGCTAAGTAAGCGGGAAGCGTGTATGGCGGCCGGCGGCGTAGCACCTACTATCCCTTCCGAAATTTCTAGCCGTTGCTCATCTCGAGAAGCTTGGGCCACGAGGAAAATTGGAGAGCAGCTGAGGACAAGGCCGAATATCTGGAGGCGTAATTCGGGCGGCAGCATGCTAATAAGAAGGGACTGGGCCTGGGCGTTGCGCTCAATGGGGCGGCGTTTCTTCAGAAAATGCGGCAGAGACGACATGATAAAATAAATACTACAGCTGAGTGATAGGTGTGAGAAACGCTAACGACTTTGTTTCCTATCCGAGCACCTGACTTCTTGCCCAAGTGAGGTTTCTAGGCTGAGGTTGGTTGTGAAAATTTAATTGGGTATGTGGTCGGTTTTCTTGGTGGCTTCGACGTTGGGCGATGATTATTTAAAGATATTTGCCAAGCCATTCATTTTGTTGTTAGCTGCAGGTGATGACCACCTACTTAATCCTTCGGCCAATGGTTAGATGTCTTTATCACCAGTTTCCGCCCCCTTAACTCAAGGAAACCTACAATAGTTAGAACAAGATAGCAGCAAGCTGGTGGTATATTACACTAAAAATCGTGCAATACGTAAACAAACGCGCTTATACTAGGTAAGTGTTTAAAATCACTTAGTTAAGCTAAACGTTTTAGTAAGGTACCCTAACACGCAACTCCAACGCGCAGCCTTCTGATTAGAAGCCAAATGATCTAACCATTAAGCTAGCCAAGTTAGGCAAGTAGTTGTTGATGAATTTCGTCTACGTATAGGAAGCCATAGGGTAGGGGGTAGAAATAATGTACACGTGGATTGACGAAGGTGAAGATCGAAGGTAAGCCAGCGAGTCTCCAGTGGGGTAGAGGGGGGAGGGGGGGCGCGGTTTTGCTTACATACGACAGTGGCTAGTGGCTGGTGGTCACCCCTCCTATTCGCGCATATCAATTCCACGATATAGATACGTTAGCCGCGTCAATTATAACAGAATATAAGGTTCATACCTCTCCAGTATTAGCCTATTAAAATATTCTTAATGGTGATGTTCAATAAGATTAATAGTAGCCAAATGAACTAGTCTAGGCGTAGGTCGATGTATATCGACTGTAAGGCCCTAAAGTGAATCTGACAGGGCCACCACGGATTGCAGGTGCTATACGAGGTAATGTCACTCCATTCCTAACTACTATCCTTACCCCCTGCAAAAGCTACATAATTAAGTACCTACCCGCGCGCTAGACAAGGCTTTCGGAGAGGGCTGACAGAGGGTTTTTCCATGCAAGTGCTCCGTACCTAGCAGCGAGGTACGTTTGAGTGGTGGCCGAAAGGTTAGCGTGAAAGCTATACATAGTAGGTGTAGCTCTTAGAGCCCATGTCATTGAGGTCTCTAAGTATGTATGCTAGGGAGTGTGGCTTTTACGCGTGGCTCAGCCTTCTAGCTTTATTGTTAGAGTGGCTTGGCCTTCACCTTAGCAGCAGAATCAAATCATTAATTTCCACTGTAAATTCCAACTTCAAATGCGTTTTTGTATCATACCAATACTGTTCAAATGAGTTAGGTATAACCGCAGGAGTCATATGAACTAAACGATATGCTTTTTGTGGTTGCAGTAATGTCGAATTCGTTTTACTAGGCTAAAGAGTAAGGGTTATGGCTCAATGGCACTGTTCCGCTCACCAATCACGGCTGAATGCCAGAGATCTCTAGCTACCATATTCTCCCCACTAACAAGTCTTTCATTTCAATTCGCATAATACACTGAAGTCCATCATTTGGTGCGCATGCCATATGATGGGCGGCGACAACATGCATAACCTTATCCTCTAGGCAAAAAACAAAGGGGCCCGAATGGACGAGATCAGACCTGTTAGAATTCCAGCTCGGGGCACAGGCGTTGTAGCAACGCGTAAAATAATGGTAAGAGAATCAGTCCCGATGTGCTCCAAAGCCGACCTAATTCGAGACTAGATACGTCGGCAAATGATGGAAATCCCAGCGAAATCGATAAACACCTTGCACTCAGTTTCCACGAGTATCTTCTCCAGATTACCTTCCGACACCCCTCTGCATAGCCTGCTCGCTGCCGAACTTCCCCTCCAAACCTCGTCTGCCGACTCGCCGTAGACCAAAGTACTCCCTACTCAATCCGGGGACGCAGCCTCAGCCCCATTGCTGTAGCCAGAAGAGCTGCACGAGTTCCTGCCATGAACTGCATACTGCAACAAGTTCTAGCACGAATGCGATAGTGTCGCCGAAGCTTTCCCAGAGTTGGACCGATCGAAGTACAAGTACTATTGGTTCATTATCAATACAAGAACCTTTCCTGACGAAACCCCAGAGATGGAGAAATACCGCTGGGAGGACAAGTTGTGCTTTCCACCAGCAGCAGACTTATTCAACCACTCAAATGACGGATACACAGTGACCTGGTAGGACAACGACGGCTACACAAAAACGGTAGATCGTACGTATCGTGCAGTTCAGGAGCTCTGCATCCCGTATGGAGAGCACTTAAATGACTTGTTGGTCGAATATGGCTTTACCATACCACAGAATCCATGGGATAAAGTGAGCCTCGACAAGGTAACTCTATCAAGTTAGACAAGGCTCAACATAAAGTTCCGGCTCAGCAAGGCCACCTGGGAGGATTCAAATTCCACGCGGATACGAGACCTTGCATCAGAACTCGTTCCGTAATTACACAATTCAAAAGCAGGCCTATCCGAGCTCTGAGGGCAAGATCAACGTGTCAGGCACCCGATATGACATTTTGCTCGAGGACCTATTCTAAGAGCTAATGGTTATCACCAGCGAGAAGCTGCGGCGCCTTAGAGAATTGATTATTGGGAAGAAGGTGCATCGAGATCCCCTTACTCAAAGGCAGACACGTCTAGAAGAAATTGTCGCGAAGAAGGTAAAAGTAGAGTAATTTATTAAGTAATATACAGTGGCCAAGCTGGCATTCACTAAGTTGTGCACGATTGCCATAGCCAGAGTAGCCACATCAATCTTTCCGGAGACGGTGTAGATCTACTACTATCAAGCATTGACCGTATTGAACAGAATTCGGGCATTGTAGTTGTTTACTAACGCGCTAGCTTCTTCTTGCTCACCGTGAAGATTAAACACTTCGCGATGAACTATATCACGACGACGACGCATTAAGGTCTTGTTACCATTCACCATATATATATATATATATAGAACCTGATAGAAACAAGAGCACAGAATAATTTATCCAGCCTTATTACATCCTTATTTCTGTCTTCCCTGACTCTTTGGATTTGGCGATCTATCGATGTGGGTGTACTGAAACTCGTACTTATCTGAAGAGTTGGACTTCGTGCCTTCACGACATTTCGCTTGATGAAGTTTCGTCTACATGAGACTATCCTACCCGAAGACTAGGGTCATGATAAAAGATACCATACACAAGCAAGGTCATTAATCCTGTTCTTACCTAATCTCGAGCTCGACGAAGAGAGCACCAACTCAGGATTCACAATCATCTATGCCTAAATACATAATAGAGGGAATATTTATTTCGTCTCAGACTTCCAGCACTAATCCTTTGACTCATACATCATTGCTAGCGCCATGTAAACTATCCAATGCCGGTATAACAGTATATTCTACGGCGCTGGCCTCTTAAAGTCCGTTCAATGTCCCTAGCCTCGAGCAAACGCAAAGTTCACGGGACCTTGTCCAGCCGGACAGCCACACTCAACAAACACGCAGTGTTAGCTTTGACGTCTGCGGTATGGAGTGCCCATAGGGGCAAGTCGAACAGGGTGATGAAGTGTAAGGTCTCAATGATTGATGTCATGGAAAGATGCCCCCTCCGTTTCATACTTTCCAAAGTGCGATACTCAGCTATTCTCTAAATTGCGGCCAAGAACGCCAATCATACCAGTAGACAGCTTCGACCTTTACTCAAGTGTATATGATAATACCGCTTTAGGCCCAGGATTCTACAAGGAACAGCGGGGATTATAAAGTCGAGGCGGACAGTAGGTACTTCGAAATACGTCCCGAAATCGAAAATGGAGTGCCGAATATGCGGTTCACGACCTCGTGGAAACCAATGATGTGCTCGAAAAGCTGTTGAAATAGCGCTATCGAAATTCGAAACAAACTTAAGTCCGAAATAGGGTCAACAGAAGTGCACAGCGTATGCAAGACGCTGTCCCACTGACTACGTCGTTTTAGCATCACTCTTGTCAACAAGAAAATCCATCAATCTCGAAACCCATGTTTAGCAAGACATAATTAGGAACGCGGAGAACGTTTCCCGTTGGCCCGGTATAGAAAGCTCACGTCAAGAGTTATCTTAAATCGCCTTGAGTTCCATACTTTTAGTCTTATCGCCGAACACATCTTAGGAAGCGTACCAAGACTCTACGGAAAGGAGCAGTAAGACAACCTCACTAAGTGGCTGGGTGCTATTCACCCCCTACACTGGATACGCGAGCACTCGAAATGTTTCTTGGACGAACTGATAAGATCCTTGGTGCATTATAATCAGGCTGAAAGATCTGAAGCTGAAACGATTGCTATTTGCTTCGCCTAAATCGTGGGACCCAGAAACAGAATGGTACTGCTAATGTTACAAGATTGATAAGATGAGGGGAGACTACCTTTGCTGCCTACCAGAGTGCGTTATCAGTCAAGCGTATCTCGGACTCCTGCCCAACAAAAATATCCGGGGCTCCTATGGCATTCAAGTATTATCTATAAAGTGATCACAGCTAGATAAGGCGTTCTTCAATCTATTGTATTCGGTCCGATGCACTGCATTCATCGGTAGAAGCATTTCATAGTTTCTCCAACAAATTTTGACTATGTGCGTTCTAATTGTATAACTCCCTATCATGTTCTTGTAATCCTGTTATTCCCAGCCTAGCGGGACAGAAGGTTTTAGGAAATATGGTACCGGGTAGGCTGTTGATGGTAGTGACCTCGATAATAGCAAGCTGACTTGTGGCATATATAAAGAGTATTCTGTCAAGTTATTCTCAGTTATTCTTCTTCGTATGGCTTAGTTTTATAAAGCTATATCTAATGAACCAATTATAATTATGTTAATAGAAAAATAAAAAAATAAAAGAAACTATCAGTGTATTATCTTAACAACAGCCAGTATATTTATTTATTACTAATAAATCTTATAATTTCAGCTTAAAAACTAATAAGTAGTCAGCATTTCTAATTATAAGCTTTTGTGTTGAAATCAACATCTAGTCTTTCAACTACCATGACAAGAACCGGTTTTTCATCCAGTTATTTCAATGCACCATAACACGCTTGGCAAGGTAACTAAATTAAGTTTAAATCGCATAATCTGATACATATGAAAAGCAAATTTATAGAGCGTTAAGCTTCGGCATAGGATAGACTGAATCAAAATCACGCAGTTTACAGCTGATACATGCATAACCCTCATCATACATATCCATACTATCTTGTTGCCAACAGGAATCCACTTCCTTAATGGATAGCATAATATAAAGTAATTAATGATAGTTAGTAGGTGGAAAATTCATTAAATGCGTTGTAATAGGGAAAGACGTGATCAATTGATGATTGATAGCATGATCACCATGACCATTATGCCATCACATGGGTGATAACCTGTGCCAGGAACTCCTCTTTTTTTTTCTTTCTCTTTTTTTCTTCTATATTTCTTTTTCTTTTGAATCGAGCTAACCATGTTCAAAATATGATGTGGTGGATCTATTATGCTGAACCCGGTGCCTGGGCTTTCTCCACATAAACATTCCGGGGACAAACTAGTTGAATACCCACGCCGGTATTGTCGTATGATCCAGACAATCATATTTAAGTATATATTTCCGTACATCGCTGCTATTGTTGTGGACGCAGCCTCTCGATCTAGTCATATTGCTGGGTGTTAATATAGCAGAGTAGCATAAGGCCATTCCATTACTGGTGTCTGGCTTGTAGATCTTCTGGCACCTTTGAGTCAGCGATGGGCAAGAACACAACATAGAACCGGTATTTGCCGACATACTAGCCAGAATCCAATGTATTTACCGAAGGTAGTTATAAAACAAACAGAGGTGCAATAGAATATTCATATTACTGGATAATCGTCCGGGTAATAAGGCTGTAAGCTGATTCGCAGGCAATCTGCCGTGGACTCCCTGTACCGCTGATTTTCATACTCGATCTAGTCAACTTACTAAAAGATTATTCCGTTTCTGGCTCTAAGCATGATGGCGAAATGCGAATGATTGCAGGATTAAAAATAGCAGAGCCCTAAACTTACATGTATAACAGTCGACCAGAACTGGAGCGCCTCTCCACGCATTGCTTACTTCTGCAAGCCTCTACGTGTAGCTCACCACTACCATTACAGTCGAGACCAAGTCTACCGTCAAGATGAAGTGGTTTTCTGCAGGGGCGCTCGCCCTCGTCGCGCCTGTTCAGGCTGGCCTTCGTTTTCAGTGCTCAACTCTGACCATCCAACGTCTTGACCCTGTTGTCCAACCAGGATCGAATCCGTCCTCTCATGTCCACCATATCGTCGGTGGAAACGCTTTCAATGCCACTATGCAGGGCGATGTCAGCTCGAGAGCTACCTGTACCACCTGTGAAATGGCAGAGGATTTTTCGAATTACTGGACTGCCGCCCTATACTTCAAGCATCCCACCAACGGCTCCTATCACCGTGTCCCAGTTATTCCAGTCAATCCTGGGAATTTAGACGGCTATTCAGGCACCAAGTACGTATTCTGATGTCGTTTGTCTTCCCTTATGGCAAGACTGGGACTCCCATATTCAATTTGCCCCTACATGCCCCCAAAACACTCACAGGTTGAGAAGTGGATATTATCTATAAGGGACATCTTCTAACTTCTGATTTCTAATAGAGGAGGCTTAACGGTGTACTACACACAACACGATTTAAGTCGAGACGACTTATCGCAGAATCCTGTGAAATCGTTCCAACCGGTAATTCTGCCTTTGATGGTCTTGTGACCGCCGGTGCGTCTCAGTTTCTAATGTAACTAGGGTTTCCGTATGACAGTTGGTAGCCCAACTACAACCGGGGCCCCACACGTCGGCCTACGTTACCAGTGCTTGTCAAGCAATGGTGGCAGAGGAGCCGAGATGTCGGACTTCCCGAAAACACCATGCGCAGGTGGTATCTTTGTCACTAACCACTTCCCCGCGTTAGTATTGACTTATCCATACCATGTGCCTTCATCTGATACTAATAGTGCTTAGATGCTGGGATGGAAAAAATCTTGATAGCCCCGACCATCAATCACATATGTACAACACTATCACTTCGGATGGTTTCGTAAATGCCCCACCGTGCCCAGCATCCCATCCCGTCCGGATGCCACAGGTAATTAATATTTGCTTTATCAATTACAGTCAAAATATAGACATAGCCGTGCTAAGACTTACTCTAGGTCACTTACGAGACCGTTTGGGACACCACCAAATTTAACAGCATGTGGCCCTCGGGAACTCCTAACCCGTTTGTGTGGAGCTTCGAAGGCACTACTGGCGTCAATGGGCCCGGGACCCACGCCGATTACATGTTTGGCTGGAAAGGCGATGCTCTCCAGCGTGCCATGAATAAATCTGAGTGCTTTTACGACGGGTGCGGTTCGATCACGAAGCAAGCTATGAGCGTCGGCCAGCAATGTACTGTTAAAGATTTTGTTGGGGAGCAAACGGATGGATGTACGTCTCGAGATTCCCGAGCACCAACTACATATATGTGCTAACCTCTTCTATTAGGGCTTGCTAAGCTTCCAGGAATGTAAGACTCGACCTAGATTAATAAGGGCCCATCTGTACTGGAACCTTATAGCAGAGTTTGTTTCCTACCAACATATCAAGTATAAGCTCATGCGTTTCCACACAAACGGATCTCTATGTCTGGGGTGATGTGGCTTAAAGAAAACTACACACAGGCCGTCACCATTTCCGAATTTATACCTTGTTCATTAGAAAATCGTCTAGCCAAATATTACTTTTTCCCTCCTACTTATGACTGGGATACTGAGCCTCGAGACTTGCCGTTTCTATCTCGTGCGTGACTGAGCTATTAAGTCATTAGCCTTCCGAGAAAAATCAAAGACAATTAGAGCTAGAAAGCTTTCGAAATATGAATTCAAATATGTCAGCCCATGTGTAGTGTTCTACTGTTGGTTCTGCCTGATGCGTTTACTTCTGCTTGTGCTCCTGTGCATAACATTCCTATAATACTTCAATCGCCGTTGTCAACCAGATTATCGCGTATTTGATATCTTTATATCACTCATCGTGACAACACAGCCTGATTCTCACTATTAGTGGTTATGTGGGATAACTGGCTATTGTCTAGTTGGTTAGTTGGCTAAGTGGTGACCCTGGTCGACGCGCTTCAATGACACAACAACAACAACAACAACAACAACAACAACAACAACAACAACAAAAAAAAAAAAGGTCTGAGTGAATTCGGATTTTACACTCATAAATATATGGGGATGTTATGTGTTAGAATGGAATTAACTGGTTAGGCAGTCTTAAACTGAATTGTTTTGCAAGTTTTCTGTGCATAGAGTTTTGCATAAGTGCAGTTGCTCGGTTGCTTGGGTAGGTAGATCAAGTGTGAGCAAAAGTGACAATTGCGCTGCATCCAGTTTGTGTATGCCGAAAAAGTAGTAAAATCC
Source organism: Xylariaceae sp. FL1651 (assembly GCA_025201745.1). Classification (NCBI taxonomy): domain Eukaryota; kingdom Fungi; phylum Ascomycota; class Sordariomycetes; order Xylariales; family Xylariaceae; species Xylariaceae sp. FL1651. Next base: position 628,439 of record MU624241.1, read on the forward strand.
ATAATATTGATGCCTGGTATGATCTACTTGCTAACTTGATCCAATAAATGAGTGTTTCAAGTACAAGACCTAAGCCTTGCTTAGATTAATATTGATATAAGTGGGGCGGATCCTGCAGATATATACCGAACATCCCGTAGCTATTCCCACTTAGTCTCGTATCGCCTCATTCAGCCTAGTAGCCATCTAGGCGATCGTGAGGCCGGGGACACAATAATTGATGCTGGCAACCACTTTCGTATACCAGGCTCACTGTGAAAATCCAAATCTTGGAGTATAAAAAGGCTCGCTAAGCCCAACCAAATAGATAAAATGTCCTTGCAAGCGAGTATAAATTTTGAACAAACACCTGTACAACAAACAGCAGCAAACTAGGAAGAATATGGTTGCCCTCTCCGATGTCATCGCCTCCAATGAGCGCATCCCGTCGGCGCTGCCGCGGGGCCTCGTGGCTGTCTTCGTTGGCGGAACCAGCGGCGTTGGTGAGTACACTGTTAAAACGTTCGCCACATATGCTCGGGAACCATGGGTGTATATCGTCGGCCGGTCCCAGGAGGCTGCGGATCGCATTCTTGCTGAGTGTCGGCAACTCAGTCCTGGTAGTCACTTCGAATTCATTCGCGCCGATGTGAGCCTACTGAAGAACGTCGATGATGTGTGTCGTCAGATCAAGGAGAAAGTACCGGTTATCAATATTCTGTTTGAATCGCAGGGGACTATGGCTTTCAATACCAGTATGGTTCTTGTTTCTTACGTGGCTTTCTTCTCTCATTATTATACATGTCATCATTGAGAGTGCTAATTATCTTTCATCCAAACTATAGAAACAGCCGAAGGTCTCCCACTCGCCTCCTCAATCGCAACGCATTCACGCCTGCGCTTCATCCTCAATCTGCTGCCGCTGATACAAAAGGCGGATTCGCTGCGCCGTGTCGTCAGCGTAGGAGCAGCGACATACGAGGGCACCATAGACACGGACAATCTCCCAGGTTGGGGCTTCCCGCTGCGCCAGTGGCGTAACCAGCTGGCCTCCGTCGGAACGCTGCTGCTCGAGGAGGCACAGCGGCGCGCGCCCGACGTCTCTTTCATTCATACCGTTCCCGGTGTCGTGGAGGGCGGTATCATGCGCGACGTCCAGCCAACGTTGGGCTTGAACATCTTGATTGGCGTATCACGTCTGCTGGCGCCCCTTATTAACACCCCGCCTACTGAGTGCGGCGAGCGCCACGTCTTCGCAGCTACGAGCGCTGCATTTCCGCCAGCTGCTGCACGGGGCTCAAGCTTTGCCGGGGTGCCGCTTGATGGATTAGCATTCACAGTCATGAGGGGAACGGCTGGGCAGGCGGGTAGCGGGGTATACTCGTTGAGCCAGAAGAACGAGCCTGCGCCGCCTAAGGTCGAGCAGTTGCTGCGTCAATTTAGGGAGGACGGCACCGCCAGCAAAGTCTGGGACTACGTCGCTACCGACTTCAAGAAGATTACAGGGACTGAAGTAGCGGTGTAAAGGGATAGGCCTGTTTGCTTGTTCGAGGTTGCTCGGCTTCAATCTTGGCCAACACTGGGCTCTTTATATGGACATGCATGCCATGTGAACTGTTGGAGGGCGTGCAGGATCTTTTGTTATTCCCTATACATTGTAGCCATTTTCTGTCCCTCACATCTCATTTCCACACGATGTCTAGTAGTCTACTCCTTTTCCATGTCTTTCGAAAATGCGGCGCATCTTCACAGCCTTCTCCTTGCTAAGGTAGCCCAGACATCTAGACGAAGAACTTAATTTTGTAACGGTGAATCTCTTACACTGTGATATTCCATATCACCACGACATATTTTATAAGTGTGCAACAAAGGTCTTGGGTGTAGACGCGAATTACAGCTGTTCTCGGATGAGAGAACTTGCTGGCCTGAGTTTAAGGCACATCAAACGCGGTTCAATAGATCGATATTTCGGTAATATGGTACTAATAATTAGGGATCAGCATCCTAACCGCCACACTTTAGTTTATCTACCTCAGCGTAAGCTAGATAACACCGCCCATCAATACATAGGTTGAGGCTCTAAGTATTTGCTTGCTGGAAAAGAGAAAAGGACACTCGATCACTATAATTCATCAGTTTAGAAGCAAGTCGATACTCAATCATCGTGGAATCTTCCCTATACCTCTGACCAGCTTCGTATGTAATCTACGATAAACCTTCTAATCGTGGTCGAGCATTTAAACAAAATAAATAACCGTGTCCTAAAGAACCAGGCAAGTTTAAACTATTAGAACATGAAATGAGCCACGATAGCCGACGCGGAATGGTTTCATGTACAACCCTCTCCCAAATTGAACTGAGCGCCGGTTACTAGTTGCTCAAGCTTATCGTCCGCCGCGAATGTCATGATGTCCAAATCATCTAGCGCTCCTGTCGCTTCAGGCCATCCTGCATTCTTCAGCCCACTAACCGGATCTTTAATGAACTCTAGATACCGGTCCTGCATCCGCTCACTAACGCTTTTCTCAAAGCCAGTGACTGGGCCCTCAGTCCCGAAGGTCCCGAAAACCATTGGCAAGTCTGCTGTGTGGTATGCACCCAGCCACGGCCGTGGAGATATGTCGCTGAAGTTTCCCGCATACAGGTGTCGATATGTCGTCGCCCCGATACCCGCCCGCAGCTGGACCTCTCGCAGTGTCGTGCAGCGAAGGTTTCCAGCGAATCCCTCAGCTATCACCGCTAGATCAGGGGGAAGCTCCGTAGCCGTGGCGCTGCCGTTGAAGTCGTACGGGACCACAGCCCCGCCTTCGTTGGTGAGTGTACTGATTAAGAGAGGAACGTGAGAAGCAAATAAGCTTGGGTCCTTGGACGCTATACGGCCAGGGTAATCGGGGAACCATGTAACATTATCGATGACGGGATTAAACACTAGGCTATCGTCCGCTGCGCCGCCTGCTCCTGGTGGTGCCTGGATGTAGGCCTTGATCTGTGAAGCGGGCACCGCACGCATGCACGCCAACTCTTCGGCTGGAGAAAGGCCTCCGCAGCCGAGTCTGTCGGCCGCGGTGGAGAAAACGCTGTGGTTGGTTGCATCGGCTAGAAACACCGGGATCGCGACGGCGTTTCCTGAGTTCGAGATGACTCCGTTCACGATAGGGTCGTCAGCCCAGGCGAATAGGTAGCCATCGGTGGCATATCCGCCTGCGCTTTGGCCCCAGAGTGTGATGCGGTTCGGGTCGCCGCCAAAGTTGGCAATATTGTCGCGCACCCACTCCACAGCTAGGCGCTGATCGAGAAAGCCCAAGTTGAGATTGTGGTTGTCGGTCGAATTAGACGAGAACGCTGCTAGGCCTGCGGCGTTCGGCTGGCCGAGCAGACCGAGTCGGTATTGTACCTGCACTACTATGTGCTCCTGGCTGCGCTCAACCCAGTCGGGTGAGAGTTGGTATGGCAAGTTGGTCCCGCCTATGCTGAAACCGCCACCATGGATCCAGACCACGACAGGTAGGCCTTCCTCGCTTGCTTCAGGCCTACTTGCCGTCTCTGCTGTTGAACGACTTACGGCGTCTCTTGGCGCGAAAACGGAGAGACGCAAGCAGTCTTCAGTCGTGTTTGCGTAGTCACCTCCCTGAAGAAGGAAAGACGTCTCCGCCTCAAGCGCTACTGTGCCCTCTAGGAGCGGCGGAGTGTACTGGAAACAGCCGAGGGGCAACTCAGTTGCGTATACTACACCATCATTATCGTGGGGTCGTACTGGCACGGGAGGCGCAAACCGGAGGGGACCTGTCGGGTTTTGCGCATAGGGAATATCTGGAAAAGCTGCGACGGATGGGAATGAGTCGGCAATGCAAGGGGCATAGACACCTGAGGTGGTATTCACTGCAAATAGATCTTGCGACTGGCTTCCGCTTCGGCAATGGCCTATAGGCGTACCATTGGCTAAGAGTGCTTGCAAAAGAGCAAAGATGAGGACTGCCATAGCTTCGTGATGGGCGCTAATTACTCAACTACTTAGATAGCAGCAAAAACTTAAAGAAGGTACTACCTTGGAATATTTATACCTACTTTATTGTTCATATTACCATTATAGACACGGAGATAGGTATTCTTTAAAATTTCGATCCCGATGCCATCTGGGTAGATTTCCCAATTTCCGAACAGAAGAACTTTGAATGGACGTACAGACATCATCTTTCTCCCCGAGATCCATTGCAATTACTCCGTTGGTATCGTTCATACGCGTATTCTCTCCTCTCAACAAATCCGCGTAACGGTCTTAAGAGAGACTGATTTTCCTAAATCCAGGCAAGTCTTAACTTGTTATTAGTCACCCTTCGACTTGCACGCTTGCTTATTAATTCTTGAAGGGTAAAAGCTCCAGACAAGGGATCGTTGCCCCACAAAGGTGCGGGCTTCCTAGGCTAACTTGGCTGTATATAGAATCGGTTGGGGGGCAGGGCCCAATTATTCGGACGTCAATGTTTATGATTCGCTCCGTACCCTGCTTAGCATAAATGGGGCTGAATCCTCTCTCTGAAAACTATCTACCATCGCCTCCTAATGGGCTAGTATAAAGGGTATGTAGGTAAATGTAAGCTAAGATGTAATAGAATTATGCTGATGTGGTATTTCAATTCGATGCTCTCAGATCTCTACTCATCTCTGTTTCGATAAGAAGAAGCCACATAGTACCACATTCTGACGCCTTTACTGCTGGATTCAACTAAAATAGGTGCAACTTGGAATTAATTAATTTCAAAGATTGCGCGTAGATGCTAATGTATTAAGCTATTCACTGCTGTCTACGTAAGAATCCAGTGTGCGCGCTGGCCTTCAACATTTTGTACTTGGGGCAGATTAGTCCATAGAATCAACGATGTATTTCCTTCCGTGGGATTATGGAGAAAAAAAAAAAAAAAAAAAAAGCAATCCTTATACTTAGAAGGCCGAGGTGAGTTATTAAGCACTAAAGACTGTTCTAAGATTACCCGACTTCGGGATATGGGGTAGAAACATTTCTCTTTCCCAAAAGTACTGTTCAATATTCTCGAGTCGCTTCCCCATGCTACATTTGTCGGGTATTTGAGTCATTCCGTGAAATCAATTAGGAGGGCTTCTGCTAACTATTTGCTAGCCTATTACCCAATTGTCTCTCCTGAGGCTCCTCCTCAATATTTCCCATCCGTTCAAATAGACATAGGTCATACGGTTGATCAGATAAAGCCATTTCAGTATGGCACTAACGGCAGTTGAGCCTATGCACACACGTCCTGAAGCCCTTCCGCATTTCGTAGTGTCAATCTCGGACCCCATCATCTCGACAGGAGCCCCATCGAAAGTGATATTTTGCTGTGGTGTAATAGCTGAGTAACTCGTTGTATTAGCGATTGCACTTGGCCATACCTCATGTCCGATATAATTTACACTGGTCGCCTGCATAACTAACCATGGTAGTACTCAGTGTCGGATCGTCATAGGTATAACTGTAGCTCTTCAGCCAGGTAATATAGCTAGAATATATGACTAAGAGTTCTATGGTCTTTAGAATACTCGGCGTACACGTCACCCAAGCAGCGTCGGAGGCCGCGGAAGCACTACTGATGCTGACAATCCAGTAAACGTAATCACAGTAACTGTAATCAGTTGAGCTTTAATGTACTGAAGTCATGGATTAAGAAGGGGGACCGAGCGCATCGAAAGCGGTTACCAATTGGCAGAGCACATTAAAAGTAATATTATCTCTTCTCACATAAAATCTTCCACTCTTATTTCATCAACGACTGACGACACTATCGCCAACAATTGGTGAGATCTAAGAGGAACCATAGTGATATGATCGCCGGAGTAGTTACCCGTGCACATATTGTCAAAGTCGAGACCGAAAAGAATCACTGTCTGTAAATTCGGTATGCGAAAAGATGCAAGAGGCCTTTAGTTATAAGCCAAGACGTCCTTCGCCGGAATAGCTGCGGAAATTCAAGGCCTAAACCATGGTCTAAGAGTGCACTGAACGGATACGATATTCCGGCCACTTTGTGTCAGAGGTAAAAAGTTAACCGTAGTACCCCCATTGGTACTACGCTATATATAGTTTGACACTTTGCCAATCGGGGGAGATGCTGAGCCAAAATGAGACACTGGCGTCAACCTCAAGCTAGCGAACTCCTGTAGATCTGCTACTATACCATTCGGTTAGGTCATGGTTCTTCTCTAGTTATTATAGATGATGCCCCCACACATTCTTAATATTTGAACAATCTGACCTCCTGGCCTTCCACCCGCTCACGCAGTATCTTCTTATTTCTCCGCGCATAATAGAATCTCAACAGCACGCCTCCAACCGCAACCAGGAAAAGCAGAGCCGCATTAGCCCAGTGGCCAGTCGGATAGCCTCTTTTTGCTTCATCAGCCTTGTATATGAACACACCAACGATCTGGCCTGGTGCACCACCAAGCCCAATATTTAGCGCGATGGCCATGCCCACGGATGCCATACTGAAGATATTGGATAACAGCCAACCCAGGAGCGGTGGGATGCAAGCAAATGCACCAAATGCCGCAATAATGAGCCCCCCATGGCGCGATAGATATGCGTCTACGGGTAGGACTGCCGAGAGTAGGAACCCTATGGCGCCAACGAAGGCCACGGCTGCAGAGTGGAGGCCACGTTCGTTGAAGTGATCAGCCGACCAAGAAGTAAGGAGTTGAACGACTGTATATGGTTAGAAAGTTGTGATGTCGAATAGAAATTGGAACGAGCTGGAGCTGCTTACCGTATGCAACTACATATGGGGGGACAGTCATTAACTGAGCTCTGAGATCGCCATACCCCAAACCAGCCGTAATGGAAGGCGTGAAAAGGGAAAGGGAACTGAAGGGAGTGGATATATCGAAATATACGATATAATGCCCCCAGAGCCGCCAGTCCGTCAGAGTCTCCTTAGCTTCATTCCACGTCATCCCCTTATGGCCACCCTTGCTTCCTTCGAGACGTAGGCGGTGCACAGCAAGATCCCGCTCTTAGATCGTCAACCGCTTCGCATCCTCAGGAAAATCAGGCAAAAAGAACCAAACGGCGAACGCCGAGAGTATTGACAGAACGCCTTCGATGATGGAAAACCAGCGCCAGGCCGAGAGCCCACCGGCTTGGTTGATGTGCCCGATTCCGTAAGCGATGGCGCCGCCAAAAGCACCGGCGAGCGTCGCTGAAGCCATGATGAATGCGACTCGGATGCTGCGCTCATCTGCTTTGTACCATAATGTGAGATAGTATGCTAGGCCTGGAAACAGTCCACTATACGGGTTTTCGTCAGTAAATTACTCCCCCTTCAAGGCGACCAGGGATCCGTCGAAACTCTGCTGTTCTAGTCTCCGGGTAGACTGCATGGAAAGTTGACGGTCGCCAGTAGTTACTTACGCTTCAAATACCCCGAGCAGAAAGCGTACAACAACAAGCGTGGCGTAGCTATTAATCCCTCCCAATCCGAGAGTCAGGACACCCCACGAGAATATGAGGAACCCAATCCACCTCGAAGGCCGCATTCTATTCAGCAAAATGTTGGACAGGACCTCAAAAACGCCATACGCGACCAAGAAGATGAACAACGCGATCAAGTACTGAGAATTCGAGACGTGAGCCTCGGTCAAGAGGTCATTGTGCGTCGAAGCGTTCAAAATTTCTGCATTGCCGATGTTAGATAGATCCAGATAGCAGAGGAAGTATATCCCAGCCGACAGCGGTATAATGCGCTTGTCTTGCTTCCATCTCAGCGCCCGCTCAGCCTCCATAATGGGTCCATTGGTGCCACCTATGGCCACGTCGACGTTCTGTATGAATATGAATAACTGCTCTCATTGTCCTGAAGTGATGCTGGAGCTGAGCAGCGTAGAACTTCAAACATACTGTTTTGCACTCCTCAACATCCTCGGCATACTTTTCGTTGTCCATTTTATTTCCCTTTATTTTCGCTTGAAGTACTGGTTCTGCTTCGCCGAAACCTAAGAATTCTAGCAGCACGACCGTAGTATAAGCCTTTACAAGGCTGCAATTGAGAACGATGGAGGTTCTCAAGTGCTCAAGGAAGAGAGGAGAGGATCGGCAACCTAAGTATATTGCGGTGAGCTTTAGCCAAGTCCCTATTGTCTGTAAAGATGTTCCACAAAAGCGCTCCAAGCAAAAGCAAAGGGTAGTGTTGCAGGTGGCCCTTGCCCTTGGCCAAGGGATTAGCCCTGGCAAGGTCGACCCACCTGCTAGTATATAGGCCACCTTCAGTGCCAACACTTGCTGCTGTTCAACTTCTTCCAGAATGCATCACTTTTATCGCTTCTAGCTGTTCACATTGGCGTTTTCCCTTGCAACAGGTAGTTTAGTGGAAATGCTGGTTGCTTGAAGCTCTCACGATCCACTCAATCCCACTCGAGGTGGCTTTCTTCAAGTGAGCATGTATTCTCATCGTCGGGAAATTAACACCGAAAAAGTTTGGTGGGAATAGGGAATCGTCAGTTGCTAATGCTAGTCGATTACTAGGTAGGCTCGTCTCAACGTTCTACGCTTGTTAGGACTTCCTTGGGCTAATAGGCATTTGAAAAACGTCAACATCGCGATGAAGTCTGGAGCCTTAAGACATTCATGAGCATTCCCGGTCTACCACTGAGACAACACCTCTAGATAGTGGGGCTCATAATTAGTAGGAGCACGTCCTGGCTTAGACGCCCACCAAAAAGGAATGGTGATTATTTCTAATGAGGCAGACAAGGTTAAAAGATATGAAAAGTAGAAAAAAGCACTGATTTACACCTGTAGATTAGTTAAAACGATTGATCAGGCTGCCTACCTCTATGTTTGAATCTACGATCTAGTGAATAGAGTTACCTTCATACTAATATTATTTCTACTTATTGAAGGTGGTGCTGGAAGACACCTCATTTTCTTTCTCTTTTTGCTATCCTGCCGCCATTTACACCTGCCATCTCTGATGAGATTCAAGGATGCTATGGAATTAGCTGCGTAGTCGCAGTCAGTCATAACAAATAGGATTTTAGAGGTGCGCACGATTGTCACTTTATTACAGTGCTAGTTACCTTCGCCTAATTACGCACTGTTTTTAGCTATCGATCTGGGTGGATTGGGACTTCTAGGCCCACATATATTTCGCACCCCTGTGCTTCAGGACCAATAGACAACTGATGTTGTGCTGCACACCATCTATCCATTTGGATATAAGAGTACAGAGAGTATTCCGTATATGTAAGACGCGACCGGAGGCCCTGGCCGGAGTTATGGCTTGACGGTACAAGATACAATCTTGATCTTATCTGCTGAAACGACCTGTCCGCCATTCTCCATCTTGAAGGTGAGGTTCTTTAGTTGGAACGTCCAGACTTCGTCGCAGAAGCGGTATGTATCGAGATTTCCGTTGAATGTCAGACGCGACCGAACCTTACCTTGCAGCGCCCTAGGAATAGCGCGATCGAAGTTGGCTAGGACCTTCATAACAAGCTGAGGATCAATGCGATTCTTAATGAAAAGATCCTCAAGAGTGTCAGCAAGAGCAGTGCCAACACTGCTTTGACGATACAACTCGTAGATATTCTGTGCTCCGCTACCCATCTTGAGCGGCGGTGAACCTAGGTAGGGACACTTGTATTTGCGCGATCAATTTAAATTGTGTGTCTACGCGTGTGCGGCAGGTTTGTGGTCGAGCGATATGGCGCGGTGTCGTTGGACGGGTCGAAGTCGCAGTATTGAGGTGTACTGAGGACAACTAAACCGTGAGATGAGTGATCGCGAAATCCTCCGAACCCCGGCAGCAGAGGTGCGTTCCGCTTAACCGGGTATTTTGATGGCGCTAAGACAGCCGAGATGCTAGAGGTCAGTATTTTCAGTATATAGGAAATAAAAGACAAGTTATAAATAGGATTTTAATAGTAATTATAAAGCTGGTTAATGCCTTATCAAATCCATTCGAACAGATTGTAAATTAACTCACTATACGTATAAAAGAGGGGAAAGTAATAAACCCGTGCGTAAAGTGGGAATAAACTAAATCTCTGGTTATGTAAATACTTTGCGCAAAATCTTCCTAATAGTCTTGTCTTACCGCCTCCAGCTCACTTTTCCCTTGACAACTCGAATAGCTGTACTTGCCGAGCCTTAAGGTACTAGTTGTCAGATTTTCTGGTTCACTGTTCTATCCTTTGTAACTAGCTGTACTGCCTGCATTTTCAGGATATTTTAAGTGGTGGAGCTCCTGAGCCATAGTGGCATAAGCTATTTAAAATTAAGCCATATATAGGTCTCCTTAACGGATATGATTTTTTTAGTATATACTTACAAGCTTTTTAAATATTTTTAATTTAATATACCTTTTTAAAATAAACTATTTTAATAAGCTATTTTATATTAAAATATAAACATTTAAATAGCATTATATACGGCAATAAATAAATATAATATAGCTTTTATTAATAAACGTAATAGTATTTATAAAATATAGTTATAATATAAATATGTTTATATATAAAAGCAAAAATATTATGTATTATTAAAAAGCTTATAATCGCTTAGTTATATATATACGTATATATATTATATATTATTAAAAAGTTTGCAATAGTTAGGTTATTAAATATTTATATTAAAAAAATAAATAAATTTTTAGTTAGCGAGCTTTTTTAGTGTTTTTTTTTTTTTTGCGTATTTTTACGATTTTTTTATAAGTTTTTAAAATAACTTTTTAGCAAGCTTTTCGTTTATGCATAATAAGATTTAAGTTAATTATTAATAGTAGATTATTATATAATTAAATGCTTTTTTTCGTAAATAATACTTTTTTTTTACTATTTTTTTAGCTAAAATATAAAACTTTTAAATATCGAATAAAAAAATCGCTAACGTATTTATAGTTTAATATTATACTTTTTTTTTGCCGTAGTATATAGTTAAATTATAGCGAAAAATTTAAGCTTTATTAGCTTTTTTTATAAATATAATAAATGCGTTTTATTAAAAGTATATTAACGAGTTCGATAGCGATTAATCTGATTTTAAGTTTAACGAAATTTACGATATTTTTACGCGGCTTTTTTTAGCTTTAACGGTCGAAATTTTTTTTTGCGCCGTTGCTATTGCTGTTTTTATTTCCGTTTTAGTTTTAATACTAGCTATTTTTTATAATAGTAAAGCTGCTGCTATTATTATAACCGGCGCTATTTTTAATATAGCTAAAATAGCGATTAGCTTATATAATATATATATATTTTCGGATAGCCGAATAATTCTGGTTATTTTGGTGTTTTTGCTTTTGCTAGGTCGTAAAACCTTTGCTATAGTGCGCTTTTTTCGTAGCACTATTATATAATTTTTTAAACGTAGTTATAATGTTTTTTCGCAAAAGCCTACGGCCCGCTGCGCGCGTTTTATTTTTTCGGAAATAGTTCGCAAAACTTTTTGTTTACAGTACGTTCGCAGCGCTTTTAAAAGCCGTTCGGACAGTGTTTATAAAAAAACTATAAAAAATAGTTAACGTTATTACTTTTATATTTTTAAATATATTTGTTTTATTATATAAATAGTTTTTTATGCTAGTTAATTTTTATTTAATAATTAATAAACCGGCTTTAGCTAAACTTTTAGCGCGCGTTTTTTATAACGTTTTAATTGCTTGTCGAAATAGCGCTTTTTTTTCGAATAACTAGGAAATTTATTATTTTTAAATTACTATTTAAACTTTGTTTTGTTTAAAATAAATTAATAAAAAAAACGAAAAAAGGGAAGAAGATTTAAAAGGAAATATTTTTGTAGATATTTATAAATAAGCTGCAGCTATTTTAGTAGCGAAATCGTTAGCTTTTTTAAAGTGGTATTTTTTTTTTTTCTATTTAAATATTTTTAGGCTAAAGCTTTCGGGCTATTAAATAAATTATTTTTTAATTTTTTTATTGCTATATTACCAGTTTATTTTTTGTAATTTATTTTTTAATTTTTCTTTTTATAAATTAATTTTTAAGCTTTTTAATTATAAATAATTAGCTCGAAATATTTTATTTGTTTAAAAGTTTATATAAATTAAATTGTTTTAAAAAATTATTTTATTTTTGTGGTAGCAAAGCTTTAGTAAAGTTATTTGCGATTATTTTGTTAATAAATGTATAAATTATTTAAAAAGTTTTATTTTCGATTTTTTACCGTAAGTAATAATTATAAATATTTATATGCCGTAATTTAATATATAATAAAGTTGTTTTTTTCGTAATTAATTTTATAGTTTATTAATTATTATATTAAAAAACTATATATTAATTATTTAATTTAATATTAAGCTTTTTTATTAGTTTATTAATAAATATAGTTTTTTTTATAGCTTAAGCTAATATAAAAAGTTTAGCTTTAATAGTAAAAGTAGTAATAGTATTTTGTTTATTAGCTTTTTATTTTATTATTTTTTTAAAAAGTTTTATAATATAAGCTTAAAAGCTTTTTTAGTTATTATTATTATTAATAAAAAAAGTATTATTTATTATTATAAAATCGTTTTTATTATTAAATTGCAAAGTAAAATATTAGGTTATAATAAAATATATAAAAAATTTATTAGCCGTTTTATAGTGTTTAAAAAAAAAATTATAGTTAAAACGAAATAGTTTAAACGTTATAAATATTATATCCGGTTTAGTAATTATTATAATATATAGTATAAACCTAATTTTTTGCTAATAGCGCTAAATATTTTGCTTTAAAGCAATTTTTTTATAAAAAAAAGCTTTTTAGCTTTTATTAAAGTATTTATATAAATTATAAATAAGTTATTTTTTAATTTAGCGATTTTATTAATATATAACGTTTAAAATAGCTAAAAAAAACTTTTTTATTTTATTTTAAATTATTTCGATATTTAAAAACTATTATAAATCGCTTTTTTTAATAAAATTATACTTAATTTTTAAAATAATAATTATTTCGTTAGCCGTTATTTAGCTTTTTTGTTTATAAATTATTATTATATCGTTAATATAAATAAATAATAGCATTTTATTTTTTAAAAAACAGCAGGGTTTGTAAAAAATAAACTTAAAACTTATTTTTTTTAATAATTTTATAAACTTTTTTTGTTATAGTAAAAAAAATTTCCGTAAGCTGTATAAAGCTTTTAATAATTTTATATTAATATTCGGCTTTTTATAGTTTAATAATATATATATATATATATTTTTAGTTAATTTAACGTTAATAAAAATATTTATAGCGTCGTATTATTTAAGTTTTAAGTTAAATTTAGCAGCAATAGTTATTAAAGTTTTAAAAAACTTTTTAGTTAAAATATTAATATAAATATTTTTTTTGCTAATATTAAGCTATTAATTTTTTCGTACTATTAAACGAGCTTTATACTTAAAATAATATTTATATTTATTAAATTTATATATATAAACTTATATATAATTTAAAATAAAACTTTTTTTTATAAAACTTTTTATAACTTTACGCTAGGTTTTTATTTTTTTATAATTTTGTAAATATATTTGTTCTGCTTTTTAAAAATAATTTTTTAATAAATGTATATTAAACTTTTTATGCTATTTTAATAAAAAAAGTAGATTTCGCTGGTAAATTTTTTAACGTTTAGTTAATAAAGCTAATAATTAAGCTTTAAAATAATTAATAATATATTTAAAAGCTTTAAATAATATAAAGCCGTTAACAGGATTTAGTAACTATAATTAAATATATTAGTTTTATAAAAGAAAAGCTTTTAAATAGTAACTAGTTAATTTAAAATCTTTTTTTTTTTTATATATATTTTCGACGAGATTTAATAACCGTAATAATATATTATATTTTAATATATAAGTTTTTAAATAATAACTAATTAGTTTAAAAGTTCTTTTTTTTTTTACATTTACTTTCGACGGGATTTAATAACCGTAATATTATAGTATAAAAAGCGTTTTTTTTAAAGTTTTTTTTAAGATTTAATAATTAAAATCGGTTAAATAATAGTTAATGGTAAAGAAAACCATGGGGTAGTGTAGTATATTCTGTATTGCGATGGGGAAGACTGGGAATATCCACACATCCCTGCGGGATGTGTGGGATATCCCAGTTTCCCTTATCTAATCAACGTATCTAATCTACACGTGACATGTGGGTCTTCCGGACCCCCCTTGTCACACTGTATCAGTTAATAAACTTTTTTCGAGCTTTTTACAAAATTAAAAAGCTATAAATAAGTTTTTTAAAGATTTTTTTTTTTTTAGCAGTAAAACTTTTATTTTAAAATTTAATGCTATAAAGCTTTTAAAGCTTTTTAATAGCTTAGCTTTTTATGCTTTAATAATTGTTTTTTTATTTATAAATATAAATTTGTATAATTTCGCTATATTAAAAGCAGTTGTTTATAAATTTGTAAAGTATTTAGTTAAATTTGTTTTCGGACGATTTTTTCGATCGTTTTTAGCACGCTTTTTTTTAAAATTAAGCTTTAAAAAATTTAGCTTAATAAAAAGCAAACTTAAAAAGGCTATTTTTAAAAATTTTAGCAGAATAAAAAGGCTTAATTCGAATTTTAAATTAATATAAAAATAGGTTTTTTTGTTTAGATTTTTTAAAGTGTTTTTTATAGGCTTGTTTAATTTTTCGGCTTTTAGTTTATTTAGATTTTTTAAGTATTTTACTAGGATATCGCAGGTAAGTTCGTTATATTTTTGCTTGTAAAATATATTCCCGTTTATTTTAAAAGCTTTTTAATAAACGAAATTATTAATTAGCTTTTTGTACTTTTTTAACATTATTTTAAAAAAATCGTTTTTAAATTCGTTTTTATTATTATTAAAAAGCTTATTTTTATTAAACCGTATATTTTTAGTAATTATTATTTTATTTTTTTTTAAAAAACTAAATACGGTAAGTATTAAAAAATTAATAGCTTACTAAATAGCTTATTTAGGTTTTTAAATCGAGTTTTCGGCGCTATTTTTTTTTATTTAGCTTTAATAGTTATAGTAAATGTTATATAGCCGTATATTTTTAAATAAGCTATTAAAAAGATTTTTTTATATTTAATAATTCTTTTAAAGTTATCGAAATAGTTATAAAACTTTTTATAAAGCATTTTTTAGCGGTTGTTATATTTAAAAGTTTGGTTATATAAATAAATAGTTATGCGTATTATTTTTAGCTATAAAAAAGTAAAAAGTTTGCAGTTGTTTTGTAAAGCGTTTGCTTTTTTTTTAATAATACTTTTTATTTTTTCGGCTGCTTTATTAAAATTTTAGGTTTTTGTTAAAAAGTTTTTAAATTAAATGTTTAAAAAACGAGCTTTAATAGCTTTAGTTAGCTTATTTATAGCTTTTTTAAAGTTTGCGAGCTTATTATTATATTTTATAATTTATACTTAAATTTTGTGTTTAATTAATATATATTATATATAATTATTAAAAGCTGCTCGTATAATATCGGCCCGTTTATTATTAGTATAATAATTTTACGTATAGCTAGAATATTAATTTATAATTAACATAACCTTTTAAAGCTTGCTATTTTTTGCAGTAAAATTATTATATTTATAAAAATTAACTATAAGCCGTATTCCCGTTTTTAATATTTTTTGTTTTAGTTTTTGAAAGATTTAGCGTTTAGCTTTTGTTTTAATATATATAACGCAATTAGTTATACGGATTTTGTTATTAGCTCGTAAAATAATCGCTATTTTTTTTTATACGATTTAATAATCGTTTTAACGGTTTAAGTTTTAAATAACCTAGCTTTTAGTACTATTTATATAAACTAGCCCGAAATCGAAAAAGCTTTGTATAGCTATTTAGTAAATACTTTTATACGTAAAAAATATAATTTATTAATCGTAATAAAATATATTTTAGTACGTATTAATTATATATTTGCTATAAATAGTATAAAAGCTTTTTTTATTTATATTTAAAAAAATCGGACTTAAGTTTATTATTTTAATAAATTTTTATTTAATTTAAAGCTTATAACACTATTAGGTTTATAGCTATATTTAAGCAAAAAGCAACGTTAAAAAATTTATATATCTGTAAGCTTTTAAAACTTTTTATTTTAAAGTCGATTTTTTTATAGCCGTATATTTTAATCGTATTATTACTCGCTAATATTTTATTTTTTAAATTAGCATTTTTTATATTTATAAATTTATTAGTTTTATTAAAAATATAAATATTAAAGCTAAAATTTAATATAATATAATTGCGTAATATATATGCTTTTAAAAATTTTTAGTTAATTAAAAAAAAGCTTTTAATTTTTGCTATAGTAAGCTTTAATAGTTAATTTTAGTTAGTTTTTTTTTTTTTCGAAACATCGAACTTAACTTTTTTTTCCGGTTTATTTTTTTATTGCGCTTTTTTTATTTGTTGTCAAAAGCTTTTATCGGATTTTATCCGCCGTTAGATTATTTTTTTAATTTTTTTTATTTATATACTATTTATTAAAAGCAAGTTTTTTAAATATATAGTAGTAGCTTTTTAATAAATATTTGCCGAAATAAGCAATATAGTTTGTTAAATTTAGATTTTTTTTTTTATTTTCCGTTCGCGTATTTATTTTAAAACGCTTTATAAAAGTAGTTTTAAAGCTTTTTTAGTTATTAAAGCTTTATTAGTATAACCGTCGGTTATTATTGTTTTTGTTTTTTTAATAAAGTTTTTAAGTTTGTAAATTTTTGTTTCGGCGATTTTATTTAAAGTAATTTTTTTTTAACTCGTTAAAAAAATCGTTAATATCGAAAGGTTTAAAAATAGTAAACGTTACGCTTTTAATAAGCTTTTTAATAAATTATATAATATTTAAAATAAAAACTTTTTAACGTAAAGCTATAATAATCGTTAAATAGTTAAAAATATTATTTACTATAGTTTTGTTATATTAATTTCGGTAAACGGTAATTTAAATAAAGTGCGTTTATTAAAAAGCTTTTTTTAAATTAGTAATAAAATCGAAAAAGTCGGTAATGTCGGCTTTTTTTTAGCTGTTTAAGAGATTTTATTATATTATTAATCGGTTTATTTAGCGAGATTTTTAATATTTTTTTTAGCTAATTAGCTTATAAAGTTTTTGTATTTTTTTTATATTTATTTTTAAAAGCTTTACTAGCTACGTTACTTAGTTTTTTTAACTTTTAATACTATTAATCGACTATTTCGTCGAAATTTAAGTAAATTTTCCGGTAATTAAAATATACCGTAGCTTTTTTTTAGTCGTAAAATTTAATAATTGTTTTAAAATAGATATTATAAACTTTAATTAAATCGTTATAGCGTGTTTCGGCGGCGTTAAATTTAGCTAATTTATATGCCGTAAAATTTTGTAAATTATCGGTTTCGAGATCGGCATTTGCATTTAAAGCAAAATTTTTAACCCGAAAAGCTTTTAGTTTTTTAGGCTAAAAAGCGCGGGTAAGGCTTTTTTTAATATATTTTTAAAAGTTCCGTCGTTTAGCCTTGTTTTTAAAATCGATTTCTTAAAAAAGAAAATTATTAGGGGTTATAAAAATATAAATTAATTTACTCGACATATTTGCGATTTTCGTAAAATAGTTTAGTAAGCTCGTTAGTAAAGTATAAGGATTAATAAGACTTTTAATTATTAGATTTTCTGGTTTACTATTTTATTTTTCGTAACTAGCTGTACTGCTTGTATTTTTAGGATATTTTAAGTAGTGGAGCTTTTAAGCTATAGTGGCATAAGCCATTTAAAATTAAGCTATATATAGGTCTCCTTAACGGATATAATCTTCTTAGTGCATACTTATAAGCTCTCCAGATATTTCCAATCTGACACTAGTCTACTGTGATTAAATGGAAGTTAAGTATTAATTATGCCATTAAGTTTAATACCCTTATTGCAAGGCTTAATTCTGCCTAAAAAATTGAAAATAAATTAAAAGTAATAAGACAAAATATTAATAAGGTTTTTTATACTTAGTATAACAACCATAATATGGGTTGTTAATCCTATAGTTATTAGCGTTTAAATCGCAATATTATACACCTTACATTATATCCAAGTTATATACGCTTTGCGCTTTTCAATTAGTCAAACTGCCAAGCCCTACCCTTCTTCATGTCTTACGCCCAGGGCCATGAAATGGAAATGTGGGCCACTTCGATCTATAATTCAAAAATATGTCATATATATGAAAGTCGCGTAAATGAAGGCAGTCGACGGTCTAAGTAATCTGTTCTTCTGACTAGTCGCTCTCTCCTAGTCAGGATTGTAGCATGTGTCCCTTAGCCATACTAATCCATTATACATGAGTCAAGCAACCATTAAGCAGACCCCCTCCCCCCCCCCCTCCCGGGCCACCCCCTCACGGGCCACCTAGCCACCAAATCACCAAATCCATCGTTTTAGCTGGTCTTGACCTCAATGCAGTTTAAAATGTTTTCGGAATCGCTATCTATCTCGTCATCTGTTACGTATTCCGTCTCGTTATTTTTTTTTTTGTTATTTAAATAGCGTATTTTTAGCATATCGTGGCTAGGGTGCTTATTTTTGTAGACTTTCCGACCTTTAATTTTTCTTTTTCTTTTTTCGTTATATATTAGCTATAAAAATATAAATCGCCAGCTATTTTTTAATTTAACTGGTTTATATATAGCTATTTAATTTGTTTAAGTTTTTAAATTAGCTATTTTAAACGCGCTTTAGTTTAATATTTTAACAGCTTTTTTGATAAATAGCTATTAAAAATATATATATAAAAAATCGGGTTTATAATATTTAATTTTTAGCTAATATTTTAAATTTTTTAGCTTTTAACAAAAATATTAATAATTATTAAAACTAATTTAGTAATAAAATCGAACGTTTTAAACCGTTTTAAATTTGCAAATTTGTTTAAACGCTTTTAAGCTATATTTATATTTTTTAAAAATATTTTAGCTATTTTTTAAGCTTTTTTAATATTTTTAACGTTTAAATCGTTATTATAAATTTAGCGATAAGTTTTTAACATTTCTTTTTAATAGTTTAATTTTTAAATTATAATTTAAGCTATTTTTTATTAATAATTTTAGCTTTTTTTAATAAGCCCGAAACTTTTATATTTAAAATTTATATAATATAATTATAATAAAGTTTATAAAAAATTGGCTATATTTTATTAACTAAATAATATTAAAAAAAGTTTTCGTTAATAGGTAAATTATAGCTATTATAAATTAATATAACTTATTTATATTATAAAACCGGGTTTTAAAAATATATTAAATTTTAAATACGTTAAAGCGATCGAAAAATATATTAATATTTATAGCCGTAGCTTTTATACGTTTATAATAAATAGTTTTAAATTTAGCGATTTTAATTAGCAAATTTTTAATTATAAAACGGTTATATTAACGTTATTTTAATTTATAAGCGCTTTTAATTATTTTAATTAATCGTTAAATTATTAATTTAAATTTTATTAACGTTAACGCGTAGTTTAATTTAATTTAGCTAATAGTTTATTACGTTAATATAACGCATCTCCCACTTAGATGGGACACCTAATTGAATGGGACACTTTCCAGACCTTCGTACGTACATTCGCAAATAATCCAACAACAACACATCTGATCAATTCAAACTAGTTAAATTCTTATTCGCTAGATCTGTTTATACTGTTCCGACAAGTTTACGTATTATAGCTACGTTTGCTGCAAGTTTTATAGTACCCGACGCGAGTTTTTTTTCTTTTCGTACGACGAACGAACCGACGAATAGCCCGACGAACGAACCGAAAATATAAACAATTAATTCGAATTAATTAAATTCCTATTCGCTAGACCTGTTTATATTATTCCGACAAGTTTGCGCATTATAGCTACGTTTGCTGCAAGTCTTATAGCACCCGACGCGAGTTTTTTTTCTTTTCGTACGACGAACGAACCGATAAATAGCTCAACGAACAAACCGATAAACGAACCGATAAATTTATATAAAACGAATAATTGTTTATTATATAAAAAGTAAAAAATTTACGGGCTTTACGGGCTTTGTGAGCGTTAAGGGGCGTGGTTGTGTAGGTTTGTTGGCTCGTTCGTCGGTTTGTTTATTGTACGAAAGCTTGCGTTAGGACTTGCGTCGAAATTTGCGTCGGGTGCTATAAAATTTGCAGTAAACGTAGCTATAATGCGTAAACTTGTCGGAATAGTATAAATAAGTTTAGCAAATAAAAAATTAATTAATTCGAATTAATTGTTTATATTTTCGGTTCGTTCGTTGGGTTATTTGTTGGTTTGTTCGTTGTACGAAAAGAAAAAAAACTCGCGTCGGGTGCTATAAAACTTGCAGCAAACGTAGCTATAATACGTAAACTTGTCGGAACAGTATAAACAGATCTAGCGAATAAGAATTTAACTAGTTTGAATTGATCAGATGTGTTGTTGTTGGATTATTTGCGAATGTACGTACGAAGGTCTGGAAAGTGTCCCATTTAATTGGGTGTCCCATCCAAGTGGGAGATGCGTTAGCTTTAAAAATTAGCGATAAAACTTTTTAACCGTTTATAACTTTTTGTTTAGTTAATATTTTAGCTAATTAGCGTTATAAAATAAACTAAGGGGTATTTTATTTACAGGACACTTTTTATATTATAGTACTTAGTTTTACATTATAAAACGCCGCGCGTAAACGCTTTTAACGTTTAGCTAAAAACATAGCTAAAAAAAAAAAAAAAAAAGGAGTTAAAAATAAAGGTAACAATAAAAAAAGACATTTTTGGATACGAATTGGATTTTTTACTATATATTTAACAAAATGGGTGGTTGGGCCAAAATATCGGTGGCTAGGTGGCCCGGGAGGGGGTGGCCCGGGAGGGGGGGGGATCTGCTTACCCGTTTCCAGGGTCCTGTGGCTTTGGGGTGCAGGTTAAGTAAAGATGTACATTGTGTCAGATTATAAAATATTGTAGTGGCGTACAGGTTAACTAGGCATGCCTACCAGATTTTTGGCGCAGTGGTAAAATCTGACACATTGAAGGTCACTATTGAGAGTTTTTCATTTCACTGTATCACGGAATATACTTTAATTCAAGATCTAGAATACCCAGTTATCTGGTATACAGACCCCCTCCACCCATACTACCAGGTATCAAGTGCGTGTTTAAGAACCAGATAATTCCTGTTTTACCGCACCTTTCTTTGCTGAGGTGAATTTTATACCTTAACTCCAGGCAACTCAATCATAGCTTAGCTCTATTGTAAATAAGTTACAAGTTTCTTGTCATAAATTAGCCTCCTTACATAGATGTTGGTAAGATACAACCGCGTCATGTTACTTACCTGCCATCTCCTTTCCTCAATCCCTGCCGCATCTTCCATCACATCTAAGGACACATTAATGACTCTGAGCTTATCACTTTGGACCCACTGAATATACTGCATACAGATCAGCATAATGCATAAAGCGATGCGAGATGAGACTGCGAAATTCTTTAAAATGTTACTCACAGTCTCAATAGAGTTGGGCACAATATATCTAGTGATAGTCACAGGCAATGCCTGGCCAATGCGATGCACTCTATCCACGGCCTGTGCCTCGGCCATTGGGTTCCATTGAGGTTCCAAGAGGTGGACAAACTGTGCAGCTGTGAAATCTACCCTGCGGTGAATCAGTTATTGTGTGCTAGATGCTGCGTGTTCTTATACGCTGTGAGAAATCCCCTTACCCTTCGCCCACGCTTCCGATACTCGCTAACATGATCGTGCATTGAGTGTCTTATTGAATATCCTCATTGCTTCTGACCGGGACTTTAGACTTGATTGCCCATCGATTCTCTGAAAGGCAAGATCTTTTGTGCGTAGAGCTTGCTGAACTTGATCTAACATCTTGATCCAGGAGCTGAAGATAACACTGTTGCTCAGTTAGCATCCATGAATGATCTCTGTAATTATCGTAGACTAACCTTTTAGGAGGCTTGGGTCCGTTGAAATTGGCCTGTTGAGTGGAGAGGTTCGTCAATAGTGCTTCGATCTTCGCCGAATGTGTCAGGCGGGCATCTATCGTTTCATTTCCCCCTTGCATCTGCGCGGAGAAGCCGGTCGCGATTTTTACGTCCTGTAATTTTGTTCGCAAGGTAGTATTTTCAGATTCGTATAAGGCAGGCGTCAGGGGTGATTGAGATCGCTCTGTGGACACAGATTCTTGCGTTTCGATATCTTCCGCATACATCTCAAGAGTCGGTATAAGAACAGACGCTGCCTTTTCTTCGGATGATAATACCTCCCTTGTATTCCATAAATTGATTGCAGAGTGTGGGAGTAGGTTAGCATGACTACAAATTAGCCGTAGCAGAGTAATGAGTGATAGGATGTTGGGGCGCTTCGACTGCTTATTTTGCGAACTGTTCTTGTCTAAAGAACTACTGGCTATAATAACTTGGATCATTTCCTTGAAGAAGTCGTATAGTTCTTGATCTTTTGGTAATAGGTTGATATACTGGATTTTCTCGTTTCGGAGGGGTAATGGTGCGGATAGGTTGCAACTTGCTTTTGTTCGTCGGAGGGACGTGGCAGCCACTAAACGTCTTAGATTGTTGATAGCACTGGGTTGATTCTTACTAAAAGGCGTGGCTATCCAGTGATCGAACTGCCTCTTCCCTTGAAACGGATCGACACGAAGAAAACTGAGCAGCGCGCCATAGTCCTGGAGCGAATTCTGAACAGGGGTGCCTGTTAGACACCATCTATACAGTGCACGAACTTGACAACAAGCCTCAAAGGCCTGTGATTCTCGATTTCGAATATGATGCGCTGCTATTGTGTTAGATCGGGCGGTTTGCAATGACGAAAACTAACCTTCATCCAAAACTATTCGCCACCATAGCTGTGAAAAGAGCGGACCCTTCAAGGTATGTTCAGATCTTAAGATCTCATATGTTGTTAAGACGATATCAATATCCTCGAATTGCGACGATAGACGATGTCGGTTAGGTCCATGGTAAACTAACACGCTTAGCTGGCCAGTCCTAATATGTCTGTAATTTTCGTTAGCACGTTCAAATGCATTCTACTCGGCGCTTCTTACCTAGTAATCTGTGTTTGCCATTCATGTAATGCTAACACATATATAAGCTTCTAGGTGTGTTATCTATAGATTCTGCGGATAAAAGTAACATACTGGATTTAGGAGCCACGATCAGAGTCGCCCTCGATTTCTGAGTTTTAACGTTCTCCACCTGGAGCGAATCCAGGCGAGAGCAGATCAAAGCCAACATGCTAAGTGTCTTGCCGAGTCCCATCTCCTAGATAATTGTTATATTGCTGTGTTCGCCGCAAGTTAAATAAGGCTTACATCTGCGATTATTCCTCCATTAATCAAACTTGGGTTGCTGTTGGAGGCGCCAGTAATTACATGACGATATCTTGAAGCAATTGCTTTAGTAAAACTCCACGTTCTTAATTCAGGCGCTATAGCTTACTGGCTTCTTCCCACCTCATCTGGAACTCTAAGCCAGAGTGATTGAGACTTGAGATTGTCTAGCCGGCCGGCCTCTTTTTCAATCATTAGCCCGAGGGCCTTAATTTGGTGTCTAGATAACTTTAATAAGCAGTGAAGCAGAAAAGATAAATGGTAAGAAAACCTACTCCATTAAAGGAGTCTGTAAACGAGAACTAGGAGTCCCATCTATTTCGACTTCTGCTCCGTTTGCATAGTCGAAGATACTCAGGAGTCGGTTTTTAGCCGTTTCGTCCAGCTTATTTGCTAGCCCCACCGTTTGCGTATTTTCGTTTAACGATAGTTCCTCAAGTGTTGGCATCCCTCCTCCTATACGAACAAGATAATGTGGGTTGAAGTAGTTGACATCAAGGTCACATTCAAATCTTGATGGATGCTGAAGGTATAAGTTAGAATCTGAGAGTGATTTGCCTACAGTGTATCTGTCGACCAAAAACCCGTAGACGACAATCCGGAGCAAGTGTTCTGGCGCTTTATTGAGACTAGCCTTATTTCTTTTCACTCCTACGGAGGATTCTTCCGGCTTGACACGTGAAAGATATCCCTTCAATTTAATTGTGTGAGACTCAAGGAGGCTACATAAAGCTGGCACGGCTAAGATACCAGCATAATTTCCGGTAGCTTCGAAATAGATCTTCAGAACTGTCTTGAAGGATACCAGTTTCATGGGTGCAGGCTGCTCGGGCATCTGGTTATGTGAAGAGGTAATCGGAGTTGTGGTGACCTTATATTTATTAGCCAGCAAGCTCCAGCGTGATTTCAGGTATATCTCACTCACAACCCCAAAACAGGTATCATATTCGGTATCATCCGGACTTTGAGGATTGGGGGCGAGTTCTGATGTGCCATAAATGGAGGGTGTACAGGCGGGGCTAGTTGGAGTGTTACCCGGTATATCGCAGTTTTTATACGACTGTAATAAGGATCCATTGGACTCCAATATGCGTGTAATTTTTGGATCATCATTAAGTTGAACTAAATACTCATTGTCAAAAATGAATGCAGAGGCTACGTTCCAAACAGCGGAATTGGCTTTGGATTGTGATATGGCATAGCCGTCATTACCCTTAGTAGAATATGTCGGATCATAATCATTAGCTAGTGGGTAGCCGGAATGGCCAACCGCATCCAGCACTGCTCCGTCGAAATATTCAAGCGGCTGTTGAACATCTTGGTAGAACCAATCCGGAGTTTTGGGCAGACTTAATTGTTGGCTGTGCGTGGTTGTTGCCGCATCGACGTCTTCTGGTCCCTGCGTCTTACTGATAGTAAAGGTATCTGATGACTTGGTCACTGCTAGGCTGCAGTACTCGTGGACCAGAGGTCGTGTTGGGCAGAACTTCTTTCTCTGGTGGCTGGTATCCTGCTCTCCGAATTCGACTGTCCTTTTCGTAGGATCCGAATAGTTTTTCATCGTGCGATTTCGCAGTGGGCTTGCTAATACTAGCCAATGCAGAGCGTTTGAGTGGAGGCTTACTAAAGGAACGAGCGTATGCACTCGTTCTTTTATTGCTAGCCGAAGAAATTGCTATAAAAAAAGAAGAAAAGAAAAGAGGAAACCTTCAAGAGAGCTTTACGTTCTTTGATAAAATTTCTTCGGTCTCTCACCGACCTGTACAATAGCGCCATATTTAGAGCCTTGTGGGGGGAGTTAAACCAATAGAGGGACCTCATATTTTGGGGACGATGATGTACTGATGAGCACTGAAGCTGGCTTTTGGGCCTTGTGGCTATGTCAGGGCTGAGCACTGGTTTTCCAATGTAAGCAATGCCGTGGGATGTTTTTGTTGGGAGAGCTTAGGGTTTCGGCCTATCGCTTGCTCTACAGTCTAGAATATGTCGGGAGATGGCCAACACAGCCACCGCCAAGGCAGAATCTGTGGTGCATGACCCCTCTTTTGACCAGTTTGATGTTTCAAAAACGACTCTAGTAAAGGAACAACACTGAAGTCTGCAAGATTTTCGAGAACGTTTTCCTAGATGAAACATACGTATCTGCACCGACAATGACGGCTCCCTTTGATCCCGTACAGGCTGCCTTCGAAAATGCGATGCGTGACTTCCAGGCCGAACTGAATGACGGCCAGATTTACAGTGATATATTGAAAGTAACCACGATTGATCAAGTCTACGATGCTACGGACAAGATCCAGAAGGAACAAGCAAAAGAGGGCCGCCTGAGGCATTTGTCGAGGATCTCTCCCTTCCTAGATCGCATCAACGAGTACGCTGCTGCGGTGGAGGTATTCATACAAGTAAAACCAGAGATCTTGGCTCTGATTTGGGGACCCGTCAGATTACTGTTGCAATGGACGAGCGCTCTCAGGACTTCGTTCGATGCAATAATCAACGTCATGGCCGAGATCAGTGAAGTTTTACCTGAATTCAAACGAGTGGCTGCTTTATTCGATCAAAATGCCGCAATCAAGGATGTCATGGTCTTGTTTTTCAGGGATATGCTAGATTTCTATCTTATAGCATTAAAGTTTTTCAAAATGCCACGTGAGTTTTATAATCAAGCAGTGTTTTATAGTTGCTAAAACTAATAACACGCCTAGGGTGGAAATTCTTTTTTGAACCACTCTGGCCTAAACACAAAGATAAAATTAAAGTCGTGATGACACATATTGATAATCATGGACGTCTAATGAGGAACGAGGTTCGTTTAGAACATATCCAGCAGGAACATGAAGCTCGACGACGAGCTCTGGAGTACTACGAACAAGAAGAACGATCCCGAAGAGACCAGGAGTTCTACCGCATTAAGACAGATATAGCACCACAGTCACATGATGAAAGACTCGATGGGATACAAGCTCGTGTCTATCAAGGAACAGGGACATGGCTTCTAGAAAACGCGACATTTAAGGAATGGTTGAGACCCGCCACGGCGTCATCAAGGCTTCTATGGCTGCAAGGAATACCGGGTGCTGGTAAACATCACCTAAGGGGGTTGCGCTCTCACCCCTTCTTACGTTTCTTATTCTCAAAATATTCCTTCGGATCGTTCTAACTTCATACTCTTTAGGTAAGACATACTTGGCGAGCACGGTAATCAATAAAGCACAGTCACTTGGCCGTACAGCCTTTGCGTTCCTCAGCTACAAACAGCATCACTACACAACTGCAATGAACGTGATCCACTCGCTGATCTTCCGCCTAGCTTCCGGTGTGCGTATTTTAGAATCGTGTTTGCTTCTTGGTTGGCAAAGTTCTTGCTTCCATGTACTTTTTGCTCTTGCATGCTCCCGAAACCCCACATAATGAGACAGAATCTAAGTCCATGCTGTAATTTCTAACTGCTGATTTTTAACAGGAAGATGATCTCCAAACAGTTGTTTGCCAGTCCTTTAGTGAAGAATCTAAGCGAAGCCTCCAAGGAGCAGCTGAACTCCTTTGCACAGTACTTGCCTGTGCGGGGCCAAGCTACATGATAGTGGATGGACTCGACGAGATGGAACAGGTGGAGCGAGGTAGGCTCCTCTCGCAACTTTTAGTCATCCTCAAGTCTTCTCATGAAACGAGTCTTTTCATCTCCAGTCGGGCAGAAGCAGACCTGACTTCAATTCTTCGCAAAGAAGCAACAGTCATACGAGTTGACCAGAAAAATCTGGAGTGTATTCAGACTTTCGTTAAGCAGTGGTTGCAGCGTTGGTTCATAGAACGCGAATTTTGGCCTGAGGAACAAACAGAAATTGAAGCTAGTTTAGCACCACTGGCAGCAAGATCGCAAGGTAATCCTATCTACACTGTAGCATTTCGATCATTCAGCTGACATTGAAAGGAATGTTCCTCTATGCAAGGGTCGTGCTCAGTAGCATTGAGTTTCTCGATACATATGGGAATATTCTTGAAGAACTCCATGTTCTTCCGGAGACACTCGACGATGCGTAAGTATTGAATATCTAGTTTGCTGTATTAGAACATATCTCTCATAAAGTGCTAGATATGACAGAGTGCTCAAAAGGATAAACAGCCAAGATATTCGCAGTTTGAAAGAGAAGGCGCGGACGGTTCTGGGGTGGATTGCCTGTTCACCGACAGCTCTAACAGTCCAAGAAATCCAACAAGCTTTAGCAATTGATCTAGCAAATCGAGGGAACGCCAGTAGAATACGTGGGAATCTCGACCTTGTCCGAATCTGCGGCCCGATAGTCGAGATTGTAGATGGCTACGTCCAATTTGTTCACTTTACGGTCAAAGAGTATGTATTGTTGCTGGCTCCCGTTGGTATCTTTTCTGTTAACCGCGTAACAGGTACATATTCAGCTCTCAGATCTCAGGTTCCATTGATCTTAGTTCCGCCACTCTCGACCTCGCCCTTCGCTGCATTACATACCTGTGTCAAGCACACCATGATATAACCCTGGAGGATGAAGATATCCATCATAACATCTGCACGGGGGTATATGTACTAGACTGGTTCGCAACCAACATGTGGTCCCAGATCACCAATACTTATCTTAGCACAACTCGACAAGAGGGGCCGCACCCAGAATTGGTTGCATATCTCGATGTGCTCCATACTCTAAGGTTTCAGGACTTATCACTAGAAGAAGGCGATATTGACGGTCTATTTCCGAACCTGGACACTCTCAAAGAGGTTCATCCAGAAGTCCATAATCTACTGTGCCAAGCGCTAAGATTTCGCGAGGTTTGCGCGGCTTCTGAACACCGCATGCGGCGAGGGGCCCCCTGGATAGTCCTCGATCCACTGACAACCTCCGAAATATCTGCGCGTATATATCATGCAATTGAACAACTGCACTGTCAAAAATGGGAAGATGGACAGCCTGGTGAGCAAATGCTACAACGATGGTACGGCCAACGACTTTATAAGTGTGAGTACTTGCATTGCCAGTTTAACCGTATTGGCTTTGAAACGAGTTCGAAAAGACACACACACGAAAAAAACCACGATCTTCCTTGGAAATGCGGCATCGCTGCTTGTGAGTATGCAAACGGTGGTTTTCTCTCGAGAAAGATGCGTGACGATCATTTCAATCAGGCTCATTCGAACAAGGACAAGAAGGCCGTAGGCCTCAGCCAAGAAGAAGACGACGAAGAAAATAAATTGCTTCTAATAGACCTGGTAAGAGCGGGTTTGGTCGATAATGTTGATGATCTACTGTCTAGCACCGCCTTAAAAACACTTGACTCAGTTACAAAGGAGAAAGTGTTTTGTGCCGCCGTCTTGTCGGGGTCTTTGCCAATGGTTGAATTATGCATGTCAAAGCTGTGCAATCAAAACGTGTACACTCCAGGTACGCCAACGATAATAGTGCTAGCTATTCAATTGCGGAGCGTTGAAATACTCAGATGTTTGCTCTGCTATATTGACGGGGGGGATGCCTCGCCGCCCATATTAGCCGAGGTCGTATCGAAAAATGACTACGAGATATCTGATATGATAATAAAGTGGATAAAGGATGCTAAGGCACGGAAGGGCTATACGGTAAGTAGTTTGCTGGCAAGCCAGGAAACTATTCGAGCATCGGCCAAGGACAGGTCCAAGGAGGAGTTCCTAATAAAACTATGGGGAACTCTGTGGTCAGAAAGCGATGATTTAAAATTTGACAAGAGATTCTTGGGAGATGCGCTAGTGGCCGTTGCAGCTACAACATGCTCTGTCGATCTTGTCGAGTATCTTCTCGCCTCAGGTGCTGAGGTGGATTATCGACGGAGTGCCAAATACTATACCCCACTTTGTCATGCAGCCAGACAAGACACAGCCGAGGCCGCGGAATTGATGAGATTTCTGCTTCACCATGGTGCCGACCCTGACGCTGAGCATGTCGATAGGCGTCGAATTTATAAAAATTTAACTACAAAAATTCGGGATCAAAAGGGACCGAAAGGGATTTCAAAGTGGTTGGGCATCACCTGGGACGAGTTGGTGGCCGAGACTCAAGGGATAAAACAATGAAAACTATGGGATATTCTTCCGATATAACTTAGTCGCTAATATCCTATGCGGCCTGCGATGGAGCCTGACAACGCCAAGTGCTTGGCAAAGGTTCTAAGTATTTACACAGTTCTGTTCCGCAACAGCCCACGTATTCGTTTCAACTGAAATTCTCGTGTTGATGTCAAGTATGCCGATTTCTGATTCCTTCATTTCACCGCAGGCGACCTGCTATGTCCTCTAATCAAAGGCTTCGTTTCAGAACTCACTTGTGTCACTCGACCCCAAAACTACAGGCATCTAGTTTTATCTCCCAGTTTTTCTTTCAATTGAGTATTTTGTTTATATTTGTTTACATTTACGTTTTACCAGATCGTCTGTATTCAATGAAATGGCAAAAATCTCGCAATCTAGCTTGGACATGCAGTGCCGCGCGTTTATCTGCATTTTGTGACTATGGCAATAATCGTTGTTGTCACAAGGTAAGTAAAGCCTTCTTTGAGATCTTTAGCTATTAAACATGAACAAAGAATAGAACCTTATGGAAATGCTGCTTATATACTTTTGACTACTACTGAGACGAAGCGGACACCTACTCTCTTTACCGATTAGCCGAATTACGACGGTAAGCACTTCGGGATAATTGGGAGCAGGGTGAAGGAAGAACTTTACCGAACGGTGGCCCAACGGCACAAGGAAGAGAAGGAGGAGAGAGGAGGGACCGATAGATGATGCGGGGTCTTGGACGACTATACGAGCCTTCTAGAGTATGTCTCATAATACTATAGTTACATTTTAAATCATCCTGCTTGTCTGTCTCAACTGTGTCAGGTCCATAAATGTTGTGTCCTAGCTATAGCGCGCTAAGATAGTTGAATTACCAACCTTGTTATTTGCACATAGCTAATTACTACGCAAAAGCACCTCTACATATATAGTTAAGGACTTTGCTTTGGGCATAGCATAAGATCTGACACGCGGGCCAACCATGTATTCATTTGTATCGACAGCTGCGACCACCGTCTGCATTGAATTTGTCATGTAAAGGGACAGCGCATTCCGCAGTCTTTCGGGGCGAAGCGGACTGTGGATGGATCAAGCAAATTGGGACAAAAAAATGCACCCAACTTTCTAGTCAGGACGCTTAGGTCTATCTGCCTCGCCTCCTTTGACTGCGTCGCCATACTTGTTTTGTACCATCTGCCTTGCATCTAATATAGATAGCCGAATCCAAACCCACTAATAACTTTAGTCTAATCAACATACACGTAGATGAGACAGAACGTCGTTCGCATTTTTCTCTCGGGGCTGTGTCGAAAGGGTCGAAGTTTAGGAGTGGGCTGAGTTTCGATCCTATAGATTAATTAGGACTTTAGTAGCCTAGAAGCGCTGCTCGGCCTTGGCGTGCGGTAGGACATACAATATTCATTCTCCGAGTTGAACACTTAAAGATGTTCCAGTTGCATACAACTTCTGGTACGGCGGGAAAGGACCCGCACATGGCTGGATTATGTAGCCAAGGCAATGTCAGCCGATGCATTCCCTCGTTCGTGTGCCATTACGTAAATTTATCCCCACTGTGGAACAATAATCCAGTTGCTTCTACTTTATGATTTTCAAATCTCCCAGCTGAATATGTATGCAGTCATACTGTCATCCAGAAATGGCTGTGTTACATTCACATTCATTCAAATTTCAGTGCTTCAATTCGATAATCCTGTTACCCTGTGAAGTGGGACTCGTATGCCGATGTCAGCAACATCCGTTCCGACAGGAGCTGAAATCAATTCCCACCTTCTCACATATTATTACTGCAAGGGAAAGAAGCAGAAACCAAGTTTACCACTACCTTTCGGCTATTGCTGGGCAGACTCCGTGATCTAGTCTGTGATGCTCCAGTCAAAGACACACGTGGTTATTTTGCTGTTTAAATCAGGTGTCGAGCTGTATAAGACGAGTGAGTCTACGGTTGTGGGTCGAAATATTTCCTCAAATCTATAAGAGCCCTTGACCTTCCCGTCTCATCTTCTCTCTCTGCACTTTAGCAACATACAAAATACCTCCCAATTAGCACCACTCTAATCATATTCAAGATGATTTTCTCTACGCGACTTCTCTCGTGCTTTGGATGTCTTTCGCATCTTGCTTCTCCTATCCTCGGGTTGGCTCTACAACCTGGCCGACATTTGTTGAGTACCCGCGCAGCCCCCTACCAGACAAGAATTCTTGCAACTGGAACGACATTCGCGGAAGAAAATAATGGCGTATGGCAGTTGATCGAGTAAGTAAAAATAAATACTTTGCTGATTTCTTTAAGATGGGCCAAGTATTCCCCCTGTCCAAGTTTAGTTATTCCTTCAGCTATTTCCAGGTGCTTCGAGATACGCCATTGACAATATATTTTCCATAGTGCAACTGGAGACGGTATCCCTGACCTTGCGTACATCAAGACAAGCAATACAGGAACCAATTCCGTTGAAGTGCACATCGCATCCTCCTCTTCTAATTTCAAAACCCGTATTTTCGAAGCTGGAACTACATTCTCTCTTGAAAATGACGGCACTTGGCTTCTTGTGCCTTCCAAATCCAGCACGCTCCCCGATCTCGTCTTCATTAAGACTAGCAACACGCCAACAGGGAGAGTGGAGGTCCATATCGCGTCCGGCGCTTCGAGCTATAAGACTCGAACGCTAGAAACTGCGACCGTCTTCGGAAATGAAAATAACGGAGTTTGGAAGCTGTATGACTATGATGGCGATGGAATACTTGACCTTGTTTACATCAAGACCAGTAATGCGGGCAGCAACTCGGTAGAAGTCCATGTTGCTTCTGGATCGTCTACTTATAGTCAGTTCATCCTCCATACAGGTACGACTTTTGCGCAAGAGAACAACGGTTTCTGGTCCTTGGCTCCATATTCGTCACCTAGAGCCGCGGACCTAGCATATATCAAGGACGCCAATACCGCAGGATCAGTAGAGGTTCACATTGCTTCTGCGTCTTCTGTTTACCAAACAAGGATCCTTGAAGTGGGCAGTACGTATGGTGAGGAGTCAAATGGAGTCTGGAGTTTGATTGACTATAGCAGGGATGGTGTACTGGATTTGGCATACATTAAGTACCAGAACACCGGTACGGGCACTGTAGAAGTTCACGTCGCTGCTGGTTAAGCAACGAGGGTTTTGAGTGGCCTTACACAACGAGATCAGGATAACTGAATGCTGGAAAGGCAAGGAAACTTTCTTTCTGGAAGTGTATACGGCAAAGTTAGAACTGAATCTTTATATTAAACCCACTCACAAATATTCATGAGCCAAGATTTAAGTCTGGATATCGTTGGTGGTGATCATTATAAGTAGACTTTTTCTTGCGGATTATGGGGATATTGAGGTATGTATGACTAAGTTTGTAGTCGAAACTCCTCTCAATCGAGGTGCAAAGTAATAGATAGAAATGAAGTTATAGAGTGGCGAGGGTCATTTACACGTGATGTATATGTGTAAAGATACCTCACCTAAGCAATTGACATCGTGGCATTATCGAAGTGGAGTTGGCCTCTGGACCACGAAGTTATGAGCTACCGGAACTGAAGACTTTAACAACTTATAATTTGACCTAGATGGCCATATAGTAGTGGGTTTAATGTAAATACTTCAGTCTCGTTTGCTCTATCACTAGATTCATGTTCTTTGACGGGTCTCGAAAAAGAGTATCATTATAATATTATCGCTTGGCTTCAGCTCTAGAAGTGAGTTTCGCTGAATATAGATATCGACGATTATAAACGAAAGCTCTAGCTTGCCTGAGTTTTATATACTAAAATTCCCTCCGCCTAACACATCCTTACGTGGCTTGAAATCCAATGGTACTTCTCCACAGCCCTCTCGTACTTCCCAGCTTGCTCTCAAAGAACGGGCGCTTTATCGTAACATTAGTCTCTTCAGAAATGAAAACCCATCATATATACATATTTGTTGTACCGTTGGACATGGACGGCTAATAGATCTTAAGTATTCTCATGTTAAAGTTAGCTGAGGCGTAAGCATGGCTTCATTTGCCCTACGAGTGCAATGAATTCATAACCACACGGTGCGTAATACTTGTTTATTATGTTCAGTCGTATTTATATCCGAAATATTCGTAACGGTAAGTTTTATCATTATAAAGATACACTACCAAAATGTATATCCTATTGGCCACAAGGTCGGTGCGAACTATCTTGTCTCTGACAGAGAGCTACGAGTTACTTATTCACGGTATCACGTACCACTTGCAACATCGACATATTCAAATCCGCCAGCCCAAACCCTCGCAATATCCCTCGAGTTGCTGATATTGACCAACGGATTGCTATTAAGTAAGACCAGATCAGCCCTCCAACCAGGTTGGATGCTACCCCGGTCTTTCAGCCCGTACATGTCCGCCACACGACTAGTCGCGGCACGCAACGCCTCCGCCGGCGACAAGCCGGCACTCACTAAGTTCACCAACTCGTTATGAAGCGACACGCCAAACGGGTAAGAGAGGCCCGGCGCGACACCACCGATGGAGTCAGTGCCAGCCAAGATCGGGACGCGGGCACGATGGAGGTCCTTGACGTTCTGCACGACATTCGCATACGTGGTTGTGCCATCCGTCGAGCTGGCGTTCCCGCGCAGGAACGCCCAGATCGCCGGGTCCGAGTACGCCTGACGAAAGAGCTCCATCGTCGGTGTGCTGAACTGACCCCGCGCCCGCATCTGCTCCAACAGCAGCGGCGACACGATACCGTCGTCGCAGGTGTGCTGGATCGAGTCGGACCCGGAAGTCACGGCCTGCAGGTAGGCCTCAAGGTCCGACGCATGCGTCGCTACCCGACGGGACCGCTGAT
The DNA here is from genome assembly GCA_025201745.1 of Xylariaceae sp. FL1651. NCBI lineage: Eukaryota > Fungi > Ascomycota > Sordariomycetes > Xylariales > Xylariaceae > Xylariaceae sp. FL1651. Next base: position 662,675 of record MU624241.1, read on the forward strand.
GCGTGGCTGCCACGAGCCCTTTCTGCAGTTCCAGGCTAGGCCCGTTCCTCTCGGCAACGACTTTGAGGAAGTACGACCCGTTGTTAAAAGCGTTGGCCACCACGGTCTCTGGGTCCGTATCCGGATACAAGAGTTCCGACGCCGGGCGTGGGAAAAGCGCAGCGTGATGGCTGCCGTTTCCGATGCCGGCCATACTGGCAGTTAGGAAGGAGGCGAGGCCCGCTTGGCCCTGCAGGAGTGCGCAGAGCGTGTAGTTACGGCAGTCCATGTTAAATATTGTCGTTACGCCATAGGCTGTGAAATTCTCGAGGGCGGCTACGCCGCTCACATGGGTGTGAGCGTCCATCAAACCTGGGATTAGGAACTGGCCCTTAGCGTCGACCACCTTCACGATATCGCCAATGGAGTCAGCGATGAGGCCGTCGTCGTCGATGAAGACTGTTCGCGGGTTCGTGAAGGCCTTGCCGTCAAATACACGGACGTTTCGGATGGCTGTGCGGACTAGGTTCGGCAGAGCGCGTTTGCGGACATACGATTTAATGTCTTCTGGAGGAGGGTCGCGACTGGCGCTGAGACAAGCCTGAGCGCCGTGAAGCAAAACGAAGGAAACCAAGAATGTGAGTAGTCTCATTTTGAAGTAATCTAGCTTCCATCCAAAGTGAGGGTGGAAAGGCTCACAATGATATCAGCTAGACAGAGATGGCTTCTCACGCACACTGAATCTGACAGATGGCCACCCACGTCAACAAGGTCAAAATAGTCATCAACAAAATTAACAAACTCAAGATAGTCGACAACAAAGTCAACAGAATCAAAATGGTTACCAACAAAGTTAACAAGAGGCCCCACCTTCAGATAAGCACCGCCGCAGTGCTAGATTGCTGAAATAACGCGAATCTGAGCTACTTTGAGTAAATCGAAATAGGTCAAGAAGTCGAATATGTGAAGTCTTAACATTAGTCTTTTCCTCATAGGATTCCGGATCAATCGGCCGTTGCGTTGAGCACAGCCTTAGGATAGCCAGGGTTCTTGCAGCATTTACTGTACTTATACTAGTAAAGGCGGGTTATTAGTAAAAGGTCAAAGCAGAGCACGCGGTAACGCTGACTCACGGCTACCTCCTTTTCGTTCAAGTCCTCTGGAAATTATGGACGATTTGCCAACCCATGAAAAGGAAATTCAGCTGATCCTCGGTACCGACACCCCGTCCTCGGTGCCGACATCCCCCACCCTCCGGAGCCAGAGCTGCGATACATATCCCGCTACACTGCGGCACTTCAAAACCCGAAGTGTTTTGAAATGGAAAGAAGATAGCAATATCTGCCAAAAACGATAAGGTAGTTGGGCTAGGATACCGGCTCAGGGGAAACCTTGCCTCCAGAGCAAAATTACTTCAGTGCAGATATAACGATTGGGGTGGCAATTGGCTATACAACTTATCAAGAGGAATAATGCACGCAGAGTCTCCTTGCCGTTTTTACGTAGTAATATGCACTATCAATAGCACATTTAAAGATTTAATACGGTGCCCTAGCTATGGACTGTCTTATACTAGCACATTTTCTCGTCAGTTCTTGTTGCAACATACTATAAAGTTGGTAGTTAGATATTTAAGACTGAAAGACTTACGCCTGCTTGCGTTCGACTGAATTATTAGCTAAAAGATTAGGCCCCGGTCTTATTCACAAAGAACTTATCCGGATTGTATTTCTGCGTAATTTGTTGCAGACGGCTGTAAACCGAAAAAGTCGTCAGGGTAGCTTGATCTACATGGGCCTCGTTTAAGAAGCAAGGTAAACCCTCTGCATCTGGTGTGCCGTCTACGAAGGCCTTAAAGCTCGCTTGTATTGCATTGTACTTCTCCGTGGTAATTAGTGGGGGTGTCGTGAGAGTGTACTCGGCCTAGAACAGGGGCCGTCGGGCATTTCCGTCGCGTTGCCGCCCTGTGTCTTGCTCGCATCTGTCAGGTTCTTTTGTACGGGGTTCTAGTCCATGTGGATATATGTGTAGTCGCCCTTATTGTCCTGTGCCCGCTGGTAGGAACGATCGAATGCTGTTCGGCAGCTGTTGTCATCGGCGCGTGCACCCCAATCCGGAAGACGTTTATCTGCGCGGCTGATCACGGCTGACTTCGGAATCGGTAGATTGGTAAACTCGGGATATATTCTCGGGCCTAGTGTGTTGATAAGGTAAGGGATTGCGGTAAAGTTTGCGAAAGCGTCGCCAGGGTTCTCTCTGTCGTATACGAGGAACATGACGCAGGCCTGGTCGAGTCCAAATTCCAGGTCCGGCGTGGTTAGAATGTTGAGGTTCATCAGAACAGCGGCCTTCGGGTCTGTGTTCTAAAGAATAAAATCCCCTGTTGCATTCAAGATCGCCTCGTGATGATTCATTATATATAGAAGATTCCAGGCATAGAATGTACCGACTGGTCGGCTCTGTACAGTGTACTTAGTCACCCACCATAGGCATTACCACCCCACTACGCAAGCCGAAGAAAAAATCTGGATTCTCCGTGCTGGACACCTTGACAATGTCGCCGCTGGGCAGGACAACCTCTAGCTCACGGAAGCTTTCACAGGCCATGCCATATGGCGGCGATAAATAACTCATACCTCCTCCAAGCGCCAATCAGGTCCCCGGGTCGAAGATGCGGCCACCAATAACCATTCGACCATACGGCAAATAGAAATCATATAGTTCACTCCACGTGCTTCCGGGCTCATAAGTCGTAAGCGTCGTAGACTCATCGTAAGACTTGCTAGTCATATGCGTCAAGTCTAACAAAGCACCATTGTTAACTGAGGAAAATAGCCTGTTCGTGTTGTGACCAGCAGCCTTGATAGCGAAGCGTGAGCAAATCGCTTTGATTGTTTTCAAAACCAAAGCAAAATCTTGCGCATCTTCGGGATAGATGACACCAGCTGGCGCGTATCCCTGGAGTTCAGCGTTCTTGTAGCTATTGTGGCTGTCGATATATCTTGCGTCGAGCTGGTTGACCGCCCGTCTTCTCGATTTCGAGGACGAGTGTCAAATTCTGTTATGTGGCTATGGGGTTCTCAAGGAGTCCGAGGAGCCCAAATACAAAGGAGCTTGACGCGAGGACAGCCACGAGTAGACGACATTGTGGCCCTAGTCGTATATTCCGGAGAGACAACAGTGTTGAGGCCCCAGGTTTTCAATCCGCAACGGACTGCGCGATATCCTTTTTATACCTGAAAACTTGCGTCAGTTAGGCAAAGCCTATGTTTTTGCGCTCTTAACTATTGGGCTCATCGTTGTTAGTGTAAGCGAGACTATTTAAGCGAGGACATTTTCTTTCAACCGCCAGCCACGCAGGTCGTCCGTGGGAAAGCCCAAAAAACGATGGCATTTTCAATAGCCGCCTACTAGGTTAGTGGGTGAGCCATAGGAAACGCTTATCCTCTTTCCAACCTATTAGTTCTTTTAATCTAGGACGAAGCATAGCAGATATTTGATCACCAATCCTTCGTAGAATTAGCCTTTGCATCCAAATATCCTGTCAAGTTGTCTACCACACCAAATAACCACTTTGAAGCCAATTCGCAACTAAAATAATGATTATGACGTTATCTTAAACGTCGTTTTTCTGTAATTTACGTATCTAGAAGCTTACAGATTGGCCTCCTGCCCTGGCCAGATGTTTTTAGCTGTGAATTGGCGTCACAAGTAGTTATTTGGTGTTGAATGCGCTGTCAATTAATATGACAGGTGCCTCGCCTGTAAAGCATGTTGAGTATCGTATCTCACTACAAGTCCAAAGTGAAATAAGATTCTTCGAGTAAGATAGCATCTTCGATATGGACGCCAAAGAGTATAATGAAAGAAAAAGCACTTTGCAATCTGAATTTGATCAAGAGTTAATACAGAGACTGCTCAGAGTTCTAGAGCGGCGTCCAATTAAAGTAGGAAAGTGCTTCTTACGGCCGGATCACATGTGCTGTAGGCTGGTCGACAGATATTTGCGCAGCCCGCCAGTGGCACCTGAATGGAGCCTTAGGTAGACAATATCTTTGGATTCATTATTACTTATATGTACGCACTAGATGTGGGAAGTTACGGAGTACAAGGCCACCAATATTGAGATCACTTGGTTACCCAAGTAGTGCGGCTAAAATATGTGGCTAAAAAATCGAGGCTTAGCATCTCTCTAGGAAAACCCTGATCAATCAACCCACTGTGACGAGATCGATGCGCACGAAATCTAACATTAGACTACATAGTTATACAAGGGTTCATACTGTACACTAGATTTTGCCAAGAGTCTCCACCAAAATTTCAATCTTCCCCCCTGCACCTGAACTACTGTACTGTAAGTAACCTTACGACCTTATCAACAACCCCACCAAATTTGAAAACCACATGCAGAAATAAACCCCGCCATGGTTATTATTCCTATCAGCCATTAGAACTTGCTAATCAGCCTTCATTCTAAGAATTCTTTGATATTTTTTCTCTTAAATAGGCTATCAAAAATAAGATGGCGACAATAGGAGAAGATCAGAGTGTACCCGAAAACACAAATACATCGAACACCGAGCAAGCATCTTTGAAGCCTATCCACTCCCTTATTCTCGATGCCGGTCCTCTCATCAAGGATGACCCCCCAGTGAGCAGTCTTCTCGCTCAGGCGCACGAGCTCTACACTCTTCCCTCAGTCATATCCGAGATTCGCGATGCAGCGACAAGATCACGTGTCGAAACCACACTTCTCCCCTTCCTAAAGCTGCGAACCCCAAGGCCTGAAAGCATCAAGTTCGTTAATGACTTCGCCCGGCGTACTGGTGATCTCGAGGTCCTCAGCAAGCCTGACATCCACCTGATAGCCCTCGCCTACGAGCTAGAGTGCGAAAGAAATGGCGGTGATTGGCGGTTACGGAATACACCAGGACAGAAGGGGTTGAATGGGAAGTCTCCTGCGCAAGTGGAGAGAGAGAAGGAGGGAGGCGTTGCGACGATAGATGCTCCAGAACATGCCAACGAAACCACCGAAGAGTCACCAAGTGTCAAAGAACCAGAAAACAGTATAGACGACGCTAATACAGAAGTGAAATCATTATCAGAGCCTGTGGAGTTACCTGCGGGCGCCACTTTAGAACAAGCAGAGCCTGTAGTACGACAAGAAACTGTCACCCAAGCACTCGAGCTCCTAAGCTTAGAACCGTCATCAACTCCTACGGTGGACTTCGCTCCAGAGAACACAACAATAGACGAGGCCACAACACAAGAAGATGACGATGGTGATGATGATGAAGGCTGGATCACCCCGTCAAATCTCAAGAAACACCAAGCCAAAGACCAGCTAGCGACACCAGAACAGCCTATCCAGCGGATTTTACAGGTGGCCCTACTGACATCCGATTACGCGATGCAAAATGTATTACTACGAATGAACCTTAATCTCGTGTCCTCTGGCTTGGCACGGATCACCCGGGTCAAGACATGGGTGCTGCGGTGCCACGGCTGCTTCCAGATAACGCGCGACACATCGAAGCAGTTCTGTCCGCGCTGCGGCCAGCCGACGCTAACGCGAGTGAGCTGCTCGACGGATCAAGCCGGTAACTTCACGATCCACCTGAAGAAGAACTTCCAGTGGAACAATAGGGGCAACGTCTATAGCGTACCAAAGCCCACGCATGGATCGCCAAGCGGAAAGGCGAGGGGTCCTGGCGGTGGGAAGAATGGCTGGGGACGTGAGCTCATCTTCGCTGAGGACCAGAAGGAGTACATAAAGAAGTCGACGGAGCAGCAAAAGACGAAACAGCGGGATCTGATGGACGAGGACTATCTGCCCAGCATCTTGACCGGAAATAGGCAATCGGGACCTGGCAGGATACGTGTTGGCGCCGGGCGGAATATCAACTCGAGGAAACGGTTTTAGGGCATAGGACAAATATCAAAATAGAGTGATACCAGACTTTTCACTGTTCTTATATTTAACTGCATTTAATAATGTAGGTATCATGACTGCCTCCCACTACCGCTCAGGGCTTCATCCCTGGTCCTTTCATCGGCACAATCATGTTGTAGAAATTGACCGCTGGGGCTCGAGAGTCTCTAGTCATCATAGCCAGGCACATCCAGGTACATTCCGAAGACGAAGTTTCAATAGTGACTTTCTCCTATCACACCTTTAACGCCCGTGATTCATGTGGAGCATCCCAGCCTCGGCCGCGCAAAGTTGTCATTTTCGTTTCGTCCTTTAGTATCGAATCCCATCAGCTGATCATTGGTTTTCGGCAATCTTGTTCTCTGCAAGAAACACCCAAGTCAGCATTATCTCTCAAGACGAGAATGTTTTGAATAACAGCAAAGACAACAACTATCTTCTCCGAACATTGTCCTCGCCTCCATCCCCGCTCTTGTTCCTCTGACGGCCTGGTACGCCCATGCCATCATCTCTCACAGCGAAAATAGCCCAACCCAACCCTCGTATTTCCCGCCTGCTTCATAGCCCCACATTCCACGCAAGCAACGAAAAGCAGACAATTTCTAACTTCGGGTATCCTAGATTCTACAGAACTAGGTCTCCAAGAGGACGGAGAAAGAAAGCGCAAGAAAGGGGGGCGGGTAGAAACTCACTCTGCTGCGTTAGCAGTAATCCAAACCGCTTCTTCAGCGTGACCCGCTGACGTGACCACTTGTCGTCGGGCGAGAAGCGCGCCGGGTGCGCAGACCGCGTGACGGAGCCGTTCAGCACCTTCTTGAGGGTGTATGTGCGCTTGCCGCTGTCGTCGGTCGTGTACATGAGATGCATGGTGCCGGCTGGGGGTCGAAGGATTCTTTACCTCGATCGCAAGGGATGGGCCTTTGTTCGAGTCGGTGAAGCGCGGAGGGGGTTGTTGTGGCGATGATAAATGGTGGGTGACGGTGGTGGTGGTGGTGGTGCTGCTGCTGCTGCTGCAACGAGGTGAAGCTTCAAAATTAATTTTTTGATATGGCCTATCTCAATGCGTGATTTAATTGGCTGGTGATCTTTACGTGGGTAGCGGAGGCTCTTTTCCTTGCCTGGTTGTAGAAGTGGGCCTAATGAGAGTTATACTTTGGTACTAAGTTTTACCAAATGCCAAGTATGCAACGAACTAGGTTTAGCGTACTTGCCGCTTTTCCTCAGGCTCGGCTCAGCCAGGTATCAGTTAGTTGACTGTGAAACGGCCAGGGTGCATTTATGTCTTGCTTTATGCAGAGAGAAACAGCTCTTAGAACGGCTCCAGCCCTCAAAACGGTTCAGGCCCTTAAAACGGTTCAAGCCCTCAAAACTATCCCAGTATGTTTTAGTAAGCGAACAAAGCCCAACTGATCGATTAGCACGACCTGCGGGCTTGATTGATTAATTAATTGTATTCTTTCACATCGGTAAAGGGCAAAACACTACAGCTCTGACCTTCCTAGGGGTATTATAGACGTAGTAAGCTTTGCCTTTTAGCATACATAAGGTTAATATACAGTCGGTTGTCTTTTATAACAGATATTTGTTAGTATATAAGTATGATACCAGATCGTGCCTTCGTAGGCTCAACATATCGATGCTCGTGGTCTCTACAGTCAGATCTTCCAAGCTGAAGGGTGGTTCCCTCTGCCAGTGTGTCGGCTTATAGCCGCTTATCTTATTAGCCCTGGCATCTTGCGGGCGCGCCTGTAACCAATAGTCTTTTAGTTAAGGACTATGTCGTCGATGGCAGGTTGCCCGTTACTGTTAGAATTTTCTAGCTAATTATTAATTAATTGATTTATTATTAAGCACGATCAAACATTTACCCAATAAAATAAGGTGATTTATGTGACGGCTGGTGTCCTATTTGCAGCTGTTAAACAGATTGACCAGCCGTCAGGCTATTGTTTATTGTCCTGGTGAATGGTAGAACAATTACCTAGTGAATAGAATACCTAAGGTATCTATGTTGTTGCGAACCAACGAGGGGCCTGAAGGGACCTAGTGAGGGGTACGGTCACGTGATACAGAAGGTTGATCTACGTGATCTTAGATCATATAGATCACAGAACATACAAAGGGGTTGATCTACGTGATCTTAGATCATATAGATCACAGAACATACAAGGGGTTGATCTACGTGATCTTAGATCACGTAGATCACGAAAGAAACAGTGGAGGCAAAAAGAGTATTTAAACAACAGTTTTTTTCTGTATTTGACTTCTGAGTCTCTTTGCCTAGCACTGTTTGACTTAGTTCTACGACTAGAGTTATCGTTAGGAATATATTACTATATATTCACGAAGCATTATAGTAAACGTATCTATTGCCCGCGTTTACTCTTGACTTATACTCTGAACATAAACCCCCAACGGAGAACGCTTCGTAACATATGTACCCTATTAATCCCTGCCTATATATTTTTATACTGCAGTTATTAAATAGGTACTTTTCTTACTTTTTTATTTTAGTTATTTCGTAAAAAATATACAGTAAATTTAGTTTAAAAACTAACTGCTAACTTTTAGGCCGTAATAATAATTAAAATTAACTTTATTTGTTTAAGAAAATATTAATTTTTACTTGAAAAAACTAAACCGAATTGAACTAAATTAGACCGAACGATAGCGCGTAATACTAGAACACAGCACAACTAGACAGTTAGATCTTCATCTTTCGTATTACATACTCTTTCTACCCATAAGTTACCATATTAGGTAGAAAGTGTATGTATTTGCAAAGATGAAGATCTAACTATTTGGTTGTGCGGTTTCTGCCTTTTTATAGGGCTATGGGGCTAGGGCCCCACACCCTAGCTATTATTTGGCCACAATAGCTATTGAGCTATGACCATAGCTATTGTACATATTCATGCTACCTATGCCCGCGCGCATCACTTTTAAACAAAATAAAAACATAATATTATCTAACGTGTACAGGCCTTGTCAAAATAGGTAAGCGCGGCCTATCTCGTAGACCCACTTCAAGCCATGCCTACTGGGTAAGGTGAACTAACCCAGGCGGAATAACATTACACCGATCGAACATGCAATAAGGTATGTCAAAAGGTACTGCCCTGACAGACACCACATTACTCTGAGACGAAACTCAAGCGTACCAAAATCCATTTCCGTTTCCAGAGCTGAGTTCTTGCTGCTCTAAGCCGAGCTGCCGCTGAGTGCAAGCTGAGAAGGTCGGAGATTGGGCTGAGGTGGGCTGAGGTGATCGGAGGCGGACCACTTTCGGGACCACAACCCCGGCAGAGACCCGGATCTGGGACTACGACCCTGGTCTCGGGCCCTGGCTACATTCAGCCCACTAGGGACCTTCATGTCCGACGTACGTTACGGTTGATCTATTTCTTATGCAAAACACATCGCCTCAGAATATGCTGACATTTGGCAGGCACCTCAAAAAGCTATCCCAGTCAGCTGTCTAGTAAGTCACCCAAGACGGCATGACCACTACCAAGCCTACCAGCAGTATCAGGAGGCAAGAGTCAAGGCCTTAGATATTGGCAAAGTCCGTGACGCGTAAGCGTCAACTTGCATGGTCGGTAGATTGATCATCTTGACAAGGGAAACTTGAAGAAAGAAGGATTCATTCCAGGGGGGCGGAAGAAGGCTGAGATACTTCGATCCATGTAAGTAGGAGACGTGGCGGCGCCGATAATCCATGGCTCAGACTGGCTTCCGGCAAGTCCGAAAGGTAGTGGTTGTATATTGCGTCCCCTGCGACTCGTTCTCACTCCCATCCTCCGGCTACACCACTTCGATGCCATCACTGCCTAACCGCCAAGCTCCCTTGCATACCCGAGTCTCCTCTCGTCCGCGCCCGTCAGTTCCCAAACAGCTTGGCTGTCTTCCTCGTTCCTCTTGTGGCTGTCTTTGAGCTGCGGCTCTTTTTCTTGATCTTAGCCTCCCTCAGAAAGGTAGATGCAATGCGCTCTAGCAACTCCTAGGGCTCTCAGGTCGTGTTAGCGACGGTGGCGCGGTAGCCGACCTAGTGAGCGCGATACAAGGGCGGCCGCATCGCACTCTGGTCAAGGATGCGCAGAACATGACACTCTCCAAGACTCATCGCCACATCACGGCGGCCAAGCTCAGTCCAGTAGAGCAGGGCCAGTTGGGGTACTTAAAGTTACAACTCCTATTCCAACTCCCAGCTAGTACCAGCGCCAACCCATTCGACCTGGAAGTCAACGGTAAAGGTGCCCGTGTCTACTCGGTGGCGGGCTAGGCGACCGACTTCAAAGACCCCGCCACGCTTGCCTCGTTTAATTGTGCCTTGCCCCCCCATGATCGCTCTTGTCATCCTCGTTTCCATCACTCTGTCTGTCTGGTTTGCTTCCTGCTTTCGATCGCGGGCCAGATGTAGAGTCTCTGTTCTGGGCTGGCTGCTTACTTTCTCCAAGCTCTTGGTCCCATCCGTGTATCTATCCCTGAACCTCCCACTGACTTGTTGTAAGGGTCTCATGCTCAGCATTGACATCTGAAGCCGATGATGATGACCCGAATGTCTCGTTATCACTCGAGATGACGATCGCCGCAGGCTCGAGCCCGGGCTCTTTGGATTAGACACGTTACCGTTAGTAGGCCCGAGGGGGAAGGGTACCGGGCTCGTACGAGTCACCGTGTTCTTCGAGAAATTGGACACCCCTCTTCGAGCCAGCTGAATTGTGTGTGGTCGAGAGGGCCGCCGGGGCTGTTAACGGAGGCGGCCGATGCTGCCGAGCCTCTGCAGCCTCGACAGCTGCATCGAAGTCGGCCGTTGTTACGTCTCGGGATGTATCTTGTGTATGGTTGTTTTCGTCGAACCCGGTGGTCTTGTTCTTCGGCCGGCCCTTCTGCCGAATTGGAACCAGGTTATAGGGCATATTGAATATCGACGAGATCCTAATATACCAGAAGGAGTCACAATCGGATAGTTAGATCTCCTTCTTAGTGAGATAATAGCATGATAAAGGTTGTGTTGGCACGGAAGTCCGTATACCGGCTTGATTGTATAGACATACGGGCCTAGCTTAGGGGCCCGACCCTTCTTATGACAGCCTATCGTCCGTTGCTCTGCTGCTAGCAGCGATATTGCGGTGGACGATAGTCTGTCTCGGACGAAGTTATATAGCTGTTTCTTGCTATAGGTTAACTGCTTGTGCCGGCCGGCAAGGGCTAATGTGTTTATAATCGCGGCCTGGGCCCTCTAGAACTGGATGAATTGATCAACAACGCGATCGAGGTCCCCCGTTGAAGACTATAGGAAATACTTTATTAGCCGATGGAGACCTTCGATAATCGAGGTTGTTATATGTCCTAGATGCCTCTTCTGATTGATGAAGTAGCTGACGAACCATGTATATTAGTCGTTAGCTGCTAGATGGCTCTTCCCCTATTTATCTCGGAAGCTACTGGTAGCCCGGCTGTATCTATCGGGCGTAGTATTATTGATCATCTTGTGGTAGTCATCAAGGAAGTTCCTAAAGTCGGGGTGCTTAACTATCTAACTGTGCCTATCGGTTGTTGTCTTCGGGAAGTGCTTGCGGTAATTAGCTAAGATGTTCGTTGGGATGTGCTACCGGCATAGCAAATGTATAAGTTCAAGGAACCCTTCGGACGGTAGGGCTTCTATCGTATTAATTAGAGCAAGCTCTCGGTCGGTCACTATGATCTCTGCCTAGGAGATATTATTATCGGTAAGGACCGTTGAGAGGGTTCAAAGGCACTACTAGTAGTCAGGCTCAGCCTCGTGGCTAAAGAAGATAGAAGCAATAGAGAAGTTCTTCTTATTATTAGTTAAACTAGCGATATGAAGTAAGGGCATGTTAAATCGGTTGGTCTTAAATATATAGTCTATCAGAAGAACGCGATGTGACAACTATAGCAGCTGTAGCCCAGTCTGTGGTCTGATGATTAGAGCGTTCAGTCTGTTGCTGTTGTCTTGAAGGTCCCGGAAGATAAACTCATCGGCTATCTCTTAAAGACGCCTGTAGAGATATTATATTGGTGTTCTTCCGGTAAGTAGGCTCTATCTGTGGGCGATGAGCATATTCGAGATATCGCGAGGCAAAAACAGGGCGCCAGCTTCTTTAGGGCCGAGCTATCGCTACAATATCCGCGCGATTACGGCTGGACGATTGTCGAGATTGTACTGGGCTACGATAGTGGCCTTGTGACGCCGGGCTGTCTCAAGCTAATATTTTGAAAAGGCTGCTGGCGGTAGTAGTTTGTGATTGTGGACGGCTTTCGGGCCCGGGTGCTGTATGTTCTATCGCTGGTCGATCGAGAAGGTGTCCTATTTGACCTAAAACTGGCATAGGCAGCCCGTCTTCTGAGTCTTTGTCTCCCTCTGCTTCAAAGGATAAGTGCTGCCGGTAGCCCTCTCTTCCTTCTACTCGCGGGACTTATTGTAGATCAGTAAGACGGATTAAGACCTATGGTTACGGACCGTAACGACCCTCGGCTCGGGCTGCTGCCTTGCACGCGGTGAAGGCATCTGTTGGATTATTATAGAATAAAAGGTGCTTTCTTAAGCTGAAGGCTGTATCCCTAATTATATAAGGACAATTGACCCTGCTTATGTCAGCCTATGTGCGATAACATATACGGAGGTTATAGTGGTGTTAAATGTGGCCCCGCAAGTACTGTGCGCTAAGCAGGGCCCCTTGTAGACGTAGCCGGCTGTTCGAGTAGGGTGCTGGCCGGGGTGGTTTTGCTGGTGGTTATGTAAGGCTTGTCGAGTTGTATATACTAAAAAAGGTACTTCGTCCAGCCTGATGGCCAGTGCGCGGTGGGGCGAGTGGCCAGGTGGGGCTATATGTACCTTTTACTCAACCCCAACCTTCGTAACGTGGGTGTCGGCCCCACAAACTTTTTCTATGACTGACCTAATTTCTCCAACAAATTTCAACCTTGACAACTCCCGCCCTTAATCTCGAGCGTTCCAATTCCTTACTATCATTAGCGTTGAATACTCACGCCCTTGATCTCGAACGCTCATTGATATAATTACGCGTCATATGCTCCATTAGTCTCATCCATCCCACTGATTTCATCGGCCTTTCGTAACAAACGCAACGAACGCCACTCACGAATATTCCTAACATGGCCGAGAAAAAGGCGGATGCTCCCCCGGCAGCTGGTATGCTCTGGGGGGGTAGATTTACAGGTTCGAATGTCTCGGGAAATAAGCTTTAGATGCGGTATACTGACCTTACGGTGCGTAGGCGCGATTGATCCTCTTATGCATAAGTATAATGCCTCTATCCAGTACGACAAGGCTCTTTATAAAGAAGATATCCTTGGATCAATTGCCTTTGCCAGAGCCAACTCAAAGACTGGCATTATTAGTGAAGATGAATTTCAGGCGATTGAGCGTGGTTTGCTCCAAGTGATGGAAGAATGGAAGCAGGAAACTTTCGTTATTATGCCGAACGACGAAGATGTGAGACGCCACTCGGTATAATGTAACTTGCTGAGGCTAACAGAATTGCTCAGATTCACACGGCAAATGAACGTCGCTTGGGAGAGATCATCGGCAAGGACACCGCAGGTAAGCTGCACACAGGTCGCAGCCGCAACGAGCAAGTTGTCTGTGACATGCGCATGTGGTTGCGCGATCGGATCAAGGAGATAGACAGCCAACTTGTTGCATTCCTCAAGGTCATCGTCGCACGTGCCGAGTCCGAAATGTAAGCCAAGCCTCATCTCTGGCCATAAGCAGCTCCCTCCTGACTGACAACCTCAGCGACTACCTTATGCCTGGATACACTCACAGCCAGCGTGCCCAGCCAGTCAGATGGGGACATTGGCTAATGGCACACGCCGCTGCATTCAAGCAGGATCTCGAGCGGCTGCGGCAGGTTTTCGAAAGGGTTAATCTCAGTCCACTTGGTTGTGGTGCTTTAGCTGGCAATCCATTCCGAATTAATCGAAATGCTATAGCTGAGGAGCTTGGCTTTAGCGGGATAACTTTCAACTCCATGAACACTTCGGCTGACCGCGATTTCATCATTGAGTTTCTTACTTGGAACTCAATCTTCACCAACCACATTAGCAGGTGGGCTGAGGATCTTATCATTTATGGAACGAGTGAATTTGGATTTTTGCGGCTGGCCGATTCATATGCAACAGGCTCCTCATTAATGCCTAACGTAAGTCTCCTCGGCTTCACGTAACCTATTGGCATAGGTGAAGTGTCAACGATGCTAACAAGACCTTCAATTTGAAGAAGAAAAATAGCGACTCCCTTGAAATTTTGCGCGGCAAGTCAGGTCGTGCTTTCGGTCAAATGGCTGGCTTAATGATGGTAAGTTTTTATATTGATATCTCAGCCAGCTGCTTGGCTTTTGGGGTGTTTAAGAATGTATTAAGAATAGCTACTGACTGTTTATTTTGAAGACTATGAAAGGCCTGCCATACTGCTATGCTAAAGATTCTCAGGAGAGCTGGGAACCTATGTTGGATTCTGTTGGGTTTGTGTTGGATAGTTTAGGCATAGCTAATGGGGTCATTACTACCTTAACGGTGCGGCCAGAGCGGATGAGGGCTGCTCTAGACATGACGATGCTTGCCACTGATGTCGCAGAGTGGCTGGTGAGGAAGGGTGTTCCGTTCAGGGAGGCTCACCACATCTCTGGGCGTATCGTTGCCCTGTCTGAGAACACGGGGGTTTCGATGGACCAGCTAACCTTAGAGCAACTGCAAGCCATTGACTCTCGGTTTACTGCAGACATTACGGCGGCATTTAAATATGAATCGAGTGTCGAGGCGAAATCGGCTCCAGGCGGTACCAGTCGATCAGCTGTGCTGGGGCAGATCCAGGAACTCCGTGCTATTTTAGATTAGAGGTCTGATGGCACGGTGCAGGATGCGGGCGGAGCAAGGGAATTTGGGACGGACATGAATCATGCTTCATTCTGTGGAAAGAGATATGCTTCAAGAAGCCTAGAAAAAATACAAAATAAAATGACAAGATAGCATATAAGACACTCGAACAGGATATCCGCAGACGAGCCGGACATAAGAGGAATCATTAGAGGCGAATAAACCTTTATTCTTGTCTTGAAGGCATCTTCAAATCAATAGTCCATGGGATCATCCAATAGGTTCTTTTACTCAAGTCTGATTGAGAGATCCGCCGCAGATTCATCGTCCGGGATATCCTCTAAAGATTCATCGTCGTCGTCCAAAAACTTATCGATGCCACTTTGGCTAATCTTGTTATCGTCGACGACTTCGCTCAAGGCAATAGTGGGGGTCGCCTTCTCGAGAAGGCCAAGCAACTTCTCAGCATCTAGTTCTATCCCTTCGCACCGCGATCGGCTGAGGAGAAGTAGGAATCAATTTTCCCAGGAAGGGGCATACCGAAGGCCCTCAGCAGGTATGCCTTGACCAATCGAATGGTCGTTGTCACATCAACCCCAGCGTCGTGGGCATCTAAGGTCAGCCTCCGATCCTCGGGGAAGAAGGCCCCGTAGAGCTATCCAAGTTGTAAGGAAAGCAGTCTTGCGTTAAGTTTCATTTGACGCCGGGCAGTATCATACCATCCTAGTGGCTGATCGCTAAATTTCCATTCGGAAATGAGCAGATATTCTGCACCCGCAGTCTTGAGGATGTAACTCAAGCATCTGATATCGATTTGAGTGACTGCCCAAGTGATGCATGCTTTCACGGGCCCATGTTCCTGGGTGAAAGAAGGCAATTTAGCCGACTTGAAGGCAAATGGGAGGCGATACAGAAGGTGAATATTGCACTTACATCGACATGCTTTCTTATAAGGTCTGCAATTGCATGACAGGTCATACCTGTAGTTCTGTATTCGTCACGGCCGGGCTGGAACTTTTGGATCACCGCAACAGAGCAGAACGGGCCGCGAGCTTGGTGAAATTTTGAGAGACTAATTTTCTTTCGGAGTTCCCCGATTGTCATCCCATGATCTATGACAGTGGCGGGAACAACCTGTCGCTCAGCAGCGTCAAATATAGCTACTTGAAGGGGCAGTGGCCCATCTTCCGAGCGGACGCACTCGAAATCGACAATGAACGTGTTTCAAGGGTGCTTCAGAAACGTTGTTAGGGTTCTGGCACAACCTTCCAAGAGAGGGAACCGAAAGCCCTGCGACAAAGATGATCTGATAGCACGATCTGACTCTTCCTTTGAGCAAAGAGAGTCGATCTTCTTGAATCCTTCACAGTGTCTCAGATGATCGTCTTCACATCCCCGAAGAAAACGTCGGAGACAGATTGAACATCGCTGTCTTTGATAGTCATGAGGTTCGTTGCGCTCAACTATACGGGAGCAGCTAGGGCATTTCATCGTTGTGCATTTCGCCTAATGTGCCGCAATCGTGTCGACTCTGAGGGTATACGCGCAGCTTAGACAAACCCGCGCTTCACATTCAGCTTCGTGCTTGGAAATTTCGTCGTGTAGCCCAGGCTTGCGGCAATAAATGCAATGCGCCGGCAGTGCTTCGGCACATGCAATCTTGTGCTCATCCCTCATCGACGCCAAATAGCGCTTGCTACATCGGGAGCACCGCCAGTACTCGCAGGTCTGCAGATGCTGATCTCTCTCGGACTTCGACATGATCGTTTGACAGCGTCCGCAGCACCATCGAGCGCATTTCTGCAAGTGAGTGTCTCTTTCTGTCTTCAACACGACCGTGAGACACAGTTTACAGAGCCAGAACTCGCAGGACTGTACGTGCTCGTCCTTAGCTAACCGCGGGAATTTCCTGATACAGTGAGTGCATCTCCACAATGGACAGTTCGGCAGATGCTCTCCCCCTGTGACGCTTTCATTCTCTGGCAGCAAATAGCGCACTGCCATTCCTCGCAGATCTTTTGATGCTCGTCTCTTTTGAAGCCACTATTGCCATCAAGCAGTGCCTGCAGTACCAATACTCGCAAGCCTTAAAATGTTCTTCGAACTTGTTCCTGTCGATGAGTTGCCTGCATTTGGTGCACTGTTTCCCGTGTTTCTTAGGTGGACCAGGGCATTCTTTGCGATGCTGCTCCATATCTTCGACTTTTCTCTTGCGCCAAGTACCGCAAACGAGTGACGGACATGTGAGTCTATGTGCCGCGAGCTCGCTTTTTGGAAAGCGGACGCAGCACTTGTAGCATATGCCAGTAGGCCCTAGACAAATATGTGAGTCCTCCTCATTCTAGTCGAAGTCTTGCTCACAGACATCGCATCTCCAATTGGGCTTAGGTGTAGTGTAGTCCACGGCATCGTGACTGTGTGTACCGTCTGGTCGCTGAACCACCCAGGAGCCGTCGACAAAATCAACCCGGATGGTCCAAAAGCAGGGGTCGTCAGTTTTGACGCCACCTGAAGTGAGGTCATCGCGTCGGAAGCAACAAAACTTCTGGTACATGGGTTTCGCTGGTTGTAGGTTGCTTGAAATTTTGACGATTTGATATCCATTGTGTTGTTGAGCTTGTTTGATAGCATCATTGGCTGCGAGGTGCGTAGGAAACCCTTTTCCCTCGAGGTCTTGCAGTTCAGGATTCGTATCAGTATCCGCCGTGTCCTGGGGTAACGACTCTCTGAATGAGCAGTAAGCTTCCGCAGAGGTGTATAGGCAATTGGCATATGCTCCCTTCGCAATGTCGATGGAAGAGTGGTCGTAGCTGATAACACACGTCGCCCAGCGTCCCTGGTCCTTCTTGCACGCTCTGCAGGAGCCAGAAGCAGGAACTCCGACTACCTGGAGTAGGCCAGCCAAAAGGTGATGTGAGTAGGCGATTCTGAAAGGGGCTGCGTCATATCTTTCTCCCAGGGGATTGTTGTTTCGGGGTTGTTTCTTCAAAGCTTCCCATTTGACCTTCGTTATATAAATTGAGAATGGGTGATCCTCCTTGGCTAACCACGTACTCGTCTTGGAGAGTGTCAAGGCAAGAGGGTATCTCTCCTCGACAACTGGATATGTTGTATAGAGGAGGTGCCAGGCTGGGGTTTGATGCTCTAGATTGGTAATTAGTATGGAAATAGGGAGGATGGTTTTAAAAGAAGCTTACGTTGGACTGCAGCGGCTAGGAGGTCGTGTTGTCCATCAGAATCAGAAACTGGGCTAGCTCCTCTAGCTCCTCTAGCTCCTTCTTTTTCTTCTTCTTCGTCTTCTTCTTCTTTCGCCGCAGAGCCATCGGCTTTTGCGGCGTTTTGTGATCTAGCCGCTTTCTTTTTGAGACGTCGTTGCTTTTGGTACAGCTTCTCAACAGCTTTCGTATTGTTTCGTCGTGCCGTAGGTCGTTTTCCCCTCTTCCATCGACTTTTTAGTGATGCCCTGGTTTTGTATGAAGTTTGTGGAGGGCCTGCCGGTGTGGCTAAGCCAGGGTTGTTTCTAGAAGCAATATGAGGATCGACTCCGGAGATGGAATTAGGGTCGGCTCCAGAGACAGGATCAGAAGCCCGGGGTTCTCCTTCTTCAGAGCCTCTGAGGTTCGCCCTTTATACGCTAGCAGGACACATGGCCACCAGTTCTACTATGGCAGAACGTCAAGAACAACGTTAACAAGGAGCATGCAAAACGTGCAGCTCTAAGAATCACCTAGTAGAAGCTTGCAACCTGCTTCCTTATAAGGACTATGTCAAGTTTCACAATAAGAAGACCAAGTACTACGTCTGAAAGTATCACATTCCTATACAGTTTATGTATAAAAGTAAGACTTGGGAGGGTAGTTACGGATCGCAGGGCCTTGCAGCCTCAGGCACATCAAGGACCTACGTTACTTACGTCACCCTTACGCGTGGCTAGTACGCGTGGCTAGTAGTAGCTTATCCACCTTGCAGGACAAAAGAGTGTCCCTAGGATCGCCAGTATCACTGCTAGAGTGCCTAGATATAACTGCTAATATTTGTAAGTAGAGTCTTGCGTTTAAGGATAATTAATGCCGGGTTATCTATAGCTACTAGGTATCTTTTCCTGATCTGTTTATGTTCTATATCTTTACGCTTACGTTACATTGCTTGTTGAGGTCTGCATGAGCGACTTCCTAGGAAGTCGCTTATACGGACTGTTCTATAATGCATACATCCGTTTTACAGTACTAGCACAGTCTATTGAGTTCGACGAGCCCTTGTCCCAAGGGCATCGCGCATTAACTAGCAAAACAAGGGGGGTATTCGCCCTAGCGCCAGTACTTCTTTTCACACCAAAGTTACTAGTAAATGGAAGTAGCTTTGCTTTAATACATTCCTTCAATGATTTGCATATAAAGACCTTTAGTATTTTTGGACTATTGCAAAAGTGAAGCTATTACCACTATAATTATAGCATACTTATAGCGCACTTATCCGCTATAACCACTATAAATATAGCATATTTATCCGCTATAACTACTATAATTATAGCATGCTTATAGCGTATTTATCCGCTATAGCCACTATAATTATAGCGCACTTATCTGCTATAGCTACTATAATTATAGCATATTTATAACGTACTAATTTATATACAGCCGGGCTAGTTAAGCTTTTAAACTTTTAAGCGTTATTTGTTTAAAAAAAATTATGCAAAAAAAGCTAATACTTCTATTTACTAGTATATTATATATAAAAATAAGTAACTTTCTACTTTCGGCTTAGTGTTTGCGAATCCCCCCTGTTTTGCTAGTTAAAGCGCGATGCCCCCTAGTGGGGGCATGGGCGAACTCAATAGCCTGTGCTAGTAACTGTTTTTGTGTTTGTGTAATTACGGTTACATGTGCATTGGAAATTATGCAAGTCTTGCTTATGCCATGCTATGAAAAAGCGGGTTTTGCTCAGGGCAGGGCTCAGGGCAGGGCTCAGGCTCAGGCTAAAAGCGGCGTGGCTCAGGTTGGCATCCCTTTCTGATTCGGGATGGTAAAACCTATCTTAGAGGTACCTTATCTTGACTGATCGGTAGGTATAGTCCGTAGGATAGTGGAACATTGTAATATTCTACTACGTATAAGCTGACGTCGTTCGCTTTTCCGCATCACAAACACTCGACTCTCATCAGATCATATAAATTGTACTCATTATCTTCGCAAGGGTAAAGCACCCGAGATCTCACTCAAATCGCCTATTCTAGTAAGCCTACCCGTCAGATTTAAGACATTTTTACGGCTTGTCTACTAATTCACTTTTGCTGCAGTAGTATAGTCTGACACTATTAGCCTCTTTTTCTTCCAAGTGGATCCCTACAACATACTTTTACATGGATGGGCTACTCAGATCCAGTGACGTTATATTGAAATAGGAAAGCACCCAATTCGATATCACCAGTATTGAAAGTTCGCCTGGTGCAGCCATTTATGTACATAAAGTTACGCGGGATAATAGAGTAAAGGGTGAAAGAGAAAGTAGGAGGAGTGGTAATGAATATTGGAAATACGCTCTTAAACATTACTGGAAAGAAGGCATAGTATAAGCCCTACATAAGCCAGGAAGAAAATGATGAAACTAAGTCCTCCGGCGTAAAGCTGTCTGTAATGGAAAACCACCTTTTAATATCTTACTTAAGAGCAAGGTGCGAATAATGTACAAGACATAAAGATTAAATATTATGATGTACAATTTACGCATCGAGTAATGATACGAACATATCAAATACAACCGATTATTATCATGGGCTACGATTACAGATGATTAGCAAACACAAGATGATTATTTTGATAGAATTGAAGCTATTTCTTGCCGGTCTTATTGTTTTATAATGCCATTCCCGGTAAGGCTTTCGATGAGGCGAACTTGTGTGTCTTCTAAGCAGAGGCCAGGAAGACGCTTGCCAGCGGTGGCAGGCGGCAAGTTTAGCGACTGTCTAAACATGTCCGGTTCGTCGCCCCTCTGCTCATGTTTATTCCGGCTAGCTGGATTATGAAGCTGGGCGATCACGGAACCAGGATCTTCTTTCAACATCTCGATGTAAGTTACATAGGCTTTGTAGCCCGGTATTCTTCCCCTAGGCTATCGGACATCTCGGGGTTCTGATGTTGTGATAGTGATTCGCCGAGCAGGAGATTAGGCAGGATACGCGTAACCTGATGGCTGAAGCCACTTCACCGACTCCCGCTACAGGCGTACGATTATCAACGAAATCATGGGGTCTAAGCTTTCGCCTTCTGAAAGGACGGAAATTCGCATATTTCAAGATGTATCAACAGTGACAGGCGCCGGTTTTGAGACAACTGCTAGTGTCTTACATCTTGTTATCTTCCATGTGTTTAGCAAGCCTGATATGATTCAATGGCTTCGTCAAGAGTTGGCCTCATGCTCTGGAGCACTATAACTGAAGGCTCTGGAACAGCTGCCATATCTTACTGCCATCTTGATGGAAGGTCTCCGTCTTAGCCCTGCGATCGCTATACGTATGGCACGTATCTCTCTAGGTACAGACCTTTCGTACAAGCAATGGAAAATACCCGCCGGCACACATATAGGAACTACCCTAATATTGATGCATTTAGATGACTCTTTTTACCCCGATCCTCACTTTTTGATCTCGAGAGATGGATGGACCCAGAAGAGCGGAGGAAAAGAGAAGACCTTTGCTCCGTTTTCAAGGGGCACCAGCGTCTACCTTGGGATACAGTAAGCTATCATCTTTCATTCTTCCACCCCACCACAAGAAGAGAGTGGAAAGGTCAATCATTATTAACCTCCTTAACTAGCCTCGCCTAGGCCGAAATGCACATGCTTGTTACGACTCTCGTCGACCGTTTTGTTTTTGAATTAGTCGATGTATGTGCGGAAGACTTCATAAGTGACAGCGACAACTCTGAAAGGCTTCTTGTACACTGACGTCAATCTTCGACAGTCATAGATAAAATTTTCGTTGACTGGGCATCCTGCAGGTGATTTCAGTCTGCTACGCCCGCCAGACCTAAGGAGATCTTAAAAATCATCACTCCAAGCACAGTGAAAACAATGAATCCTGCAATTACGGTTATGCGGGGCGCCTTGCAACTGTAGCTCTACTAAAGCGGTCACTATATCCATCTTAAGAGTTAAATCTTGGCCTTTGATTGATCGTTTAACTGATTGTTTTATCGTCAGTACAAAAAGTAAATTTCGTGGGGATTGAACCCACAATGTTACTAGCCAATGCGAAGATTGGTCAGTATGGGGGTCGAACCCATGACCTTCGCATTATTAGTACGACGCTCTAACCAACTGAGCTAACCGACCACCTGATATTAGGCTCTTGGTCCTGTTACTTCGGTTGGCTATATCGTTTATAGAATTCGTCTTCGCGACCGAATTGATTTTGCTGTACACTCTTGTTTAAGGGCTTCTGATGCCTCCCGGACCTTTAGTGTCTATGCTAATTTGCTGCGAACCAACTTCAAGGAATGATGTAGGCGTAATATTTATCGTAGGAAGCCTCGATCTATTTTAGGATCACACTCGGATGTCAGCAATATATATGTGTTTCATTACTAGAACTTACATTTGGCTTGTATTGTTGCAGGATTGTGGACCCCCGTGGGCCATGCCGCTCAGCCTTATTAACAGACCTGTGGCATAATTAGCAGGATAGCATGGAATGGATCGATAGTGACTCCGGAGATCACAGTTGTTTGAGGATCACTTGGAGACCATTTCCTACAAAGCACTGATAACTACTACACTGTGTTGACATATCTACACTATCGCATTATATGTTATAAGTTTCCAATATGCAAACAGAATGCATACAAGTACTATTTTATACAAGGGATTTTATGTACAAGATAAGACTTAGAAGAGAAGATTAAAGCAATCAAGGTAAGTCTAAGTGGTAGTAGTGTTAAGTATGTAGGTAAATAGGTATCAGTGCTTAAGTAAGACTATAATGAGAAAACGGCAAAAGCATTCGCTCGTCTTTCTCACCGATCAATCACTTTACCCATTCTCGCAAATCAGCACATTTGTTTCGTAAGCCCTACGAGTGACAGAGCAAACTAGCAAGTGTAAAAACACTACCAAAACCACCATTAATAGCTCCTATACCACTCATTTAGCTGAATTCAATCGCTTGGTAACAGACGGCCTTATGTAGATCCCCTGGCAAACTCACCGGCAAATGCGCCTCCAGCCGTGGTCAGTGTTTGGCAAAGGCCGCTGTCTTCTATTTCAAAAGTCATGTCGGCTTGGATATATGACGGTGGCGCATTTGGGTCCTCTCCATGAAGGGCAATGCCCCACCATCTTGGCACCACACACTCGTTGACTGTAAACGGTTCAGCTGGCACCGAACATTCATGTTAGCAAAGAGAGCGCTCATAGACAGTGGGTTCCAGTAATTACGTACAAGGACAATAGGCCATGGCGCTCGGGCATGTTGGCGTATTCGTCACGTCTTCACATTTAGCCACCATGTGCACGGAGGTTCGAAGTGCATCGAGAAGAGCATTGTGTGCCCATTTCGGATAGGCACCCGACGGATGGACGGTGATCTTGATGTCGTTGACTTCCCCAGAGCGACCTCCTGAAATCAACTGGCCGTCGAGTTCGATGTCCCCACTGTCGCATAGGCCCTCATCGTGGCATGCTTGGAACTGAAGCTTGTCCATGATCGTATCAATCGTTACAGCACCAAGTCTGACCGTGTCGTCCGAAACTTTCGCCACAACCAGTCAACAAACCAAGCTTTCATCTTTGCATTACTTATGATATCTGACTTACAGATAATGTCGAGGTTCCCACCATTGTCACTCTTCCAAATAACCGAGCCCTGCTGCCTGGGTGTAAGTGGTGAGGGAAGAGCGGAAGACGAAGCACTAAAAAGTGCAATAGTTAGAAGCGTAAAGATTTGGGAATGCATATTAGGCTAGAATCACTTTAGACAAGCGTAGAAGCAAGGGAAGAAGGAAGTTGGAAAATATGAGAGTAAGGTTATTTGGAGTTAAGAGCATAATTGTTTGACAAAAATTCTAGGGGCCTTACTCAGGTACTTCTATTAGCTTTTCAAATAGCCCAACTCTGTTAACGTGCCACTTTAAACTCTGCTGTTGCGTAAGAGATATCAATTTCTGTGTTTACCTCTTGGGTATATTCTTGTCGTTATTATAAGTCTAAATTTAGACAATGCTGTAAAAGTACCTAGAAGTGAACCATATGGCACCCACGCCTCTTTACAACTTCAGTGAATAATAGAATTAAAGGGGTTGGCCTCTAAGTCCCATTTTTTAGATCAAGATCAAGCTCTACATTTAGTCTCTATTATTCCACTTGTTACGTAACAGGATTGCAAGCTGTAACTACAACACAGTCATAATTAGACATTGCTAGGTTCTAAACTAGACGGTGGCGTATACAAGTTTTTATAATGAGGTAGACACCTCATTTTAGGATTTCGTGGTAGTATTTACGCGTTTCAGATAATAATGACACTAGGAAGCATGTGTGCGGCGTCGCCATCTACGAAGCTCTCAGGGAAATGCTAATAATAGGTGTGTGTGCCACAAGGCTGCAGTTAAGCTGTCTCACGCCCGTGGGTAGATACTACGCTTCGGTCTGCCCCCGCCCTCTAAATCCAAGATACCTACCGCATTGGGCATAAGTTGGGACCGGGAAGCGTTCTTCTCCTCACAATGCAGTCTTATTATAACTGTGCTTGTATTAGAAACAACCCTTCTGTTGCCAAGAAGTGTTGACGGAAATGAAGCGTTGCCGGAGAAGAAAGCGCCGAAGGCCTTTGGTTGATCAAGTCTTTTAGAATGGGTCTAGCGAGCAAAAATGTGGGCCTTGCCAGACCATTCTAGTGTACTACAACGTATACGGAAGACATTGAATGTTGCCAAGACTTCCACATACATTAATACTCGTGATAATACCCACCCCCGCACTCTTAGGCCCACATTCATTTTCGTAGGTAAAGATTCTGTACCGGCAGTGCTTCTCGACGTACACTATTTCCTGCAATGGTATATTTAAGCTCATGTGGCGCCATGCCGCCGTGGAGCTGAACCTCAGTTGCCTTCCATGGTTACACCTCTGCCGGGTCCTATATGGCCTACTAGGTTACATTGACAACGAAATAGAAGTATTTGTAATTTAAAAGACAAACCTTCGATTGGTGGTTAGGTAGGGTAACTGGCTAATTGTTGCGGGATTGTGGGTCTCTATGGGCCAGCCTCGCTGCTCATTCATGTCATATAGACCCCAAGGTCAACTAATAGGATGGTATGGAACGGTGAATAGTGTCTCCGGAGATTACATACATATTTAAGGATATTCTGGAGTGATTTTACCGGATCAAACTACTTGGAAGGGTCATTCTAATATATGGCACTGAGCGCTCTGATGATTAAGGCACTGATGACTACTACTTCACTTTGCTGATATACCTACAGTATTACAATACTAATTATTTAGTTAGATGGATAGTGGGATAATTAATTGGATATTTGGATAGCCGGATGGCTAGCTAGTTGGCAAGCCGGGATCATTGGCTACTTTGATACTTGGACAGTTGGTTGGCGGCCTAGTGGTTGTGTAGGATAACCGGCCAGGCCTACCCGCCACAGAATTTATGTAAGTCGTGGGTTAGGCCAAGGTTTATAATATTATTGTTCGGAGATTTCAATTTTATGAATAACTGTATTAAATTGCGTTAAAAATTTATTTTGGGTAGCCTAGGTGAACTAAGCTAACGGCGAAGACATCGACGGAGGTGTACATCCTTTGGCTTAGCGCGCCCATCGCATATTACTAGCAGACTGTATCCACTGTGTCTAAGCCCGTTCTAATTACAGCGCAAACCGATGTATAGGTTTGACTGTCCTCCAGCTCGCGAGGTCTAAAGATCCTGGGACTACATGCATCCTCTGCTGCTGTGATCTCGAACAAGGCAACAAAGCTAAGAGCCAACGAGAAAAGGTGTCGTCGGCAGCATAGAAATTTTTCAGCCATAAGTTGCGAACGACCCCCACACCCTCCGAAATATTCTGGGTATCTGAGAATGAACTAGACATAGAGATAGTGGCAAATTGCTATGTTAGCTAACTCTCAAAGTGGCTAATTACAGACGTTTTTGATGAACTTCGACCTTTTAGGAAATCCCCGTCCACGTCATCCTTATGCAGTAACCTAGGAATACACTAAAGGTTGTAGTTTTTGGTTAAGGCTGAAGACCAAAAAGGGTGTTTCTTAAGAGCGTCTGTGTTACTAAAGCAATATTACTTTAGAGACTATATGATTCCATTTTAGAATAGAAACTACGAATCACGAATCAGCATGAAAATTTCTTAGTATATCGAAATCATCAAACCTCTAAGTTGTTAACCATATCACTTTTCTTCACTTAAATTGCTGAAATCATAAGCCCTGTTGCCCACGGTGACATCACCAGCAGTGTTATGTCATTATAGGCTCGAAAATTTGAATCTCTGTCAACTTGAACTTCTCAAGCCAGAGTTTACAGAAAATCTGACCCACGCTGTTTAATTGAGATAGCCCAACGTTATACTTTTTATGCACCACTGTTTTACTTGGCATTTATTATATTTCCGGCGTCCGAGTACGATGGAAGAAATTGCGAGCTACTAACCAAACTTCTTGCCCTATGGCTACTTATTGGACTTCGTCATTCATTGGTGCAAAAAGGAGCCGTTTGGAGGCACTTGGAGGTATCGTCAGGGCGGCTATAATGGGTGGCTAAAAAGGTGGCTAAGGGGGACCCCTCTCTATACCAAAAATCGCAAGATTAATTCAGCTTTAGCGAAGATGACTAATACTCTAGAGTCTATACAAGATGTACGAAGGTATTATCACAAGCTGCAACCGCCACCACAAATCAACATAAGGACTGCTTGTTGCGAGTGATAAATATTGCGGCAGCGTCAATGAAAAGCTGACTAATGCTTGTAATCAAGCACTCCGAGCCGGATGGAGATTCAAAATTTGAAGGTGCGTTGAGTTTTACTTGTCTTCAAATTCCCGCATTTCTAGTGTTACATTAGCTTCAAACACGCAATTGAAAGGCTGATGCCTTATTCTATGAACGTAGGAACCAAATTACTTAGATGTGTTATCTACTGTGACGATGGTTCTTAAATATTCACAAACCTCCGCATATTACAAATGTGAGACATCTAGCGCCCAGTGGTTCTAAAGCCAACAGGTTGAATATACTATAGGTCTAATTCGAATCTAGTTTTCAAACAACTATTAAAGCCTCTGCTACCTCTGTAACAACATGGCGCCAACATTTCCTAACTGGGACTTGTAACATCGAGATTTATCTACAGAAATTTCCTGGTAAGAGAAAGTCGAGGAACCATGCTGAGCTAACATCAACTTGGTATTGTTATACTTCTTGATGCATGGTTCTAGCAACAAAGCATGACTGCAATGACAGAATGTGATGTATTGATGTAAGAGAAGGCTATCTAGAGCCCTACACTAGAAGTAGGCTAACAACCTGCAGGTGGAGCCACCTAGATAGGTCCCTATATTAATAACCTATCTGAAAGTTTCATATGTGTACAATTGTTAAGTGAGGTGTGAAGTAGATACAGATCCAGGTCATGTCGTGCTCATAGGCTCTAATAAAATCAAACTCCTTCTCCTTCCGGACCAATAGTCAATTGACTTTGTTAATTCGCTTGATTCAATATCCCATGAAGACGGCCCCTATTTGTGTCAAACAGAAGAAAACAGCAGTAACAGCAACAAGCAATATACTTCGGAACCTGGTGGTGGCCGTCTGACGCCTGACCTGTTGGAATGCTAATCTCCAATATCAGACACGGCGCGGCATATCGTCCGATTTCGTTCGGTACTGAATCAATGGAAGTTCCTCACGATCTGTCGTCCTGGTGTTAGGAATGACTGACAAACATCGGCTACCTTTTCAAGGGTTATTCCATGCCAACTTCACTTCTTACTACTATGTTCCAGTAATGATTTAATAGAAAAATGAAACTTGTAGCGATGGATGTCGCGGTGACCGCGATGTCTATCCATAGCCTCACAATACCATGCCGGGCTTAGCCTTAACGTTCCGATCTGTTCAAAACGACTATATATAGCCATAAAAGTATTAGTCCTAGCCAAGTATCTGACCAGGTCACTCCAGCTCGAAGTCCCTCTGTTTGTGTTCGATTGATCATCGGCTCGACAAAGGTATTTGTTCAACAGTTAAAATCAATTCTGCCTCGCGAGTCACTTGTTGGGTACTTAGGGATCGGATGATACTAACCCAGCACGTTGACCATGCTCATGCCCTTTACTCTTCCCACTTCCCTAGCCTCAAGCTCGGAGATAGCATCGACAATCTCGTCGACGAAAACGGCCAGCATCTCCAGAATCTCCAGAATCTCATCGGCTCCTTCATAACCCACCTCAGCGGGATCAGCAAGCCGCTACAGCCGCAAAATATCATGCTCCGGATAAACAAGGACTCGTCACCCAACGCGGCGTTGCTACGAGATCGTACCATGCCACTCTCAGCCAATCCTCCTCCAGTCCCGCATCCGCGTCTCCCCGTAGCACAAGCTCCGGCTCAAGGGCTATGTTGCGAAAATGCACCGTGGACATATAGCGCTTGCCGCGTGGCCACGTCGTGCAATGCCGCGCCATGTCCTCCCAGTCAAGACCCTCGAAAGCCATGCGGTCGTCGACTTACTCCGCCGACGCGGCAACCAAGTTGCGCAGGGTCTGCTTTGGCGTCGTGCTTCCAGCTCCCGCTACAGCGTCATCTATAGTATCGAGACACAGGCGCGTAGGCAACGTGTTCACACACGGGCCAATGGCATCCTCAAGCCCCGCCAAATCGCCGTTGCGACTCGTTGTGACATTGCCGAAGACGACGTCGTGGTCGTGGCACTCGAGCCGCCGCAGCACGAGCGCCCATGCCACATTAACGACCACCACTGGCCGCGTATTTCGGTTGTCGCGTGCGGCGTAGAAGTACGGCAGGGCGCGGCGTGCGAGCCCTGTGCGGGATGGCCGCGTTCTCTACACGCGGCTTGTAGATGAGCGATGGAGTTGTCTGCGTCGTGCCCTCTCACGGGCGGCGCCAGTAGTCTCGAGACGCATTAGCGGAATTCGCGCGGTAATGTATCAGTTCTGCCCAGTCGGGTGCCTGCGGAACGGCTTGGCCGTTGTAGATGCGCTATAGTGTGTCTAGAATCCGGATCGCGCATCAGCCGTCGTTTTGCATATGCGACATGCAGAGAAAGACGCAGCGGCGCCCGATAGGAAAGCGGATGAGCGTCAACTTGGCTAGTGCGTCGCTGATGCTGGCGCCTCGGCAGTCGGCCGGGCAGAACGTGTTGGTGAAGGTGGCTAGCTGCTTGTCGGAGCCGAGCTCCACGACCACTAGCGATGTATCGCAGAGGATAACCTGCTAGTATCTATCCTGGTGGCCGAAGAAGCGTACGCGCAGATATTGCAGAATAGTCTGACGACTTAAGTACGTTATTAAATTCTTAGATACACATATGCAAGCCTACATCTTTACTTTACTTAAGTAACAGTTATTCCCGCAGCTAACTTCTAACTCAACAGGGGATAAAGTTCCATGCCGAAGGATGAAAAACCCAGGTCCGAAATAAACAGGACCACTCATTTGGTTTGACTTTCGTCTTCCTTGGCGTCTAATTCCGCGGTAAAATGCCTTGCCAGGCACAAAAGGTTTACTGCGGAGACTTTGGTGATTCTTGTATTATTAGGACGCCTCTAAAATTCGCGAAGCACCCATTTAAACGGTAGGTTTTCTATATTGGGCTTCTCACGTTGTCATAAAGCAATCTAAACATGTAGTTAATTATATTTAACTTTAATAAATATACTCCCTAACGTTCGTAGGAAGCGTAATATCATAATTTAAAAGCATTATAAAAGTATACAAATCTACATAACGATTTCTGCCTACTATTATACAAAACCATTTATTTCACGTCCGTCTTTTCTGGGCTGCACGAATAATAACATCCCAGTCCCCAAATTCCTTGCAAAGACGGTGGAAGACGGCATTCTCGCTATCACGATCTAACAAGTCTACGATACGACCTTGCTCCGCGATCCGACCCACATCCAATACTATCACGCGGTCATAGTCGGCGATCGTGAGTAGCCCGTGGGCAATTGTGATGACGGCGGTGTTATACTTGGCAGAGTACGTACGCAGACCTTGCTGGATGGCTCTGTCAGTTTCATGGTCTATCCAGGCTGTGGCCTGTCAAGAGCGAGAATGCGCGGCCGGCGGAGCAGTCCGCGTGCCACGCACGGGAGTTGGCACTGGCCACGCCGGAGTTCGTTGGCAGTCATGTCTAAATCCAGCTCGTACTGCATAGAATGCAATATATCGAGGATATCACTGTCATCATTCGTGTAGTGCGTTGAGGTTTTCGCGTACGCTTCTGTCGAAGAGCTGCACGTCCTGTGGGATGACTGTAATCGCCTCCCCGCGCGGCCGCGACGGCGGGACGCTTGCAATGTCTACGCTGTCGATCTCAATCGCACCGCCGGCATCGGGCTCTAAGGCTCTCAATAGAAGAAGCACAAGAGAGCTTTTACCAGCGCCTGCACGGCCAACGATTGCAACGCGTTGTCCCACTCGGACTCCGAAAGTTAAGGTGCCTCAAAACTGGCTCAAGGTCAGATGCTAATGCAGGGAAAACAGCAAT
The DNA here is from genome assembly GCA_025201745.1 of Xylariaceae sp. FL1651. Classification (NCBI taxonomy): domain Eukaryota; kingdom Fungi; phylum Ascomycota; class Sordariomycetes; order Xylariales; family Xylariaceae; species Xylariaceae sp. FL1651. The sequence continues at coordinate 693,206 of MU624241.1, forward strand.
ACGAACAGAAAAGTGATATATTAAAGGTGAAATAAACAATGGCAAATGCTAGCACTAAACTAATGGTTTAACGCGACGACCCTTTTAAATAAATTAGCCGGATAATGCTAGGACTAGGATTATACATAGCTGTAGTGCCGTTTAAGGGCCAGGCAGACTATATTTCGCCATCTAACAAAAGGAATACGGCATAAGACTGAAAAAAGGAGAATTATTCTTTAAAAGTAAAACAGTAAAAAATTAGCAACGACTTTAAAACCTGGCAAGGCCAAAGCGAGTAGAACTTGCATGTCGAAACCCGATAAGAGAACAGATTATCTCCTTTACGCAAATTTATCTCGAAGTAGCTTAACCACGCTATCGTGGCCAGTTTTAGAGGCCAAAATTAAAGCCGTCTAGCCGTATTTATCTTGTGCATCGACCTTAGCGCCGCGGTCTAGCAGCTGTTTAATTGTGCCGTCGTGGCCAGTTTTAGAGGCTAAAATTAAAGCCGTCCAGCCGTCGTTATTTTGTGCATCGACCTTGGCGCCGCGGTCTAGCAGCTGTTTGACCACGCTATCGTGGCCGTATTCAGAGGCCGTTATTAAAGCCGTCCAGCCGTCGTTATTTTGTGCATCGACCTTGGCGCCGCGGTCCAGCAGCTGTTCAACTATGCCGTCGTAGCCGTTTTTAGAGGCTAAAATTAAAGCCGTCCCGCCGTCGTCATCTTGTGCATCGACCTTAGCGCCGCAGTCCAGCAGTAATCGCAGAACAACTTCGTTCCCATCAGCTGCAGATTTTAGAAGTGGAGTTTGACCACGCCGATCCCTGGTTTCTAAATAATTAGAGTCAGTGTGCTGTCGAGCACCATTTTTCAGCAAAAGCGCCACAATATCATGGTAACCGTGATGGGCCGCCCATAACAGCGGTGTCAGGCCATGTTCGTCTCTCGCATCAACTTTTGCGCCCTTTTTAAGCAATTGCTTGACAATCATCTGATGTCCGCCTGTCACGGAATACCACAGCGGAGACCTGCCGAGCTTATCTCCCTTGTTTATGATGGTAGGAGAAGATGATGACAACTTGTCTTTCCAGATTACCTTGTGCTTCGGTATTCGATCTAGGAGCTTCTGCACGATGAAATAATGTCCCTTCTCGCTGGCCCATGACAGAGCGGTTCGACGGCTGGAACCGCTTATCGCATCAAGACGCGTTTTCTTATCATGGAGAATAATCCTGATTAAACTATTTAGGCCAAAGTAGGATGCAATTAATAAAGAGGTAGGTAGTTCCTGGCAAAATTCGGAGTCTTGGACTCGTTTCTCCCCATATATCTTCAGCCAATGTATGCAAGCGGGGGAATTCACGTCGCAGAGCTGCAATGCCAGGCCTTGCAATTCTGTACTGCCTGTGTCGCCTACTTCGCGGTAATGGTCTGCCCAGTTGCTTGCAGCGTAATCCAGAAAGGCGAAGTCGCATTGGTCATCCAAACCCGGAGCGCCTTTTTCCCTGACCGAACTCTGAAACTCAGCAAGGAGCAGATAGTGGATGCATATTTCTGAAAGCAGACGGTGCGATCTGTTAAGGTCAAACGAATGTAGCCAGGACGACGAAGCAGTGTGAACTCCAGGCGACTCGTGTGGTAATCGAACCAAAAACTCTCTCGCAGTTTGATGCAGAAGGAAGATCTGCGAATCTTTAACAACAACGAAAAGACCGCATGTTTCTCGGATTGCAGTATACAGAGAGTCCGACGATATGAGGTCGTTTTGCAAGCCTTTATAGCGTCGGTAACTTTTCGCTTGTAATGCTAGCGCGACAGCCATCTCGGGGAGACGTAGTGGCCTATCCGCGGCAACAATGATGTGCAAAATCACCCTAGCCTTATCAGGGTCGCGACTCTTGTGAAGAATGTCCTCATATGCCTCTTCGACTGTACGAGGCAAGTTGCGAATAATATCACGCAAATCACTTTTAGTAAGAAAGACGGCTTCGTCAATAATATGAAAGATTAGTTTAACCCATAAATACGATCGATTATCGAAGGCAGTCAGCTCGTCGTACATGATTTTTTTGGTTTCGATATCAAGCCGGAGGGTTCTTCCGAGTTCTTCTATGCGTTGCTGAATAGAAACAAAGATTTCTTGTGCAATCTTGTCAACCTCTTCCTGGCTCTCTCCACTAAGATGAATAGTAGGTTGAGAATCTTGGAGATTCTGGAAGTCTCGTTGAATTCGAAGGTAGGGGCGGCTGGTTGCGAGAAACTTCAGTGTGGATATCCCTTTGCTCTTGCTATAGTGCTGCGTCAAAGCGTTGGCAAGGCGTGTCGAGTTCACGCATTCATCCAGCGCATCTAAAACGCATATTATTTCGCCATTGTTAGGGTTACTAGTCGCCCCGACAAGGACGCTCCAGAGTTTAGGGAAAGATACGAACAGCTGATCCCCAACTTCTTCAAAGTCTTCAAGGATGTCGTCCGAGAGCAGAGAAGGTTTCTGGGTGAAGAGCTGGTGTAAGATACAGCAGAGAGCACCTTCCAAGACCCTCTGATCATCGAAATCATCTTTGAAGAAGAAATAACATGTCGTCCTGACGGCGCTCGAAGGGAAAACGTCGTCTACTAAATATCTGGACAGAACGGATTTGCCGCAGCCTGGGTCGGCAGAGACCCAAAGAGGTGCCGACGTCTTCCTCTGCCAGTTTTTGAAGAGGGGATGGGCCGTGAACCATTCACAGGTGCCAGCTGCTCGCTGCGGGTTCCTATTCTTACGCTCCTCGTAAGGCGAGGTATAGAGTCGTTTGAGGAATTGGGCACGCAGTTTCGATTTATTCGATGCGGCGAGGAGGGGGTCGGCAGGGTGTCGGTTCGAGTCTGAGTGGTTGTGGATGGTTGTGTAACTGTTTCCAACCTGAACTCTCGCGTGACCGTCGACTTCGATTGCCGTAGCCGAGTTCATAGTTTGTGCTATTTCATGTTCGTCTTCCGCTACAGTACTGTACCATTCCCGTGGTCTCTAGGGTTTTGTAAACGGATACATGAATACTCGTGCGAGGAAATCTCTATAAGAATGAGATGCCATTCAGCCGCGTGTCGTGTTCGTTTAAACACCAATGAGATCTCACCACGCCGCCATCATCCTACTTCTCCCATACATGATTACCACATTCCTAAATGCTCTTCGTGGCACGCTGGAATATCGACACGTGTCGGAGAACAAAGCTTAGCTAAGTTAGAACATTAAGCTTGTCTATAGAGAGTCTACGCGTTGTTGTTGATCTAAACTAAGATATTACCATTTGAAGGCGATCCACTCAAGATATCTACATAGACTCTATATATGATCATCTATACCACATAAAGTATAACTCACGTCAATCCCAAGATGAAACATCTTCGAACTACTAGCCTTTCCACCTGCCAGCCCGCGCTTCTCGCACATTTTCACAGCCGGCCTCAATTCAGGTATATAGCAGCCAGGTTGGCCACTCTAGTCAGACTTCTCCCACCACTCAGAAGCGTCCTTTGCCCAGCCGCATCGACCCCTCATTTAGACCTACACATATCTCGTTGGGACTACTTCGTACAACCAGTTCGTTAGTCGTGCGCAACACACTGTTCTACTAATACGTTTTATCGCGATGGCGGAGACATTTGGTGTTGTGGCCGGCGCTTTGAGTGTCGCAGCCCTTTTTAACAATTGTGTCGGCTGTTTTGAATATATTCAATTCGGTCGCCATTTCGCCGAGGATTTTGAACGATGCCAACTCAAGGTCGACGTCGCCCGAACCCGCCTCAGTCGATGGGGCCAAGCCGTTGCCATCAATCACGACCTTCGATTCGCAACCGCCAGCCCTGATGATAAGTCTGTCCAGCAAGTCCAAGATATCTTAGAACAAATCGACGAGCTTTTCCAAAGCCTAAACCGTGCATCGAAGCGATACGCAAGGCGTGCGGAGAAAAACGATATCGAGTCCCTCCAGGTCCAGTCCATGCAACCCGTGGCGCAAAAGCTGCACCGCCGTCTCGGTGTGATTGTCGCTCAAAGGCAAAAGGGAACTAGCTTTATTAAGAAAGCTGCGTGGGCGTTATACGATAGGAAGAATTTTGAGAAGCTTGTCAACGAGATGACGGGATTTATTGATAACTTGGAGAAGTTGTATCCCGCGAGAGAAGGCGCTCGCCGCAAGTTGGTGCAGATGGAAATAGAAGAGGTTGATGACGAGCCAAGTCTCGACGCGTTGCAGAAAGCTGCAGAAAACACGGACAGCGTTCTGTCCGAAGGCGTCGCAAACAAATTAAAAACATATGGAGGAAGGAATTATGCGAGAGTGATTCTAAGCGAAGCAGAGGGGCGAGTGCGGGTTGGGAATGAATGGACCGAGGCAGCACTGAGTAGTGGTTTCGGTCAACCCGGCCAGGAGTGGAATGAGGCTGGCTCGGTCACGGCGAGAGGCTCATCTACTGTCCAGATCGGCAACAGTTACGGCGGTCGTGGCATCTGAGATGCTTAGTCCTAGGTGTCACTGTTTCTCGCTCTCTTACACTAATCGTTCAGGAGGGCTTACACAATTGCGCAATTGGTTGGTGTGCCGAATTGGTTATGAAAACGGATGATCGTATTATGCAATCATACTGCAACGGGGTGTACTGTGTGATTTCACGAGAGCCATAAGCAGCCACCGCCAGATGTCGTTGGGACATGCTGTTGAATCCATAGCCGGCTTGGTACTTCGTGAGCCAAGTCACACTAATAACGCCCAGGTAGGCACCGAATAAGTGGATGCGCCAAATAAACGTTGTCCATCCGCCCCACCTGTGACTTATTCTAAGAACTTTCTAGCTCGCAATCCCGGGCGCTGAACCTGAACTCTACTGTAGCATACAAGGTATTGGCCAAGGAGGAATCGTATCTCTCTCCCAGTTGATCCTGACTACTCGTGTACCCGCAGATGAGCGGGAGCGATGGTTCAAGTTCCTAATGATTCCATGGGCTTTAGGTATCGCACTGTCTCCTCTTATCAGCGGTATTCTCGCACAGACCGGCGGCTGGCGTTGGATCTTCTCACCTACGATACCTCTGTGTCTGCTGCCTCTGCCGATCATTTTCTTCTCCTTTGACCCCGATAGGGGCCAATCGGCCGAGAAACACAAGCTCACGGATATTGACTGGCTCGGCTGTGCTGTTATTGTAGTGTCGGCTATCCTCCTCCTAGTTCCTCTCTCGTAGGGTATGTTGTCTTTATAGTCCCTCCCTTAGCGATGCTACTCGATACTGACAGATTTCACCCCCAGGCGGCGTCATGTATGACTGGGATGTCTGGGAAACGCTGGTCCCTTTTACACTAGGAGACTCGGGCGTTTGTGTTTAGTGCTAATCACCTTTTACCGTACCAAGCGGTATCTCATGCGGCCTTACCTGTATCTGGCAGCCTCAGAGAAGGCTACTCACGCCCTTGCATTCATCCAAGGCGTCGTATTTGCTTGTCTCCTCTACTCCCTCCCTCCGTACTTCCAAGCAGTAAGAGGATATGCCGTTGCAATCTCCGGTATTGCCCTCCTTTCATACCTTCTTCCTCTTTTATTCTCATCCTTTATTTTTTCTTAGCTCGTCCCGATCTCCGACATATCCCGCTATTGCATTCACGCTGGGTGGCTGATCGTTACGTCAGGGATGGTTTTTTATTTCTTTCTTATCCCGGGCGCGTCTGCGCCGAGCCGGCTGTTCATCGAGGCTGTTGTTGGTCTCGGCCTTGGGATCGCATGGAGCGTAAGAAGCTTTGCCGCTCGGACATCTACCATCCGTAAATAATTTGCACGTATTTTTTCAATCAGTAGATCTGACTGTAGGTGTTACTGTCTGGCGTTATATTCTTGAGCTCATTCGAGATGATTGTCCTAGAAAATGCTTTATATGCGCCATTCGCCCAGGGATGGACCGATCATGCTTTGGTTTTAATGGGAATACCCGACGAGCTAACCGCTCCCCGAGATCAAGACATCCAGATCTTTCTCATATCGGCTTCGGTGAGAGTTTTCAACCTGTCTGGCTAGTGGTGTCGGTATTTTATGGCGTGGGTATTTTCGTCTATCTGCTATGTGCTTGGAAGCAAGCCACTGGTCTAGCGAGAAAAAGAGACACTCAATCCGGCAGCTTCAGCTCGTCCCGTTCCGAGTTTCGTCCGGTTCCCTACTGGATATGATTCTCAATTCAACCATGATAGACAACTAGCTCATTAGCATAATACTAGAAAGATTTCTTAGTCCTTATTATTACCTCGACTTAATAAAGTCTACTTGAACTTTAGATAGCAATCTCATAACTGCAAGTTAAAACATGAATAAAGACAGATGTGGCAAGACGCTATCATGCTGCTGTGGCCGTCTGATTATAAAGTAACAGGTCGATAAGGTTTAGAACCTCAACAAGGCGTGCATGCGAGCCTCACAGCCCTTACTGCAGCAGTATCATGGGCATATTCGGGGACCCCGAGCGATGTTTCATGTTTTAGCGTCCAGTTCCACTTTCTCTTAGCATGATGAGGCAAGTCAACCTATACTGTTGACTTGTCTCCTAGATTTCCTTTAACCTCCTTCGTATAGAATGTGCGTTCGGGAGGCAGAATTATCGATGCACCATCGGGCCCGTCGGCAGCAATAGTGGCTAAGCCCCAGAAGTAGAAAAGATCTACATTAGAAGACGGAAAAGGAAGTGCAGCACGAGAGTATGAGACACTCTTTACGTGTGCACTTGAGGGTTAATGGCGAGGACGCTTCTGTGGAGATGTAATGGGATGCCGAAAGAAATCGCTTCGTGGGTCACGATTAGCTCTTGGTCGGACATTCTTTCGGTGTCGGTCATGATTATATAAAAGATCTTTTAGCCAACGCGGGACAAAACAAGTCGATTACATGGATCTATAGTAAGCAGATGCTGCATATTTATATCCTAGTTAAATTCGAATTCCCGCGTTCTTGCTTAAGTACTCACTGTGTAGGAATCGTGTTCGGAGTAGATCAACCTAGTCCGTAAATCTTTAGCACATAGTAGGTACTCGTATAAATGCTTGTTCCTTAATGATTAGCCTCTAGGTTTTTATAAGAAGATAGTCAAGGATCAAAATATGGTAAGAAAATTCTCTTATATCCATCTATAGCTTGTTAACTATCACGGTCGACTTGCTAAAAATATAGTAAGTATAAACCTTATTAAATAGAGCTTTTCGAGATTAAATCCCTCCAACAAGGATACGACCGCCCGATTATACTTCGTCAGCATTTGATACTGTCAACATTCGATCCTTCCGCTATCTGAAGTGCTCAATAAATGCCAATACCGCTTGCGCAAGCTGAGTAATTAAAGAACATCACGATGAGGTTATATTACCAACCCTTCATAACCGCCAACTGGCTCTAAAACTCGCTTCGCCGCTGCATCCCATGCAAACCCAGTGCGGCAGAAAATCAATTCATCTGCTACAATAAAGATGCAGTAGGATTTAAATTGAACTTCGAAATCACCACTGCAGGTAATTGATAATAGCTGAGCGGATCAAGGGCTTTTTTTTTTTTTTTTCTCTCGTAATTCAGATTGATATGCCCTCCACAGCTGGTCATTGATCTAGGAGATTGAGAGACCAGAGTAGATTCTAGCTGTGTCCTCTCGACCTGGAGCATTGACCTGAAAGTCATCACTCGCCAGTAGCGGTACCATCACCCTCCACAGTACAGCAAGCGAGCGATACGGGACACAGATCGGGTTTCCGGATAATAGAAAGTGAAGTACGACGTCCTAGAAGGAGTGGTCGCGTACTATATACACAGCTCGCCCATTGAGGTTAAAATGGTAGATATGTACCTATTATAGCATTGGTGATATAAAATAGAGTACTGGTAGCCTATCATGTCTCATGTACTATGGGAGGCTTGGGGACCTACTATGTAGTTACCCTCCTTACACAAAACAATATCGATCAATCAATCAATCAGCCAATCAGCTAGCTTCTAGAGGGGCTTTTGGTAGCGTACTATACGGCCAAATTTTCACACAACTATCCACCATCCCAACGAGAAGAGCAACGGTTGTCAAGAGCAGCTACAATCCATTGTCTTTACCCATCAAAAATGACAAAACCATGTGTGAGCGACTGTAGCCATTGTCCAGATGCCGTTGAGGTACACCGGGAACGGTTCAGAGTTTGCTCGCTACAATTAGTCAGAGTCAAGAGTTGACAAGCCTTTCTACATGAGGCAAATAAGATCGTGACTTAACATTGCGGGTATAACTCCGGAAACTGAAAATATGAGTGTGCTGCGTCATTCGTGACAGCCAAGGGAAAATGAAGGATGAGGAATTCTGATCGTCTCGTCGGGTGTGTTCGGTTAACTGCCATGTGGTCTTCGGGCGTGGGGACAGGGACGTCTATTTATTTCGAGTCAACTTGGTACTACAGTATGATGCATGTAGGTTATGACCCAGTATTTTGTGGCAGTAATCTCTTTCCCCCATTTTATTATTACCGTTTAGGATAAGTTTTTTAATGTTTTCCCTTTTTAAAATTCTAGAGACCTTGAGTTGTTTAAACCCATCATACCCCTACCTGGGGGACTTAATTATCCCGCATACTACTGAGTTGACTTCAACAAGATTAATTTACCTCTCTTGTAATAGTAATTCTGCATGATCATAACCACCTTTTCCCTGATATCCTAAAAACGCAGCATTAGCAATCGTCACTTGGGCTCGTCACGCGAAGCATTATCACTGTAGCAGGTACCACTTAACTTGATTGAGTAATATCCAGTTTACTTGGCTTATGCACACAGCGGCAAAGTTATGGGTCTGCACCGCCTGCAGGGATCTGCAGGGGTTTGCCGCCAGTGGCGAGTGGGTCTTTTGCAGTCCCACCGGCGTGGAAGCGAAGCGAACATCCATGCAGCACTAACATTTTATCTGTGGCGAGTTGAGGCTCGACCAATACTCCGTACATAAGACTATAAGTGCATCTGTACCTATGTATAAACATACTAACAGGGCATTCATATTTGCTCCCTCCACTCCACTGACTCGAACGGTTTTCGAGGGACTGCACACAGTAGAAATCGATGTTCGTTGTTCTAGCTATACGCTCAACTTCTCTATCGATAGCATGCAGCTTTACCTGCCCATGTATAATTGCCAAGAATCGAATGCCGAGTCGGCGCGGGCGATTCGCATCTCGCGCTTTGTTTGTTACCCGCGAGTCTAAGTAGAAAATATCGCCCTTCGATGTCTAGTGGGTCTTGAAAATTGAGCTACGCTACTGCATGCCTTGAAACCATTCATGAAGTCGCTCTGACTAGTTTACATAGGTGCTTACTCATTTACCTGTCCGCCCTATCGATTTCGTCAGATTCTGGACCTCTGATTTACCGAGTCATCCCCGAAATTTTCAGCCTCTGTCCATTTACTTCTTTACTTGCTAGCATTGATAATGTACCCAGACGCCAGTCCCTAAGACAAATATATAGTAATGCCAAGTACAGATACTGGTACACCTTCTCGCCCTCTCGTCAAAACACACTTCACACTGACTCCTAGTTTTCCAGGACCATGGCTTGGTCTCCAGAGAAATCTGTCATGGTTATGCCCACATTTAAAACGAGGCTCCGCTATCGGTAAACCACGCGATGAATTTTGTCCTAGCAGTGATTCGCTGTGGCCAATAAGATAAGAAATCGCCATCCTCTCCATTATGAATTGTGGTAGTTTGTATTGAAGTACCTCGTCGTGGGGACAGCGTCATACCCTCAAACGATTCTATAAAGGGGGGGAACCCGCCCTACACCCAGCCTCGGGGCTTGTATGTCTTCCCAGCGGCATTCATTTTTGCTAGTGATTTAGCTCTCAAATAAACATCATGGCCGCTAGCGGTGACTCTTCGTCTACCATAGCTTCTGTCATGGAGCCCAACGATCACGATGTTGACCTGGCAAATTCATCTGACTCTCCATCTCTATCCCCAGCGAGCACTCTAGAGGGAACGATGGAGCCACGTCAGAGTTACGATGTCAATCTACCAAATCGGACCTTAACGAACGAAGCCAACCTCGCCGAGTACATCGTTGAGGTGCCGTCTGGCGAGATACCAGGTCCCCCTCAGTCCAATGGCGGTCGCCGCTATCGCCTTGTGACCTTCCGTCCCGGAGACCCGGAAAACCCCAAGAATTGGAGCAAGGCGTACAAGTGGTATATCACTATGGTCGTGGCTATCACTTGCTTCGTGGTCGCTTTCGCATCGTCAGTCATCACCGCCGACATCGCCGGCCCGACCAAAGAGTTTGGCGTCAGTGACGAGGTCGGCCTTCTGAGCATCACTCTGTTCGTAGTAGGATTTGGCATCGGTAAGCAATCTTTCGCGGTGTGGTCACGAAAACCTGCTGGGCCAGAAAGTGGATATAAGCTAACCGGGTGTGAAAAGGACCCTTAGCGTTTGCTCCTTTGTCCGAGGTGTACGGACGTCGTGTCATATAGTGAGCTTGCTATTCTAGAGACATGTTAAAAGAGTCTGGCATACTAACACAGAGGTGTTACTCTCACAAAGCGGATCAACTCTATTTGTTGCTACAGTATTCATTATTCCAGGAGCGGTGTCAAAGAACATTCAAACGCTTCTGGTAGCGCGAGCTATTGACGGTATTGCCTTCTCTGCCCCCATGACTATTATAGGTGGCACCCTAGCCGATCTCTGGAGATCCGAGGAGCGTGGCATCCCCATGGCTGCCTTCTCAGCAGCTCCCTTTATTGGACCTGCAAGTAAGCATTCCATCCACCAGCGCCAAGTTGCCCTAGCTTCACAACCATAAAGGCTATCAAATACTAACGGTCATACCGCGCAGTTGGACCTCTCGTAGGTGGTTTTCTTTCCGATGCGGCTGGGTGGCGGTGGTTGTACTGGATTCAGCTCATTGTCGCCGCCATCGTCTGGGTATTGGTCACCTTCACCGTTCCCGAGACCTATGCGCCGACCATCCTCGCCCGGCGCGCTAAGAAAATGCGCCAGGAGACGGGCGAACAAGATTGGGTCACGGAGCAGGACCTCGACATGCGGCCGCTTGCCGAGCGTATGCGCATCTTCCTCATCATGCCGCTCAAGCTTCTCTTCGGCGAACTCATTGTTTTCCTCATCTCCCTCTACATGTCGGTGCTTTACGGCCTCCTGTACATGTTCTTCGTTGCGTTTCCCATCGTCTTCCAGGTGGGCAAGGGCTACTCAGCTGGTCTTACCGGCCTAACCTTGTAAGACTCCTCGCTTTATTTCACAGGCTGTGACTTTGTTACTTTTTCGTTTCTGCACACGTAGGACAAGCTTGCTGACATGTAATTGAACAAAATCAGCATACCCCTCGCTTTGGGTGTCCTCTGCTCAGCCGCATGCGCTCCCTTGGTCAACAATCATTACCGAAAACTGACGATGCGGTACGCGGGACAGTCTCCACCGCCCGAGCTGCGGCTGATCCCTATGATGGGCTCTTGCTGGTTTATCCCCATCGGCCTAATCATCTTCGCCTGGACGTCGTACCCGAGACTGATCTGGGTGGGCCCCACACTGGCCGGGTTCCCCGTGGGCTTCGGCTTCATCTTCCTCTACAACAGCGCCAACAACTACCTCGTGGACACGTACCAGGACCGCGCGGCGTCGGCGCTCGCCGCCAAGACCTTCATCCGGTCGCTGTGGGGCGCCGCCGTCGTGTTGTTCACCGGCCAGATGTACGACCGCCTCGGCTACGAGTGGGCCGGCACGGTGATAGCTGCGATCAGCTTCCTGTGTTGCGGCATCCCTTTCTTGTTCTGGCGGTATGGCGAAAGGATTCGTCAGCGAAGCAAATATGCGTACGCGGGCGAGAAGAACGACATTAGCGCCGGGATGCCCCAAACACCCGAGAAGAAGAATGACAGCAGGGTTTGAATAAATGTCATGAATCGATCGAACGACTTTCCGCCCCACGAAGCTGTCGGCCACCGTTCGCTACATACGGTGCTGTAGGCGGTCTTCTCCATTTGACTCTTTACATCCGCTATAGTGTTGCGTCTTGTTGGTGTCGCTCACCTTTGGCCACTTTACCTTTCGAGATGCTCGTGCTGAAGAGCTCTAATATCTCTTCTGGCCCAATCCTAGTGTTTTTATGATTATTTCGCTTTTTTTGAAGACTCCTCTTTCCGCTTCATACTATTATTCAGAGGAGATCTGCCTTATTAATCTTGTTGTAAAGCTGGTATTTGAGTTCTGGGCTAGTGTGGTTATTAGACTTTGGGTCTTAAACAGCATATGTTTTCTAGTAGTATCTAGTTCTTAGAGGTCCGGCGTTGAGTATCATGTGGGCGTTTCTGGAGTCCTATGATACCATCAAGTTGTCTCCGCTTTGCTTGATCTGCTGGTGGTGATGATGGTAGTAGTGGCTTTGACTTATCAGCTTCTTTCGTCTGTTGAATGATTGCTGATATATGTCTTCACGAATAAGATTTCCTATTGCGTTGTCAAATAAATACTATTTTAACACTCCCGCTTGATTTCCATGTTTAGCAACCGCTACCTCCCTGCCTCGTGCTCTATGTTGCATGATCTGCTTGGTAGGAGACCATATTAACGCACTAAAAGACAGTGAACATGGTGCGGTTGTGTTGAGGCCGAGGTGAGATAATTCTCAAATTAGTAGGAATTGTACCGTTTTTTACGCACAGATAATAAATACTTAAAAACGCATTTAGAAACGGAATCTTTCCATACTTCTAACAACATAAAGAAAGGCAATTTTACGTAAACTTCAAAGCAATATAAATTGATCATATAATTAAGTAAGATCGCGGATTCCCTACGAAACAAGTGAGATAACTGATCAGGGTCATTTCGAAGTATTGGCATTACGAGACTACATCCACCCATAATGAGCGAGCCCTCTAATCACTACGATTAATTCCTCCAGCGCAAATGAGGTAACTAAGCAGGGTTCTCGTATCGCAGTGCCTTATTTTCCATTGATTTGCAGCTCTTAATTACATGCGACCGTGCCGATCTTAGTATGTAGTACCATTTATGTCAACAACCGTGTCGCACGCATCCGACCGAATCAACCTTCCCGATACTTCATAAGTGAGCGTAAGTAGGCTATTTCTACAGTTACCTATATTGGAAACATCATCTAAGTATACTTAAGATGAATAGTCCCTTCGATTGTAGTGACGTTGTGGCTATAAGCAAATATATTCAAGGCTATCGCTAAACACTATTATAATAATGGCAGGGGTTTTAATCCTTTGGTAGAGGTTAGAGATAGTTTGTTAAAATGATATTTTATAAATACTGGAGTGATTTTACCTATGGTGGCAAGTTTAACGTTGCTAATAAGCTTTTACTGTGTATTAGTAAAATGGCCTAGACGGTTGTAAGAAGGTGAATATATTCAGGAATTATTTTATATTTCCACCTATTAATGACTATAAAACCTCACGATCTACATAACATCAGACAAGGACGATCTCTTCTAACTCTGATTCATTCTTCGGCCACGCCTCTCCATCCATGATTCCATCCACATATAGGGGCGTCACAAGCCTGTATTCGTTTCGTTTGACAGGCCGCAGTGCAATAGGAGAGGAACAACCGGCTATGAGAGCAACCGTGTCTCCCTCTTTGCAGAGATACAGCCCTCTCGCGAGATGTCCTGTATCTAGTACAATTAGAGCATAGTTTCTGTATTTAAAGATTTCCGATGCAACGGCTTCTGCAGCAGCTCCCCACTCTTTTTGCGTCGAGTATGCTATTTTCCACATAAAGCTAGCCACTATCCCATGGTCGGGGTTCTTGTTTTCAAGAACTGCTGTCCTCTTTTGCGACATTCTCCTTATCTCTTCTGGATCGAGAATCTCGCAGTTTGGAAAGAGCATCAAGTCGAACCATTCTTGGAACGTAGCAAGTTTATCCAGCCTAGTCGTTTCGTTGTGACCTCGCAACCATCTCAGATCGCCGAATAACAGTACACGCATTGCTGCCTCGACTACGTCTTCCCGACTGCAACAACCGGCCCGGTGTGCCACATGCTGGCACCATGACTGGCATGCGTGTATGTAGGAACAATAAGGTATTTCTTGCTCCTGAGCATGCGTATTCGACGAGCCAATCACAGAAGAGACCATCAGGGACTCAACCCTCCCAATGATGACACCTTGCACAGTCAACCTACCAGGACCACTCATCTGGCTATGAGCAGCATCAGTCCTTCTAGACGCTTTATGATCTCGAGTTATAAAAGTTGATACGTCATCGATTAACCACTTCGGTATATCAGTTGACGGTGCCAGCACCCAAGACGGAATGCTGGTCAGAATATTGATTCGAACGCAGCATTGCAAAATATCCAGTGAAGCTGATGATCGAATAAGTGCTATTGATGTCATTTCAGACACTTCCACTTCGCTCTTAGAGTAGTCCGGGTCTGGCAAGTCCACGCCCAATACAGTCATGATGCCGTAAAATCCAAACATATGATCCTGAGGCAGCGATGATTTCAAGCTGCAAAGCCAGTGCGAGTACGCCGCTTCCAGTCCCCGGAATGGGTTTGATTCGGTTGTAATTTGGCGTTCGCGAAACGGACCATTTCTTTGGCAAAATGAAATTATCGTTCTAAGCACTACTCTGACCCGGAGTAGCGAAGCATTATCGGGTTCCAACAAGAGTTTCTCCACAAAATAAATTAAACACTTTAGTATCAGGTAATAGTTGATCTCGTCGGTGCCCCACATTGCAATACAACTTGCGGTATTCGGCAACACACTCTCTTGCACTGTCCACTGTTATATGTCCAGTTAGTTGTTGTGCAACTGTACGAAAGCGCTAAATAATGGTAGGTGTTTTGACTCATCGAATAGCCTGGTGCGCTGTTGAAATTATAGAAAAGGCAAATTATTATGAATACTAGTACCACTCGTGTGAACCAGGGGTGATTCATTATATCCATGCATGCCCCGCGGATTAACTTCTTATTTTCACCTTTGAAACCTAGGGGTTATTAATAGCTGCTGAAAGGTGTTCAACGCACATACTAACCATACAACGAGATAGCTTTGGCTATAATTTTTGGCACATGATCAAAGAAGTCCGGCCCATGGATCATCTTAATCTTTTCGAGCCATGCCATGGTTTGCATAAGCTGGAATAATCTACGCGTCGAGGGCTGTGGTGACCCTAACCAGATGATAACCCTAGAGGCTAATTCGACTGGGTGTGTTAATAGAAAAAAAAATAATCCAGTCAGTTGAGCTGGGAAAGATAGACGTTTTCGTCTGTAACATCGCCAATGATACATCGTAGCCAGAAGAACTCAACCATGGTAATAATTTGAACTGCTTACACACTCTGCCCATGACTTTCACCTGCTGTTCCCTCTCCCGTTGAGACAGCTGTTCTTGTCGTTGGTCAATACAAATAGCATCAATGAATAGCCGCCGACGTTTCGAGGTTAGCCGTAACCGGACCAGAGCATCATGGCAGTTTTTTGTTACGAGAAGTTCTTTCCCATGACAGAGGATCGGAACAGTCCCTACAGGCTCACCCCACACATACGACAAAGCTTCATATGAAGACTGTGGAGTAATGTTGTCTAGATCGACCTCGCTGAGAGAACATTCAAGTAGTGCTTTTGACGGTTTTACTGGCTCCAAAATTAGAACTCGGATAGCACTTGGTGAACTCAAAGCCCGGTGGTGATATGGGGGTGCCATCTGGAAAATATCTGGTGCCAAAGGTTTAATGGTTAGCAGCCTACCTTGAAATAAAACCGTGGCGCGCATCTGCTTTATATATCTCACGGTAATTAGCGCCCAACGAGGCATTTTATTACTTAAAATTTAACAGGTGGCTGTATTTCGGCGCCCTGACCTCGCCTTCAATTGTAGATTACCAATGAAACAACGTCGGTCAAATTCCCAGAGTGATTTTGCGCTAGCTAAGACCCGCTCCAATCCATCCTAGAATGCTTCAGAGCCAGCCATTGCCGGTGCAGCGAATCTACACTTTGAAAAATTGGCGGGTTTCTACGCGCCCGAAACGCCACGGCCCCTAGCGGTAACTGTAATATCTGTGGGAAGAAAATGGCTAGCCGCTGCCATGCAGATCTATACCAAAGACAAGAAAGTCGTTACATGGGCTAGACTCTTCTAATGACCGAGGACCATGCCTCTCTCGGCATGCGCTATCTTCCGCTTCCTCGCCCAGTCCTGAATCAGGTTGAAATTACGGCAAGTCTTCACGATATTCCAAGTCGGCGTGTACCCTTTTGTGGCGGAATGATACTTCACGCTCATGACGCCCACGTCGGCATGACACTTGAGCGTCTGCTCCAGGTATCCGAAACAATGCTCTGCGATAAGGCGTCAGAGGGGGCTATTGCTGTAATGTAACTAGTATATGAAGTGCTCACTCACTGACGTGTCCAACGCGATCTGTAGACGTCGCATTGTATTCGTTTTCTTCAGGGAAATAATACTCGCGCCGTAGGCGGTTCTGCTGCTACGTAAGCAACGCACTGACCATCAAAAGCCCTATAGGCCCATTTACTTACCAAGCAGTGGAGTTGATGATACACTTCTAGGTTTCCAGCGTAGAAAGGCTCCTCGCCAAACACATGGCCTGTTTTCGACGGCAAGCGCTCTGCTTCTTCCGGCGATAGCTTGATAATGCCCACTGAGAACAATCATGTGAGCAGATATTCTCGTTTCTTTAATAGAGGTTGGGACATTGGGAATACCGTCAAGTAGTGTATTCCAATAGTCTTCGGTCCCCGCATCGAAAGGGTTATCATGAGGACGGAAGTCGCTTGGATCGACTAAGCCTGCAAAGGTCTGGCTTTCGTATTCAATGGGTGCGTGCGCTGGATCTGACCGTGTCCTCAGCTGTTAGATCTTGCTCATTATTCCTCTAGAGCTGGCATACCGTCGAATAATTCTTCACATTTTAGCCCTCGGTTTGAGAGAGCTATGGGAAGAAGGATTATCCAGCCGAGAGCTAGAATACACCAGGCGATAATAGCACAAGACCATCTCTTTGGCCTCGAGCGAGGTAAACCGTTCTCATAGTCAAAAGAGGTGCGTGGTTCCTGAGCCAGTAGCTGCTCGTGAATATCCTTTTCGCTCATCTCTGAGGACATTTTGGATATTTTCATAAATCTGCGAAGTCTGCTAACGTGCGATAGCAAAACGTATGGAAGAAACACAGATGACATTGTTTGCCAGGGTAATGGGACCTCGGACAAGAGGTTAACACCGATCGAGCCGATTGGGTGTCGCATTTCGACGACATACGGACACGGCAGATGCATCTCATCATAATACAAGTGATATCATGGAATCACACCGACTGTAAGAGGCAGGCCAACAAACCGCGCGTGTCGCCATTGGACAGTGCCTCATAAGCGGTGTGGCATATCCTGCTTCGCTTGCCCGGACTGCAGTGATCTGCACTTGTCAGCGTTGTTTGGAAGGATCGTACACGAGAAACATGAAAGTCATGGGACGCTGCATTACAAACAACAAGCAAAACCCCTCACAAGATGTGAGCCGATGCATAAATAGCGGTATGGTCGTTACGCAGATATGTTCAGTTAGGCAATCCTAAAGCCATTATATTAGATGAAAACTGTCGTTCCTCACAAGGCAGAATCTTCTTCATCGTCCCCAGGCCAAGTCATTCATCTTCCACGACAGAAAAATACCTTCCTGCAAACTCCATCAAAGATGTATTCGAAGCTCTTTCTCTTGCTCAGTTTGGCCTTGGTATACAAGGTCACTGCTCTACCCACTGGCAGCAGCGACACTGTAATGGCTCGCAACGAAGCTGGCACGGCTCTGAATTATATTTACCCAGACACGACTCCCAAGCGCAACGAAGCCGGCACAGCCCTGAATTACATCTACAACGGCGACACGGTTTCCAAGCGCGATGAAACTGGCAAAGCTCTTAACTAAGCAAGCCTATTGCGGGGAAATGGTTTGAAAGTGCGAAGTGCGGTCCCGATGCTTGGTCTGACTCTCAAGCGCAGCTCAGTAATAGAGTACGGGGGGCAATTGAAGTACTGTGTGGCGCCGTTCGGGACGAGAAGCTAGCGTCGGAACCCAGCTTAAATTCGGTGGTATCAGGGATGGTGCTTATGTTTCGAATTTCAGAAGAATTCATAATTTTGCTTCTCTACTATACATGCTTTTGTCTAATAAGATGAATCCTATTCACTGGCACAATGCAAATAGTCCTGCTATGACCCAAGTCTCTAAATGATATCGGCCGCGTCGATAAGTCTCTAATTCGGTTGTTTGTATACAATTAATCCCTGGAGTAATTACCTACTTAGAATGGAAACCTCCAAAAGCCGGAGGTTCTGGGATCTAACAGAGGCTGGGACCAAAATCAAGTACTATGCCAAGACTTATTCTATAGTGTCAAGTGTTAGAGTAAGGCACGGTCTCTAGGTAGCTTAGCAGTAACCGAAGTTATTTAGCGACCTGCTGTAGGGCTTTTATAACTAGTGCGATAGACCTAGTTACTAAATAGGTTTAGATAAGATGCATAAAAGCACTGAAGCATTTAACGGTATCGAAATGATCAATGATTAATCCGCACGTAGTATTTATCTCAAGACTTGGCATGGTGTTTGACCCCGATCACAACCTGCTGACGGTATCATATCCGCTATTCCAATACGGTCCACAAAATAGCTCCCACGCATGATTCTGACCCTATTAAAATGGGAATAGATACTTAATCAAGTTAGGCTGTGTTCACGAAGTCCTTTTATGTGAAAGTGGGAAGTCGTGATAGCATATTATAACACAGCAAACAATCAACTACAATTGGTACCACATAAGGCTCTCCAGCTTATAGTGAATACCACTTATCACAAGATATCAATTACATGCTTCAAGGGCGAAATAGATGTAATAGTAGGCTTTAGCAGGGAAACAGATAGATATGGCCACATTGTAATTTCGCATCGGTTAGTGAGAGCCATTTCACCGAATTTAACGCCAGGCAGGTTATTCTACACTACGAGACTTAATCCAAGAATATTAGTAATGGACAGTTGATTACTGAGTTGATATTGGCTCTCAGGTATTCCTATCTCATCAGAGGCATGACTTGGTGGCGTGTTAGAGTCTGCGTTACAACTTATGTAGGTATATGCTCACTTGTTACCATACACTTTTTTATAGCAGAGTATTCAGCACTTCTTTGCGTTGAGTTAGGCTTTCAGGAACAATATAAGGAGGTGAGAGAATGCGCATACGTTTGGAGAGTGTATTCAACAAAATTCATGTTACTGGCAACTGATCCAACAGTATCATCAAAAGCTAATAAATCCAAAGTATTTCCTGGCATACCGCCCGATCACCTGCCCTTCAAAGAGAACTGTCCCTCCGCTGAAGACAGACCTAATCTGTGAAGTTGCTGGGCTTCTATGATTGTAGGGAAATAGGTTTCAGCTTCAAGATAGGACTCCGTAGTAACAGAGCCTTTCACAGTCACTCTAGGCTCCAAAATTTCCAGCTGTCTTGGAAAGAGGATAGCCGTTCAATATATTATCAATCTTGATTAGTGTTGCCAAGACACTCCAAAACGATTCTAGGCACACATGATCCTCTAGATCCACCTGCTATAAGTAATGGAAGTTCTAGACGCTCGCCGTCGCATGGGAGTTTCCGCTGGAGGTAGTAATAAGAGAACCTCGACGTGATCCCACAGCAGCACTCATCTCTTCTTGGTGCGCAGTGAGGGTACCGACCTCCAGTACAGATCGAAAAGCTATACTGGTCTCTGATTTAGCTCCTCGATCCATCTCTTGAGAAGAACGGCTTTTGTACAGGGGCGATAAAAGTCCCAGGAGTTCCAAGGCACATCTTCATCCGGCTCTTTTGTCTTGCTGGATTTAGGATCGCGAAGTCTGCTGTGGTAAACCTGATCATTGTGTAGGTACGCCTCAACTATCGTCCCAATGGAGACTCCTTCATCTACCTTTGGCCCTTCTCCTAATATGAATAAGCAGAAGCTATGCAGCTCTTGTCGAGTTGTTCCCTCCGACTTGTTCTGTACTGCTTGTACGAGCATCGTGTTGTGAGTAAGAGGTGGCGCCAGAATAGGGCTCCAGTCAGCACCAAACTTTGTAACTGTGCCATTTTCATTGATGGAGTGGATAAAAGCAGAGTACTTCCTCGCAGGGATCTTAACTACTGCCCTCTTTTCGCACCTCCGGCATGAGTAAGAGTGATAGCTGGTATCAGTGACGTGGATTTTCCTATGCGATTCTTTTGCAAACGATCGATTGGCCGTTTTGCGGCGATATAAGGAGTGCCAGGCCTCAATTTTTTCTTCGCGCTCCCGATGAGGCATTCTGTTCTTGTTCCGCGTGGCATCTGATTTCCGCTTCTTTAACAATGATTTTGGCTGCGTATTTTTTGATACTTGCCTTCGCGCGTATCTAGAGTACTTTTCAACGTCATGCCCGATTCTAGAATCATCTAAATTCTCGAATTCGAGGACTTGGATTGGTGGGTTTGCCTGCGCGCCCTCCTTAATGGTTTCTGGGCTTATTGACATGAGTGTGCCTGAGATCGAGCTATGAAGGATTTGTGAAGGAGAATCTGAAAGAAGACACTCAATTGCCTCGTAGAGTACCGTACTTGCGCAGCTTCGTGATGCGTTCGAGAGCTTCGTGATTTGATACGTCTTATCGGGGGCAGTGTGTTCTTTGATAATTTCGTAAGCCGGCTTCGAAACGGCTAGGCACGTAAGCTCTCTAACGATATCCCAAGATGTACTCAAAAAACAGCGATACTCCAGGATAGCATAGAGCTCGATTTCAGATGACGTGGTAAATGGTGAGTCGTACGTTCTCCTTTGGCCAGTCCACATGCGCTCGACTTCATCTAGGGCATGCTGGCTAATAACGAGCAATGGCCCGCAACAGTGCAACAGGGTATCTAATTCACGAGCGTGTAAAGTACTCGCAGAAAGCGCCTCGTTGGGCCCACCGCTCAAGATCAGGAGACTCTCCACATTCTCTTCTAAAATACAGAGAGAATTAAAATGGAAATTGACCTGCGTTGCTGACCTAATACTACCAAGTGTCGTGTTTGGTATGTCTTTTATTGAATAAAGATTTCGGTGAGTCAACAACTCAGGATCAACTTCTTCAGTAGGGTTTAAAGGCTCTTGCGGTTCAGGAGTCGTCCCTAGGTCTTCTTCGTCGTCAAGGCGGCTGGATGGCTGGTGCAGCCATTCAAAGACCCTATTTCTTGTCGCTGAGGGGATGCAGCTCTCAAGATCCACACTCACTTCGTCTATATCTCTTCCAGTTGATAATGACTTTAGCGCTCTCAGGACAAAAGGCCGATACGTATCCCGTGCCCAGTCCACGATATAGTCGACAATAAGTATAAGCTGCAAGGCCCCGTTCATTGTCGTTAAATCACCGCCCCAAAGGGGATGGATCTTATATCGCGTTCGGCCTTCATTTGTGTCGATGTAGCAGCCGAATACCTTCCATTCGCTTCCTCGGTTTCCAAGAAACCATACTAGCGAATCTTCAACTGCGCCCCCCATGGCCGATATCAAATTCCGTTGAAGGTTTAACAGTCTCCAAATCGGGAATGCAGTTTGTGTCCGTATGTCCTGAAACCCATTTTTACTGGCATCGGATTTGGCCTCTAGAATAAGAAAGGGGAAAATTGACGGACTCGTTTCTGATTTGAAAGGACTGTACTCCAAAGCATTGCTGTTAGTTTTTATTGGACCCGAAAGTCCTGCGAGTAGTTGTTCAACTTCTGCCGTGCATTTCAGCCCGATGATGCGATCTGGAATCTGCTTCTTTGGCAAATCCTTAAGGGCGCTATCAAGCACCACAACCTCCTCCACTCTGTCGTCAAATAGCAAACTGGTGCCCAACTCGTAGCTGTGACGGTGTTAACATCCCATCTTGGATGGAGTGGGGTATTTATTCATACTAGTCTCGAGGACGACTCTCCGGAGGGCACTGGCATGGCTTGCGATGCTGCCTGCGCTGCTCTAATTCCTGCATCCACTTACTGTTCATGGATACATGGCCAGGGGTTTCGATTTCTGACCTCCAGAGCCGAGCGCGGCATTTGGGGCTTCTCCGTATGTCAGGCTTCATTGATGCTATTTGATCAAAAGCACGTCATGAGTTATCAACATACCATGCAATCTCGACCAGGAATCTATGGAGAACATCATTTTCGAGTCCCAAGCGCCATCCGCTCTCATTCGGGCGAATATTCGACGCCAAGTCATGCGCTCGATTCACGAGCCACTCAGCCCGCGCTTTGATCTGTCGTGCCCAGGGCTTCTCGACTGAGAGCGCGTCGATTTCTTTACAGTATGTATCAAATTTCTTGTCCCCAAGCTTCTGGATGTCGCCAAAAAATCCTCGATGGGCCTCTGGCCATTCATCCTCTTGTCGCACGAAGCTGATACCGTAACGTTTAGCCAGGCGCCGCAACGACCTTAACTCGTTCTCGCTCTCATCTGTAGTATGGAACGTTCGACGATCCATGCTGAAAGAGCCTTTATTTCTTTTTTATAACAACGATAAAATAAAGAGGTTGTTTAAAAGTGCTACTCGCGGAGCTGTGAGCAATGAAATTGTCCGCACTTGCTTTGTGGTTTTGGTATATCAGAGGAGAACAATTTGTTTGGTCACCGTCTCGTTTCTCACAGAGAAACCCCGCTCAAATACGAGAATGCCTCGATAAATGCAATCGGGACCATCAGGAGATGAGCGCTTGCAAGTTTCAAGTTCTCTACCATCCTATACATGTTTCATGGCCTTCTCAGGCCAGGCGTGGCCGCCAAGCAGATGACAAAATCAATTACACATCTCACCCTTCATATACTAATCTAGACATGTTAGGTTTTCTGTCCATTCTTGGTTGTTGGTTCTCTCCCGGCCAGTTAGGGGTCCTAGACATCTGCATGCGGCGTTGTGTAGGATCTAACATCATGGTGCACGGATCCACCGAAGTGGCCCACCTGCAGGCGAGGCGCCTATCATATTAATTGGGGCCGCAATCACACATTCCACTCAAGATAGCCACTTTTGAAGCTAATTCACACCCAAAAGCAACGATTCGCCAACACACAGGCCCCCAAACGCGTGGATCAGAATAGAGAAAACTTATGAATATCATCGGAATCGTGATTTTTGGTTGTGGATTGACTTCAAAAGTGGTTGTCTGTGGAATGTGCGATTTGCGGTCTCAATTAATATGACAGGAGCCTCGGCAGGCTGTTAGCTCACTTCTAAAGCCCCTGGCCACCCACAATCTATTGGTCAGGAGTCGTTCATCACATCAATTAGTCAATGTCGAAAGGCCAACAGAGTCAGTTTCCTAACCTGAAACATGTTTATTTTTAACATAGCCTTGTTATAACCGCCTAATTTATTCCAGTACTTTGGCTAGGTTAATTCACTGCGGCGACAGCTACAATGATACTAGTGGTAATTAGTGAGGTGGCGAAACACTCATAGCGTTTTACTGCCGATTATGGAAATATCAGTTGATATCGGGAGAATCCCTGCAATCATGTTAAACAGGATGAAGACGACTCCCAGCCATGCGAGGTGGCGGATATTATTATTTCCTCGTTGGCTATTTTGAGTCATTTCGCTGAGTTGAGTGCAGCAACTTGCGGGTTCGCAGTGGTGATTGAGGACCTCGGCGCTTGACCAAGCGTCGCAAACGGAGCCGCATCAACCATGAGAGTATTACCCCCTTCACAGTGGACTTCATGACCAGAGAACATCAGAGCTTGGAAAGGGATGAAGCAAACAGATAGGAAGCTCTGGATGTCAAGAGCCTGGGGGCTGAGTTTCGGTATCTGTGTCAATGGAGTACTCAAACAATATAGAGCGAAAAGAACGTCTGCTCAAAGGGACATATGCACCGGATGATGTCAAAGGATAGGAGATAATTATCATGTCGAGGATGTGCAATTTTCTTTGGTGGCAAGCTCTATTGAATAAAGTACTACTAAGTCTATACACGATATATATAGCAGGGAATAGAGCTTATGAAAGGTATCAAAGTACCTCTTTCAGTCATCGTGGATAACTATAGCTCGCACCTCGACACTTCGTCTGGGTGGCACCTCGGGTCCAGCACCTACGTCGCAAGATGCATGAGCCGCTCTTTCGGCTCGACCGTCCCTGAGATTGTCGAAAGCCTTGAACATAATCACCTCATCTGGTGTTAAATGATACTTGTAGTACCACCGATGATTTGGGTTGTAGTTGACATAGCAAATTTCTCCGTTGAGCGTCGGCCCCTCCACCGGTGTGGCCACCAAATCCTCCTCCGGCATGAAGCGATGATCGGCGAGCACGAGGGGATCACGTTCAATCATAGTAATGGGGCGCCAAACGTGAATGATCTGTACACGACGCTTGAGGAGCTCTTCGGCCTCATCGGGAAGGAAGGTCCGGACAATACCCAATCCGCTGTTGTGTGAATGATCTGCGTGAATGCGTTGGCAAGGCGGGCGGACATTGTCTTCTTTGAATTTGGCCGCATCAAACTCGAAATTACTGTTTCGGATAATGTGATTGTAAACGAAGACTCGGGATGCACCGGTTCTTTACCAAGTTACGTTAGAAAAGCTTGCATCAAGGGATAATCAATAGTCTTAGTTTATAAGTTAACTTACACTTTCTTAAGGAGTTCTGCCGTTTCTTGATAATAACCTTCCTTGAGGTGATCATACTCCACGAAATCTTTCTCCGCGGTAGTATGTTTAACGAACTGAAATCCACAATTATCGAGGGTAAATTTGTCCTCGTCACCAGTGATGTCGTGAACCTTCACTTTATATGAAGTGATTGGAATAAGGAACGTCCCCAGATCATGGTAATCTAATTTATAAGGAGTCCCATCCTCATTTGGCTTAAGGTAGTCGATGATTCCTTCTTCGACGTCATGTTTTGTTGGCTGGGTTGAAGGGACAGAGACATCCTGGGACAACGTCGGGAACAGAGAGTTAGAGGGTTGGATCTGTGCAGTAGCGACGGCAGCCATATCGTATCACGTCCTTAAATATGTATCTGAATAATTAGAGTGGGTTTGACTTGTCATATCACATCCACTTAATCTTCAACCTGACTGAAGCTCTCTTATTATACAAGGCCTAATTCGTGGAACTGAATCTACTAAGGCCTCCGGGCATTCCAAAGCTGGAACTGCCGGGTCGCAGTGCTGCTGATCACTCAGCGAGAATAAGTCTCGATATCCCTCAGAGTGCTAGGTCAGCTACAATTGTGCGACGAAGTATTGAGCCAATCAAACTACGATATAGATCAATCAGTCAATGCAATCCGAGGGGGTATAATTATTACATCCTCGACATGAAAGCTGGGAGGCGTTATTGGTACTCGTTCAAGTCACCACGGGTTTTCCCCATGGGGTTTTACCGGAGTGAGTACGAGGGGTCTTGTCTTACGGGACAGGGGGAGGTAAGCACAAAAGCGAATAGTTTGACACGGAAATAAAGAATACACAATCGGGATATGAAAACGAGGCATGACGACTTAGAAGAAATAATTAATCTCGGGCCATATATTTCGCCAGCCCTTAGGGTTAGGAATTATGTATGCCTTTTAGAAGCAGGTCGACGTCTTAAATCCCCTAATCTAGGAGGTTTAGGAAACCCGCAAACCGTACACTTTGTTAGATACTACCCTTTTGACGTCTAACACTATCAATCAGTCAACCAATCGGCCAATACACTCCAAGAAATAGTATCACCCTTCACCATATACGTTGACAATCATTTCGCAACCACACTGCTTCTATCCCCGTAAATGCCAATTCATCTGCAAAACGTTGGCCTACACCCAGTAATAAATGAATTATTGAGGGAGTACCTTCAACGAGCAGGGGCTGCGAAAATGTACCTATGTATGGCTTTCTTACCCCTGCATTTAAAGGTGCATTTGAATGTTAGCCAATGGGATCTGTTGTTTGTTAGGACTGGACGAAAGGTTATCTTTAAAAGCACTGCAGCCACATCATTAACCCGTCGTACAATCAACTATGGATATACTTGTAGGTAAAAGAAGCTTGGGATGCAGTATCCGAAGCCTGGCTCCGACGGCTATTCGAAGGGATGCCCCAGCGTTGCCAAGACGTAATAGACAAACACGACGGACTCGGTACCCAATCTACCGTCTAATTCCTACTCCGTATACGAGTAGGCTATGTCTTTGACTCTGTGATTGGATCCGCTGACTGAGCTATACAAGGGGGCTGGTCGAGCGTAGTGTGTGTACTGGGCTAAGGAAGGAAGGGGGGCATAATGAGTGGACCCCACCACATACGATAACGATTACCTATCCCACCTAGTCTAGCTACGGCAGGCGACGGCTTTTCTTCGTACAGGATATAGCACATCATCACTTTTCTGGCCACTCAACTTGTTTCGAGTCTCACACCGGCCTTACCTGCCAAGAGTACGCTAAGGCAGACTCATCCAATAAACACTCGGCTACATGTGTTAGATATTTGGCAGCGATCTCAGCAAACAGTATAACAAAACTGGGCCAGACCCAGTGAAAACGATACTGCAGATAGCCGATAGTTGTACAAAGTAGATTGGCGATTGGCACTTCGTATGTAGATAAGGGATAACAGTCTTCATCCGGATCTGGCACGTCCGATACGAAAGTCGTTACGAAAATTCCTTCATTCGGAAAATTTAATCAGCAACAGAGGAAAGCTGCCTAGCCGCCAAGCTGCCTAGCTGATCGGCTGATCGACCGCTACTCATCTTGGCTATCAAATGCCGCGCCCGCCGCCTAGAGGTGCGCATTAATTAGCAACCTTTTTGCACCGATCTGTGTGACATTGATGCAGCGAAAAAAAACTCTCTCGTGGTGGTTTCTAGCCAGACTCGAAGCTGGTAAATATGCAGGTCTGCAAGCTCCTCTGAATCGACATTGCCAAATACTTATCGGAGCGCTGAATCTCATGATGGAAGCCTGTCTTGGCGGTCTTCCAAAATCACTCGATGTCAGTCGAGGCCTTTGACGAGGTAAGATGACGATAGAAGCTGCGAGGGGGTCCGCCGAGGCCCGAATTTGCTGTAAATGTGAGAGGCTGTCAAATGTTGCGGTTTTTCTGCCCTTCACTATAATCATGTTTTTATGAGAAATCTTTGAATTACGAAGCAAATCAAGGACACCCCTAAATGCTTTTACCACTAAAAATAGGTGCGCAACGCAAGTTCTAGTACTTCTGCAGATCTGTGCAAGAAAGTTTCTACATAATTATTGCACAAGGCTCCCCGGCAGTGAAGTGCGCCGTGCATCAATTGCCAAAACAAGTACAAATGGTTTTCATACAGTATCTTCTTGGAGACAGATCTGCGGGATACCTCGTATTGATTCACTCACAACTTGCCCCTTTGAGATCATAGCGCAGCCTTTTACCTCCCGCCGAATAATTACGCACCCGCACTCGGGACTACTATAACCGGAAGTTAAGCTCTCGAATGAAGTCCGTACCTGTCCATCGATTAAACCCGCTTGCGAACCAGAAGGGAAAGTAAGAGGGATCTTTGACTACGAGACTCAAGCCGTGGTGAGGCATCTAAGCCACGTTATGTATTAGATTTTACGTGCATATATCTTGTCATGATAGATTCAACAGCTCTGTCTTTTGCCATTTTTTTTTTCTTAGCTCCGTTTAAATCCTCGGTTATAATAAGTTAAAAATTCGATTAAAAGGCTAAGCTTCGTTACTTAGTTATACATTTTAATGCAGGGCAGTAGCAACAAGACATGGTTTGGGAATGTGATGTATTGGTGAGAGAGAAAGCTAACCAGAGCCCCGACACAGGAAGTGGGCTAACCACCTTGTAGGTGGGCCTACATAGCCCTACAGTAGTTAAGCTAGCCAAAGCTAGATGGGGCTTTTTAACATATTTTGACTCTACGGTCGGAGGTTTTCTATATATTGCTGAGGTATGAAGCAGTGTACGGTACAAAGAACCTAACGTTATAAAATAAATGTCGATAAAATACCAAACGAAAACATTGCATAGGAACTTAACGCGTTTAAATACGGTTAGTTGTGCTTAAGTAGGCTAATCACACCTCTGTATACCGATTGTTTTTGCCAGGTCTAATTAATTAGTCGCAACGGGCCCATTTGGTCTGTTACCAATATGGCTAGGTCTAGCTTTGGCCGCGGCCTTGGCTTTGGCTTTGGTGACTAGATAGGATAACCTGTTAGTTGGCTAGGTGGGTTAGAAAATCTCCGGCCGTCCTACAGTAGTTTACTCACCGGACCCGCCTCGGAACTTATGCAAGTCGTAGCGTTAGCCAAGGTTTACCCACTTTCCGTACTATAACATTAGGTTCTTTGTATATATCCTTCGCAACTCGGTAGTATAAAGAAAACCTCCGGCCATATACGACAAGATAAACGCAAGCTTAGAAATTAAGACACATATAAAAATGAGTCTAGGAATTGCGACTCGCTATAGAAGCCTGACAGCTTCAACAACGCCGAAACATTAATAATATATAAGCAAAAGACTACACTATTGTTGGAAATACCAGGAAATAGCCCATTTTTAACTGATTTAGCTTGCAAATAAGCTTTAATCAAAAGGTTGTTAGCTAGTTGCTTATAATTATGGCTCTTAAAGGGGTGGTTCGTAAATAGGTGTGCCAGCTAAATGTTTTAAACAATGCTGGAATAGGCATTATTGAACTGGCAGGGCTGTGTTAAGGTAAGGCAAAACCGAGTTCACTATTGATATTGAGATGTTATGTGTAAAACTTGACTGCCTAGATTATATATCAAGCACAAAGTTCGCTAGTGTTATTCAGGTGACAGACTCACTACCAGCCATTGACTCTACCTCGATGCTCATTGATGTAAAATATTATCGAAAATAAAACTTCAATTCAAATTGGTGTGGCTTCTAGTGAAACCAGGCTTTATGAGAAAGTACTCCCTTGAATGGTATTCTTACTCGGCTTTCTTTGTTCCCTCCAATTCCACCACTGAGACCAACACATAGTGGCAATGGCAAGCAGGATGGCTGCGACGCTGGCGATCCAGACCTCGCTCCGAACTTGGATTTTTGAAGCGCCGTTCTCGGACGCTCCGTACCAGACAAGCGTAGTACTGAAGAATGACTATAAATTAATTAGCTGGAGATTAGTCAACCCTTCAAATAAGTTTTGAGCTAAGAAGAAAAAGTTGAAATCTGCTATTTCACAGAAAAAAAAAAAAAAAAAAAAGTTTACACACCAATACCAAATTCACTGGAAGGTAGAACATGGCTATGGCCGTTGCAATGCGCATCGATCGCGAATCTTTGTAAGTTAGATCGGCTAAGACCGCCATGTCTTTGTTTTCCGCCGAGTCATCCTGTGCTAAGTATGCAAGCTTCAGGCTAGTATCGTGCTGTAGCTCTTGGCCATGGAAAGTGAGGATATTGCTGTACTACATAGCGGGTAAGTCATACTAGCAATATGAGCCAAGTTTAGGAGGGCACCAATCAGTCTTCTAAAACTCACCATCGACTTCAGGTCATCTGACATATAAAGAAGTTTGTGCGCTGTTTCTATATAGTTCTCTACCTCACGTGAGATATTACGCAATTTTCGCTGGAAGTCCTCGTGAATATCTAGGCAGAGATTTTGCTCCCGTGCTATAGAAAGTTCATGATCGGCAATAAGACTGATAGTGTTTCTCATATTAATGAGAATGTTGCGGGCATGGTGAACTTTTCCTCTCAAATAGTGTAAGTGTTGTTCGTGTGAAAAATTGATTTTGAATTTCTGATACGGTTTCGGTATTGCAATTTGTTGGTTCTACATGCAGTCATGGCAAGTGTAGCCGTTAGAGTCGGAACATCTTGGCGAACACGGCACTGTATCGCCGCTGGGCAAGGCTTACTTACAAGAATATTGAACCTTTGAGCAAAGGAGTCAAGATACTCTCTCCAGTTTGCGATGGCTGCGTGGAGATATCGAATATGTAGAGACATCGGATGGGATGTTGAATCTACTATTAGGTCAAAAGCTTCGGGCGGCTGGATGACAACCGAAGTTGACCGTCCAGAAACCGCCAGGAAGCTGTGATGAATAGCTGACTGGCGACAAGACCATGGGTCTTCCAAATCCCGAGCGTGTCGCTCGAAGTATCGAATGTTGTAACATATTGCTTAAATATCATATTAGCAAGTCATTGTCTCGTGGAAAATACTCAGCTAAGGAATATTTACCCCGAACGGAAACACATTGTGTCCCAGGACGAGGTGTTTGGCAATTCTCCTCAGATGAAAACGTGCTGTAGCAAGACATAAAATCTTCATCCTTTGACGAAAACTTAACACCCATCCCCACTACGAAGTGTAGAAAGAATGGCGTGATATCAGCAAGATTGCATATTACAGAGAAGCCTTCGATAGTGGTATCTATTTTTGCCCATGAATTGTAACGATCGAGGATTCTAGGCGGTGTCATCATCAACCATCACGCAACTCGTCACAATAGGGCGACAAAAGAGGCTCTTACAATAAAGTTGACACTCCACTTTCCATAATAGTGCAAAGTTCATCGGTAGTCGAAACCCACTGGACTTGGTCTTGTTCTGCCGTGGCTATTCTGACTCTACTCTCGTTTGCGTCATCAACAAACAGATCCGGGAGCTTAGATTCAAAATATTCCCATA
Source organism: Xylariaceae sp. FL1651 (assembly GCA_025201745.1). Taxonomy (NCBI): domain Eukaryota; kingdom Fungi; phylum Ascomycota; class Sordariomycetes; order Xylariales; family Xylariaceae; species Xylariaceae sp. FL1651. The sequence continues at coordinate 723,964 of MU624241.1, forward strand.
GATTCCCAAGGCCTTGTCGATAGGCTGCTCGACATAAATATTCAAAGTTGAACGACCCGCCGGCAGAAACATGCTTAGAAAGCATTGCGCGGAATGATCAAGAAAATGTAATACCTTTTCAACCACCTTGCATGGCTATAGCTGGATAGTTCCGAGATCGAGCTTTAAGTAGGCCAGAACCGTTTGTGCCTTGAGACCAGAGAGGAGTGCGGGGTACGAGGTACCTTATTGGCACCCAAAATTTTATGTAATTACATATTGTACTTACGGGACATAAGTATACCGTTTGTTATAAATCTACTACAACTCCAAAAGCGAACTACATGGTAGACTTTTTCAATGTGAAAGAGATCTTTAGATGAACCTTGAGAATGTCCACTTTCCACTATAAAAACAATAGTGATCGATTAACGCAGCACGTGACAGAAACCCTCGGAATTTTGAAATCCAGCCCCTCCACCCTGATCAGTTTCTCGCTCTCTTGTTCAGCGACACCGAATTCTTCTCGGCCTAGCTTACCTGTTTAGTAATGATCCTTTCATTATTGAAAGGATTCTGATAGTTAATATACGGACCTCTGTAAGCTCCCGATATCCCTCAACTGCAATCGTGTCTCCCGAGGCCTGGGATGCATCAATAAAGTATACCTATACCACGCCATTATGCGCGCCACTTACTACCACATTGTAGCTTTGTCCAAAAATTGTCTGCAGCAGTGCATTCAACTTTGCACGGTCCACATAGCGCGTTTCCAGGTAAGATGTAGCCATTTCGTTGGGAGGCATCGTGTTTCTGCTGGTACAGAGCGGCAAGAATTCTGTAAGGCAGATTTCTTCATCGCTAAAGTGCAGCCCCTAGAGCCCAACAGGCTGAAATCGCCCTCATTATGAGAGCTGTTGAGGGGGGGTGTTAAAGGTACGTGGCGGTGGCAGTGTCAGATTGCCAGCGGTAAGATATTGGGCGGTAACAAGTGCAATTTTCTGAGCCCCATCCATTCCTTGGGCGAAGAGTAGCGGGGCAATGCTAAGCCTGATGCTGACAGCAAAGAGGTACATGCGGCTGCGAACTGGGTCGGCCATGCTTGCAAGAACAAGGGCTTTGCTCTCTTGGTCACAGTAAACGGAATATCCTGACTGTCTGCATAGTCTTTACCTCCTATTGATTACCGCTCTCTTTCTTGGATCAGAGAAACCATGCCGCCAATCGTGTTTAGCGCTTCGGGATACATAGACACCCTTAGGGAGCAAATACAAGATAGTCTGGTCACATCGATCTCTGAGCACCTCTTCCTGCCCACTGACAAGCTTCACGAGATACTTACCCTCAAAACAATTAAATGTGCCGTTGAAGAACTGACTTGCGGCCCAGATGATCGCATCAAGCTGGCTGAAACGATATATAATGAAGGCAAGAGGGTGTTTGCTATGCTCATTTATAATGACTGGCATAACCTCATTGTAGAATTCCGCAAACACGGTGCTCTTGACAGCCGACTCCCTCTAAGCGAAAATGACGCGGTAATGATTACAGGTCGCCCTATTGGCCGCCGGCTCGCCCAAGAGGTACAATGGGCATTTTGCCCCTACGTCTTTCCGGAGAACATGTGGCGGTGTCATCACCAGGTGGACAGGAAAATGATTCTGCCCTTTATTTGCGCCGAGCAAATCGGTTCGGGGGCTTTCAGTGTCGTCGAGAAGATTAGTATCTTGCCATCTCAACAGAACTTTATGGACAAAAGAGTAGGTATCCTTACATTGACCCTATCGACTAGTCGCTGTGTATCACGGCTTGATTGACACGATACTTCCCAGGCGGTAACAGTCCAGGTAGTGCGAAAAAGGCTTAACATCAAAGGCAAGACACAAGATTTCGAGAGGGAAGGCAGGTGTCTACGGCTCCTGAACCAGCTACAGCATCCTAACATCATTCCTCTATTGGGATCCTACACGCACCGTGAGGAGCAGAACTTCCTCTTCCCCTATATCGATATGGATCTCGGAAATTTCCTGATGAGTGAGGCCCGCCACCGAGACTTTCGGTGGGACTTCACTTTCTACTCGGCCCTCGCTGGACTCTCGTCGGCGCTGTCTAAGACACACCGCCTTCATCTCAATCAGGCCGATCACGACGTCGACTTCGAGGCTATCGGCTACCATCATGATCTCCGGCCACCCAACATCCTTGTTTCTGCCGATACTTTCGTGCTAGCTGACTTCGGGTTAGGAAGTCTGAAGTGGGCGGAAGAGATGTCACATACGCCGTACAAGTCAATCAGTGGAGATTATATTGCTCCCGAGTGCACCGATAGGAACGAGAACCCACAAACTGTCAACCGGGCTATCGATGTTTGGGCTTTTGGTTGCCTCATTGCCGAAGTTGTCACTTACATGCTAAAAGGGGCAGAAGGGGTTAGAGAGTTTCGCGCGAAGAGATTGACACCAGGACGGTTTCCTCAATGGAAAGATGCTAGCTTTTATCAGCCACATGGCGACGTCAAGCAAGAAGTTAGTGATTGGATGGAAACGTTGAGGCGTGATCATCCGCACCCAGACCTGGTCCCTCGGCTTATTAAGATAGCTCTCGACGCTCTCCAACCTGATACGGAAATACGGCCTGATATGGGCACTATACACCAGTGTTTAGCAACTTTGAGTATGCAAAAACACTTCAAAGAAGTCCAGGACATGTTCAAAAAGGTCCAAGGAACCGAAGCAGTATTAGGGCATACTGATCAGCGCCACCTAGAGGGTTTCCGATACGCGCATGACCGATTTGCGGTATGGGGTTATATTCTAGCTTTGAGTGAGGACAATGTTTTTACCCATGCCTTCGAACTATCAGAATCTTGTGTCAAAATCATGAAGAGCTTGTTTCACGAAATGACAAAAGAGCCAAAGATGCGAAGCTTGGGGGACAGTTCTGGTCTTTTTGCCCTTCAACAACTGGCAGTGCAAAATGTCGAGAATCTCTGGAAATCGTTGCCAGATAATCTCCTCCAAGCTGCCAGTAATCACTGGAGTGAGGAGCTTTCAAAGAGACAATTTGACGAACAGGGTTCGAGTCCAAGTTATGTGGCTCCCTTTGATCACCCAACCGCCCAACCTACCACGCATACAAATGCCCTTGAGTCTGAGTTCGAAGAAGCAGCACGCCAATTCACAGAGAATCTTCCTAGTTCTATACCTTTAAATGAGCTACGCAACATAAAATCCAGCAACGATGTTTACGACATAACCGACAAAATACAAAGGTCGCAGCACGAAAATGGCGGGCTTCGCAACCTATCCAAAATACGGCTTTATTTGGAGCGTTTGGAGGGGTACACCACTGTCATAAATGAAGTGATTCATGGGAACCAGGATCTTCTGGCTCTCCTCTGGGGTCCGATCGCACTTCTTCTGCAGTGGGCGAGAGCACTGGACGGGGCTTACGATTCGCTTATTAGTGCCGTCGCAGAGATAGGAAAGATATTGCCCGACTTCCAAGCTTCGGCTTCAATTCTCAACCGGAATATTGAAACCAAGGAGATCACGGTTCTGTTTTTCAAAGACTTTCTTAGCTTCTACCATGAAGCCCTGCAGCCTTTTGCTCGCCCCAGTATGTGCCATTATAAGTTGTGTGTGTCGTTATACTTTGTGTAGCTGATGATTTTCATCTATCCCCATAGATTGGATGCATGTCTTTGATCGATTGTGGCCAAAACACCATTCGAACATCTTAGAGGTCGCACGTCATTTAGAACGGCTAACTCGACTTATGAAAACGGACATACGCTTTGAACATATTCAGCAGGAATTCGAGTTTCGAAGACATGCAATGGAGGGTTTCAAAGCAGAGGCAGCAGAGGCTCGTCGCCAAGAGTTCCACCGTATCATGACATCTTTCGATCTATGTAATTACGATAACACCATGTACCGTTTACATGGTCTTCGTTGCCAAGGTACCGGGAGTTGGCTCTTCAGGACCCCAGCCTTCATGAACTGGGTCGACGGTTTACAGGAGACTCAACTCTTGTGGCTAAAAGGAATTCCCGGGGCAGGTAAGCCACCATGTTTTCTTAGCGGTCTTTCAAATAGCATAAGCCCCCGAAAATATTGAATAAGCACTGAAAACAAGACTTCCTGAACTACTCGGACGAAACTGTATCTAATATATATCGCAGGCAAGACAGTCGTCTCTAGCGCAATAGTTGACCGATTGAGGGCGATCCAAGAGGCCAAGATAGCCTATACATTCCTGACGTATCAGGAAGTTAAAACCTCAGCGTTGTCAACAATTCACACCCTTATCTTCCAGCTAGCTGGAAGAGATGAAGACCTCATAGATATAATTTGCGAATCGATGTGTGAGGGCCTGAGGAGCAATCTTACTACAGCGGGCGATCTTCTGATATCACTTATCCACTATGGCAGGCCTGTCTATTTCGTGATTGATGGCGTGGACGAGGTCAGCGAAGTCGAGCGTGGCAGGCTTGTAACTGAACTTCTCAGATTGGCCAAAGCGTGCAAAAATCTGAGGGTCATCATGAGTGCCCGGCCAGAAGCAGACCTCGTGCGGCTAGTGGCTGACACGGCGGTTGTGATCAATGTGCACGATGAGAATGAAGGGAATATCCAGAAGTACATCGATGAGCGCACTGAGCACATCTTCTCTTTTCGCAATGTTTTCCCAACGGCTCAGATCGTCATTAGGAAACTCCTAGAGCCATTGGCAAGCCGTGCGAAAGGCATGTTCCTCTATGCTCGACTCATTATGGATATGGTTGCAACTTTGCATGACTTGTCGGAAATACAGAAAGAATTGGCGGTTCTTCCAGAGAGCCTTGATGCTGCGTAGGAGCACCATACTCCAGCCCACGACGTAGATTCTTATTAACCATCCACCATCTAGTTACTATCGTATCATTCTACGCTTTTCAGAGCACAAAGACAAGCGGAGGGCCGCGCGAGCCCGGAGATTGTTAGGATGGATCGCCTGCTCTCCAAACCCAATGACTATCCAGGAGGCTTATCAAGCATTGCTTGTAAGACCCGACGATAGAGATCAAGACTTCAATTTCGTGGCAAGCCTCGATGTCGTCGAGATTCTTGGTCCCATCGTCGAGACTGTGGATACATATATACGCTTTGTTCACTTCACAGCAAAAGAGGACGTAACTAATGTTGAAAATTAATGATCCAATGCTGATTGTCTCACAGATACATCTCTAGCCCTCACCTCGGAGTACAGCTGATTGATACGACTAGCGCCACCTTGGATTTAGCGGTGTGTTGTATCGACTATCTGTGTCAACATCATCATGATCCCGATTTATCAGAGAATGAACGCTTTGAAAAGGTATGTACAGGTTACTACAGCCTGCATGCTTTTTCAACACGCATGTGGTTTGAGCTGGTGTGTCAGTATTTTCGTCTAATCCAGGCAGCGGATCCACCGAAGAGGCTGGTTGATTCCATTCAAAAGCTATGGGAATCCAGGACGAGTAGGAGTAATAACGGGAGCGATGATGGAGACTGTGATCTGATTGAGGACGAGAGTAATAGCGAAGTTGGGTTTGGAATCCTAAAAACCAACCAGCCTTCCCTTTACTACATGCTCTGCAGAGTTTCAGAGTTTCGCAACTCTTCCTTCCTTTTCACAGGCGACAAAACTCGAGGTACGACGGCGTCCTTTGGGCTCCTAAGGCGCTGGCCAACAATCTGTCTCGCAAATCGTTACTAACCTAGAAGAACGCGCAGGTTCTGACAAAGATATACGTGATCCTCTCTCCACATCATGCACATCTCAACGCATCCGCCTGACCTTTGACGCCGCTCTCTGCCAAACACCCGTTGGTTGGACTAAGCCAGGTGCATTTGGATGCCATAAGGATTGTGCCGATATTTTACAATACTACGGTCCGCGACCTTTCAAATGCAGATTCCCGCAGTGTAAGTTTTGGCAACACGGCTACCCAAAGCGCGCGGACAGAGACAAGCATGAGATTTCGCACGATAAGCCTTTGAAATGCGAGATTCCTGGTTGCAAATTCGGAATTATCGGATTTTTATCCAACAAAATGAGGCAAAATCATTTTCGGCAAGCGCATCGAAATGTATCGTCAAAACTAAGCTTCGACACTCAGAATCTTGACCAGAATGCAACTGATGTTACACTTTATAAACTAGTCCAAGAGGGCCAAGTGGAAGCTGTCCAAAAGCTTTTATCCGCCTTTCCGAACGCCCTTCAGCTTGGTGACATTCGAAATAGGCTCCAAATTGTTGCCGCCTTTCATGCTTCCGGCAGTATGTGTAGGCTACTGGAGCATCCGGATGGGCACGATGTCAAGACATGGCAAAACTTTCTTTTAGAATCAATTAAGGGCCATAATGAGAGCACATTAAGATACCGTCTGTCTTGGGTTGATCCTGTCTTTCAAGTAATAGGTGGCTCCGATTCACACAAACGGGAAAAACGGGGGAGAATAGCTCACAGTGGGCAATGCTTGTTAATCGCTCAACTGGTATCGGACGATTGGAACGATGGCATAAAAATCATTGCTATGTGGTTACGCAACGGACTACAATTTATGTCAGAAGCGGGCTCAGAGTATAACGTCTTCGCAAACTTGCGTTCTGGAAAGCGCATCCTTCGGGCTGCTGCATCACACCCAGCTGGAAACCAACAGCTGCTGCATTTGTGGAGGGATTTCGGGGCCGCAAAACTGGGAAGACGATGGGCCAGCCAAACTCTAATATGGGTGGCAAAGTTTAACTTCTCCATTACTTTGGCGGCGTATTTGCTGGAGGTGGGCGCCAATATCAACGAAGGAGTATCGACGTCGCAGAAAACTGCACTTCATCACGCTGCATGCAATACATCCGCAAAGGCGGCTGAAATGGCCAGATTTCTACTTCTAAATGGTGCTGACCCAAATGCCGACCCGGCTCCGCGCGGAGTGGAAAATGGCCTTGGAAAGAAGATTAGCGAGGAAAAGGGCGCTAAAGGTATTCATCGATGGTTAGGTCAAACTTGGGACGAACTAGTCGAAGAGACCAAGCAAATCCGGGATGGAAAAGAGGCCGCGAGAGTTTTAATCTCTAGAATAGGAGAAGAGTAAACTGCCTTTTCGCACAGGTTACTTGCAATCAAGCAGCATTTTGAAGAGCTGTTTTACTGCAAAGGTATTTTCCCGGATGGACCAATAAAGCTTTAATGTGCCATAGTTGTACGGCTATAAGTCTTTTCCTCTGGTCTAAGTAAACAATTCGATATTATTTGTCTTGTCTTCAAACATGTAAGTGATTATGTTCATTTCTTAGCGCCAAAGACCACAAATATAAACCATTCACAAGAGTGAAGTGACCTTAACTTTCATGTATGTTAGTGTTTTCTTGCAAGCTAATCTTCGTTAGCCTACCCAGGTACTTCAGCAAGTATTTCTTTCATTCTCTTTAAACTAGTCAGCAGTGAAGCATTTCGGTAGATAGTGCTGAGGGTTGGACCTTACCTGCCACCTCTTCGACTCCACATCACCTCCTGTTACGCCATCTATGTTGATAGCACGATCGATCAACTGCTTTTTTTCCTGTTGTACTTCCTGGATGTACTGGGCAGTGTGGTAAGTACTAGCAATGAAGCAGTATGGGAACAGTTTACAGAGGCCTACTTACTGTTTCTACAGAATTGGGAACGATATATCGGATGACTGTAACATCTTGTGTCTGCCCTATGCGATACACTCGATCAATCGCTTGTGTTTCCACCATTGGGTTCCAATGGGGCTCTAGCAGATGCACTATACAGGCAGCTGTAATATTGACCCTAGGCAGAAGTTATAGTCAGTCGAAACATGTCCAACAAATCACAATAGGTTGCATTATGTACCCTTCAGCGCAACTGCCGATACTAGCTAGCAACACCGTGCAGTCTGGATTAGCTTCGAATTCTTGCATAGCTTTTCGCCGCCCTTCCAAACTAGTTTGTCCGTCTATGCGTTGGAAAACAAAGCCTTCCTGGTGTAATGCTTGCGCAACTAGATCAAGCATTTTCACCCAGACACTAAAGACCACGCTGCATTGGGTCAGTCGCAAATCATCTTGTATATAGCGAGGGTGTTGGGACATACCTCTTTCGTGACTTGTGGTTGTATCGTGCTGCTGTTTGCTCCCCTTTCAAGTTTTCTAGCAATGCTAATACTTTAGCTGAAGGTCGATAATCCGATATGCTTCTTTTGCCTAAGAGATCGCCTTTCATGCCGATGATATGTGAGTCTACTTCTGAATCCACACAGTTGAAGCATATAGGATCTTGGTCCTCGGTCCTAGTTACGTCGTCGTCAATTTCTCCGTCGCAGACCGAACACCTGGCAGAATAGACTTGCTTCATTCCTGACTCGAAGCAAGAGACTGAGTTCTCCTCTCTTAGCCTCTTCATCTTATCAGGTAGAAGCCGCTCTCCATGATTACAGATAAGCCGCAGGGAGTTGATCAGGAGGAGGATGTTCTTTCCCTTGCCTTTGGGCAACAAGCCCGCTTCTGGTCGCTCGTCCAAACCCGCGGCCGTTTCTGCGCAAAGTTTCTTAATAGCGTCATATAAATCCTTGTCATCTTGATGGAGATAAATTTCATGTATCATTTCAGAGCGTAGAGGAAGCTTCAAGTCATTTGAGGACAAGATTTTTTCTTTCATTCGTCGAAGACATGTTGCTCGAATGAGTCTCTGCAGGCGTTCAACACCTAATGAATGCTTCTCCTCCACGGGTTTGACGATCCAACACACAAATTTTGACTTTTGGATAAATGGGAAAACACGTATGAAACTTAGCAACGCCCCATAGTCGTCAAGGGAGTTATGAATCGGCGTTCCTGTCAGGCACCACCGATACTGTGACACGAGGTCACAAACGGATTGAAAAGCCTGCTGTGAGCGATTGCGAATATGATGAGCTGCAGCCAAATCAATCAGTTGCAAAAGCCCCATTACGTACTGAACCTTACCTTCGTCCAGAACAACTCGAAGCCATTTCCAGGAAAAGAGGGGATTTGTCGCTCCTTTGGCTGCCCACTCGGTACGAATGGTCTGGTATGTCGTAATGACAACGTCAACGTCTCGGAATTGATCTGCAAGACTCTGTCGATCAGAACCGTGATAAATTATGACTCGTAGTTGACCTTCGTGGATGTGTCTGAGTCTCGCCATGTTATCCTTGTGCTTTTTTCCCTGTCTGATCATTGAAGCAATGCTTACTCTTTGATCTGGGCCACCCATCCGTATATAGCTTCCAGTATTGTCAGTAACGTATAATTGTATAATATTTTTCAATATTAAACATACTAGACTTTGGCGCAACGATAAGCGTCCCCTGGTGCCTTTCGTTCTGATTTCGATGTATTGTCATGGAATTAAAATCCAAAGATGAGCAGATCAGCGCCAACATACTGAGGCTTTTCCCGAGGCCCATATCCTTGATCGGTATTGTCAATATTGCGAATGAGTGCTAGTTAATAGAGAACATACATCTGCAAGTATCCCTCCCATGGCTGGGATAGGTCTGTGTTCAAGCAATCTTGTAATATCATGACGATAGCTATAATTAAGGGTAAGAACGTAAATAATTTTTGTGTAGTGTACCTCCTTAAGTTTACTTACTACGAGTTTTTGCTGTTCTTGGAAGACTCCCGTCTCCAAAGCGATGGGAACATTGGCTCTTCGAGGAACCCGCTCTCTTTCTCCTGCATCATAGCTAAGGCCAAAACTTGATGTCTATTAAGACTATTAGTCAGTTTACGAATTGAAATCATTGTTTATCTTGCCTCATAAGTGTAGAGCGAAGCCGTGGGCTTAGAGACGTATTAATGACCGTTACGGCATCCCCATCAGCTTCTGCAGTTTCGAAGATTCGGATAAAATAACTTTTAGCTATTTCATCCCGCACCTCAGTTTGGGTGATGCTTTCGTTCATACCATGCAGGTGTAATTGCTCAAGTTTTGGCATGCCAGTGCCAGGACGAACAAGGTAGTGGGGATTATCATATTGGATTCCAGGTATAACTTCAGCAGCATATGGGTGTTGTAAAAAGAAACCAGCGTCTGAAAGGAGATCACCGACGGTGTCCTTGTCAATTCGCAGACCATGTAAAACGATTCGAATGCTGTACCCTCGGGTTGCTTCTGTAGAGACATATTTTCTCATCTGGGGCCTCCTTTTTTCTTTAATATGCTTGACCTCTGAGATGAAAAGCGTAGCATCCAGTCTGAGAGGAAGCTCACAAAGTGCACCGATAAGCCTAGGGTTATACAAGGTGCCGAGGTGTAAATCAGAGTTCTGATCATAAAGGAGGAACATACTTCCAAGCAGCCTCAGTTTGACAGGCGCAGAATGGGCTTTCTCATTCTGTGCATAAGAGGACGTGGGTACTGCTACTATCTTTCGGTTGGTTAGAAATTATGTGATATTTAGGCAGGCGGGACTTACAACGCCAAAACAAGTATCATAGTTGCTGCAGACATCTATTGATTCGTCTAAAGCTGTCTCTCCTGGAGTCTGTGGTAGCATATCACTGATTTGGAATTTGTTGAATTCCGGCTGATCATGTTGGCTTGCGTCGACTCTGTGAGGGATACTCGGGGCAGCTGCTGTATGTCCTTCTGAGATGCCTTCCTGTAATTCTCCGAGGCTGTTGAACTTTTCAAGACTGGGCATTTCTTCAAACGATCTAGTCGAAGTTTTATTGGCAGAGAAGAAGCTATTTTCCATCGAAACATCGGTTTGAGTCAGAGGTCGGTAAAAATAATCTGTCAATATTTGATGTGGCATTGCCATCAGCTCAGGTGACGCATTAACAGCCTCGCTAGGAGTGAAATTGTCGAACTGGTTACCAGCGCCATGATTGTACTGGTTTGAGTAGCTGTAGTAGACACTCTGTTGTGATAGATCGTAGAAAGGCAGCGGCACCTCATTGTACTGGTTTGAGTAGCTGTAGTAGACACTCTGTTGTGATAGACCGTAGATAGGCAGCGGCAACTCATCGTCCAAATTGTTATCGTCTGCATTTTCCTCACGAGACAATCTACGGGGTAACTTGACTTCTCGATATCCAGCATCAGGCGAGGAACTTGGTCGCTTACTGCCTGCAGCTGGTTGCAAATTCTTGACCCAGTCATTGGTATCCATGGCAGGCTATGTGAGGTGTTTTCTAGAGGGGAAACGTTGAAGCCACTCCTGCAATACCGCATTTTTTTTTTTTTTGAACGATTAGCACTGCCTCAAGAGGTCAAATGCATGTTTAGCGTGGCTGGCGGCATGTCAGTATGATGTGGTCCAATTAAGCAGCTAGGGCCCAGTACTTGTGAATTTCACCTGCTCAGCACTTACATTCTTGGCACACTGACTACCTATTGGCGAGCCACCCAAAAGGTAGCTGACCGAGGTCCTCAGCCACTTGCACGGAAAGCCCCCCTATATGACGGCTAGTTCCGAGAGCCCCGCCTAGCGCGGGTACTTGACAAGTCGTATTCTACATTGGAAAGGGAGGGATAGTATATAGAGATTCCGAGATCCCGGAAGTTAAGAATGGCTAGAATGCCCCCGGCTTGTGTTTGTTTGACCAGAAAGAGGGTTATTACGTCGTACTTTTCCTATAGGTAGCTCTAGAGCCTCCAGCTACCTAATAAAACCCATCATAGAAAGGATCTACAAGCTACCTAGTGCGAACGGAGTAGTATAGGGGACCACAGCAGCTATTGCTAGGATCTCATAGTGTCGCTGACTTCTTTCTGTGTACCAAAAGCGCAGTAAGCCTAAGTATATCCTCGAACCATCCTTTACACCTTTGACCAATACATACAAATGATTGTTTATCGCCCGCTCGATGTGGCGCGCAACGAGATTAGAGTACTTACGCTACGGAAACCGGATTCAAACTGTCCTGAAAATGAAATGACGGTGGAATGCTCATTGCAACATGTATCGCTCGATGATTACACAGATCAATACACCCGGTTCCTCGAGCTAGATGGATCAAGACAGTCTCCACGAGATCGTTGCATCTTTTGGGATACTGTGAATTCCCTATACTCGCCTCGGGGTGAAGGGAAGCCCGGTACTCTGTTCAAGGAATTTTCTGATAAAATCACCTCAAACCTCTCCAATCCATCCTCATACCGTGATGATTCGTACCGGGACACCAAGAGATTCCGGTGGGGGGATTTCGCCGCGCTCTCATACGAATGGGGTGACCGTTGCAAAACGGCTGAAATCGTAATCGACAACAAAAGAGTCAGCGTTACGAAGAATCTTCGAGATTCGTTAGCAAGCCTGGCGCAGTGGTGGTTTCGACTTGAAATGGATCGTGAACCTACACGACTGTGGGTGGACGCTATATGCATCAACCAAGAAGATATTGACGAGCGGAATGCTCAAGTAAAGCGTATGAAAGATATCTACGCGCTAGCCTCAAGGGTACTCGTCATGCTAGGCCCAGACGTCCAAAGTGGTGGGGAAGTCTTTAGGCTTATGAGAGAGTACGACAAGATAATATACTCTTCATCAGCCCCCAAAGAAGATATCAAGGCTTTAATCAAACCAGATCACAGGGAAGCCTGGCGCGCATTCGCTGAATTGGCTGGCCGTTCATACTGGACCCGTCTGTGGATTATACAAGAAGTGCAGCTTGCTGGCGCAGCCTCGGTAATCTGCTTTGGTGAACACTTTTGTTTGCTCACCACCTTTTTTCTCGCTGCCTCGACTATCGAAGAGAACATTGCATCATTCCAAAAGCTGCTGAGACCTACAGAGTCAGATTCGAAATTGGATTATGATCAGTTTCTCAAGGGCATAAACAGAATCTCCGGGTTTCTACAATTAGAAACCTTTAAGTTCGATGGCTCACCATATGCTGACCTGATGACCCTGCTTGACACTGGGCGCAGAGCAAAGCAGCAAGATCTGCGCGACAAGATATACGGCCTCATTGGCCTGATTGAACCTGAAATACAAAGCCGCCTAGTGCCCGACTATCGCAAGCCACATCTTCAAATATATCACGACTTCGCAATCATTGTTATCATGCATACCAAAAAGCTCGACATAATCTACCAAATGGCTGCTAAAACAACACAGCCGCTCCACTGTCCATCATGGGTGCCTAATTGGTCTCTCGACATGAGTGCAGTGGACGACTTTGATTTGGACACATTGACGTCTCAATTCTATCACGGATTGAATGCCGCCGGAGATACTTTACATATCTGGGAGAACTCCTCGAACGCAGGTCATCTACATTGCCGTGGATTTCAAGTCGATCGCGTCCGTGGGCTTGCATACTATATTGAACTAGGTAAGGAGGAAGATGAGCACGACAACACCGTCTACAACGCGACCAGTGTCGAAAGCTGCGAAACCTACGGCACTAGAACAAGCGTAACAGAGGCTATTTGGAGTGCCCTCACTCTAGGGCAGACCGCAAAGCTGACGCCAGACGCACGCTCGTTCCTATACAATATCCCGTTTCTAGCCGACTGCGACGAGGAACTGCACCCAGGTTACTCCGCGATATTTTTCTTTCATGACCGTAATCAAGATCTCCTCGTTGCTGGCGAACCACTCTCATCATTCTTTGCCCCGTTGTCCAAACGGCATACCACTTTACTAACAAATCCTCCCCCTGCCGAGTTAATGTTAGACGCCATAATGCTACCAGTGATGTGCAGGAGATTTTTCACGACGGAAAGGGGCTGTGTAGGCATGGCACCACGATCGACGCGCATAGACGATTGTGTGTATATCCTAAAGGGGTGTAAGGTGCCGCTGGTGCTGCGTGCTCGAGATGACGGAACGTACCTGGTAGTTGGCGAATGCTTCGTAGAGGGGATGATGAATGGCGAAGCGATTATCGACCTTGAGAAAGGGAATTTTCAAGAATCAAAAGTCATCTTGAGCTAAACGAGATAATTTTGGAGGAAAGGAAATGATGAGCAAGCCGGGTTCTGAATTTAAATACGACCCAATCTAACTCAACAATAGTCCCAAACAGGCTGTGATTCGTCTGAACCTACATTAGGCAAGGTTGGTAAAATCTATTATACCGCTTAAATACTGACGATCTTCGTGCTTGTAGCTGATTAGAATCTACTCCCATTCAATATTTATTTTGAGGTAGACCAGGGGTCGGTATAATTGCTTAATAGAGGAACATTAAGGTTGGATCGGCGTTTTCTCTGCTGACCTGGAAGGTTGTGCTAATCATCTCAAAAGCTGCGGGAATATCTCAATAGTCTTTGAAGTTCTCCAGCTTCTTGTGTTTATTCTAGGATAGTTAACTATAGCATGCTCGTCCAGCTTTCCACCCCTACATCCCGAGAACGTCGATTCACTTGACGCGATCCGGTTCTATCATTATCAGTCACAATTCGTTTTCAGATAGCCCAGAGCGTTAAGATTCAAATGGAGGACGGGCGGTTAGCGGCTACTATTGCTGCATCAAAAAAGGGAGTGAGTTAAAAAAGACACTAACCCTACTAGTCACTTGCGAAAGTTCTGAGAGAGAAACCCGTTTGATGGAGGAATTCTCTACGCCAGGCGAGGCTTGTTGCTAAGATATCCAAAAAGTAGAAGTAAAATTTACCGATGGTGTATCGTTCACCAAGATCTGTTATTCGATTACATCCTAAGCTCGAGTGTAAAAACTAAGAGGAAGGGCATCTTCAAGAGCGGATTTTATTCAACAAGCTTGGCAATGTTACGGAACTGAGGAGTATTGACAGCACACATTGCCTGGATCTATGTCCCCCTCAAACACTATAAATGTGAAGAGCAAGCTCGTGTGCCGCGTGCCCCTCCAGAGAGCTCGTTAAGTTAGAGAACCGACTCTAGTGCTTAGACTCATTTAAACATGAACGCTTTTCGCCGCATCGTCTAAGGCTCAGTGAGGCAAGATCTGGGCTAAGAGCGGTTGGTAACGCCATTAAAGACACCAACTTTGGAGCGCCCAATATTCAAGCTCAAATGCACCAGATTTTGCCTTATTCACAGTTCATCCGACGACGAATGACATGTATAGCAGAACAGAAACCTCACCTTGAGATCTCGGCAAACCCCTTTTTGTCAAGTTCAGCAGAGTCAACATCTGGAACCAGGGGCGTCTCGTTTCCCTCTGCTGCAGCTCCTGTCACCACTAGGCCTGCCATCTCTCTAGCCAAAGCAGGATCACTCTCACCTTCATACTTCTCCCAAGCGGGGGCGTTGATTTTCTCATCGCCCCCTCGACTCTTGAAGTGGTAGCCTCGAGCGCGCGGTCTAGTTCCCGTGCCTACTGGCAATTCTGAGTCATATAACCTGGTAAACTCATCGCAATCCTTCTCGAAGGTTGAGGGGGTCGCGTCGAGTGACGCCCGGATGCCAGCGAAGAAGTCAATAATAACTTGGTAGTTATGGATCTGCAATAGCGTCCAGCCAAGCATCTCTTTCGCATTGAGCAAGTGATGCAAGAACGCACGATGATGTTTGGTGCATGCATAGCATTTGCAACCCTCTACTAAAGGCTCTAGCGAAATTTCATGCTCTGGCGACCATATATTTATCCCCAAAGGACTTATGCTCTCATTTAGATTTCGTGGAGATGGGAATGAAAAGGATAAAGCTATGCCAGCATCGGATATGGCGTTGAGGAAAGAGACAGCGAAGAGGTCGACGCCTAGGTGAACTTGGCGAAGAATCTCTTGTGGCGTCAGAGCATAGCCAAGTGAGAGACGCGGTAGATGGACCAAATGACTGTGGTTGGATAAGTCAGGGAGAATGTCAGTATCGTATACCGCTAACCCTGATAACCTCGAGGCGAATTCCTGCTCCAGCTGGTTTAGATACTCCCACTGCGTCGGGTAGGAAATTGGCAAGAGTGGTGCAAACACAAAGGGATCTTGACCCTCGTGCTTGTCGGTAGAATCACCGAGGCTGAAAAACTCTCTGAGCCATTCCTCGGTTCGCTCTACCATTCGAAGCTGCCGTTTTGAATTGGACATAGCGGTCAGCCGCTTTGAATTGGGCAGAGTTGTAGCTTGCGAATAGGTTATGTCCGCGAGTGGGATGACCACATCTGGTTTCATCGCATCAACAGACTGACGGTATGCCTCATTGGTCAGCTTCTGAAAGCCCGTCGAAGTGAAAATCGAGATAGAATCTTTGGCATTGCCGACAGGGGAGCTGATTGCCGAATGCCGCCGCGCACCCAGAATCGTGAACATGTGAGGTGGGGTGGCGGTATATGCATGCAAAGGCTCCGTACTCTCAGACTTTATCTCAAGGATTGCTGGAGATTTCTTCTTTCGTGTTGTCTCCAAAACTATGTACTTTAGGTCAGACGAGCTGTAGGCTCGACGTAGCTCAATCGGCAACGAGAGCTAACTTACAATCTTCAAGAGCTATATAAACACCCCCCAACTCAGTTCGCCTGGCGGCATTATCAGGGGTTAAATGAGGAACAGCACCTCGTGCCGTAAGGCCCACGAAGTTGGGAGTGTCGATTGAGCGACGTTTTGGAAGGGACAATGTCCCTAGGCGAGCGCCGGTGCCATCATTGACCACACCTTTGAGGATCTTGAAGATGGCTCTCCCGTCTCGCTCAGGAGTTACCATAGCTTTCGCTGCTCCAAAGCGATGCGACAGATGGATGAGAGCAAAGCGTACCAGGGACGCAACCCAGGGTAGATATCAATATTTTTTCGAGCTCGAGTGTTGTAATACGTCGAGCGAGAATTCTTGAGAGCACTATCTCTATCCGGAGCTCAGTTTTCGATTAGTTGTGAGATTAAGAATAGGATGAGACGGGTTTTTTTCATTTTCATAGCCTCTAAGATGTTTGCTCATGCATTTTCAGGCCGCGTCGCAATTCTATAGTAATGTGATCAGCTGCCACCGGTCTGGTCTGGTCCCCACCAGCTGCATGTATCTATCTACCAATGTGATTGCCTATCTAGATAAATAGGGAGATGGGGTAGATAAAATAGAGATGGGGTACCTTAGGTAGATAAGCTTGCCCCGGAGATAAGACAACATGAGTAAGTCCAGGGTTCATTCCTGTCAGGCAACTCTGTCAGGGTCCGCTGCACACACACGTGGGGGCTGAGACCACACTTGTTTGGCGCTTCTCGGTGTCTCAGACGTGTCAGGTTGCAGCTTTACTCGAATCACGCACTCTCACACCCCATCCCATCCCATCCTTCACCCGACAGGCTGAGCAGGCCCTCAGCTTCGCCATTGTGTGTTCTTTCTTGTCGCCTGTTTTCGTCGTTTCTGCCATGTCACTGTTACCAGCTATATAATTAGAAGTATATGCTTGTTGTCAGCGTTTTCTCGTCGCCTTTTATCACGTAGATTTGCGGTATATACACCTATAGACGATCATCCGGAAGCGCGGGATCCTAACCACTTACGCAGCCGATCTGCAACGGGTCCGACTGAACATCCCATCCGTCTCTGTACATGTATTAGCACAATAGCTCTACCTCTAAGCAAACATATCCTAAGTTGATCACAGTGCTTCTATGATATAACTTTCGAGCGGCGCGTCAACCATGAGTGACCGGCGGACCGAGAACCCCATCACTTCATCCGATCTTGAGCATCGCCAGAGTCTTCCGCTTCATCTAGATTCTCCCTCCGACGCCGACGGCCGCCTCGAATACGACGAGAGTGACTATTCCGACGACACGCCCACGCCGCGCTTCATGCAAGATCAGGGCGCTTGGAAACGTTGGCGATGGGTTCCCTTTCCAATCCGCAAAATCACTGGAACAGTTGTGAGATGGATTAAGGGGCCTCAGCCCCCCAAGACATGGAAGATCGATCCCTTGTTTCCCAGCATCCAGAATGCGCCTCTACGCCTCCTCAATCGGGTGATCCCAGCGAGGAGACATCGTTTGTGGTTGTTCTTGGCCTACTTTGCCGCGTGGATCCTCACATTTGCTATTGTGTATTGGCAGGGCGAGGTTACATCTGAGATCGAGGGTTGGGGTGAACCCTCTGACATCAGCTGCGGTGTGACGTACTGGACTAAGAACAACGGTTGCGGCATCGATGGTGTCAACTGCAGACCATTCGACAATTCAAGCTTTGCTTTTCGCTGTCCCGCCAACTGTGCTAGCTATCGCGTCCTTAATCCTCGGGCCGTCGGGGACCAGGAGATCAATTATGCTCCTTTGATAATTGGAGGCCCTCCTGACCCTACCAACGAGCTGGATCCTGTTTATCGGGGGGATTCCTTCATCTGTGGAGCCGCCATTCACTCCGGGGTCATTTCTGGCGCACAGGGCGGTTGTGGTGTCGTGTCGCTTATTGGCGAGCAACAGAATTTCGTTAGTACGGATCGTCACGGTATCAAGAGCATAGGCTTTGACTCTTACTTCCCCTTGAGCTTTACATTTCTGCCCGGCATCACATGCGACGCCCGAGATGCTCGATGGTCCTTATTGGCTATTTCAGTGGTCTTCACCACCATACTGTCACTCTTCACGGCGTCGTCTGCGGCCTTCTTCTTCGGCACCTTTACCATCGCCTTCTGGCAAGTTGGTTTAGCCTCTGATCCACCCCTTAACGGCTCTTTCGCGCCACTCTTTTCCGATCTGCTGGGCAAGTTCATACCAGCCATGTTCTGCGCTTGGGTGTTCTACGACAAGATGGGCGTCCGGCGAACTCTCAGGGGCTTGGAAGCGCAAGTGGAGAAGACAGTCTTGTGGCTGGGTGGATGTTGGGTCGGGGCCCTGACCAACTACACATTTGATTTCATTCCGATCTCGAGATTGAGCGGGCATGACCTCAACCAGCAGCCTGGTGCCAAAGCTGCGTTGTCAATAATTGTTATCGTCCTCACTGCCATTGTCGCCGGTCAAATATGGTGTTTTCAACAGGAAGCCCGATTGGTACGCTACCTCAAGCTCTATGCTTTATTTCTTGTTGCCATTCTGGTTGCTTTAGCTTTGCCTAGTCTGAGCCTACGCCTTCACCATTATATCCTCGCATTGCTACTCTTGCCAGGTACGAGCATTCAGACCCGGCTGTCTTTGCTCTATCAAGGCATATTGGTTGGCTTCTTCGTCAATGGGATCGCTCGCTGGGGTTTCGATCCTGTACTCCAGACTTCCGTAGCATTGCAGGGCGATGCACAGCTAGGTAGCGCACTACCTGTCATTTTACCACCACTTATCAACACCACCCTGTCCAGCATCTCTTTTCAATGGGATCCCCCCCCTAGTGTACGGTATGATGGTATTAGTGTCTTGGTTAACGATGTCGAAAGATTTCGGGGCTTCTTTGATGATAAGGGCGACGACAAATTTGTTTGGACTCGCGACAACGGCTCAGCGTTTGACGAGTACTTCCGGTTCGCTTATGTGCAGGGGACGAGCGCAAGTGACTATACCAAAGCTGGCACATGGACCGCGGAAATGCAGTGGGTTGAGATGATGCCTGGACCTTCTAGGGTCAAAGGTCGAGCACTCGCGCACGATGACGAACAAGTTGCACGTACTCTGTGGAAGCGCGATTAGCCTTCTGCATACTCTGTACACGTTGCAGGCTTGGTCTTCATTAAGTTGTGAACCTTTTGGAAGGCGTTGCAAAACTCCAAGGGCGGATGTTTTGGTGATAATCTCGAGGTCCGAGAATATTGTTATTCCAATAAATCAATTCGTCCATGTCAGGCGTATTACTGGACGCAAACTCCCTGCGACTAAGGAATTTTTGAGTATCAGGCTCACTCGAATCACCCTCTCAGTCTATGGAAAGGTGGTGGAATTGCATCTCGCCTAACGACTGTTTAATCCGGAGTCGACTTCCTATGCTTAGCTGCTGTTTGCCTGTAAGCCCGCGATGCTGTCCCCACTGATGATCATCAAGTTGGACCAATGCTGTACCTGTATTAGTAAGAAGTTATGCTGGCTTCTCGCTTAGGAAATGTGTCTAACACAAGGAAATGTGCTCCAGTTGAACGAGTAGGGCTATATTCAACTCCATCTTCCGAAGTCGAAGTAGTCTGTAAAGTGTTTAATTGAAGAGGCACCTCGAGTGTCGCCTCCTCGATCTGGAGACGATAATGCCTCGTCTCAAAGTCGAAAGCAAAAGCCAGTGCCCATTCTCGAACCGTTACTCGAGAGGCGTATCATAGTCCGAGAAGAGGGTAACAAACTCATGTAGAAGGTATCTATCTAAGTCCCAGCATAGGATTTCGGAGCGACATCTCGAGACGCTGTTCATGTTCATAGTCAAGCGGGTAATGTGATTCGCTGGTCTCTGCTGATCGGTGTACCGACACAAGAATCAGAGCAGAGTACAAGTATCTACGCTGGAAGGCTCGTTTCCAATATTACTAGTCAAAACTTCAGTGGTGGGTTGTTGAAAGTCGACAAAGATAGATTATGCAGGCAGGGGAACAGCGAAAGGGAACATTGAATGAACGACGAAGTACACTGTAGATACATTGACTATGTTCTGCTTTTTATCTAACAGAAAGGGAGGGAAACTTTAAGCCGTACCTGTATTACAGTGAGGTCGGGCCAATCAATACTTGACATACATCAGCCTCCGAAGCCTGTTCATGCTACAGTAAGATCTAGATCTTTCTTCTGTCATACTACATCATACACTAAACCTTGTCTTGTTTATCTCTGCGAAGAGTTATGAACGCGAACCCACGATCTTAGCGAAACTTAAGTCTGCTGTTGGCTAAAGTAAGTCAGTCCATAACCAGGTCGATCAGAACCACTCAGTATTTCTCCCATGTCAATGTCATACACAAAAGTTGAAGCTTCAAGGCTTTGTCGTTTAGGAATATTATCACAGCCCAAAATAGAGGGCATCTTGAGAAGCAGGGTAGATGAGGGCTGTTTCGAATACGACAAATAGTAAGTAAGGTGAGTAATGTCCCCGACCTACAAGACCCTCATCTCACACCTTAATACATCCAATGAAGATGCATACGTAGCCGAACACCCTTATTAATGCAGAACGCCAACACCATGCCAGTTCCTTGCTAGTAGTGCAACGATCTTATTTCTTTTTTTTTAGCAACTTCTTTTTTCCCATTATCTCCCCCAATCCATCCTCCACGTCTCCCAACTTTCGCACATGTTTTCTACTAATTACCCCGGCAAAAGCGCTCCCTCACTCGCACGTGGTGACCTTGTACTCGACGGTCTGGTTGCCGGTGGCGGGGACCTTGGGCTTGAAGTCGAGGTAGACGAGCTCGCCCTTGTCGGGGGTCCACTCGCCGTCGGTGTCGCGGTAGAAGACGAGCTCGCCGGAGGCGGCGTCGCGCGCCTCGGCCGTCGTGTGCGTCAGCACGCCGTCCGTCTTCCACTCCAGCTTGTAGCACGTCGACTTGGCCACCAGGAACGGCGCCGTGCAGCGCGTGTTGCCGTCGCCGTCCTTGCACTTCTCGATGGCGTAGTCCATCACCTTGCCCGAGGCTACCTCGGAGGCTGTGGGTGGGGGAGGAGTGATGTTAGTTGGGGGATTTGGGTTTTAAAGGAGGAAAAGGATGGATAAGAAGAGAGAGAGAGAAAACGTACGTTTGTGCAAGACGCCTGTGAAGGCTAGGCCTGCAGTGAGGACGCTCTGTGCTGATGGGATGTACATGGTTCTCTAGCTTCTTCGTGATGCAGACCGGACGGCAATTATCAGTTAATATCGAGGAATCTGGTCGTCTAAATGTTGCTTTAAGTGTCTTCGAAAGTCTTTACAAAACCGTAGTGTTAGGTAGAGATGTTAGAATATTATTGTTATCCACGCGGTTTTGTTTGGTACCTATACGGTGGTAAATGAAGCACTACGTCATCTGTCTAATCATCGTCATCACTTTCTCGCCTATAGTCGCGGAGTATCTAATCCGGCCCAAGTCACATCGCTGTTATGTAATCTTAAATAGGCACCAGCCAAATTCCTAGGTGGCACAGATTCAAGCTCATGTTATTGCCAGAGGTGTAAGTTTAATGATTTGTGCGTTGTTCGACGGCAGTGATACGCCTTTACCTATCTTCTATCTAATGGTGTTGGTTGGAGATGGAATAGTTCCCACACTTGCCAAATTTGACTTAGCCATAGATTCGTACATACTAGATAGGCTCCCGTATCCGAAGAAAGTGGGAAAAAGAGATCCAGGTTTACTTATTGTGGAAAATGGAGAACAGAAGACCGGGTTAGCTGCACGTGGCTTTCCAGGTCCAATGCTACCATGGAGACAGAAGACTTCGAGAACTGAGACCACAGACCATATGCACCATGAAGCTACAACGCTCTGTATTTCAACGTCGTCCACCACCTCTGGCCACCAGCTCGACCAGCATCGCTATACTGCTGCACAGATGGCGGGGGTAGAATATCGCCAAGGCTCAGCTGGGGTTTATGTCCCGCTTGGCAAACGGATGAACTCAACCCTCATCATCACCAACGACCAATCATGAGCCAAATGTCATCCACGTTGTCTCCCGTCCTCCGCCAAGCCAATACTGCGTGACCTATATATCCGCATGTTAACAAATTGACGGTTGCCCTGTCTCGCAGTGCACGCGCAGCGTAGCTCGACAGGGAGTCAAGGCCTGGTGTGAGAGCGTGGGTTTGATGGGATCCGGGGGCTCGTAATTGGGTGAATATGACAGCGAAACCAGACACTCGGGACGTTATACGCACAACATTGAAAACATAGGGATACAGCACATAGATAGCGAATCAGTCAGCGTCATCGAAGATCATATTTCGCGCACCGAACGTCTCGCTTGAACTAACAACAACGTCCTCCTCAGCCCGACTCTTGTACTACTCGGCATGTGCAGCATTCCATGCATGGAAGTTGATCGCATCTCGCGTCTTGTCCGCCCGTCTTGGCGTCCACTCCGTTGGCGTCTACATTGTTATAGTTGACCTTCGAGAACGTGGCTTACCATCTTGGCAAGAAGGACTGTTTAGAACTTCGCCCGAAGCCGCAGCACGTGCTGTTCTCTATTGTCATGATTGTGCCCACCGACATCATGGCAGGCGGCCTGTCGATCGCTAGGAAGCAATTCCAAGTTGGCAGATCAACCGCCAAGAATACGCTCAATCCGTCGAATTGCCAAGATCGCCCAATGCTCTAGCCAGGGACATCCATAAGTTTGATTGAAGTCACCATGCAGAGAAGCTGGTAAGAGATCGAACCATCGTTGTACCGCGGCTTGCCAAGGATGATCTTGGCATCTTGGAGCAAGCTCCTCGAGAGCTCGTTCTATATAATGAGCGCGTGCTCACCCTGGACCGGATTGACCGTGGAATTCCTGACCATCTCCGAGCTTGATCGCCAAGATTAGACAAACAATTGAACTTGCGAGACGCCATCAATTGTTCGGCATCATGGGGAAATCTGCTTCTCTTGCTGCCTTGGCGGCCTCGCTTGCCGTCGTTGCTGGTCAGACCTACCAGCGCCTCGGAGCCTGCCCATCTCTCGGCTGTGTCCTCCCTCCTGATCAGTCCGATTTCCTCCCAGGTCAATACTTTGACCTTCGCATTGAGGTCCACGCCCCCGTGAACGGCTCTGAAGCCTTCAACGACGGCACCCCGGACGAGAAATTCTCCGTCACCATCACCAAGGAGGGTGGTGAGACGAAGACTATTGCCGAGTTCTTCGACATTAAGGAGCCTGAGCTAGAGAAGTGGGACTTTGCGTGGTACGAAGACCTCTTTGCTGAGGATGCCAACACGCCGTCTGTCGTCAATGTTGCGGCCAAGGCCTACCGCCGATTAGCCATCTACGAGCCGGGTAACTATGTCGTCGAGTTGAGCTACTACGGCGACAAAAAGACCACTGCTGAGTGGGTTGTGCGACACCTTTCAACCAAGAAGAAGGCCAAGAACGTCATCCTCTTCATCGGTATGAAATCCATGGGCACTAATATTGAGGCTTCTGAACTAACTTGCTAAAGGTGACGGAATGACCACAAACATGATTACGGCTGCCCGTCTATTAGGCCACAAGAGTATCAACGGAAAATACCAGTCGCTGCTGCAGCTGGACAAATTCCCTGTATTGGGTCATCAAATGACCCATTCGCTTGACAGCTATATCACTGACAGTGCCAACTCTGCTTCGGCCCTCTACTCGGGCCACAAGAGCACGGTCAATGCCATGGGGTAAGCTTCCATTCACTTACTGGTAACTAAATAGTCGCCCTCTAATTTCTTGTAGTGTATATGCCGACTCATCGCCTGATCTTTTCGATGATCCCAAGGTTGAGACTATTGTTGAGATCCTGAGACGTGTCTGGGTGAGTGAATACGACAATTAATGTTAAGACCTTTAAGTTAACTCTCTTCACAGGATTCTGCGTGGGGTGCCGTGTCGACTGCCGCAATCGCCGATGCCACTCCGATTGCGCTTTCTGGCCACAGCCGCTCTCGATATGCGTATGGGCCCCTCGTTGATCAGGCTTTAAACTCAGTTACCAACTACACCTGGACCAACCAAGGCGGCCCTGATGTTTGGTTCGGCGGCGGAGCCGAGCAGTTCGTTCCCGGCAAGGACAGCTATAAGGGCAAGGATTACTATGCAGCCTTCGCTAACGCCGGTTACGACATCAGCTTGAACAAGACGTCTCTCCTCGAGCTCGGCAACAGCAGCAAGGCGCTCGGTATCTTCTGCCGCTCACACCTGCCTGTTTGGCTCGACCGTAACGTCTATAAGGACAACCTCGCCGCCTTCAAGAACGATCCTCACGGCTCCACGAATCCTGCTCTCGACCTACCCGGTCTCAAGGAGATGACGCTGAAGGCCATTGACATTTTGCACCACCGCGGCGGCGAGAAGGGTTTCTTCCTGATGTCGGAAGGCGCATCTATCGACAAGCAAATGCACACACTGGATTATGACCGCGCGCTCGGCGACCTGTTAGAGCTTGATGACACCGTGCGCGCAACAGTCGAGCATCTCAAAGCGATCGGTGAGCTCGAGGACACGCTTCTCCTCGTGACGGCCGACCACGGACACGGGTTCGACGTCTTTGGCGGTGTCGATACAAAGTACCTGTCAGAGCAGCCCAACAGCCGCGACAAGCGCCGCGCCGTCGGCGTGTACCAAAACGCGGGTCTCTCGCAGTACACCGTCCCCGCAGAGGGCGTCTCGTACGGCACGGGCGCCCACTTCCCCGTGAACTGGGACCCGCGGTACACGTTTGCGCAGGGCCTCGGCGCGTCGCCCGACCATCGCGAGAACTTCCGCGTGCACAAGGGCGGCCCCCGCCTCCCAGCCACCGAGATCGCGGGGTTCAGCGAGGACGACTTATTCGCGAACCCGGCGGACAACACGGACGGGTTCGTGGTCAACGGCACGCTGCCTGTCAACGAGGCCCAGGGCGTGCACTCGCTTACGGACGTGGCCGTGTTCGCCATGGGGCCCTGCCAGGAGACATTTGGGGGCGTGTACGGCAACATTGACATCTTCTACAAGATGGCGAACTGCCTTGGTCTTGCGCGGCCGGATGACAAGCCCCAGTCGAATCCGGGCAGCGGGTGCCCTTCCACGGACCATTAAGTTCGAGTTCAATGTTACTGCTTGAAATAAGACGGTGGAGAAGGACGGCAGAACCGGGGACTTTTGTTTAAATAGAACAAAAAAACAGAAAATAGTGAAGCTCGGTTATATACCCACCTGGGCTGTTCCTTGTACATATTTATATACCTTTGTTGCACAACCAATGTTGAGTGTTCATTTTAACGATATTGTCAGGTTATTTATATACATCAAGATAAATATCTCGTACCCTCCTCGGTTTTTCATCGATAACACACCTTTTCCCCCCCTCCTCGCCTCCATGTTCACGGTATCTATCTATCTTACCTGCAACCCCAGCTACGTTCAACCCCATTCTAGCCCCGGAAAGCAGTCAGTGCCCCTCCATTCACGCTCGCCGTGCCGCTCCACTGCAGCATAGCCGGGACCAGCGGCTTGAAGACGGGGAGGAAGACGGTCTCGTACAAGCCGGGGCTGCCGTCCGCGGCCGTGCTGCCGGGCTCGAGGCTGCCGAACTGCGCCGAGTCCACGCAGCACGGGCTGTAGGGGCCCCAGAAGGGCCCCGCCGCCCACGCCGTCCAGCCGATGTACTCGTCGTTCGCCGCCATGTAGTTCAGCATGTCGGTCAGCATCGTTGCGCAGCCCGTGTTGTTCGCGCCGCCGAACTCGGTGATGAAGGCTTTTAGGTTGTGGGTCTGTTTTTAGGGGAGCAGAAGTTGTGTTAGCTTAAGATATGTTCATAGGCGGGTCTCTTATGTTTCAAATGCAAAGATGGTACGAGAAACCGATGCTGTCAGTACATGCATGCACGGGTCTGGTTGATGATATGTTGGAAGGACCAAGACATAGGAAATGCTCACCTTCAGCCACGCGGTCAGGTCCGCGAGATACGTCGCCGGATCACTGACGCATTCGCTGTGGCTACCGCTGAAATCCACATCAAGGTACTCATGGATGTCGATCGCGGTGTTGTTCAACGGGTCCTGGAACTGGTACATAACCGCACTACTCGGGTCGGAGCCCTGCGTCCAGGAGTGCCCGCCCGTCCAGCTGTTCCCCGGCATGATGATCAGATTCTCCGCGCCCGCGGCGCGTATGGCCGTGATAGCGGCCTGGTTATTCTGCAGGACCAGCGCGGACGCCATGTCGTGGGGCTCGTTCATGAGGCCGAAGATGACCTTCCCGTTGTCCTTGAAGCGCGCGGCCAGCTCGCCCCAGAAGGCGCCGAACTGGGCCGTGGTGGCGGCCTTGGGGTCGGAGTCGTTCCCGATGACGCTGCCGCTGTAGGGCTGCGCGCTCGGGTCGTTGTAGCGCATGTAGTTGTGCGGGTCGAGGATGGCGTACGCGCCCTTGGTCACGGTCACGTAGTCGACGGCGGCCTTGAACAGGTCGAAGTGCGTCTCGTTGAAGGTGGCGCCGAGGCCCGTCGCCGGCGGCGCCATGCGCTCGAGCAGGAAGGCGATGCGGAACAGGTTGAGGTGGTTCTCGTCCACATGCGTGTCCACGCCCGCCTCGTTGATGAACTGGTAGTCTACCCCGAATCGACCGGGCAGTCCCGTCCCGGGCGTGCCGTACACCGCGAATTCGCCGCCTGACTCGGCGACGCCCGCGTAGTAGATCGTCGCCGAGGCGCCAACGACGAAGGGCGCTAACAGGTACGAAGATGTCTTCATTATGGAGCTTGGCTATGGCTGGCTGAGAGAAGAGAGATCGGTAGATAATGGTGTGCTAATACATTGGACAACCTGCTGCTTAAAAGAAAATGTGATCCCTCCCTAGGAACTCCTTACAGCATCGTTCCATTGTGAACTCATTCCGCGTCTTCTCCTTCGAAGATACGTGAAAAGGGAATAACGGCCACGATGAACCGCTAGTCCAAAGGGCTCCCCGGAGCCCATGGACCGAATCGGATCTGAAAATGGTAGAGTAGATCTCAAGGTCACGTAATAACGCAGTATGCTTGCCTAGTTTCAGTATCTCTATTAGTGCACTATGAACACTTCTATCGAGGGGGGTATCTTGTGGGTGAGATTATACATGGAGCGACGTTTTCCGCTCACCAATACAGAAAGATGTGGGGGCACCTTCTGGACCCGTTTCGACATCGGCCATCCGGATACCACGATGTGGAGTCTCCGGACGGACATGTTCGTTGACCATGTAGGCTCTCGGAGCCTCAAACTTCGATTCGCTGGCCAGAAGTAGCTCAGATCTTCAATATGTATGGTCTCTAAACCAATATTTGATATCAGTTTCGTTAGAGTGCACCTCCAACCAAACTGACAATCCACATGGCAATACGGACTTTCAATCCCACCCTCCTCTCATTGGTTGCAAAATCGTCCAGGGCAACAGGCTTGGCAAAATCTTGAAGCCATCTTTGTTCGGCTCCCAGTCTCTTCTTCAAATCCTCATCTCTAGTCACGATCAGGGCGCCTGCCTCGAGATCATGTGAATAGCTTCGCTTGGTGTAATTCGAGCTTCCAATAATACTCATGGAAGGATCCTTCTCGTCTGGGAGAGTGATCCATAACCCTTTCGCATGATATGTCCATCCCTCGGGCTCGCCCACCGTACCCTTTCGCCATTCTTTTAGAACTATGGAGGAGTCGCGCTTTCGCTGGTGTATTTCCCGGAGGAATCGCCTTGCTAAGTACGTGTATGCGCCAGGCAGAAGACCCGAGACACCTTTGGATCCATAAAACCCGTTCGCATAGGGAGACGCTGTGATTACAGTATTGCTTTGGGAAGCTGTGGACAGCAGCAAATTCCTGAGTGTGGGGTCTGGATTGAAGTATCCTGCAGTAAAGGTCCATGAAGAGCCCGAATACTGCGGTTTCGCAAGGGTCTTTAATATGTGCGTAATGACAGGAAGCTCTGTCGAGCTGTCAGGCTTCAT
Organism: Xylariaceae sp. FL1651; assembly: GCA_025201745.1. Classification (NCBI taxonomy): domain Eukaryota; kingdom Fungi; phylum Ascomycota; class Sordariomycetes; order Xylariales; family Xylariaceae; species Xylariaceae sp. FL1651. The sequence goes on from MU624241.1 coordinate 752,368, forward strand.
CAGCTGCGACAGTTGCCCAAGCATATAGACTGTCGTGTCTTTCGATGAAGATGGGTAGTCTTCTGCCGACGATCCAGTTTCTGCCTTATCGAGTGAGATCAGTTTGCTGATCACGCCAGTCGCCTGCGATATATATTGCGTAGGTTGCTCAAGGGGAGAAGGAGCTGCATTTGTTGATGGCCATTGGAGACGAAACCCTGCCGCCTCCTGAGCTGGCTCAACTAGGAAGCTGAGCGAGGCCACGCCTTGATATAACCTCCAAAAGTAGTTGGTGATATCTTTAGATGCGAAAAGATGGTATCGATCCTGGCGGTTCGAAAAGTAGTCACTGGAAAGATTTGCGCTGATTGCGAGAGTTAGCCCACTCTCTTAGGAGAGTAGTGAGTGGTTCTTACCCTGAGAGAATGATCTCATCATCAACTCCATACAGCTTCATGTGTTGCAAGCCCCATCCCTCATTGATGCGCTTGGGTGTATGTTTCTTGCGCAGCCCTGTCAGATTGGGGGTATGATACATTCGAATCTCGACGCGATCCGGGCCAAATTCGGTTATAAGAGGGGCGAGTAGCGATGCGCATGATGGGTCGGGAGCTTCACGCGTACCACGTAGGGCATCGGTGAGAATGCTCAGCTTGAGGTCTGGATTGTTGCGAAGAGCTTCTTGTAACGTCGCGATCTAGCCTGTCCGTTAGCTTAAGCCCACAGCCGTCTATGTCGAAGGGGATCTTGCCAGTTCCTTCTCAGATTTACCAATATACAAAGTAGACAAGAATACTCGCTTCTTCGCATGGCGTATCTTGGCCTATAACGCCAATATTAGCTTTATGCGGGTGACCCAAGAAATAGCATCAAGGTGAAGTGCGTGCCTTGAGTGTTTCGTAGAAGTCGGTGGGAGATTTGATGATCTGTATCTGGGAACCACCGATCCTAAATGAGGGTGCAATTCGATCGAGTTCATCTGTGAAAGGGGCCAGCATGCCAGTCGAGGCTATAGAGTTACCTGCGGGCGTTGAGCTCGTTGGGATGGAATATCGCCTGCGACATTGCCGGGTATATTGAGTTGCTTGACGTGATATTATCGGTCGTATACTTCGACAACATCTTGCTGTGCCCCGAACGATCATCTCAGCAAGAATTGTACAGGGAAAGTGGCCAAAGGAGGAACCGTCAACCTAGTCTGAATGTTTTTTGGTCGGCACGAAGCTATCGCGCCAAAGCTCAAGTAGATTGACTTATGGATCTTGAGAGCTTGTGACAGGGGCAATCGTCATTGGACCAGGGTACGATGTACATAGGTACCTAGCGGCTAGGTACATATCTCAAGCTTGAAGCCCGAGGCTTAGCCGGTAGTGGTAGTGGTAGTGGACCGTGCAGTCAGTCCCCCATTTGGTCATTCGCCATTGGTCATTGGCGAATCCCGCGAAGCTCTCGAGCTCAAACCAACATCCATCTTCGAACTTCATCAGTATAGAAGGCAGACCGAGTCATATTGAATCCCAATTGACACTCGCCCGCCATGTCGACCGTCTCTAGAACTCTCAAGAACCTTTGGCAGGTTGGAGTCCGGGTTAGTCAGCCTTCCCAACCATGATAGGCATGCTGCTAACCTCTGCTACGATAGGATGCCTGGCACCAAATGAACGTACGTCGAACCTTTGACAATTCCCACTCAATAGGAACTAACCATCGATGCGCTCTAATCAGTATATCGGTATGCTATAGATTCGGTTACTATCGAAACCTCAGCGGTACTGATTCGTTCCAGGTGATACCAAGGCCGGTACTCTTATCGGCACGGATCGGATGGGCAACAAGTATTTCGAGAACAACGAAGAATTACCCCGTACGTTGAAATTCTTGCGCTCTACGTCTCGCCGAAGGAAATAGTGTCGCTGACACTTTACAGTTCGAACAAGATGGGTCGATTATAAGAGTCGTGACTTCGACGCGTATGTCCCGAAATCACAAGTATCCATTTCTGACTCTCCTACTAATGCCTCGGTGCAGTGCCCACATCGAGCCTGGTTGGCACGCCTGGATATCATACCTCGTCGACAAGCCGCCCACGCAGGATGCTCTGCTACAATACAAGCGAAGAGAATGGGAGGACACCGACCCGAAGACTATCCCCAATTATACACTCACCCGCGGAGCATACAAACCATATAACACGTACGTGATATATTTAGCCGCTCGTAAGAATACACAGAATCTAGCTAATGCTCGCTTAGGGTCAAGTCAAAGATCGCCATGTGGGAACCAACCACTGTTGAGAGAAAATAGATAAATTAATATGCGCAAGCCTGTATATATAAGCCATCCCAGCCCAAAGAGCATATAGTGCAATAGGACTCGTCAACTGCCAGCTTCTTTGTTATAAAGTCGGTTACAACTGTCTTGTGCCAATACCAAGATAAGCAAGTGATCACCAAAGAGTTCATACTCACTCTCCATGCGAACTAGCTTATATTACGAGGGAGAGTTGTCTCATTAAATTTCTTATAGGAGTAGCGAGGACCGGACCATCGCACAGCCTTCAAGCTGCATGGGCATAGACATATGACGCAACTAGCAACTCGAGGAGCAGACTCTAATAAAGCCATTTTCTATAGAATTGGTAAAATATCTACGGCTCTATACGTCCCCATGAAACGAGTTTAGGGATAAAGGAATGGAATAGACCAACGACACCATTACCTTAGCACAACAGTTGCAATCAATACATGCTTACGACATTACCCTGTCACGCCTCTCAATCCTTGTATGCTGAGTCATCGATAGTTCGACTTATTCTTGCTTGCTTCAAAATTACCTTTCACATAGTTGCACGTAGCGAAGCTGTCGACCAGGCTTTACCATGTTCTTTTGCATGTCCGCCGGTATACAAAGCAAGGTGGTATCCGGGTGGCAGCACAGCGGCTCCAGTACCAGTCAAGGACAAATATCACATGTCTTGACTCTTGTATTATTTCTGGCTTTCTATTGCCGTCTCAGCTTAAATGCGACCACATATGCAACTTTAGACGTGATTGGTAGTATGAGTATGCAGATATATCAACGCCAATCGATTTGGAGTTCTCATTTGAGGAATTTCCCCTCATAAAGCAGCGATACCACAGTAATAAGAGCCAGCAGCCAATAGCTAACAGCAGTACAGCGCGATCGGAATGTTTAGTTCATGTTGTTCCTTGTAGGTGTGGCCGGTTGCAGTTTGATTAGTAACTAAGCAACGTCGCATCTATCCCCTAGCCTCCCACAAAGCTGTGACCGATCGCAAGTTACCCTACCTGCTACAAAGTCTGAGTTGCCACTCCAGAACCTTATCGTCCTCAACTCTCTCTCTCTCTCTCTCTCTCTCTCTATATATATATATATATATACATTCGGAACTCGCTTCGACCACTAGATAGGGTATCAGTATGGCAGATCCGTACTCTGCGGTCTGCAAAATTGACATCAGGCCTCTTATATAAGTATTCGCAGCTCTAGCACCCTAAGCAAGGACATGTAAGTAAGGGAGGTGGTATAGGTAGTACTGAAGTAGCAAATACGACGACAGCGACGACAGGGACTCCTATTGGGCGAGTATCGAATGGTGCATTATCTTGCTATGGCCATCTGGGGATGCATAGTTGATGTTCAATGGAATGGAGGCTGCCCTTATATATATGCTTCTGCAATGCATAGACCTTGGTTCTGAGGAGCGGGCAACCTGTGAGGAACAACTTTGTATAGCTCGACAAAGCCATAGCGCCTATAACCCCCACACATGCCTGAGGACTTAGCTGCCGCTCTGAACATGGCGATATCTAAATCCGACGTTCTTCTCGACTTTATCTCCCTGAAGATCTTGGCGGCGGTTATTGTAGTCTACTGGATTGCTTCCTACTGTGTGGTCTGGTACCGCCTTCGCCACATCAGCGGCCCCTTTCTAGCCCAGTTCTCCTATTTCTGGCTCATCGGTGTGTCTTTGCAAGGGAAACAAGCATTCTACAATCGCAGTGTCATCAATAAGTATGGTTCATTGGTCAGAATAGGCCCTAATGAACTCCTGACCGACGATCCAGAGGTGGTCCGGCGAATGAACGCCGCTCGATCCAAATATGGCCGATCTACTTGGTACCACGCCATGCGACTGGTAACGCGATATCTAGGGAAGTCTTGGGCGGCTTAATGCTCACGGTGTACAGGACCCCTATGCAGACAGCCTATTCACTATCATGGACACGAACGCTCACGATAAGCTCAAAGCTCAGCTGTCCTTCGGGTACGGAGGGAAAGAAAACCCTAATATCGAAGATGGAATTAACCTCCAGATCCAACACTGGGCCGATCTCATTCGACGGAAGTACTTGTCAACCGAGACAGAGTTCAAACCGATGGACTTCGCGAGACTTTCCAACTACTTCACCCTGGACGTCATCACGAAGGTGGCGTATGGAAAAGAATTCGGATACATCGAATCTGAGTCGGATATTTACGACTATATAAAGACCCTACAGGCTACCGTGCCCAAGCTCGCTCTGTTCGGTGAAGTGCCTTTCTTCTGTGATCTCCTCTTCAGCCAGACGGCGCTCAAGATCATCGGGCCGAAAATCACGGATAAAACCGGCATTGGGAAGCTAATGGCGTACGTGGAATTACCCTTCGTTTCGGAGAATTCTGGTTGATACGAACACCTGTAGTGTCGCAAAGGAGGTCGTCGCCGAGCGGTTCGGGTCAGATCCGAAGATGCGACAAGACATGCTCGTAAGCCATTCTCAAAGGCATCCGAGCTTATTTCACTGATGATCAAAACCCAGAGCTCCTTCCTCCGCCACGGCGTGCTCCAGCGACAAGCCGAAGCCGAAGTACTATTCCAGATCGCCGCAGGCGCAGATACGACGGCAACCGCGCTCCGCAGTACAATGCTACTGATCCTCTCCACGCCCCGCGTATACCGCAAGCTACAAGCCGAGATCGACAGCGCCGTTTCCGAGAGTCGTGTCTCGGCCCCGATCAAGTTCGAAGAGGGGAAACAGCTCAAGTACCTGCAAGCCGTCATCAGCGAGGGGATGCGCCTAAGTAACCCCATTACGGCCCTGTTCTTGAAGGAGGTGCCTCCCGACGGCGACACGATAGCGGGACATTTTGTCCCCGGCGGCACGCGCCTCGGGCTTAGTATCTCGTCGATTACGACGAACAGGGAGATCTTCGGTGCGGATGCGGAGGTTTTCCGGCCGGAGAGGTGGCTGAGCGAGAGCCTTGGCGGTACGGAAGGGAATGAAAGGGCAGACGCGAAGAACACCAGAAATCTGCGCGAGATGGCGCAGGCCGTGGACATGATCTTCGGCTACGGACGGTGGGCGTGCAGCGGGAAGCCTGTGGCGTACATGGAGCTGAACAAGATCTTCGTCGAGGTGAGTTGACTAGGCGCGCCGGAGACGTTTCCTTGCCGCTCTTGCGAATCATGGGATATGCATTGATACTTTTTCTAGCTCCTGCGCAACTTCGAGTTCCAAGTAGTCGATCCTTTGAATCCGGTCAAGAGTTGGAATCACAATATTACCTTCCAGAAGGATATGTGGGTTAGGGTTACGGAACGTGGTGCCCAGTGACTTGATACACTTTGTGCATCCAGTGTAGTCTGATGATTTCAATTTACAGAGGCAGTATCGTGAGTCAGTCTAAAGAGTGGCAATAATCCGAGTCCGTGATTATACAATTTCAGACTTAGTTATGTAATGGAATAACAGCAATACGACGTGGCCTAGGTTGTCCTCGGCCAATATATGCGATGATATGATTTATATCCAATGGGTAAATGTTTATTTACAGACCCGATACATACTGGTACCATCTTGATGATAATATGTATAAGCAAGATGCACATGGAAATTTATTAAACATTACAAGTTATGTGCTCTCCCTTCCGGATTAAACCAACATAATTAGCGAGCCCAGGCCGAATAATGTCATGAGGCTTGTAACTCCACGCGCAATGGGCTCGGCACCGGCCGTCGCGGTAGGCATTGGATTGGTAGTGGGAGCGGTGGCTTCTGGCAGTATCGACACGGTAGTAGAAGCAGTGGTAGAGGAGTTGATATAAGGGTTGGTAAGGGGGGTGGTAATGGGGATGGTAGGAGAGTTGGTAGGGGAGTCTGTAGGAGGGTTGGTAAGAGGGTTGGTAGAAGAGGCGGCAGAAGTGATTGTAGTCAACAACGTCGATAAAGTTAGGGAGGTAGAGGAAGTGGAGTCTACACCGCTGGTTGATTCTGAACTTGTCGGCGTAGACGATGAGGCTGTGGTGACGATCACGGTCGACGAAGACGAAGCCTCGGACGTGGTCGAGGATGTAGGCGTAGGTGTAGGCGTAGACGTGGTGGTAGAGGTTGTATCAGGGGTCATGCCAACCATTTGGTGCACCCAATCCCTAAAAGATAAGAGTTAGCAATCAAGTAAATAGCATACAAAAAGAGAGAAACTCGTACGCGGCCGCCTGTGGGTACTTGTCGAAGTAATTGAGGTGATCAGCGACGACAGTGTCAGTCCGGTGGCCATCGCCTGCTGCACAGATGGGATCATCAAATTGGCAGTAGGATCGCAAAACACCAGAGAACTCATTGAGCCCTGCGAGTTGGCCACCGGATCGAGGGAACAAGCCGCTGATACCGGCGCCCTCTAGTACGTTGTACGACTGATCAGCCGTGTGTCGCGTGTCACCGAAAAGGAGCGCGGCAGCAACTGCAAAGGTTCGTTCTTGTTAGTAGAGCTCTCTTATATGTCTATCTTACTTCTTTCTTATGAATTGGCTCAAACTCACTGTTCTTTCCAGGGCTCGAGTTCGGATCCAATCCGCCGCCCGATGCAATGAAGCAGTTCTGAAAGAAAGTGCCTCCGCCGCCACCAAGAATATCGCCCACAACTTGCGCGCCCTGGGAATATCCACTAACAACGAGCTTCGACTTCGGGCACTTCTGGGCGTACGCGGTTATCTGTTTGATCCCCGCGACGCGGCCGGCCTCCACGGCTGAGCAGTACTCGACCGAAAGCGCATTGTCGAAATCGATGTCCTCATAGTCGCAACTATCAAGGCCCGAGCAGATGGCGTCGACCAGCTTCCCCTGACGGCCGGGATACGGCTCGTTGTTCCCACGGGAGAGGAAGATGTGCAGGTCTGTGCACTTGCCTATGCCCGTGGACTGGGCGCTAGCGAGCGCCGAGAAGACGGCGGCCGAGGTGAAGATGACGCGCCGAAAGCCGGACATTGTCGGATCTTTCAATTAACTAACTGAGTCCTGGAAACGAACGACACAGGAATCAGAACACGACAGGAACTTCACGAGACACTTTGGAGCATAAAAGGAAGAACACAGAAGAGAACGCGAGAGAGGATGAACCCATCGGGATGAATGGGGCTGGGGCGAACGTCGTATCATTACCACCTTGGGCATTGTCACTCATTTAAGGCAATCAATGATAAGAATCCTACAGAAATACCGGGTCAAGATGCGTGCTAGGGTCTCGATTCGCATACTTGGCAAGGGTTAATATCCGAGGCCCGACCATCTCAGCAGATTCGGGGAAATCAGAGCTCTGGCGGTACACAAATATACATTATTGCTATGCCTAATATGTGAGAAGATACGACCTTCTTCACCCGTACGTTGATCTCCCGGATTTTCTTCAACTGCAACTCATCCGCACCGGAATCTAGGAAATCATATCAACGGGACTAACCCTTCATCACTGAATGTAACATCGTATCTGCATTTGGCATTCTCCACTGTACCCCGTAGTTTACCGTTACATTGCAGAAGCCTCGTTTATGGAAAAACTAGTGTGCTGGATCTCAAGATCCGTAGCCGACTAAGACACATATTAGAGTGGAAATCATACCATGTCTCCTGATCAGGTCAAAAAATGCGATATCCACAGCCCTGTGATATCGACGATTTATTAGGATACAGCGTAACTTAGGCAGCTCTGTCAACTAGAAACTAATAATGAAGCAAACAGTGTCCCTGTGATACTATAGTGACGTCCGGCAAAGACTAAAACATCTCAGCCTGCGACATTGCTACCCATGGTCACGGCGTAGGCCTGTCCATTATAACGTTGAGTAATACGAGCTTGGCAATCTTGCCCTGCGGCGCATGTTAAGTATCGAAAAGCTGTCTAAGAATAGCGGCAGTTTGAAAGAAATGGATAATGAGGTTCCGTTCAATTCCTAACATATCTACGAAGGCGTTACTATAGATATATCAAGAACTTTACCGAATAATTGAAACGCTTGAGGCGAGCTATAGCGAGGAGCATCAATTAGTGGCAGACTTCCAAGAATTTATCTTCGATGGGCTATTTCTACAGTTTCTCGCCTCTTGAAATTACCCCAAGAAATAAAATCAAGTCCATGTCTCTATTCTATGCATTGTTACTATGATACGAAGCGCAAGCCTGACGAACGCCTTTAAATGATATTCTTGCCATTCGCTTTACATTGATACGAACGCTCACCGACGCAGCATGCTGAGAAATATATTAGCTCAGAGCAGCATACTTCGGTGGCCAACTGTAGCTTCAACAAATTTATTTATTTGGACTCTAATTGCACTTATACAGAGAGTTTAGCTCTACGGGGCGGCCTCAGTGTATGAGGAAGGGCAAAGGTGTCCGGCAAACCCTTAAGAGACCGTTAAATGTTACATCACGACTTATCCTGTGTGTATGGGTCACCATATCGTACGTTCCCGGATCTGTGTAGAAGTCATTAGCTAAATTCGCATTTATAACGGAGACCCTTACACCGTAGTGATCAAATTCTAATCATAACATAACCGGAAGGTGTTAATAGAGCTAATATTACGGCTCTAGATTTCGATAAATTGGTATTCGAGCGCTAGGAGTCGTTGATTTTGCAACATCAATTAATAGAAAAGAGGCCAAGTGATTTTGCGTTGGTGGGCTAGTTGGAACAATAGTCAGGATAAGAACTTTAATATGTTAAGCACATCAAGGCTAGCGCACATATTACATACTAAACAAGAACACTGAGGGAAAGAAGTAGATACTTTCACACTGAAACAGTGAATTTTGCACGGTGAACCGAATCGATTCTTTAGTAGTTCATAGTGTTATACTAAAGAATGTGCTATCATGGCAGCCGTTAGCTTCAGCATCCATTATGTCGAAGTCCGAAGGTTCCTAGTGGCAATGCTCCTAATGAGTGACTTCAAGCGCTACAATATCCCTGTTTTCTCTGTCCGAGGCAGAAGTTCCTAACCCTTAATCTCATCTGAACCAAGCGAGTGACTGCTTTTATCTTCATCTCTACCCTATCCCAATTAGACACCTCAGAGGCTCAAAATAGGTAATCTTTACGCCTTTAGTCGTTGATACAAGGCTTGTCGCAATGGGCGATATAGTTGCTTGAAGCGTTGTTCAGACATGTGCCACTGCAGGCGCACATGAGCTGAACGGTGGAGGGCTGGTCATTCATGCAGATGAAGACGGCCTGGGCGGCGTCCGTCCTGTGCTTGCCGCCGGCGCAAAGCTCTGGAAGGCCATCGCAGTAGGACTTGTCAATATCGTTCTGTGCAAAATCTACATAAGTTGTATCAGTAAGCATAGGCGACTATGGTTTGGGCCAAGCCGTGATAGGACTGGGCGCGCATAACATACTATGGCCGCCACCAGTCAGCATATAGCCGCAGTAGGTGTACCCCTTGCCGCACTTGGGGCCACTGGCAGATCCAGAGCCGTCGGGAGCTGGCGCGGCTGACGCGGTGCTCGGAGGCGAAGGTGGCAGAGCGAGAGTAGCCGACTCAGTGCTGATGGAAGCTGGTATGGGCATGGGCACGGACAGGGACGCAGCGCTGGATGTTAAAGCCGTCACAGGCTGGCCAACGAGAGAACTTTGTTCCCATGGCACGGGAGGTACCGAAAGTGCGATAGGGGAAGGTGCAGTAAAGGACAGCAATGAAGAAGACGCAGTAGCAGTAGCCGTGACAGTGAGAGTGACCTGACGGCGATCTTTTCGAGCCAACACGGCGCCGGCGAGGAGCACGGCCTGTAACAGGTGATACGTCTGCATAACGGAATATCCTTCGTAATTCAGGTAAGATAACAGGGAGGCTGGCGGCTATGAAGTAAGAAGAAACCGATATACGCCAAGGTGCCTCTGTCAAGTTGGCATTGTTGTCCATAGCGTCCGTTTATATACGCAATTCGTTGAAACATCTCTACTCTTTTGAACGCGTATACGCTAGATCCTGTCCCTCGTACGCGTTATCGGCGCGGATTGGTCTGCGGGCAAACTACGAGCAACCTTTGACACATCGTCGTAACGTGGTTTTGTGGACTGCATCGATATCACATGTGAAAGTAGAAGGGGAAGCATGAGTCGATATCCCTCTCCCCTAAGAACTTGAAATATGTTCCGTTTCCACAAAGCTCGTCTCGTACCAGGCTCAAGACACACAAAATCTCCAAAAAAAATAAATAATAAAATAAAATCTGCCGATTAATGTCAAGCAAAACTTCGGACCATGCATTGGCCGAAGTGCTGGTTTCGTACAACTGAAAGGTATGTTCACAGAGACAGAAGTCTGTGGTACTGCTAGGCAACACCATCACGTTGCTGACGACTTATTGTCGAGACCAAGGACTTCATGGTATGCATACGGCGATCGTTGGCGTGCAACTGCTCTAATATCGACAAGACTAGATCAGATTCAGCCGGGTACAGATGACGCCTCTCGGTCGTGGTTCAGTTCACCGGGTTCCATCTACTTTCTTCTATTGGCTAACATGGTGTCTAGTAGTAATACCAAACTTGCGGCGAACATCAAGATGGGCGCTGACAGCTTGACAGAGAAGCATGATCTAGAGTATAGTTACGCCCGTGGGTTTATTCGCATAATCTAGAACCTTGGGAATAGGCCCTATTTGTGTGCAATGGCTCGATTGCTGGTATGGTGGTATGTTGCTCACAAGATCAAGAGAAGTCTTCGCGAAAAAAAAGCAAAGTATTTTCGAAAGCTAATCACATATTGGTGCTCCCAGAAACGTAGGATTGAGAAGTGATGAATGCTTCTAAAATGTAGAAACGATATGCTTGGTTTGCACTTATCAAGAAGACAATACTTTAGAGAGAAATAGCCCAAGCGGTTTCTAAGTATTTAGCAGAAGATGAATACGTAAGAAGCATCACGCCCTCACACTTCAGAGTATTCAACGGAATGAGGATCAGTGAGCATTTTCACTTTTAAAGGCTGGAAGAACAAGTGATGACTGAAACGTTGCAGTCTGTTCTGCAGGGTAGTCTAGCTCCTGCAGGAGATGGAGAAAAAAAAGAGGGGAGCTCAGGATGCGACACCTGCCCCGCGGCCAGTTTTTGCCCCGCCAAAAGTCAGCAACCTTGAGTCGACCCTTTTTGCTTTCTTGTACGCCGTCTTACCTTTTTCGCTCTTATGGCAACCTGTCACTTCGTCTCACTTTCACTGTAGAAGCTAGTGTGACGGTCATCATTCTACCATTGGCCTCGACCGTCCACAGAGGCCTGCTCAATCGAACCTTCTGAGCCTTTCTCGACTTGTACCACTTACCTCTCTCTCGCCTATTGCCACCATGGCTACCTCTACCGCGCAACCCGTAATAACGCCCTCCGGTTCTGCAATACAGAGACCGCTCGTGCGGATCGGCACACGGAAATCGGCATTAGCCATGGTCCAAGCTGAATGGGTTGCTGCATCCCTCAAGAAGTTACACCCCGACGTCGACTTCGAGATCTGTGGCATGCTGTCGACAGCGGACAAGGACAAGATCACGGCGTTGTACAAGTTCGGAGGCAAGGGATTGTGGACGAACGAGCTAGAGGCGGCACTCATGGCCCGCGAGCTCGACATCATCGTCCACTGCACCAAGGACATGCCGACGTCGCTGCCCGCGGGCTGCGTGCTGGCCTGCTACACGGAGCGCGAGGACCCACGCGACGTCGTCGTCGTCAAGAAGGGGCTCGAGGGCAGGTACAAGACGCTCTCCGACCTGCCCGAGGGCGCCGTCGTCGGCACGAGCAGCGTCCGCCGCATGGCGCAGATCCGCCGGCGGTACCCGCAGCTGCGGTTCCAGGACATGCGCGGCAACATCGACACGCGGCTGAAGAAGCTCGACGCCGACGACGGCGAGTACGCCGTGCTGATCCTGGCGGCCGCCGGCCTGCACCGCACCGGCCGCCACGCCCGCATCGCGCAGTACCTGGACCAGAACACGCTGGGCGGCGGGATGCTGTACGCGGTGGGGCAGGGCGGGCTCGCCATCGAGGCGCGCGCCGACGACGCGGACACGCTGGAGCTGCTGCGGCCGTTCGAGAGCGAGAAGGCGATGCTGTCGTGCGAGACGGAGCGCAGTGTCATGCGCACGCTCGAGGGCGGCTGCAGCGTTCCGATCGGCGTCGAGACGGCGTGGGTCGGGGAGAATAAGCTGCGGCTCACGGCCTGCGTCGTCAGCGTCGAGGGCACGGAGGCTGCGGACGCCGAGAGCGTCGAGGAAATCAGGACGAGAGAACAGGCTGTTGAGTTTGGGAAGAAGGTCGCGCAGATGCTCGTGGATAATGGTGCGCAGGCCATTCTCGATGTCATCAATGCAGATCGCGAGGCGAGTAGGGACAAAGCCGAACCATGGGTGCCCGCGTAGGATGGTATAATGTGACGGCTAAAAACACCACAAGACACGAGAAGGATTTCATGGCGACGACCGATGATAATGACATATAGAGGGAATGGCACCATGGTAAGTAATGAAAATTTGCGAATGATTTTGACATATGTGAATGTCGATATATAGATATGGCTGCCCATGCCGTGCAGATGTCTTTACTATTGCAAAGCTTCTGCTAGAGTGTACTTAGAAACCAAAAAAATACCCACACGATGCTTATGATACAAGGTTGAGCCCGTTCTTCTCTTTCTCTGTTGAACACCGCCTTGCCTTGCCTTGCCTGTGCCGGCCGTATGTAGAATCATGAAACCACCAGCCAAATGCATGAATTCGCCAACTTCAACTGACACGCCTGTGAGGTTAAAATCACTTTCAAGCAGGTCCTATATCCTGGCCGTTCAGCCAGTCAGCATCTATATCAATCCGATTTCTTAGCCATTTAGTGCTCCTCAGCGGAGCCAGTAAAGGCTTGATAGTCCTCAAGACTCATGAGCGTCTCAAAGTCCTTGCGGCCCTGCTCGCCAACAGTAACCTTGGCAATCCAGCCGCCGCCGTGGGAGTCGTCCTCAGGCACCTGGTTGATAGTCCCTGGCTTCTCTTCGAGCGCCATGTTCGCCGCCGTCACGGTGCACGCGATGGGGCTGTTGATATCCGCCGCGCTCTTGACCGACTCGACGGCGCCCAGCGTGTCGCCTGCCACGAGCTCCTTGCCTTCCTCTGGAAGCTCTACGTATACTACGTCGCCCAGCTCATCGGCTGCGTACTCGGAGATCCCGATCACGCCTGCTGTTTGGTCTGCGTTTAGGTCGATCCACTCGTGGTCTTTGGTGTATTTGCGGATGTCTCCTGTTTTGGCGTGGTTAGTCTATGACGCGTGTTCAATAGAGAAAGCTCGGTGCAGCGTAGGTTGATCGTCTTCTTCTGGCACTCCTCTGAAGTCCAATGGGGAAGATGGTGATGGGTACTGTAGAGGAGCGTGGTCTGGCGACATCGGAGAGCTTACTTATCGGAGAGGCAGAGAATGCGCAGACGGAAGAAGCTTGCCAATTGGAGCGCACGCGAGGAGCCTGAGCTAGTCGAGAGATGACGGAGGGCCGAGCTGCCCGTAGGCACCGCGCAATTGAGGCCATGATGAGAGGCAGTGTCGGGTGGAGGTGGTGAGTCGGTGAGCGGAGTGGTGTGGTTTCAATAGTCGTAGCTTGAATGAAGAATACTGGAAATTGATATCATTGATGCACCTTGTCCAAAATTATCGGAAGCAGGGGTTATAAGCCGAGTTGTCCCGGATAAGAACTCATACTGTACAAAATACATATTGTCAGTGTTTAAGAATACCGTGCATGAGAATGTATGAGCACGGTAGCAAAGATTAAGAAAGCTAGCCAATCATAGCTTAGAAATTCTGCCCCTCTCTTCGAGCTCGTGGGGTTCTGTGGCTTTGCAACAGCTCCCTCTGGCTTTATGAGCCTTTGGGAGTCCGAGCGATGGAGATGGGAGTAGGTGTTTGGATAGAAGGGAGATGTTTAATCGGCCATTCGAGTTTAGCATAATCTTACCTAGGCATATAGTCTTGTTTTTCGAGATCTATTGTAGTGATAGCTTCATGGATCAGAAATCTCATATTGCATTGTATTAAGACGAAGTATAAATCTTGCAAAGCGGCGGCATCCCTTGGGCAGCGACAGACAACCAGCGGAACCCCTGGCAACTGACAATTGCAGCCGTGAAAACAAACAGGCAACACCACCACCGTCAACTCTCGCGGTGCAGCATCAGCTTACTAGATAATCATCTCAGTAACTGGGAATATTAAAAGCATTCGCTGCTCGTCTACTTTGCATGGTCAAAACGGGCGAAGCATGTGCGCTTCTGCTAGTGCTCGACAGAGCCGACATTGTCTGCATTGATTGACTCTTAAGTGCCACGACTAATAACAACCATCAGCCCAGCTGGACAACACGCGTGTCGCGTCTGATGTGCAGCTCAACTTCACCAGCTTCTGGAACCCTATTCGTTCACCACCTCTGGCGCCAACTTCTGACTCGACCGGGCTTAGGACACCACCAATAATAATACTATCACGCAACACAACGCCCGAGGAGAGAGAGACAGACGTGTACCTTTAGATTGCTGGCTCGGTCGACTACCGGTAGTTTGTCGTGGCCTTCAAATCGAGTTGTTATCGCAGCTGAACAAGTTACTTACCTATATGTACTTCAATACCTTACACTTCCCCATACTTTGGAGAAGATAGGCTGAGAGCCTAGTTTCCGCATTTCAATATATCAACAAGCAGACAACTGGCACCGACAAACATCTGGATGACAACTCTATGGTACTCCACCTGCGACCAAATTGCTCCAAATTGCTCCAAATTGCTCCAGATCCATCAGTGCATGTCTTATGCCCTGTAGCTTTTCGCAGTTGCGCCTGGGCTTGTTCCCCGCCATAGCAGCGCTAGAGCACCGGCCGTTCGCCGTTTGTCGTCGACCGCCCTCCACTCCTGTCGGTTCCAGTACCAGTACAAGTACCTACAGTTCAATTACATCCCTATACCGCCAGTGGGTCGCGGGTCGCCTTCACCATTTCCGACTTCTCTTCTAGCCCAGAACGGGTGTCCGCATCACAATCCCATTTTATTCACTGTCTGCATTCGCTGCTCTGAGGTGCGTCTGCATTTACACTCAATTTCAGTCCATGAATCTAGGCATCAGGCACGCAGCTGGCTTGACGGTCACCGTACTCAAATCCATCCCGTTCCCCTCCATCCGTCGCCTCTTGTGCTTCTGTGCTCTCCGCATATCCTGAGCCCGTCACCTCCGCCTCATATTGTCTCGGAAGCCTCACCTTGATCAAAGTACAGTTGAAGCTCATGGCCTGATTGACGGCCCTCGCTGCATCAAACCCTAGTCGATACATTGAGGCAGCTGACATCCCGTCATCCACAGTCTAGAGCACACGTGGAACATTCCTCGGCATCCATCCAAGGCTTCACTCTAAATTCCACGGCTATTCCGCAAAGACCCAAGCCGCTCGAACTGAGACCTTTACACCCCTTCGATTTGACCGCCATAACTTTCTAACCATTTCGACGAATCTCTCTCTTTCTTATAACACCCCACGATCTCTCATCCTGGAGTCGTCTACTCTTTCTGTCGGGTCTCCGGGCCAGTTCCACGACGCCTTAGATATAATGGAGCAAGATCCCCACGCTGCCCCGATTAACGGGCTTCATGACAACCTCGATGATACCCTCGGCGGTCTTGACGGTTCTCCGTATGTCACCCATGCGGAGAACATCGCCCCTGATCAGAATGGCCACGAAGTATATCATCAACATTCACAATCCTTCGACCAAGACTTAGCGAACGGCCAGAACCCGGACGAAGTAGATCTTAGCACACAATACGAGACACCTCCTGCTCCTTCTCATCCCCAATCGATATCACGGCCCCCATCTGGACTTTCTGGCGCCGGTGGCGATAGGCATACCGCTTACAGCGACCGTGGCAGCAATGGCGCTGATCAGGCCAGCACGCGCAACCAGGTTGTTATCAAGGTTGGAATGGTGGGCGATGCGCAAATCGGCAAGACATCTTTGATGGTGAAATACGTCGAAGGCAGCTGGGATGAGGATTACATCCAGACCCTTGGTGTCAATTTCATGGAGAAAACGATCAGCATTCGTAATACTGAAATCACGTTCAGCATATGGGACTTGGGTGGCCAGAGAGAATTCGTCAACATGCTGCCTCTTGTCTGCAACGATGCAGTAGCCATACTATTCATGTTCGACCTGACAAGAAAGAGCACACTCAACAGCATCAAGGAATGGTACCGCCAAGGACGTGGCTTCAACAAGACAGCCATTCCAGTTCTCGTTGGCACGAAGTACGACCATTTCGTCAACTTCTCGCGGGAGGAGCAGGAGGAAATCTCCAATCAAGTATGATATCTTCATGGGAGCTACCATCATGAACTTTGCTAACTTGCCTGCTAGGCGCGACGATTCGCCAAGGCAATGCGTGCCTCGCTGATTTTCAGCAGTACCAGCCATAGCATCAACGTTCAGAAGGTACTATGCGGCATTGAAGCTTCAATTGTTTACAATATCTAACTAGCTCTTTGCAGATTTTTAAGATTGTTCTATCCAAAGCTTTTGACCTAAAGTGTACAATACCCGAGATCGAGAATGTTGGCGAACCTCTATTGCTCTACCAATCATGCTAGCATCGATTCGTTCAGGGCATCTCGAGATAGAAGTTGTAACACCCAATGTAGCTCATCTTGGGCTATGGGTTCATGGACATCTCTGAGCACAGCTAACCGCCACATAATTTACGACTTGAACGGCCGCCTACAAACAATGCACTCCCAATCAATACCAAGTTTTTAACAGGATGACCGGAACATCTCACCAGGGTGATGCTGCATATAATCGTCTAGAATCCACACATTCCGGCTGGATACCGGTCTCCTTGGCAATTTATAATGCTGGATATCCGTGGATGGTTATCCACATGGCAGGCACCATAAAGAACTCAACTCTGGCCCAGGACATACAGATTTTTCCTTTGTACTCCCCACGCAACTGTGACTTGCGCTTTTCATCACAATTGCATACTATCGGACGGTAACCGGACGTTAAGGCGTCGATGGAAAGAGCCAGGACCCCAAAATTATGGTAGCTGTGTTCGTACTATATGTACGGTTGCTGCCAATTGACTTGCTTGAAACGGATTGGTTGATTGATTGACTGATTTTTTCAACGACTTTCAGAATCTTGGAAGATCTGAAACGTTTGCAAAGTCTTAACTGTAATTACTAACTGTCGGATTGATCAGAGCAAATTCCCAAGAGGTTGATAGATGATGCGGCAACGACCCTAAAGACGTAATTAGGGCCTCCGTGCTGTAAGCTATAGCTAGAGAGAATTAATATTAAAGAATCGAGAAAGTAATATCCATGAGCACATGGCTTTAGCAGCATTGCTTTCTGGGAAGCTGTGGATATTGAATGATTTTCCTCCTGGTCTTATCTCATATTAAATTTCCAAGGTAACGAAGCTATGAGCTACAGCTTGTACTAACCCTTCGTTATCATCACTAAAACCCTCAGATCATTCTCACACCTCTTCAATGCTCTCCCAACTTCACAATATCTGACTCTCTGCTTTATAATGCGTCGTAAGCTCTCCCATACAGTATACCATAACAGGGTCCTACTCGGCATAAACAAGATCTCCGGTTACCAAGATCTATTTTGAAGAACCCTTCTGGGCGCCCTCGCCCTCGCCCTTCTGTGGGTCCTCTCGCGGATCCTCGGTTGCTGTCTTCTTGCTGGGCATTTCTGACGAGCTGCTTGCTGTTCTCGTTTGCTTGGCTTCTATCTGTTTTCGGGGTAGGTCAATGTCAGCGAATACGTAGGTACACAAATAAGGCCGTGGAGATATTAGAGGGAAATGAAAATGAAGAAATTAAAAAGAAAAAAAAGGAAAATGAAGCAAATTAAAAATAAGTAAACGGTGAAAGAGCAAAAAGAGAAATAAAAAAGATGAAGTTGGGAAAGCACTTACCGTCTCCTTGTATTGCTCGTGTCCCTCCTTCGCCTCGTCCCATTTCTCTGCTAGATCCCGATTGTCGGCACTCGGAGGAGGCACGTTCTGCCCACTCATCGAGGCCTTGCCTGGGGCCTGGGGGTCCTTCCCGCCTCCGCGGCTGTCGTCTCCGCCCTCGCCGTTCGCCTGGTCGTTGTTGTCGGGATGGTCCTTTGGCGGCGTGTCCTCCCCTTTGGCCCTGGTTCCCTCAGAGGCTCCGTGCTTCTCGCCTGCCTTCGGACCGTGGCTTGCGGAGCGCTTAGGCCCGTTTGAGATTAGGTACGCGAGGGCTGGGACCGTGACGGTTACGGAGCCTATGAGCCTTTGCAATTTAAGTTGGGTTAGCTTTGCAGTCTGAGACATTCGTCTTGTGGCCAGCTGGTGTTTGGCATCTTGGAAACATAGTTTGAGATGCCGGGCTGACGTGAGAGAAGATATTCCTCAGGCCCCGCCATGAAGATTACAGTACAGTGAGAGGAATCACGGGCAATGGGCTTACCAAGGCAGGTCACTCGACTTTTGCGCTTCGCCGTGTGCGCTCGCATAGCTTCTTTTTGCTGCTGCGCCAGGGAAGGCTGTGTGTCGGGTTAGGGATTGTCTACTGAGGCTCCTAAGAGCGGAAGACCGTTGCGCAAACATCCGGCTTGCAGACATGATGTGCTAGAGGCTGTAGAAACCTGGTCAGGAGAATTACTATTAGCCGAGACATTCTGATAAACTTTCCACCCACAGCGGGGACTTACGGGAGTATCGGGAGCTTGGAGAAGCTTGTTCTTCTAGTTGGGAACGGATCAATTGATTGTATATAGGTTTGTGAGCGAGAATCTCGAGCTCTATTGAGAGATAGGTTGGAAGTGAAAAGTCAATTCAGTTTGTCAGCGACGAGGTTGGTTGTTTGTCTGGTGGCTGACCGGAGAAAGAGCTCCCACGCCATGAAGCTACTGTGGGGCTTCTATCTCTATACCCGACGTCATCACCGGCTATAAATGATGCTCTGCGCAGGGCGTTCACCACATTGCTAGTTAGTGGGCCATCTACTGGGGCAAGTCACTATGGTTTTCATTCTTACAATTTATCATATAGTCTAGATAAGGTACTCTTTCTTCACTCTGCAGTAAACGAGTGGCCTGTGTATGAGTGGCATCGCACCACCAAGGGCTGGAAATCTATCGAACGTGGAAGCATTCGGAAGAAGTGATCGCTGAGCTGCATGTGATTCAGGCAGGTACCTATACAACGGTATTGGTTTACGGGATTGGGGCGTTTATGATATTGTATTTGCAAGCCCATGTCGGCCCACCTGTCGTTTAACGGCTTCTTTTACTTATTCGGCGTTTAGCCCATTATCTAACGTGACCTCTGATTGTTACATGTCTTTATCGCCAACCCCAATAAGAGATATAGTTCCACTCAAAGTATCGTGTTTGTGAATCAGATCATGACTTTTGGCGGACATGAACCATGCCCAACACAGGACTGCCTAGATTTATACAGTACAAGTCTCATGTTAAGTGACCTGCGTATCACTAGTCTTTGATATTTCGTTTGCGTTCAAGCTGTCCCACCTCAGTTCGCTCATCCCCCTTTCATTCTTTACCGCTACCATACCCCGCCCTACCCATATAGACACTTTGATATCCAGTCTCTCCTGCAGCTACGTATCAATTAATTCTTATTATGATGCGATCGAGGTCTTGCTGCTGGGAAGACTTGCCGAAGTTTCATAATCCTACCATCCTAGACCTACGGTTCCGTTTGGGCAGACAAATCCTTCACCGAGACTATTATAGTGTCTGGATGAACTTTGAATGGACAAAGACATCTGCTCACTGTTGGTTTTGACGTATGCGTGCGGTTCCACGATTGCGTTGAATCTCGAGTCTGCTGCATGAGTGTTCTAGAAAAGGGGCGGTGCTGCTTTCCTTCTAAGTTGATGAGTATGCCCCGACTATAGAGCCAAATACGAAATACTACGATTATATTTATAGAGTGCGTTGAGCAGAAGCGAAGTCAATAGTTTCTCTCATCGAGTTCTCGGCGTTAGTATATCCCCTGTACAGCTGTTCTTTGACTTAACTGCCGTGAATATTCTTACCAGATTCTGATGCTCTCCCGGTATACCCAGATCCAGCTGACTATAAGACAGGTAATTGGAGATAGCGCTAGATTTAAATTTTCCTTGTCCATGGTGCAAAGCGAGCGATCGAATATATAGTGTTAACGTATTTCATTTAGACTAAGTAACTCAGTAATGCGAAACTCTGTAGTAATCGAAAGTATGCAAATGAATCCTACTCGGCTCATGGCTGGACACTTCAACCCGGGAATATCGGGAATTGCTGGAGATATGGCGGACGAGCTCGGTGCTACGACGCTCAGATCGGTCATATACTATGATGACTGTATAAGACGTAATCTTCACCGAATGAAGACCGGCCTAATGCTTGTACCGCCTCATATTTTAACTCGGGTTACACCTCTGCCTTTTTTGAAAGAATGTCAGCGATGATCTGCCGAGCTGAAGCCACTGGACGACGATGAGCATCGCCTTGAAGCCCATTTGCTAGATAGAAACCATCCAAGATCGAACGCTAGGATCGCATTCAGCGAACTGGTTCCATGCATTAAACTTTTGGTCGAGCCAGCGCAGGCACCAAGCATGTCAGAGCCGCATCTTATTTTCAGGTGGGGACCGGCTGAGTGCTTCAACGTCCTGCTGCAGAAGGTAACCCTTCTTTAGCCTGCAAGTAACTAATTTGTCTCAAAGCCGATTCGAATTCCTTTACGTTGAGATTGTCGAAGTTTGGACATCGGCAAATTCTGCCAAGCTTCTTTCGCAGGCTATATATTTTCACTAATTCGGTAATACTTGGTTGAACTCATCATTTTGCAGCCAAGTTAATCCTCGAGCGGGTAGCTCTACTATAGAAAATAATTGTGATACAGCCTGCTTATTTCGGTCCGACTTCTCTGCTGAGAGGCGTACTCTCCTGACTGTCTATACGCGCCCAGCGAGTAGTATTGTACCTACATATGCGGAAGGGAGGATTGAGGAGGAAGATGGCCGGGGCAATAAACGCCGGTGTGCCCACCTTCCCCGCATTCTGGGGTCGTGGGGGAATACCCACCCAGCGCCTTAGCGCCAGCTTTTGGCCGTTGGGCGTTCAGCAGGCGTGGCTAGCGCGTTGTCAGATGGGGTCCAATGCGTCAGCTCTTTATACGTAGTACAAGTACCTACTATCTACGCAGTCAAATTGTCGTCGTGTAGAATGACGATAGCAACGTCTCACAAAACAGCAAATTAATCTGCTGGTGCCCGTACAAATAGTGCGGCTATATTGTAAGGGCCGAGGGACAACCGTGCACGCATCACAGGAATGAAACCCTTCGGTACCATCCATTGGCACTTCATTCCCTAGTCGGGCCAAGCGAGTGCCCGGGATTGCTCTGGACCTGCCAAATACACCACTCTGAACCAGCTCAGCAGCCGGCTGAACAAGGAAAGCGGGGGGTTTGCAGGGGTGCCGGGTGGTCACGGTGGTCGTCTCGTGTCAAAAAAGCTGGAGACGGAAAGCCCTCACTGGCGAGGGGCATGTCTGGTTCGCTCTTGCTACGATGTTTGTCGCTTTGTGGAGGGGAAAAAGGAGGGTAATGGCTGAGATCGACGACAGCTGTCTTTTCCACTTCTGCCGCTCTTTTCCATGTTAGCTTTTGCCGTCCTGATCCGCCTACTTACCTCTCCAAATCCTCCGTATTAGCTAGAGTAGAACTTTCTCATTCTCTCCTCTCTACGTTTCATGGCCGTGTTATTCTCTCTTTGGTTCCGTCTCTCTCCTCACAGTTTCCCTCTGCTGTAATGCTTGCTGGTTTTGGGATGCGACAGGCGGCATTGAGGGAGATCGTAGTCTCTATCTTGGACTGCATGGCCACAGGCCTTTATTAGTCGTTGTTGCCATCATGATTCCTATTGCTTTTTCCCGCCCGGCGCTGGTCGTTAATCATGCCTCTCCTCGTGCCACACAACATCTTGCACGGCGGGCTGTGTCGCGTATTCTAGGTTCGTTGCCGCACCATATGCATGCTTCCCTGGCCATATTTCTCATTCCACATCGCTATTGGTGCTAAGAAAACGCCATGCGTAGATCTGAGGCCTCAAGCTTCTGCCACTTCTGCCTGCATTCGTCGCCAATGGAACAGTACTCATGCAAAGCAGCCGACCATTCTACCGGGGCTGTCGAGGCAGCAGCCTGTTGGCAATCAAACGCCAGCAGGCAGAACAATTACCATCACTTCATACTCAACCGTTGTCGAGCCGCCATTGACACCCTACTCCAATCTCACTATTGGTGTTCCTCGTGAGACGTTTGCAAATGAGCGGCGCGTGGCTATCTCGCCCCAGAATGTAGCCCTTCTGAAAAAGAAGGGCTTTGGCAAAGTTATCGTCGAACGTGGCGCCGGTGTCGAAGCCGATTTTCGCGATGAGGCCTACGAGAAGGCTGGGGCCACCATAGTCGACCCTGGCGCTGTCTGGGGTGCAGCTGATATTGTATTGAAAGTTCGTGGACCAAACTTAGCAGAGATTGACCGCCTGAAAGAGGGCGCAACCATTATCTCGATGCTGCAGCCTGCCCAGAATAAGGATCTTGTTGAACGCCTTGCAGCACGCAGAGTGACCTCATTCGCCATGGATATGATTCCACGTATCTCGCGCGCTCAAGTCTTCGATGCGCTCAGTTCAATGGCTAATATTGCAGGCTATAAAGCTGTACTCGAGGCCTCGAATAACTTTGGTCGCTTTTTGACGGGCCAGGTCACCGCAGCGGGCAAGATCCCACCATGCAAGGTTCTAGTAATTGGTGCAGGCGTCGCTGGATTGAGTGCTATCGCGACCGCCAGGAGGATGGGTGCTATTGTGCGAGGCTTTGACACTCGGTCTGCCGCTCGGGAACAAGTGCAGTCGCTTGGTGCTGAGTTTATCGAAGTTGAAATTGAGGAAGATGGCTCGGGGGCTGGCGGCTACGCTAAAGAAATGTCTCCAGAGTTCATTGCAGCTGAAATGAAACTGTTTAAGGAACAAGCACAAGATGTCGATATTATCATCACCACTGCTTTAATCCCAGGTCGACCTGCGCCTAAGCTGATCACCAAGGATATGCTCGATGTTATGAAACCCGGTTCCGTAGTTGTGGACTTAGCGGCCGAGGCGGGTGGAAATTGTGAGAAGACAGTAGCCGGAAAATTGGTCACATACAATGATGTGAAGATCATTGGTAAGATATATGGACTGTACATGATGACTGGATTACTCATGGCCATGCAGGGTACACCGATTTGCCATCGAGGCTGCCTACCCAATCATCGACACTTTACTCGAACAATATCGTGAAGTTCCTTCTATCGATGGCACCCCAAGACAAGTCCTTTGGAATTGACTTGAGCGATGAGGTTGTTCGAGGCGCGATCGTGACCCTCAAAGGCGACATCCTGCCTGTTGCTCCTCGTCCAGCTCCGCCTCCTACTCCCGCGCCGAAGGCCGCTTCTAAACCGGAGGAAGCGGTTGTCGCCTTAACACCCTTCCAGAAGACATCTCGAGAAGTGGCGGGAGTCACTGCTGGTATGGGAACTGCTTTAGCACTCGGAAAAATGACAGGGCCTCTCTTCATGGGCAATGCCTTCACTTTTGCACTGGCTTCTTTAATTGGATATCGTGTTGTCTGGGGTGTGACACCCGCGCTTCATTCGCCGTTGATGAGTGTCACAAATGCTATATCCGGTAAGTAATGAAGATAGAAATGAGCTGCCATGTGGCTAAAATTATCCAGGAATGGTTGGCATTGGTGGATTCTTCGTCATGGGAGGCGGCTATCTACCAGAAACGATCCCTCAGGCACTTGGTGCTGCGTCTGTTCTGCTGGCCTTTGTGAATGTGTCTGGTGGCTTCGTAATCACAAAAAGGATGCTTGACATGTTCAAGAGTGAGTACCACAGATGATAGACTTCCCGCCCTGATGAAAACACGTGTTGACCTGGGTATAGGGCCAACTGACCCTCCTGAGTATCCATGGTTGTGGGCTATCCCTGGTGTCTTGTTCGGTGGAGGTTTCCTGGCTGCCGCTACAACTGGCGCCGCTGGACTCGTGCAGGCCGGGTATCTGGTCAGCTCCGTTTTATGCATTAGCTCGATCTCCGGTCTAGCTACTCAGGCTACGGCGCGGATGGGTAACTTGCTCGGAATTCTTGGTGTAGGCTCAGGCGTGCTGGCTTCACTACTGGCTGCTGGCTTTAGTCCCGAGGTTCTCACCCAGTTCGGAACTCTCGCTACGATCGGCAGTATCCTTGGCTTTGTCATTGGAAAACGCATTACACCCACCGATCTGCCCCAGACAGTTGCTGCACTCCACTCCGTTGTCGGTCTGGCAGCAGTACTAACAAGCATTGGCAGCGTTATGGGTGGCCTGGACCACATCACCACACTACATCTAGTAACGGCGTACTTGGGTGTACTGATAGGTGGCATTACTTTCACAGGATCTATTGTTGCTTTCCTGAAACTTGCTGGGAAGATGTCGTCAAAGCCGCTTATATTCCGCGGTAGGCATGCGCTCAACTCTGGTATGCTGGCGACTAATATCGCAACCATGGGTGCTTTTGTAACCATGGCACCTGGATCGCCCATGATCGCTGCTTGTGCTTTGGGTGCCAACACGATTCTCTCCTTCGCTAAGGGCTACACAACGACAGCTGCTATTGGAGGTGCTGACATGCCTGTCGTGATCACCGTTCTTAACGCATACAGTGGCTTCGCCCTAGTCGCCGAAGGATTCATGCTGGACAATCCCTTACTGACGACCGTCGGCGCTCTCATAGGCGTATCTGGGTCCATTCTATCGTATATCATGTGCGTTGCGATGAATAGATCACTAACGAATGTGTTATTCGGCGGCATATCCGCACCTGCGAAAACAGATTTCAAGGTCGAGGGGACAGTAGTGCAGACCAATGTCGACGACACAGCGGAAGCACTCGTTAATGCCGAAAACGTAATTATAGTCGTGGGATACGGTATGGCGGTGGCGAAAGCGCAGTATGCCATCAGCGAAATTACGAAGATGTTGCGATCCAAGGGGATTAATGTGCGTTTTGCCATCCACCCGGTTGCAGGTCGCATGCCGGGCCAGTGCAATGTGCTCCTTGCAGAAGCGAGCGTGCCTTATGATATCGTACTGGAAATGGACGAAATCAACGACGACTTTGGCGATACAGATGTCACGCTCGTGATCGGCGCAAACGATACTGTGAACCCGATTGCGCTTGAGCCTGGTAGTCCGATTGCCGGCATGCCTGTCCTTCATGCATGGAAGAGCAAGCAGGTGATAGTCATGAAGAGAGGAATGGCCTCTGGCTACGGTTAGTCTTTTCATTTTCTTCGTGATACAGCGACGCCTACTGAAGATTTCCTAGCCGACGTACCAAACCCTATGTTCTACATGCCTGGAACCAAGATGCTGTTCGGCGATGCAAAAACTACTTGTGATGGTGAGTCTCCCTCCCCACACAGCCGATGACGGCTGGAACTAATCACTCTCATTCCAGCGATTAAATCAGCTGTCGAATCTCGAACATCGTAGATCTCTAGACTAGAAGACGCTTTTCGTTCTGCATATCTGCTTACAACTTGAGCATTTTCATCCTAGAGATCCCGTAGACCCGTCTTACAGTTTAGATACTTCATCTTGGCAGAATATCACATATATCTCTCGGCGCTCTTTCGATACATCTTCATCGTTTGATGTTGCTCGGCCGCATTTCTGGCTGTTGATCACTAGTTGAGCAGAATGTTTAGTTGTTGTGGCTGAAGTTTGCAGAAGGTATTGATGGGTGGCGCAATGGATTGTATTTAGGGTATTTTCTTTTTGCTTACAGCTGAATTGAGATGGCATGAGTTGATGCGTCTTTTATTTCTGGCCCAATGACTTAAAACGCGAAGTTTAATCTTAGATAAGGATAAACGATCGTCATGCAGCTTAGCTGACGGACAATCTCTCCCCGGCCCTGCCCAACCATAATACGGACTTGTCACTATCGCGACAACGATTAGCTCTGGGATCTATTTACCAGGTTGCCTGGCTCGTCTAAGCCAGCGGTTCATTATTATGTACTTGCGATGTAAACACGATTCCTAGAAACCTGCAGCCTTACATGCGGCATCGATGGCGTCAGCCAGTTCTAGTCAGGTTATCAAGGCATATATAATGCGTGATTATACGGCATCGCTAGGTACGTGGGAGCGAGGGGTGTGAAGCACAGAATGATTCATTATGTTTATAGGTAAATTGTGGCATGTCGATATCGCGGGGTCCCGTAGGTACGCCTTGCTCTCTCGTGCAAGCCTAACCCCTGCATGTTTTCCTCTTCTTTGTGTGCAGTGCTAGTTATCCCCCTGTTGTTGTAGATATTTATACGGAGTACACTGGCAGTAATTTGCTACGCGGCATGGTGGGGGCTGGCATCTTATGTGAAATGCAAGCATATAACCGTCTAACCCAGCTTTAAGTTCATGCTCGTCTCTGCTTCTGCTTCGCAGAGGGGAGACAGAATCGCTTGGTCTAGCTAGTTGCAAGGCTCACGAATTGGGACGGATCGGGGAACCTCATGATCACTGGGAAATCCCGAGGGACTTTCAAATTATCGCTACGCCGCAATACCGCATCGTGCGTTTTTTGGAATGAGATACCTACGGAATAGTAAGAAGTGAAATGCACCTAGAAGCCGTATGTGCCTGGTCCAAGGTACGCCCCACAGCTACTTTCTACCTGTAGAATGCGAATGACTTTCGTATGTACTATACACGAGATTTCAGGGATTTGGTTCCGGACCGAACCCTCCTTTACGTGTGTGCCCGTGCGGGATAGCCGGCGCAGGGCTGCGGCACGGCGTTTGCGATAGGCACCGACTTTACGCCGCAAACTCGCCAGATTGGAGTATTCCGCTTCCTACATACAGTAGTTACCTGCTTGCTGCCTGGAACGGTCTACCTACTAGTCTCCCGCGACATTTAACTTCATCGTGGAAGTAATACACTCGTGTAAGTCGCTAGACGAGAGCGAGAGATACCATTGATTGATTGCCAATATTTTTGTTATCTGACTGGCAAACTTCCTGGTCAACTGTAGCGTGGCCGTTGAAACTAAACCAAAGTAGGAATGTATGATGCTCATATGAATGATAATCTGCCCAGGGAAGCCGTGTATAGGAATTAAGGGTGGAGCGTTTGCAGCCCATTATTGGGGAAATGGCAACTCTATTGCCGGGATTACTCATCGTTGACTGAAAGGCGATGAGTTTCAAATGTTAGGAGGATTGTCATGATTGATCTGATTTACCTCGCTGTGGATGGAAATTTGGTGAAAGGCTGAAAGATTATACCTACGCAATAGTTCGCGGTTTACGGTAGATAGATAGGGAGGTTTGCCCTCGCCTTCTAACGATTCGACACAATGATACAAAGTTGCAGTGTGATTTAAACATGTTGATCTTATTACTCATTGCCTGCATTTATCGTGCACTACCCCTAAACGCCGTGCCAATAGCCTAGTAACCGTACCCTCAATTCTTCTTACTAAAAAGCTCTGAGTGATCGCGATATTAAGTCCAAGTATTTGAGATTAGTGCTCGAAGGCACTCCTTATCCGTGGCCGCCCTCCGAAACCCGACCGACCCGACTCCTCGTACCTGTGTAAGTATATTATATTCTGCTTGCGACTGATCCTCTACTGTTGTCGCTACGTTGTGACCCCGAAAATGGCGTCGGTTATTTGGTTAGGCCGGGGATGCCTGGTATGTAGCCGCCTTTGTCGTCCTTGCCCTGTCGCTCGGCACGGTTCGCGCCCTCCTTCGACAAGAGGTCGCCTACCGGCTGCAGGAGGCCGCCCTGTCCGACTTGGCCGGCGGCGAGGTTGTTGACACCATCCTGGATGGTGTCGACCTGTTGAACACCGGTGACTTTGGTCTTGTTGAGTTGCTCTAATAGCGATCATACACAATCAGTAACTTTGCCTTCGTGAAAAGGACAGGAAGGGAGGTGTAGTTATACACGGAATAATGATGCATCAAGTAGGGTAAAATCGAAGGAGGGACTTTATCTACCTTTAGTTGCGTAGCTCGCCTTGTTATCTTTGGTGAAGTACTTTAAGAATGTGTCCTCGATCCACGGCATCCAGTTCTCGTACTGCTCGTTGTACTTCTCTTTCGCCCACTCGACCGTCGACTGTTTCTCAGCCTCATTATTGGTATTGGGCTTGATGTCGGCCATGGCTATTCGAGGCTAAGAGTTAGTAATCTATTGATGATAATAGTGAAAGCTGGAAGACAGAGTTAGGCGATTCTAGATGATGTGTAGACTTACTGATAGTTGTCAAAAGTCGTCTGATGATGTAGCTGAAGTTGCGCCTTGTATTTATCAAGAGCTTCTGAAGGTTGTATTCTGCTGTATTGAAATGATCTAGAAAATGGATGCTGAGTTGGAGGCTGCGTTTTAAGCACTTCTATGCTACCGCCTATGATCTCACAGCCCAGGATCTATTACAGCAGGTTTCCCAACCTTACACTATCTCAGTAGCCTGGTAGTGCAGACTTACTGCGTACGTGTAGGTGAACAAGAGGGTGTGGCGGTCCGCCCTTTACGTCACAGGGTGGCTCGGACACTTTCGCTGATTGGTTGCTAACCCTGAAACATGCGCCAAACAGGGAATCCCGTTCTTGGACAAGGCAGTTTGGGAGATGTCAAGCCACATAAATGGCTCTTTAGCGGCCTTCAGTATGTCATCGATCTTAGAGGGCTGCGGGAAGCCATTGAAAGCGGGAGCGGAGCGTCACGCTCAAGTGTTGGCATAGCCGTTGGATTTCAGCATTGTCGACAATTCGGAAAGAAGGAAAGGGATCCAGAGGGTCTTGGTGACATTTTTGCGCGAAATCCTTGGGTCGTAGTAATCCCCTTCAAGTCATCCCTGTTGCTAGGTGAAGCCCTCCCGTCCCACTGAGTGTGAAGATGGTCCAAAACACAAAAATGCAAGCCGTATATGTAATGACTGCTCTAAGTGACAATGAGTATAAAGTAAATATTAACACTGCTTTTGATGGTGCACATATGAATCGATTTTTGTCGGCTATTGCTCAGGTCGTCCGGTCGGGCCCGCCAGTTGGTAGTATCTGACGGAGCGATAGCCTATTTGGTAAGGATGCTTTGAGATGAGTAATCTTAAATTCCCAAGCTCAATCACTCAAGGATCGGTCGCATCTGCTTGGAGCTCTTGTGGTTTTAGTCAAGTTGGCCGGGGGTCATGGCAGTCGAGTGCCTATCTTGGCTTTGGTAATGCTTCTGATATCATCTCGACGGAGGTAACGGCACTAATACAGTCGCTTAACAAACTTGCAGCTATGAAAGCAAATGTATCAGTGCTATGGGGTAGCTCTGGAGCAGCGGATTTCCTCTTTCTGCCATCTTGCATCTACGTTCGAGGGCGAGATGAAGACTGAGCCAATTAGAATAGCGTACTCTTACGTGGAGGAGTGACGTACATAGTTCTTTAACTTGGCATTTGCCAGAACATCCAGTGCATGTTATCAGTCCAGACGGACAGGAACACCCTACGGAGAAGAAAAATAAAATTGTTTGCTAAATCAATCATTCGATATATTCGTTATGGGTTTTGGCTTTCAACCCGCCTGTCCTAAGCCATGTTCTACATGAAGCTCCAAGTCGTACTGCGAAGGCATTCCTCAACAGGGCTGGGTATAATGAGGGATAGGTTCTGTGCCGTCCCTATAAAGTGCCGAGTCGTAGTACTTTCTTTGTTTTCTTTTAATTTTATTTTCCCCTTTTAATTCGAAACCGATATCCAATACGCCGATGCTTACCGAACCTTCTCAAACAATGCTGCCATTCGGCGATGTCGCA
Organism: Xylariaceae sp. FL1651; assembly: GCA_025201745.1. Taxonomy (NCBI): domain Eukaryota; kingdom Fungi; phylum Ascomycota; class Sordariomycetes; order Xylariales; family Xylariaceae; species Xylariaceae sp. FL1651. The sequence goes on from MU624241.1 coordinate 782,616, forward strand.
CTGAACTTGGTGATGCCAACAATAGCGCTAAACATATCGAAACCCGTACTTCCGAGTAGAAAACCACTGGTAGAGTGTTAGCGTGTAACCATCAGCTCAGATACGCCTGAGTTTTTATTTACCAGATCAAGACAGTTATTAGTTCTTGCGCCTCAGTAGCGCCGAAGCGCATACCCAGGTCATCGTGCACCGCATCGTAATAGTCACTCTCGTGGACGTTCGCGTAGATGGCGTATCGCAGAAGCGGGTCGCCGTAGATTGCCATCAGGTAGCATCCATAAATGAGGAACTGGAAGTTGATGACTGCTGCAGCGATCGGAATGACGATCTTGCGCAGGTATTGGTGCTTATATTCGAGCCGATAGAAGGTAGTACCAAGCAGTATTGCGAACCAGACAGCACCAACCAAACCCTTCTCCCGAGTAAGTATATACAGGAATATACCATCGCTTAGGATTCATTGAACTTACGTATATAAAGCCCATGAAGGTATCGACAAAGGTGTTGCCGACCAATGAAGGCTTCGCCGGTACGGCCTTCAGAGAAGAACTAGCAGCCACAACCTCGGCGACGAAGAGAAGACACAGCGAGAAGTAAAGAGCTCGCGCCGGCCAGGCGGAATCCATGTTATCCTTCTTGTACATCTTGAATGCTGGCTGCCCTTTGGATCAAATGAAGCCCTGAAGGGTAAAGTCGAGACAGGTTAAGAGAATGGTACCAGCCACTAGATGTCTCGGTTAAAGGAAATAGTCGACACCAGAAAGTCGGATGATAGAAAGTCACGATGAAGCTGAGGAACCTGGATAGATCTGATTTCGAGGTCCATCGCCCATCTAAATAACAGACGACCGTGTAGACAAAACGCCTATGCTTCTCGACAGTCAGCATGACCCCGACTGGTGCTTAGAATAGATACCATGAACAGAAACGCTTCGCATCTACACTAGCCTGTCAACAACGCCTCCACCTACGCCAAGGACGGCATTTTCCGTCGATGAACAAGTGCGAGTGCACCGACGATGAGGTCTCGCCAAGATCCACCAAGAACCAACCAGAGTCCATGTAATAGCGGATATCGCAAGAGAGCTCACCTACAAAGCCTTGGCTATCGCTGTTTCGCCTCACTGCCGCATGGCAGTAGCCCAGGGTTAATCTACACTAGGCAAGTGTAAAGTGAGGAGGAACTTACTTCGAAGAAGTCATCGTAGGTCGCGGTAGGGGCGCTGTCGGTGGGTCCAGCCAAGATCCTTCAGGCGTCTATTTGAGGCTAACCTGGAGGTCTTCGAGAATCCGCAACAGTCAAAAAGTCTAGACGCCTTCTGGCTATCAATCCCTGGTAAACTCGCAACTGCGTACGTTTAGCGGTGTAGTGATGCTTGAAACGAGGATGTACCCCATTTCTAGACACATCCGGCAGGCAAAAGGTAATCAAGTTGTGCCACCCAGCCGTCTTACTCTCTAGGCGAGAGGGATGGGTCAGCTACCTATCTAAATGTACACCAAATAATTATGCTTGCTTCTGAATAGACTTCACTTATACAGCCAATTGAACATTCTCAATAATGACCTTTACGTCCAAATTAAATGGTTTCGCGGAGAAGTGCTCTACCATAATAGTTCGTTTCGTCTGAAATGAGACTACATACATACCCCGGTCCATCTCGCGTCTGCCCCGAATGGTGAGGCGCAGGTGGTGGCTCGCCGCCTACATTCAAATCTTAAAACCTATGCAGTATCCCAAATTTACATACACACACACACACAAGAACAATCAGTCCGGGCTCGCCTTAACGCCTTCAGTGAATGCAAGGCACTTAACATAAATGTGTGCTGCTACTAGATAGAAACAATTAAGACAGACTCCTTCCAAAAATATGCGGTGCTATTCTCATATTGAACACGAGTCGAACATGTGAAATTAGCCTCGAGAGACTAGGCGCAAATAGGGCTAGGTATCAAGTAAGCTTAATCATTAAGCTTACTCATCCTCATTTTACTGTACAACTCCCCCCAGATGGTAAATGTTAACGCGACGCTAACACCTAGCCTATGCTTTGTACTACGATTATAGAATTAATTAGGGAAGCTTTTATAGATATATATATAATAACTTAATAGCCGATTAGTCTTTCGACGAGATTTGCCCTTGAAACAACCCTTGTTCAGCTTATGGTTTGAGTAAAAAGTGGAAAGTTTCCTAAATAAGAAAACCTTTGATGTACAAGTTACTAGCGGCGCGCTAACATCTACCATCCTGGAGGATTGTACTATGAATCGATGAAAGGAACGTCGCTGCGGGCTTACACGGGGCGGCTTTTCTCCATATATACGAAAGGGATTGGGCCCAATAGCCTATTTACGTAGGCTAATACTTGGTCGCCAAGCGATTGTTTGCATTCTCGGCGTTATGATTCTGCAGTGATGCAGTTGGCAACTTGCATAGGCCTCGGACTAAATGACTAATCCTAGAATTCCAATGGGATTTGTGAGAATTGAGAAATGCTGTTTCGAAAAAACGTGGGAATGATCCTTACTCCATAAAGCTGACACATTCACGGCCATTCCATAACTCGAGTTTATGCCATATCTCCATCATTAAGCACTCAGCTGAAGGCCCTCAGCTTGGGATCGACAGTCCGCCTCATAACCACGCAGGAGTCCCGATTCTTATTTTAGAGTAGCTGGTTCGTCCGTGCGTTCCCGGGGCTAATAGTGTGCATGTACTCTGCATAACTAGCGGAAATAGGCATGCTGTACACTCTGTAATGAGGGCCCGCTATTCTAGAATTTGTCAAGGTATGGGCCCATGTGGGAACGTGGCTTGGTGCACGGATCCAGAGGTGAGAGAGAGGGAAACCCGGCGTGAGATCGTTATTCGTGATCCTATTCGCATACTGTAAGGCAACACAAATTGTATGTCATGTATTCAACACTGAATGTGGTTTTATTCCTTGTTTTCCGTACATAAGAAAAGAATGAAAAACAAGGGACTTCGAGCGTATGCATGTATAGCCGTGCTCTAGAGGGTGAAGTTGATATTCCCTTACGATCGTCAAGATCTGCTTTCCCCGACGTATAATTTTCTCCGAAATGCACGAACAAAAACAGACTAAACCCCAAGAAATACACGAACGGGATACGCCGTCGCGTCGCCCCCGTGTATTACAACGTTGCCGGATACAGGGGTTGTCTAGATGAGCGATCATTTCAATGGCCGAATTCGTGCAAACGTGAAGTCCATGTGAAAGCCCTTGCAATTGACCAATGGTGTTGTTGCTGGCCCTGTCTAGCGCTTAGCCTGCCTGCAAGTCATCAAACAGTGCTGAGCCGTATTTTATCAACTAAGTCTAGACTCTACGTGTGTAGTATTGCACATGGCTGGGATACCGTTCATATAAGTATAAACTAGTGTTAACTCACTCATTACAGTATGATGCCACTGATTCATAATGCTTTCACATGACTTTAGTATGAGAGAATTCGAGTACCAAGGCTGTAATAAGAACGCTCAGGAGCGATATGATTTGCCTGTCGTTGAACTATTCACTCCGTACACAGCGGCTCGAGAATTGTAGCAATGTTATTTGAGGCTATCTCGGATTTTCTTACGTGTTCCATAAAAAGTTAATAAGGCCAGGGCTCGGGGAGGGGTTTAACAATACCGACCTCCTACTAGCAACCAACACACTGGGATATTTAAATACGAATAGCTACGAGGTACAACATCATCAAAAACCTACTTGTAAACGTCCTCACGACTGTAGGAATTAGATAGCTCGCGAGGCCTAGCTCTTCTTCCTTGATAAGCCTTCACACTAGCCTGTATTGAAAAGGTGATGCAGTGACCAGCATTCACGTTAGTCTGATAAGTTCGTTTCAGTACTGTTTTGCAGCTATTCACGCGATACAACTAGGACAGAACATTTAAAATTAAATCAAAAAAGGGAACTGGGTACTTTATCAACATTCCCAGTAGGGCGGCTCGACAGGTTAAACGAAGCTGCCTTATTGCGCCTCTCATAGATATTGGGGAGGCGAGGTGATTACACGTAAGCAATTCCATGCCGGCCGGCAAAGAACCTAGCAAAAACTGAGATCCCAAATATGAGCCGCCACATCGGCGTATACCAGCTGAATAGGAACAAGGAATGTTGTGCCATGTCGTTCGATAGAAATACATTCCCAGTATAGAAGCAACAAGCGTGCAGGAATTAGCTACAAAAAATCCCAGAGAAACGGATTGACCGATGATTATCGATTTTGTTACACTAATCTCACCGACGCGATGAATCGTGTAGCTCGTAAATAGTAGACGACAGGCCATTACGCAGAGGGAACGCTGGGAACATGCTGATAGGTAAACATGCGTTTCTCAAGCGCATCACTCCCTTCACATGCTTATCCTATAGCTTTATCCTGCACTTCTCATACGGCCATACGGTGCTTCTTTCATGTTTTGCCGTATCCAAATATTTCATGCCCCGTGCCCCAACCAAAATCCTACAGAAAAGAGGCCAGTGGCCTGTTCAAGCCTGATGGTATTAGTTGAATGCGAGCACATGACTTAGCAGCGTACATGCTCGTAACCTATTTTCCCACACGCGGCATTGGTAGCATGACCGGCTCACAACATGATCCTAATTATGATGGTCCCATAGACCTATCTCCGTGTCGAACTCTATGCCGCCATCCATATAGAAGTCAAGTAACCAAGCTGCAAATTACCCGGGGGTTCCTTGAGACCATTCCCTTTGTTGGGTGGTATCACTACAGCCGTGCGTGAACCTGCCCCTAGGAGTAGCGGCGGCCGCAACCACATCATCAGCATCGTCCTTATCGTCCTCATCGTCCTCATCGTCGCACTCCTTTGCTTCCGCCCTAGTAGCATCATCCACGTCGTCATCGGCTCGCTCTTTCGGCTCGACAGCTTATGGAATGAGGGCATAAGACAAAGAAAAATACAGAATATGATCTCTGAGGCAGTTTGGTAATAGTTATTGGTAAACTAAATTGGCGCTGATATGGTCAGTATTCGGCGGGTGATTGACATTATCCGACCCTGTTTCCCCACATGCTGCGAGTCGATATGGGGTTGAGAGTGGAAGTCGGGCTTGATTTATAGTCGACTGCTTGCTTGTCCGATAGTTTTGTCTCCGAGAGGAAGAAGAGTCGCTAGTAGATAGCTAGGGTGATTCGTGGTCTCCCTAAATCTGGATGAGAGACTGCAACCCTTAGACCTCCAAGCACTACCGTCAAATTCATTCCTAACACCACTTGAAAAGCTCTTTTTGCTCTTGTGGTCAGGCATATCTTGCGAAAAGATAGGCTAGTAGCAGGGACTTTGTCCGCCTGATGGAGACAAAGGGGGTCGAGGAACGCCGTAGGTAAGGTGTCCAAGACTCGGAGTTGGAATAGGAGTGGGACGAAGGCGGAGGAGAGGCAGAGGTTGGAGCTGGAACTATGGCACTAGTAATAGAAAAGTAATGAACCGGTAGCTGGGGTGAAATAAACAGATATCCTTACTATCTAGGCGTGAGTAGTGCTTAGGCAGAGCGGAATAAGTGGAACGACGTGTTCATCTTGAACTTGGTGATTGCTGTCAGACAGGCGGAAATTTGAACGCTACTCGTAATTATATACTATCTCTATGGAGTAACTTAGTCGTCATTATGCCAAAACTCTGCTTTTTAGGCAGTTATTTGCCTTAAGACTTTCTGAAACTGTGTCTTGCTATGAACAATACGCGAAAGAAGTATGAGGATCAATTATAGGTATTTATGGGGGAGAAAGATTAAACAAAATGTATCTACTCGTCGCCTTCGTCACATGCTGTTTGAAAAGGGTAGATATATATATTTATCGATCAAGATTACCCAGGGGGCTTGTAAGTACTAATTTTAATAAGCCTTTTTTTGAACTGTCGATTCGAGGGAAGGAATTGATATCGGCATATTTCCGGTTAGGGAATCCTCTGGCTAACGAAAGTGTCATCGAGCCATCTTCAAAGTCGTCGTCCTAGAAACCATTTCTGCGCGGCCGCATATTGGAATCGTTATCCGCCGAAGTTATCTTTACGGATATAATCTGGAAGGGCTCGTGACGTTATATTATGCCACTGCTTATTATAAAATGAATGCTGTTCTCGCCGTCGAGGTACGTGACTAATAGTAGAGCCGTGGTAGAAGAAATCGTCGCCGGGTGCGCAAAACAAGCTTTGCCAAGGCCGGCCTGAGTTTTCGCTTCGGGTGAAGTGTTACTTTCCCGGATGCCAGAGTCAGCTTTAGACTGTCCATTAAGCTTTGATCTTGGGAGATGGTACTTAAAGCTAGAGTTAGAAGGTAATTAGATATCGACTAGCACGCGTGTGGGAGTTAGAGAGGTAATCATTGTGGAGACTCACTAGTGGACAATACAACCATTAGTTCGTCTATCTTCAGCACGCAGCAAGCTTCACTATCCCCATCAAGAAAGGTAACAAAATATCCAAAGGAGATACAAGTAGCTTGTCAGTGATGATATGACCTTTTATCAATGTCGGCTAAGTCTATACGAGGGAGAGTATAGTAATAATTACAGTTCCAAGCCGCCGTGAATCAAGTCTTCCCCGGCCTGTACTAGGAATCACAGCAGCAGCAAAAACAACACCATATCCAGTCCTCGTATCACTACTACCGGAGCTTCGTAAACCCCTAAGTCTACGGCCATTTACTGACCCCTAATCAGGCTGATTGACAAGATGGTAAGATATTTGCAAGTACTGCTTAGTTACAACTACTATGAGACAAAAATCTAGTGGAAAAGTTGATCAGTGTATTATATTAGCAACGAGCTTAAAATAATATCTATTGAAGAGAAAATGAGCTGGTCAAATGATTACTGATGAGTCCGGCGAAAAGGCAACTGAGCAGTATACGTGAGAACTATATATACATACGTTTCGTAAGGCCATGACTTAGGCCACTACGAAGTGTTGTTGCCTCTCGCGTCGTTGTATAAGTTGGTAGTATAGAATTGTGCAAACAAGACAAACAAATTTGATGCTTACAAATTGCAAGCAGTTTTACGGGCTCGTTAAGGTGACGTGAGCGTCAATTGATTGTCTTTTAGGCCTCCGAGAAATTAACGCGCCGTAGCAGTACACTCCGCTGAATACGAGAATCACACAACAATTTGCGGTTACATAGCCCAAGGCACTCCACAAGTAGAAGGCTAGCTTGAGCATAGGCTATATGATAGTTTGATTTTGTGCTAGGGAGAACGATGACATAGAGAGTGTGAAGTCCGCCAACTGAAAATTAAGGCAATATTTTGTTCATTTGCGTATCTACCTTGGAAGCTATGATCTGCTTGAATAGTCTCTACTTTTAAGCAAAGCTAATAGAATCATACTCCATTTGTATGCTCGGGTTGCTTGGCTGTCAGCTCAAACACCTTTCGGGGCGAGGAGTTTGTCCTTGCCCTAATTGTCTCCTTAATTACCCCCACCTAGATCAACTCAACAGCCGTGGCTTGTTCAGAGCTTTGCTAGCTCATTTTGAGGTATGTGAAGAAAAACAGAGCAGCCTTCAACCACCTGGATCTAGAATCAAGTTCAACCTCTAGATAACCCTATGTCTGCAAATCATGAGTCTTTGAGTTCGTCACGCAGATTCTTCAATTGGCGGTCGAAATCTTTGTTAATCCACTCCCAATATTGCTGCCAGACAGGGGTCTGAGATTGAATCTGAGCCCCGGCAACACTGGAAGCGTTCAGGCCATGAAGCGTAGTCTTAGTCTTATCAGCAAGGAGCATAGAAACTCGGAGGACACTCTTATTGGCTTCTTCTTGTTTTTCAACTTCTTGCTTGACCGCGCCATCCTTCAGCTTAGTGGATAATGTCTTTCGGTAGCATTGGGCAATTGTATCCAGACGCCGGGTAGTCTCGTCCGGGTCGATGACAATTAGCTTGCCTAGCATCAGATTGCACAGTGCCCTGATATCGTTGTCGTCGTCGAGACCTGCGATGATACGGTCATAAAATTCGGGAGAGCTGACACGAGAGAACGATGTCTCCATAAGCGCATACAGCGTTTCGTATGCGCTCTGTAGATGTATTTAGCACATCTGCAACAAGAATGTTGTTATTAGCAATGTAACTTACTTTGCGAGCCTCAAGCCCGTCGTCAACCATGTGCTTGAAGGGACCCATTTGTACCTCCCGAATGAGTTCTGGTTTAATCTTAGACTCGGCCATGATAAAGGGCATTAGTTCGCCTAAGTGTGGTAAGATCAATTCGGGCTTATTGTGAGTAGCAGAGTTGAGCGTTGTCATGCCTAGACGTCGGATCTCCAATTTGTCATCTTTCAGTACAGTCAATATCATATCAAATAGTACAGTTTTTAGCTCTGAATCAAACGTCTCGTCGCTATCAGGGAGTGTGTATCTGAGCGCTTGGACAGCAACACCTCTGTATCCCTCAGAGGAGCTTGTTAGGAGTTCCTGCAACAGTTAAAACTGAACTACCCGAGGAATGACTAGTTTTAAACATACCTGAAGCTTGGGAATATACGTTTTTGGCTTTAATATTGCCAAGCGACCAATGCACTCAGCACAGATAGCTTTGTTATCTTCAACAAGTGATGATGTGAAAAGAATATCCCAGATATCTCGTTCATAAGCACCAATATCGGTTGCTGAAGTAACGACTTGATGAAGGACCTCGCGAATAGACTGCAGGAGAAGATATTGGTGACTTCCACGCTTTCTGGTTGCGTCTAGTATGATAGGTAGATATCCCGGGACGTTACCAGCCCCGGCTCTGCCTAAAGCAACAGCAGCAGAGACTGATACTTTGTCTGGTTCATCGCGGAATTGCTGTAGGAAGATGTCTGGCTTCAAGGGTGACTTAGGGCCAAGGCGTAAACCAATCTCTCCGAGAATGGCCAACGCAAGGCTCTGGCGACTAGTATCTGGGGGTGACATCTTGCTTGCCATCTTAAGTTCCTCGATGAAACTTTCAATAGTGACGCCAGCATTGCCACCACTTGCCACGAACAATGCACCTGCAACTTTCCCAACAACAGCGGGATCACCAGCCACACCCACAAGCAAGACACCTCTCATCAATGGCTGGCCCATGCCAGTTTGGCCTATGTTTGTTACAAGAGCAACAAGAGATTCTAAGGCGATGCCAGAGATACTCTTCTTAAGCAACTCGCAGAGCGCGTCCACGAAGTCCCGCGAAGCAGTTACCTTGGGATTTTCGAGCTGCAGCTGAGCCATAATGAGTAGAGCAGGACCCAAGAGATGGCTGTCATTTGCGGCAACGACAGGTTGAATAGCGGCCACAATCCCGCTAATTGTATCTGTCGTAAGGTGCCCTTTGGTTGCTGGACACATGATCATGTGTTGCAAAGCTTGAACACTGGATCCTCGAAGTGCACGATTCGCCTTTCGAAGTTGACCACACAGTTCTAAGGTAACAGGCTGGATCCAATCAGCTTCGAGGCTTCCTGGAATAGAGGAGAAAACTGCGACACTATCAATCGCCCGTACGGCATGGAGCCTTGTGGTTTCATTTCGTAGTCTATCGAGTAGTAATTCTAGGCCAGCTTGGCGTTTCTCCGCCGGCAAGAGCGAAAGCCCATCTGGAGTTGATGTCCTTGCGATCAAGGTGCCGAGCGCTTGGATGGCGCGCTGGCGCACCTCGGTGTCGGCATCATTTGCAGAAGCACGATCAACAATCGTGTCATAGAGCTTTTGCAGCTCAGGCTTATACTTTTGAGTAGTAAGCTTGGCTCGGGGAGGGGTGATCGCCTTGACAAGCTCTTCAGCTGTTCGGATGGCCTCGCTGGAAATTTTGTAGAATTTGTCATTTACAGCAGACACCACGCCGGCGACGATCTTAGCTAGGTATGGCTGGAATAGGCTGGAAGAGTGCGTTTTAGCGATGTCACTCGTAAAGCGCAGCACAGCCATACGTAAAGTAGTGGCTGTTGCAGAAGCGGCGCCCCCAGATAAGGCCGTTGACGTCGAACCAGCATTGCCAGCGACTCCCCTGGTAACATCGATGACTGGCTGCATAACTTGGTCAAAGTACTCAGAGAGGCCACCGTTTTGAACAGCAATCAAATCGTCCAACAGAGTAACTACTGCTTGCTTGGTGGCAATCTGCTTGCCTCTCAGAAGATTTGTCGACAATTTAACCAGCTGTGGCGTCAGCCTCGATAAGTCCGCTCGTGGTCCTGTCTGTGGAAGGGACTCTTGGGTTGGCGATGTGAGGCCGGGTGTGCCCATGTACGGGGCCTTGTTGGCGAGCACAAATCCACCACTGCTTTGCCTCCGTCGCTTCCTACTGCCTGGCAGAGATTGCAAAAGCTCGTCGTCCATGGTCACCGAGTGAATAACACCTTCGCCGGTCTTTCGAATCAGAAGGGTCATGGTAGAGATGACTTCTAACCGAACACTCTCCTCCCTTTCCTCAAAACGTCGTATGAGAGGGAGAGCCACGTCTCGATACAAGGTGCCGTTGTCTAGCAAGTCGGTGCTGCGGGTCGAAATCAATGTGTAAAGGGCCTTGGCAGCACATCTGCGGACTTTCCAACTTGCGTCATCGTCGTCATCGAAGTCGTTGTCGTCCTCATATTCGTCATCCTCATCAAGGTCATCGTCATCGCCTGCCTCTTCATCCTCGTCCATCTCTTCGTCTTCGTCGTGGGCGTAGTTCGGATCAAACTTAAGATAACGCAGACAAGCTGATATGATTTCGTCAGTGTAGGGGCGCATTTGGGCGCCGCAGGAGGCAATGAATGACTCGAGTGCAACCAAAGCAACTTCCCGAACTTCGTTGAATTCTGGGTCATAATCATCGCCTTCATTCACAGCATCCACGTATTTCTGCAACTTTTCTTGACTCAGGGTAGAGAATACGGAAGGGACAATTTCTGGCAGATGTGTACCGAACTGATGGGGAATGGCCCTAGCAAGAGATCCCAAAACAGTGATATACAATCGAAGCATGACAGGACTTATCTTTGGCTGCTTCATGACTTGCTGTATCTTGGCGATGAAGGCATTGAGAACATCGTCCGTCAAACAAGGCGCCAAAACGGCGAGCGCAACGACAGCTCTTTTCTTAACCGGTGAGGGTGTAGTCGGTCGTTCTAGAACCTGCACAACCACGTCCTGCAGCTTTTCGACCTCGAGCGGTTGCAAAAGGGGACCGAAGCAGCGGACAACCTCTATGAGTACATCGACAGCTTCGGGACTCGGCTCGGCTTTATCGAGAAGCCCACGAGAATCTGAACGAGGGGCACCTCCGGGGGGAGAGTAGCCGAGAATGCGCGGGATAAGCACCCGGCTAATAATGTTATAGGTGTCAATGACTTCCCGAGACGGAGAGACGCCTGGGATGGGCTTCTGAAGGGAGGATATAGCGTTGCGAAGTGCGAGGGACGGGAGAGAGTTGTCGACCGAGTTCTTGATCTCTACCATGGTGAGCTTCTCGAGCATGGGCGTAATGACAGAAATCGGAATCTTGGTGACTAAGGGACCAATACTGCACAAACATCGTTAGCCATCAGCGCCAGAGGTAACAGGGAACCAAGACTGTTTATATTTATAGGCATCCTACCATCTGACGGCTAAGTTTTGGACCTCGCCATTCTGATCATCAAGGGTCTTGATGACGGCGTCGACCATTCGGGACGAGGTATTGTAGTCGTGTGCTAGGAAATCGGCCTTCGGCTTGGTAAGAATCTGCTGAAGATCGTTCAAGGACATGAATCGAAAATCAGGATCGGCATCACTAAGCTTTGTCAAAAGCGAGCCTATGGTCTGGGGGTTGGGATTGTTAATCGCCGACGACGCCATGACGGCAGTCCTGGAGAGGCAAGCGCCGGGGGACCGGCTAATGGGTCAAGCAGAGGATCGAGAATCGAGGATCGTGGGTGAGATATCGGAGTTTTGGGAGTTCACTATGGAGGAGCTGTGTCAGTGGGTAGGAGCTTGTAGAAGAGAGGCAAAACAGAAGTGGTAGGGAATATGTATTACCTCCTTTGCCAGAATATTATTGCCTAGTCAGATAGCCGCGCTACGCTGAGGACTCGCAGCTGAGAGGAAGCGTAGAGATGTCTTGGGAGAGAGGGAGTATGAGGATATTTCTTGCCTAGAGAAGAGTCAGGGTCCAAGTCATATTGTCTGCTTTGCAACACAGCAGCGGGCGGGCGTCAAGCTGCGCAGGTAGAGAGATGAATGGCCAAGAAGCGGCGCAACCTTTAGAAGATTGGAAGCGTTCAGGGCAGCTACTTTGACCAATGTGAATGCGAGGATGGCCACGGAAGAAGAACTTACTACCATAACTGCCGAAGCCGAAACGATGTTGAGCTGTGGTCAAGTGCATGAACGGCAGAGGAATGGAGAGAGGAGGGGCTAGAGAGTCGCCTTCCAGACAATCGGATGTGGTGGGGTGTTGGATTTGGGATTGGAACATTTGTTGACGCCGGTGCCCAGTTGCAACACAGCTTCCGTCCCCGCCATTCCGTCCCTGGTGGGGTTACTTGGTAGCCCCGAGAGTGGGTACCTACATTACTGAAGCACCTTATCTAAGCATCTTACATATCCAAGCTTCTTATCTGGAGTGGGGATTGTATCAATGTACCTTATGAGGACAGTCAACGTAAGGGGGCTGCTTCGATCCATGTACCTAACCTACATGTACCAAGGCACTTACATGTAATTACCTGGGTTACAAGCAGCCTATGTACTAAGCCCAGCTTAGATAGGTTTATAAAGTCGCTCACATGTAGGAGCACTTATATGTAGTTTCTTTAGATACATACATTAATACGGACATTACCTAAGACTCAAAGGCTACCTGTAGGTATGTATCTTACGCATTTGTGAAGTGATTGGGTACATGAAGTCTCCGTAAATAAGGAACGAGCTCCATCGTCTCTGTTATTTAAAGGCTCTGAAGGCTTCTGACGTTGTGAACCACCGCGCCAAGGCCTCCATCACTTCTATTACAACACCAACATCACACCTGTACCCACACCTCATGCAACAAAAAGATGTCAGTTAGATATGCCGTCCCCTCGGAACCCGATCTGCGTCAAGTGTGACCACAGGCTGTCTGACACACTGAGACTGAACCTATCACAAGGAAACTTCTGTTGATGTAATGAACAGTGAACAGTGAATTTTCCTGGCCGCAGGTACGCAAGTGCTGAAGATAGGTATCTATATTCAAATGACGGTTAGATAAGAGATGGATGCGTTTCTGAACACGTGAGCCCCTGAGCATTTGAGATTCGAGGTTCAAGGGATTCCTTGAGCCTGTGATAGGTGAGTGACACACAGTGATTACCAAATATTTGTAAATAATTCCTTTGTTGACTGATATCGCAGTTAGGGGATTATGATGCACCGGGTGAGCAATGCTGTTTCGCCCTTTAATTTCTCGCGTATGGATCTCTGGAAATGCAGTAGAGCATCGACCAGCGTCCATTCATGACTGCTATGTGACATGGCCAGTCGTCCACGTAGGCTCCTCGGAGGATGATGCACTAACCAACTAGACGTTTTCTACAATGGCGTAGTGCTCTTAGCTAAAAGTTAGTGTTCATCACTACTTCATCCCGTGAAGCCCACATACAGTGACTCTTTGTCGAGTCATCCATTCGTGCTAGCCAACAGATAAGTGATTTACCCACGAGACCTACCCTCCTTCACTCTCGAGGACCCATGCAAATATACCTAGCATGACTGGCCTACTACGGTTTCATTTCTCCTTTCTTTTCTTCCTTCACCACTTCTCAGTTTCTCTACTCAGATTCTCAGCAACCTAGTCGTCTCCGCTCACTGTGCCATCACAAACCTCACTCAATCATCATTCTCGATCATCACCTATACTGGATTACGAGAACGGTGTCGTATGCGATTCCACTGGGTAATTAGCAGTGGGAAAACAAGTTTCGAGAACTCCGAGGCTGGCCCACACGCTACGGAAATGGACAAAACATCCACTGGAGGGTTCGCCTGCTCCCATGCAAGTCAAGAAGGTGGAACTCGTTGATGGTATGACAGTCGCGCTTCGCTCCATCGAGATCTACACCCAAGAATGAGAAGCATAATAGAAGGATGTTCCAGCACGCAGGAGCATGCGAGCTAGATTCGGATAGCTCCTCTCCTGAGTCCAGAAAACACATCTGGTGCGATGGCCGAGAAGCTCGATTGGAATAGGAAGAATTCCCGGAGCTGGTCTATACGGATATCCTTGAACCACCTAGATATAGCTTGAAATTTGACTACACTTTTCACCCATGGAATCAAGTACCTATATATATGCTCCCGATTCCACAAAGCGATCTATCATGTTCTTTTGCTCATGAAAGCACAAATAAATGTATAGCAATATATAATTGCCTTTATAGAAGAATAGGCTATGTAGCATATCTTCTTTCATATTCTGATTCTGCTTGTCATGCACTATTAGAGTTGTATAGAGGATAAACCGGGTAAACGAGGCTACTTGATAATTATGCTCCTTCGGACGCCGAGATAATTACGAAAGACCAGAGTGGATGAAAAAAGGAAAAAAAAACCAAAAAACCATTAACATCATATAATATAATTTTCTAATGAAAATACCAAAGATCTCTACACTTATTCTCAACCTTTTCTTTGCTATCATACTAATCAGCTATGCCAAAGGCGTGTTTGATAAAGCTGAGCGGCAAGGCTGGCCTTGTTATAATCCCGCGACAGGTTCCGGTCCCGGTGCAGTATGATTCGACCGGGAGTTACCGATGATGCTCGTAGCCAAATTCGAAACTCTCATCAAAACGCGAATGAGGTTGTTTGTTTGCTAGTATAAAACGAACGTTGAACGCCATTGACCTAGGGAGAAAACGTAAGAGACAGGCAGGAGTTCACTTCCAGAACAGACCATACCTAATATGGGGAATGTTAAAGCTGCCCATAAACACTCTCCCTGTCTAGCTTATCACCACATCTAACGCATTTTTCTCGCCGCCGCTCGTCTTCTTCCCTCCGCCGCCTGTCTTCTTCTCGCCGCCGCCTGTTTTCTTCTCGCCGCTTCTCGTATTCTTCGCATGGGGCGCACGTAATAATTTCATCATGTAGTACACGCTTGGAATTCGCAAGTCTTGGACAATCATATTGGTAAAGATTTTTTTCTTTAGCAACTTTGCATTTGTACCCGAATTCATAGGTTCTTTCGCCCACTTCATGTTGGTTCAATAGACACCATTTAACCTTCGCAATTAAGTTGCACATCTCCCTTTCTTCTTCTTCGTTGTTACGAAACACGGTCGATTGCTTATCGCTAGTGGAGGTATAGGATATCTCGCCGAAGAAGCGGAAAGCAGAATGGAAGAGAAATCATAAAATGGTGGTCTATTCCATGGCAGGCCAAGTGGTTGTTTTGGGGAAATGATTCTTTCCTCAAAATCATTAAGTGACGGGAGCTCTGTTAAACTTATACGTCTATCAAACAAAGATACGCTCTTTGATGTTAGGAGCAATGTTGGCCATTAGCCTTTGCACGTCCAACCAACAAGGCGGCTGTGGTGGATCATTAGTAATAAGGGGTACGGGTATCGAATGTATTGAATAATACATGTTGGTTGGTTATGGAAAGCGGCGATGATATGCTGCAGAAGATTCCATAAGTACGCAGACAGTCCAATTTTCTTCTCTCCTTTAGCAGTTAGTACGCCGTAGAGATGTTGTAAGAAAAGAGAGAATGAAAACTCCTAACAGTGTACTACGTGGCTGCTGAGTATCACAGTGCTCAGTTTGTCACTGTGCTAATAGGCCTGCCGTATGACTATGCCGTGACAGACCTGAGCACAAGCGAACAAGACAATATTCACCTGATGTTGGTTGGTTATGGCCGTGATATTTGGCGGCTGAGAGCATAATATTGTTGTTGTGCTACTGTTTGTTGGTCATCGAGGTCTGCGTAAGAGCCGGCACAACTATGATCAAGATTCTTTGTCCGTACTTCTCAGTTCGCATCACTAACACTCCCAGTACCCAAAAGATTAAGTTTTCTTTTGTTGCTTAAATGAACTTTGACTGATATAAACAGGTTAGAAAATGTAATTATAAGGCGTATAGACCTGCCTTCTGCGCTCTGATATACTTCATCCTCACTTTATTCCTATGCATCCCACAACACACAGAATCCGTACCCAGAGTCCTGCAATGCCTCGCACGCCGTTTTACAGTCCTCCTCAGAGCGTACTCTCATGTATATCGTCTTAACCGGAAAGTGTACAGTCAACCATACATGTGGGGGCAGAGAAGAACGACACGACGTGCTATTATACGATACCAGAGGCAGACGGAATTACAGAAATAGCAATAACAAGCAACCAGATTGAGGACCTCGTAAATCGTGTTCGTGAATCAATCATAAGAGCCAGGAGTGAGACAACGCGATGTGGTCGTATAGTCCAAAACAATCTCCGCCATATAACCGGGCCTACCTCCGTGTTATTGGAGCGCCTGGGCTTGGGATTCGCGACAGACTCGCGACAGGAAATTCAGTCAAGTGTGATCAACTAGACGAACTGGAAAGGGTATTTAGGAAAAAGGAAAAAGACTAGCTCTCGCAAGAGACAACGAATTCCACCGAAATACGAGAAGAGTATTGCGGCATGCTCAGAAAACTTGAAGAAATCGAAAAAGCGATCTCAGGTATCCGAGGGAATATTAACTTAGTAAACACCTCTTCATTGTTTCTTTCCATACCCCAACCGAGCAGCCAGCTCATGAACCGCTTGCCGAAGCCTGACTTTAAGAAGTCCGGGCAGTAACAATATACGTAACTCTGGCTCGAATTCGTTACTGTCTTATACCTTAGTAGCAGACGTAGCATATCCGCAGTGCTAGGTAGATGTACTCATAGGCTCTAATAACTCCCAGACCCCAGTCCATCGGGACAGAAGCTCTCGGGGAAGGATAACATGTAAAGTAATATATAATCGGTTATCGGAAATGTTTAGAAGGCAATGGGTATTGTCGTGCTGAATTTGTGCTGCCCGAACACTGTGTTCGTCATAATCATCACCTAACTCTTCGTCTCCGCTTTAGTTCTAGCCACAATATTAATTCATCGATGACAAGTCGCGGATCGTCAGGAGACGCAGAGCTTCACCATCTTTTACCCTCTCTAATGTGCCACGTGGATGAAATGGATGGCGACCTTATTGGAACAGCACCTCAACAAGGAAACGGGCTTATACCGAGAGTAATGAGACATGGAATCAGCCGGGTTGGAGCTTCGTTGTCAACTCAGCCCCAGTAATTCCCAAGGTTGACGGACACCCGG
Organism: Xylariaceae sp. FL1651; assembly: GCA_025201745.1. NCBI lineage: Eukaryota > Fungi > Ascomycota > Sordariomycetes > Xylariales > Xylariaceae > Xylariaceae sp. FL1651. Next base: position 799,956 of record MU624241.1, read on the forward strand.
CGCTATATCCTACAACACTGGTGACAGCTAGGCTGATGGTAATAGCAGGATTGAATAGGCCGCCGATCGTTATCTGACAAAAAGCCCAGAAGGTGACTAAAGGCCTTATAATGAGACATATACTGACAAGTAAGGACTTAGCTAGACTGTCAGAGAAGCCTCCTAGCTGCCTTTCTCTCGTGCAAGCTTTATAGTAATGATAACCTCTAATGAGTGCGAACAAGGAGATACGAGTGTAGCGAAGTGTTTACTGACGGGAATGACAAAGTTACCTTGAACGGCTACAGATACAGAAGTTGACGAGATTGATGCGTCAAGTTCCCTTGGAAGCATGCCGGAAGACATAATTTAAACTGCTGTAATGGAGGACTGGTCCGAGAAAAGATGTTGTTGGCGGTATAGGTGGTCTCTGTTTCAAATAGGTCTCACAAGAGCTCTTATATCCCTGGCCTGCTCCAACCATAAGCTCCAACCAAAAGGATGATATAATTATGTGATTTATATTGCAGCATTGTGGACCCTTAGGGCGCTGCCTCGTGGCTCAGTATTACGTTACAGGCCATAGCTTCTAGCTGTGTTTCAATACAGAACAGGCTAAGTGGCTTTGGAGATTACAAGTATTTAAGAATTAACGAGGGTCACTTTCCGTATGATCATCTCAGGCCGCTGGGCTGAGAGGGTTCGGAAACGGGGATAAATAGCTTCTCATTGAATTTCTGGATGACCCTCAAAAAGTCCCAAGCTATATAAAGGGATGAGAATATCCTCTTTTATATATATGGAAACCCTTGTATCAATGAGACATACTAATTTAGTGTAAAACATGATGCAATAACTTCCAAAACGCTATTGGCTTCACATGAACGCTTGATTACGCTGACAGATCACCAAGAGGGTCATTTAAGAATATAGGGCTATATATTTTGTTATTCAAGGTAGCAATAACTGACTGGCGTCAGCCACTGCTACACATCTTCGTAGCAGTATATGGTATATCACAGCTGTAGATAAGTGTATTACCCAGCGATTGGCTTAGCAGTAATATCAGCAGTACATCACATTCACATGAGGGTTTGATATTATGTGCTGATTGGTACTAATTTAAGAGGATTTTTGTATCATAGGAACTTTAAAGCGCCGAAGGCGTACAAGCACACCCTATCAATACGGCTGCCTTGCAGCATCAGCTCAGCAGAAAGTGGGAAGGGCGGGGATTGTTTAAAAAGCTTAGATTCACTAAGCGGCTTCTTTCTATCTGTCCCATATAATCTCGACTGATGCTTAGTGAGTAGGGACACCCTATCATTGCTTAACATTCTTCGGAGATCAGAGTTATCAAGCACAGGATGCTTTGATAACATGTGGGAGATAACTATGGCGCTGCTAATTACACATTGGATTTAGTCCTTCCCGTGCCTCTATACTTAGAGCCTGTGGTACTAGCAAATGGATTTCCAAAGCTTCGATGATGCTCAAAAAGTTAATTTTCGACTGTATTTTAACCCCGAAATCATGGTAGGACTGTTTAACGCTACTGCAGAAACCCCGTTCCAAGTTTCTACTAACATTTGAAATCCTGGCGGAGGTGTACTTGTGTCCCGGGATCAGAACAGCGAGGCACATATCGTTGTGTTAGAGACGCACTCGTCTCCCCTCCCTCCCGGTTATCCGGCTTTCGACACGATTAAGCTCCGCACGCGTTCCCGACGCGTTGCGGATACAGGACGGCCCTGTGCCAATTTGGCTGGTAACGATCACGAGGCTGAAAAACTTGTCCTCCCGGTATCACAACGAAGCATCAACCCTGGATTAAAAGTTGACGTACTGCTGTCGCAAAAACGACGCCGTTAATGCACGGCTGGCACTAACGGTATATATTCCGTGACAACTGTATATTGTGCGGACTTCTGGGCACTATGGTGCCGAGTACTTGCAACTGCATGGCTGGTGAGAGTAACACTAAACCCATGGGTAGTTTGCATAGCCTGCCGGTGAACAGGTTACCCCTTTGGCTGGGCTATATTATTAGAAAAGAGTTAGATGGTGCGGGTATCAGGATGATGTATACCACTAAGAGGAGAGGGGGATCTTCTCTTGGTCTTCTCTTGGCAATGATAGCTGAAAATTTTGATTTGTAACATAATTACATGTTTAACTCGCTTCAAAGCAAAGAAGTCTACCCCTATCACATGAGGCGCAGTAATCGTAGGTATATTGATAGACATTGTCTGTCCCTCCTTTCCGCAGAGTTGCCGCCCCAACTCTACTGCGCCCAAACGCCCAGAGGCGCTGTACATGAGTGGTGTGGTTCTCAATAGGTGCATGTAGGTACATCCCATTAGTAAAATTTGGGTCTATGTCAATGGCCCCGATGGGCAGAGTCTTATTCAGCTCGATGCGACCTGTTAGCAGGCATTAAGAGGCTTGTGGTAGGCAGCTGCAGGTCTGTAGGAGGGCCAATCGTTGAAAATGCTCAGGGACTCTCATGCAGGCTGGCCTACGATGCAGTTTCCTGCCACGATGGAGTTTCGTGGGGGCCAGTGGTCGAATATGACAATGGCATTCCCTATTTGCTATAAATAGTAGTTAGGCGTAGGTACTGTAGATAGATAACTGCTTAATTAGGCGAGACATCCAGGACACCGTTGGATGCACTACATTACGGTGTAGTGGGGTTGTGGCAGGGGTCATACCTGGGTTCATGTGCAGTCTCGTACCTATTTCAAGGGCATTAGGGCCCGACTCCACGGGGTCGGATCCTTACCGCCCCATACTTCCCCAAAGTTCTTGCGTTTAGCGCACAAGATGGATCTGTTGGTAGGGCAGGTATCTAGCATCATTGCTGCCGCAATCTTCCTCTGTACGTCAATGTCCTAGCGCCTTCGGTCACAGGGTTGAAAGTACGCTGACCAACGTTGAAGTTCAATTCGCGATCCCCATCGCCCTACCGATGACTATGTTAGGTCTGCTACGACTGAGATCCACTAACATTACAGCAACAGCAGTCTCTTGGTAACCCGACCCAGCTCCGTGACGAACAACACGATATACTAAGATCTCAAGGTCTGTCATCGGTCGATTCATCCAATCATCTCTCTGGCCTCAACTTCTACGGACCAATTCGGCCGGGACATTCTCAGTGGCTCCGTCTGTCTCGTCCATCTCATTCCTGCGCACTTTCAGTGCGGCGCTGCTGGGGGTTGCCGCAACAGTTACGCCGCTAGGCTTGCACGAGACTATTGTTCCAGGCCCGGACCGCGGGCCCCAGGTGCGTACACTTGAGGCTATCTGAAGCCCTTGATCTGTGTCTACGTCAAAGCAGTCTCCACCATTGAAGACAGAAAAATAATGGAATCGTCGCTGATAGCACTTGTAGACTTTTCATTACATCAAAGATCCTTCGCCGATTGGACTCGGAACTCCGCCGCAGACCAACACAACATGGAGCAGGATATGCGGCGACTGGTATCCCGTCGTCTGCCCCAACTCCGCGAACAACCTTACGACAACAGAGAATGCGACTGGTATTTATATCCAAGGGGACGGTTACGACTCACACATTGCACCCAACGTTGTCGATGTCTTTCAAAGTGGAGCGTCGATTCTCGGTCCATCGGTCTCGAGCATTTTTGACATTAAATATCGGTCTTTGTCCAAGATAAGACAGCCTGGACGGGATAACGCGATTCCGGTGGACAACGGATCTTATTACGATGTCGGCGCGTATCGTCCCCTCGCAAGCCTCCTCCTGAGCAATAGTTTGCAGGCAGTTGAGGGCCTTGTGGTCGACATGAAGAATGGCGGCATCGGGTTCAGGAACCACAGCGCCCCGGTCTGGCAACCATACGGCAGTGCCTGGACGGAGGATCTTCTATTTATAGAACCGGAGACAGCCTGTGTCGATACCAACCTAACCCTGGACTTCAGCATTTCCGAAGATAGCTTGATCGACGACCTAGTGGGTCTAGTTCTGACCGATCGCGGCGGTTTCGTCAACATCAATCACACGTACCCGCGCTGGGACAGAGACAATGGCCAGACTCATCCTGACCTTTGGTTGCGCGCTTACAAGGCTGCATGGATGAATAACGCTTGGACGATGGCGTTCATGAACGTTACAAACCTTCGGAACGAAACAACGAATACTTCGGCTTTTGCGTACCTGAACTCCCACATTGGAAAGGAATTCAGTTTGCACTGGAAAGATGGTACAGCTGCGGCGTCTGCGGTCTCTTTCGAAGCCGGCACTTTACAGACGGTGAATAGCTTTGGAAACTACTTAAACGGCCTGGACAAACCAAGACTCAACTACACAGCTAGCAACTATTCATCGTTGGGCAATTCTTCCTACCCGCAGGCCGAACCGGCTCTTTATTCAAATCCCTTCAATGTTGATATCACCACTGACTTTGATGATATTGGTAAGTTTCCGACACCCCATTTCAGGGCTACTCTCATGAAAACCAGAAGTTATTTGCCGGGGATCCGGTAAAGCGGATTTTGCGAACATAACGAACATGATGGCTCTCTGTGGCACGCTCTATGGCGCCCCTCGCAGGCGCGATGGGAGTGCTTCCCTTCTCTTCGATCCCGGCTCATCTTGGACACTTCCTATGTATTCATGCATCTCGACCGTCAAAGCCTCCATTAAAACCGTCTCCTTCCGCTTCGATGGCGCCGACGATCTCTCTGGATTGACAATAACTAACATCGCTCCTAAAGCTTACTCAAATGACGCATCCAAGCCCCTGTGGGGTGTCGAGCACAGCGACATCCCTCTCGGCGATGTGCGGCCCCTATGGGGTCTCGTGACCCCCGAGAGCGCTTCACACCTCAAACTCGATACGCTCAGAAGAGAGTCACTCTATCTGCCTGGATACGCTGATGGATCTGGCACCATTGGTTACCAAAACTTACCCGGCACTGATTTTCCATTATTGGCCCTTGCTGACACCTTCTCTGTTGGATCCCTCCTCTCAAGCAAGGTTGATTACTCCGGCGCTTCTAATCTTGCCATGTATCGACTGTGGCAAGAGCTTTCGCGGAATGCGAGCGATGCGGGCAAAATCCTGAACTTGATCTGGACCGACATCGCTACGAATTTGGTGCTCGGGACTAAAGGTCTTCAGCCAGGGAACGTAAACCTAGCGAAACGTGACAATCAATCTGGAACATCGTCAAATATGCCTACAGTCACTACCTACACACGTCGGGTGGAATATTATTATCCATACGGCATACCGGCATTCTTGACGTTAGTCCTCGCTGCCCTGATCTTTTTCGCGACAGCCTGCTTTATGCTCCTCGGTTCAGCCAGACCGTCGTATATGCGTTTATTGCTCGAGGAGACCTCGGTTGGAAGACTACTAACGTCGTATACGCCGTTACAAGATGGCTTTTCGTCCCACTTCCGTGGAGGGGACGGTGGGACAAAGGACTGGGCTAGAGGTCCCGGGCAACAACGGTTCACGCTGGGTCCCGAAGGCTGGTCAAAAGACGTTTCGTTAGCGATGGAAGGAGAAGGAGAGCTATTTCAAGTAACGGGTTCCCTGTAGTATTTTCGATTTCTGAAGCGCAAGCATAGCACAAGATGTTTCCAAAACTTAAAGAGAGTGAGTCCCTGGAAAATTATGAGAAACAGCTTTGGTTCTTTAAGCAGCAATGTAGGTGGCGGCTACTAAAGCACTACGCCACTTTCATGAACGATTTTTGGTGCTCGAACTTTGCGATACAGTATCGATAATTATTTTGTGGAGGTGTTGTAAGATAGCGTGAAATGCTAAGTTGACTCTGTCGGGTTGCTTTTCCAGATGAGATATCGACTTATTTACTGGGCTCTTTGTGGGTCTTATAGCTGGGAAAGTGAGCAGACTGTCGGCGCTGACAGGATGCTGTATTTCAGCTAAGTGGATCTTTCACAGCATCGGAATCAGAGTCCCCGAAATGAAAGATAAAAGTAGCTCGTAAGTGGCCGTCGCGCCTGTGCTATTACGCTTCGGCACATTGCATGCTCAGAGGGTCCGCATTCATTACCTACCGCTCGCCTCAAACAATAGTCGCTGGAGCTGAAGCCACTGGCAGAGATCTACCTGAAGACTAGCCAATGAAGAAGTCCGGAAATTTGTATGCTTAAAACCGCTGTCTGTGCAAGCTTTTAAGAATGCGAGCGAATCATGACTGATTAATGAATGAAGTATGATCGCAGCGCCCAGGGACCCTCTGATAGAGTATAGTAGTATCTTAGAGCTCCCTACGTTTTGCTTGACTATGTGCATATAGATGTCCCAGCTGACTCGTGATATGTCGATTGCCCAGCCGAGAAGCCTCCAACAATTCCAACGGGCCGGTTAGGTGGCGTGCGCCGTGCATTGAACACGAGCACTAGCCAGGGGTAAACAATTTCTAACCACGTTGTTGTTAAATCTTCCAAGCTATTTCCGGAATTCAGCTGAGCTCGAAGCTGCAAGCTGCATTCATCTATCACTAAGGTGGACTAGTGCCAGATCTGGCCACGGCGTTGGCTCTACCAAAGACTTGGCGACGAGACTAGAGGTGTCGATAGTTGTCGGCGCAAGCAATTTTTCGTGAGCTAGCATAGAGTAGCTGCTAACTAATTAGCTCTCAAGTGGAAATAGACGCTTCTTTTCTATCGCATTGTCATAAGTGCTAGATGCATGGATCTTGTCGGTGCCGTGCCAATTCCCGTTGTATAAATCAACATGATGTTAATTGTAGTTTATATAGTGTAGGCTGCATGTCCGACTAGACGTAGTCAGTCCTGGCTTGTTCACCAATCTTTCATTATTGCAACCAAGTCATTCATTAGATTCCTGGTGTGCAAAATCAACATGGTTCGTCAACCAACGATTGCGTCTCTGGCTCTGGCCATCTCATCCACGGCCATCACCTTCGTCAGCGCCCAAGATGGTTGCTATTCGCAGCAGGCTCCAAACATGCTCGTGAACCCGTCCTTTGAAAGTGGCTTGAGCGGTTGGACTTCTACGTTTCCAAGCACCATCAGCACCGCTCAGCACAACGATGGCGATAATTCTCTGTGAGTTTCTATCAGGTTTCGCGCCCTGTAAAGTAGCGAAAAGCTTACTCTAGATCTCTAGAGCCGTGTCAGGCATATACTCCTACAACTATATTCAACAGACTTTGACCGATCTGGAAGTTGGAACCCCATATGAATTTTCCATCGACTATAATGTCATCATCAGCAATATTGCCATCACAGAGTCCTGCGTGATGTATCTATTTCATGACTCACTTACGACAACAAATCTCATCACGTCAAAGTTTGGCTCGTATAATCTTAATAGTAAGGCTTGGCAAACTCTTCAGGGCACGTACACGCCAACGAGCAGCACCTTGCTCTTTGGGATCTACATATCTTGTAGCCCGTACAGGCTTTCCCAAATCGTTACTTATATTGATAATGCTGTTGTGAGAGGTAAGCTATCTACGAAATCGGATCGCCGATTTCCTCGCATCATATATTTCTAGATTGTGTCAAACTTTTGATTCTCAAGATTTGATATTGAATATGCTAACACGATGAAAACATTAGGCCCCGCGGTATCTGTTTGTCCAACAGTAGAGCCGACTCCAGAACCCACACCTGAGCCAACCCAGGAGCCGGAACCAACTTCTGAGCCTGCTGCTTCGCCGACTCCTGAGCCTACTTCTGAGTCAACACCAACACCGACACCTTCAGAGCCCCCAACGAGCTCCATTCCGGTGGGTTCCAGCTCGTTCATGACAGTTACAACCTCGGGGTCCGTAGCTCCGTCGGGGTCTGCAACTCCGATCCCGTATTCGTACCCTGTGCCTCCGTCCAGCTATCCGTCTTCTAGCTATCCCGGCTCATCCTCGCTGCCGTTGTACCCTCACTCGAGCTATCCAACTTCATCCATTCCTTCAGTTACACCTTCATCTGGGCCTTCGTCCAACCCGGCAAGCTCCCATCCGGTGTCACTGTCAAGCTCCCCCCACTCGAGCTACCCGGCTCCTTCATCCGGTCCTTCATCTAGCCCGGCAGGCTCATACCCTGTGCCTCCTTCTACATATCCTCACTCAAGCTACCCAACTCCATCGTCTACTCCTGTGAACTCTTACCCTGTGCCCCCATCAAGCTACCCACATTCAAGCTACCCACATTCAAGCTACCCGCATTCAAGCTACCCGCATTCATCCGCTCCTTCATCTACGTCTTCATCCGTCCCGGCCAACTCGTATCCGGCCCCTCCGTCTAGCTACCCTCACTCGAGCTATCCAACCTCCTCCGGCCCTTCATCAGCCCCCACAAGCTCGTACCCGGTACCCCCGTCTAGCTCTCCTCACTCTAGCTACCCAACTCCTTCATCCGCATCTTCAACCGCTCCTGTGAGCTCTTATCAGATGCCCCCGTCAAGCTACCCTCATTCAAGCTACCCAACTTCATCTGCTCCATCGTCTACGCCCTCAACTGCGTCTTCACCTATTCCGGCTAGCTCGTATCCGGTGCCGTCGTCTAGCTACTTGCATTCGAGTTACCCATACTCAACCTACCTAGCGTCTTCCTCAGCTTTATCTGCTCCGTCGTCTACGTACTCAACTTTATCTTCATCTTCATCTATTCCGACCAGTTCGTATCCCGTGTCGTCTTCTAGCTACTCGTACTCAAGCTACCCAGCTTCGTCGGCTTCTTCATCTACGCCTTCGTCAGTTCCCACGAAGTCGTACCCCGTGCCTTCGTCTAGCTACCCGCACTCGACGTACAGCGCCCAGCCTACACCGACGCCGACCCGGAAGCCGTGCACTGGGAGGCGTACTCGGCGGTCTTCCAAATAAAGAGAGCGTTAATGAGTAAGATAATGAGAGATCTGGCGCGAGCTTATTTAATCGGAAGAAGATTTGTGCAGGCCAGACTTGACCTTCAAGGTCATGAGGAGTGCCTGATGAATACTAATATTGATGGGGAAAAAAAATGCTGGTCTATATATGATACCTATATAATTATTAACACATTAATATCGCTATCTGTGCGTCTAGGCTTGTGGTTATGTAGCGACTTTATATTATGACAAGTAAAAAACCAAGATGCCACTAACTAGAAACATGTGTCAGACATCCTACTTCGAAGCAGAAGAAGATTGTGGGTATGAAGTTCAGATTGGAGGTTCATGGTTAACTTATCAAGTGTTCGCCTTGTATTGGCGGTTATACACGGTAAAGTTGAGCGCCGCCGTTTTTCTAAGTCATTTTTCAATATCCTCTGTCCCTTCCGTGAAATGCAGATATAAATGAGCAGTTGTGCCCTCGTGGTTAAATATGGTCAAATTAAAGTGAGCCCACCCATACTACATCACCCTCGTCTGTTCGAGAAAACATCCAAACATGTCAAGATGCCGAATTGTTCGCCATCATCTTGAGCAGTTTATCACGCTCTCTCTTATCTTCTGAGTCATTCTTCTCAATCCACTGGTTTGTGAAATACTCGTGATACTCGGTGAAATTAAGCGAAAGTTTCGAGCTATCCCCGGCCAGGAACTCCTCAACGTCAAACTTGAGAAATAATGAACTGAGCAGGTGACGCTCAAACGAGAAAGAGCTATTCAGGTCTGGTCGCCTAGTCAGGTCGAATCGTTCGCACAGACTCTGGTACAACATTTTGACTTAAGCACCATCACCTCTGATTATCGATGTTGGGATGCTATAACTATCACCCTAGCTGCGTTGATCGAGATCTGGGTATTGTTGAGCGGGTCATGCCCAGCCAGCTGTGACTAAAATACCGGACTTGAGTTGAAGACAAAATATTTCGTTCAAGTAGTAACAAGGGGGATTGATCGCAATTGGCGGGATGAAGTATGATGTGGTGAGCATAATCGAGTGCATCGCCCAATGCGTCTGTGTGATCTACTCCACATTGCGAGCTGAGGTAAAGGACATCTTGAACAGGGTCAAACCAGGCTTTTGGTGGCCAGTATGACGTCCAGTATTGTCCTGCTCCATTGTCATCGGCGTAACGATTTCGAGTAAATACGAGTGACAAGAGTTTACCGCTGCGGCACGCAACGGCGCACGATGAACAGCGGCATGTGCTGTGATAGGGGGCGAACATTTCCCGACAAATGTGAACTTCTGTAAGCCGTCTTTGCGCTAGCATTTCACTTTGTGGGTCTCCAAGATCTTGCCCGGCGTGGTCCAGCCCCAGATCATACTATGCACCGCTGGCGACAGCTTCTGGAATTTAGGGATTGACTAGTCCAGAGAGAGACAAACTGTCTAGGTTTTTGCGCAGGACGCGGATCTCCTCTCGCAGAATTTTCGAATCGGCGCGAGATGTAGCGAATTCGCTGTTCATTACCTTCTTCGGGGCTTTCACCTAGTAGCTTTGCTCAGATAGCGTCCCCCATAGATCGAGGATATCGAGAGGAAAACTTTCTATCTCGGAATGGGAATTAAGGGGTTTAGGTATTATGTCATTCAGCTCTCGCTGCATACTGCTCCATCTGTGCTACCAGGAAGTTTGTAAGGCAGCTGCATCGTTACGACTAGTTGCATGCCGACTATTAAGTCACTCGACGAAGTACCGAAGTAGGTCTTATGTACTTAATTCGCCAATAGGTTCAGCGGTGAAATCTGTGAGGCTACCATAGTAACTATGTGTCTTTCTGCTTCCCATCGCGTTTTAAGAATCACAAGGCACCTGTTATGTAGCAATAAAAGATAAAAGTAAATGAATAAGGAAAATTACTCAAAAGTTCATTTGAATCGTGAAATGATGAAACAAGAGGAACGCGGGGCACGAGACAAACACTCAGATTCGTTAGATGTTAGCGCTGATTCGATAACTAGTAATACTCATTCAGGGGTCAAAAGGCGAGCAATTTGCTTGCATTAGGCCTGTGTCCAGTAATACATTACCTATACAAGGGTCGGGTTATGTAAGCCTGCATCCCTACGGCTTGTTGAACAATCGTCCTAACCCCTAAAGCTTCACGATCCGAACTTCACTATTGTGGAAAGTCACCTCCGGAGGTATAGAGGTACGTATGGACGTTTTAATACAGGTGGCATCGCCATCAATTTAAGCGATTACCCGGAATGGCTCGCTGCAATTGACTCCGAATGGCACCATGAGGATGTAGTATAAATACCCATTAAAAGCGACCCTCCAGTCGTCTTATGGCGGAACACCCGTTAAAAACTCGATCTTGTCTTTAAACGAGGTTGTGGAAATGTTATTGTCGTCGCTTCTAGGTGCTTGCACTATCTCCGGCGCACTCGGTGCTTCCTGGATCGCTCCTGGTGCGGTGTGGTATGATACTGACGGCAACAAGATCGATGCTCATGGAGGCGGTGTTGTGCAGCGAGGAGATACGTTCTACTGGGTCGGACATGGAGTTAGCAGTACGTCCCATTCATTCCAGCCTCTTATAAGTAGTAGAAAATATACTGAGAGTTTCGTAAGATCAAACGCCTATGATGTACTCGTCCACGGACCTAGTCAACTGGAAGAATCTTGGACAGCAGGCGAGCTCCGTGTCGGGCATGTGGAGGCCAAAGATCGCGAAACCGAATGGTTCCTTCTGGGTACCTCCTACCTGACACTCGATCCTTGAGTTTGAGTACTAATTTCATTTCATGTGAAGCTTTTTGGTCAACAGGATCGCTATAGCTTGTCCCTCAAATCGTCACAGTTCATTGGCGGTTACACCAAATCCGCCAAAGTCTATATACCGCCAAATAGCTACTCCTACTCGGATACTGGCATGTTCCATGACGACGCGACAGGTGAGGTTTATCTTCGATGTACAGCTTGAAGAGTATTACTAACATGAACAGATACATGGTACCTTCTGACCAGCGCGGACCACAACATCGTTCAGATTAACCGCATAAACGCTGATGGAACACTTGGCAACGAGGTGTCTGACCTAAGTAAAGCCACAGAAAAACCTCACCAAAGGTTTTTTAACTAATTCAATTTAGGAGCGGGTGCTTATGAGGCCCCTGGCCTCGTGAAAGCTAATGGGGTTTACTTTTTGATCGTATCTGGCAAGACTGGCTGGCGCGCCAACCCGAATAAAGTCTTTTGGTCCAACTCTATATCCGGCCCCTGGACTGGAGGATCAGACATTGCGCCGCAGGCTCAGAACACTTACGGTTCCCAGAACACGTTCGAGTTGACAATCCAAGGCACTCAGAGTACCACTTATATCTACATGGGTGATGCTTGGGACTCGAAGGGTGGCGCGAGTTCAAACTATGTTTGGCTCCCGATGAATATAAACTCCGGGTATGTCAACAACCGGCGCTATTTCTAATTGATCTTGATCAGACTAACCTGATACTCTATCACAGATCCAAGACTGTTCAGCTTGACTACCATTCCATGTGGAAGGTCGACGTCAAGACAGGCGCAATTTCTTATCCGTCAACGCTGAAGCGCTACGAGGCCAATCACTCAGTGCTCTCTGATAGGACAGGTGCGAACTAATCCATGGCTGGTAGCTCGTCGCCTGACTAACAAACCACAGTATCCAATCAGCCAAACGAGGTGACGTTCCATAATGTAACCGGCACTGGATCTTTGCAGTGGCTTGCCTTCCACTACAAAGTCAACAACCCAGAAGGTTCGGAAGACGTTAATTAATCAATAAAACGCCAAATAAGCTTCAAACACTAACTATATGTTTTAATCGCTAGCTGGTGAGGTTTACATAGTCGTCAACAATGAGCCCGCTGTCAATATCTCGAGCCTCAACTCCCGCGCTGGATATCATGAATCGACCCCAGTCCAGCTGACCTTGAAGGCCGGTGACGGGAACACTATCACGCTTGGATCTTTGGGTGAAGATGGTATGTGCTTCAGATATCCTCAAATGGAGTTTTTAGTGACTAATGACGCTAATAGGGTTTGAGACTGTGGTGGATGCGATCGAACTTTTTGAGGACTAGAAATTATATGCGCCTAGCTTCAGCACGGTGCTAGTTAAGGCTCTCAGTATTGGTTACAATTGGTCAACCAACACAGCATACAGAGTCTTGTCTACGAAGTGATTATCTGTTGACTATATCAACAATCTTTCTTCAATCTATCTACTGAGTCATAGTGTGAACTTGCCGGCCCATGTTCGTGTGGTAGCCAGCGGATTAAATTGTACTATGTCAGTTAGCGCCTGTCCCTCCGGACCTGGACTTCCTCTTGACTAATATAGGTTGATATTCACGGTTGAAGCAATGGTGCCAAGATTTTGCGATAGGACTTCACTTAGTAGCGATCATTGATAATCACAGAGCTGTGAGGAATATGAAGAATGTCCGGACCGGACGATGTCACTTTCATTCTGGGCTCTTTTTCGTTTATAAATATTTACACGTGAGTTGGTCTTGCTGCTCGCAAAGTACCTCCAATAAAGGCGCGCTGAAGGATTCACGTCGAAGCTAAACTCAGACCGTGTAGGCTAGGATACGAATGACGAAGAAACAATTATGGAATTCTTGGATAATCCCATTTGAATCTAGGTGCAGACTGGGATGTGAGTTCATACACTGAGCCTCTCATGCTCCAATTGAAAGATTGTTTTATCATCTACGAAGTAGTTGCAGTATGTTCTGCAGCGCCCAGCTTATGACTCATCAGAACGCGACCGGCATGCAGTGACTCATCCGATCTATAACAACACAATCAGCCCAGAGCATTGCGTCGGCACCATTAAACTCACTCTAGTTTGTGTATGCAATATCATAACACTGCCGTTCGTGATAAATATTATCACACACCATGACCCCGGAAGAGTCGGTTGCCTTGATCAAGGCTAATCTAGCCGAAGTGCTCAACCCTGAGATCATCGAAAATGTCGTTTTACATGAGCAACGGCCTCTCAAGGTGTACTGGGGCACCGCAACGACCGGAAGGCCTCATTGTGGCTACTTCGTCTCAATGGTCAAAGTCGCTGAGCTGCTTGCCGCCGGATGCCACATCAAAGTCCTACTCGCCGATATCCACGCCTATCTGGATAACATGAAAGCGCCACTCCAGCTAATTGAGAAAAGAACGAAATACTACGAATTCGTCTTTAAGAGCCTACTAAAGGCCATTGGCGTCGACATTTCCAGGCTCGAATTTGTTCAGGGAAGCTCCTACCAGTTCAACAAAGCCTACACACTAGATCGCTTCAAACTAGAGGGCATCACGAGAATATCAGTCGCCCAGAAGGCCGGTGCTGAGGTCGTCAAACAGACCAACGATCCGGCGCTGGGAGGTCTTATCTACCCATTAATGCAGGCCTTGGACGAACAGTACTTAGACGTCGATGCCCAACTCGGAGGCATCGACCAGCGCAAGATTTTTACCTTTGCGCTTGAAAGCCTTACCAAAATTGGATACAAGGTTCGGGCGCATATGATGCACGTCATGGTGCCGGGCCTTGGTCAGGCGCAGAAGATGAGCTCGAGCGAGCCTGACTCCAAGATTGACCTGCTTGATACACCCGAAGTGGTCGCCAAGAAGCTGAAGAAAGCTCATTGCGCCCAAAGGATCGTCGAGGGCAACGGTATCGTCGCTTTCGTAGAGCATGTGATATTCCGAGTATTATCCCTAAAGACTGAAGGCAAGCCCAGATTCGTAGTCAAGAGAGAGCGGGACGGCAAGGAACCTCTCATCTACGAAGACATTGCGACGCTCAAGGCAGACTACACTGAGGATATCGTAGGTGATCCCATGTTCGTTAGACTTGCTCTCAAGAATTGGCTGACCAGCTGTTAGTTAACACCTCAGCTGCTTAAAGGCGCCCTAACAGAAGTACTCAACGAACTACTAGCTCCTATTCAGGCCGAGTACCAGGCCTCAGAAGAGTGGCGAAATATTGCTGAGCTAGCTTACCCCTCGGCGCACAATGCAGCTAACTCGAAGAAAGATAGGAAACCAAAGGGAGGGGATCCCGCAATGCGCGCCGCCGCCGAGGCAGCAAAGCAAGCGCAGAAGAATGCTCCAGCCAGTGCTTCACACGGCATCGAGACGTTAAAAGTTGATGCCGAGGGTGAAATAGAGTTGCAAAAGTCATAAAGAAGATAATAAGTTTTGTCAATTCCAGAGTTTGAAAATATGATAGGTCAGGCCAGTTTCGTCTCGCACATTCACAAACCAAATAGATTCCTGTAGTTCTTCACCTATTAATCGTCAAAGCCCATCATGCCTTTATTAAGATGATGGTGGTAAACGTCAATAAAACAGTGTTATGCATGATTTGTTTGAAGATAAATAGTCTATGATCGCTAACTAAATTATTAGTCGAGATAATATGCGGGGTGATGATAATACGAGTATAGGATTATTTTAGGCCTGACACTTGTTATAAGTTTCCCATGCTTCGTAAACAGATCATAATAGATTATAGCTTTAATAGGAAATCAAGAACAAGGATACAAGATGCAACCGAGAAGGGCTACCTGACTCTTCATGGCCCACGTAACCGAGCTCTTCTATTAATACCGATAACCAATTGACTTCATCTTTTCTTCTCGGGCGCAAAGCTAGGACAGTCAGTCGCTATCTTTAATTTCATCTACGTAACCATGATGCTGTTGGTTGGCCTAGTCAGCTATATGTTTGTTATGGAAATGGTGCAGTTTTACTGGCCGTGGAGGTTTTTTTTTTTTTTTAAAGATAAGTGAGACCCGTATGGCAGCTGAGAAAAGCAGAAATGAACGCTTCATGATTAGCAATGTGTTGATACTTAGTAACACGATTTACCCTGTGTAACCAACAGCTAGGGTATTGCACCGCGATGAGCAGGGAAGTAGTTCATATACGTCTCGCTTGACGGCCATACTCGTAAGACTATTACATAAGTGCATTGTAGTTGCACCATCAAAAGGAGATATGCTAATCCCATATGCATCCCTTGGGTTTTCAGGTAGATAGACGAGAATACACTCAATAAATAAGGAATCAGTTGATAAAAATGTCACAGTTAAATAAAACGTAGTGATTTGTCAAGCTTGCTAATCAAAAAGACAACGCGTGGAAATAATGGCTCTATAGCCGACCTGAATACCCACTTCATCACTCCACCAACCAGACTACCCCATTTTAGTATCCTGACAGAACGAGCTGAGCAACATACATGCCACCTTGTAGCTAGTTACTGGCTGAGCGAGCGTGCGACGGCCCTGAATCCTGAAGGTCTTCCCCTCCCCCAGTGCTTGATTCCGCCAGGTGCGTATCGGAAGGTCGTCGTTTCTGTACAGGCAATTTGTCGTCTTTTGTAGGTTGTAGGTTGTAGAGCCATTCGATGTTCGCTTCGATCCGCGGGTAGAGACTATAAGTAGCCAGTGCCGCTCTTTTTGCCTCACTCAGAACGTCTTCCCACTGGGGCTCTTCTGCCAGTCTGATTACCGGCTGACCATCTTGCATCCGAAACACCAGCGCGGAAAGGGATTTCATATACTCAAGCTGCTCATTCTTTTTCATCTCGACTTCCTGCTCACGCTTTGCGAGATCTTCAGTGCCAGAAGGGCTTAGTGGCGATGTGTTTCGAAGTCCTTGAAAAATTGTCTCTGATCTCCATACAATACGTGAGACGACAAAATAGCCCTTTACGTATGCTAACAACTCCTCAGCTTCACTTCGAAATCGATCCTGGATGTTTTTGATTTCCTGGGTTGTTCGCATGGTATTATCGATGATGAGTTCCACTGTTTTGGTTTTCCCAGGCGGTTGTAGTTTCTTGCCAATGAAGCCTGCATATAGTTTCCCTAGGACAGTTCGAGCTTCTCTAGAGAGGTTGGGATTCTGGAAGCTCAAGTTAACTTCAAAGTCACTAAGCACCCAGGAAAGATAATGGTAGAGAATGACCATTATCGGGTCCGCCGATGGGTCATCCATTGGTGGCATCGTCGAAAGGTCGTTGGTCGTCTGTGTATTCATTGTATTATGGGGATGGATCGGTTATGAATGATGTTCAGTTGCTATATCGGCTTACTGTCTCGTAGGTAGTGATATAGTGTAATGTAGTAATAGAGGACTAAATATCAAGGTACAGTTGGGAAAGTGATGAGTTGGATTTTAGAACTCGAGACAGCGTTTATATAAATGCCCGCTTGAGTAAGTAGCATTTTTTTGTTGGCCCCAGGGATAAAAGAATGAAGCGTTCGTGATTAACACGATGGCAAAAATCAATTTAGTAACCATCTTTGTGAAACTAATAGTCACGAGAGATAGCTTGGTGGTGATACATTGCTGTTGTTATCGTTAGATTCAATGCAAGAAGGGCAAGTGTATGACAACCTTCCTACTGAACCTTCCATAGGGCATACGGCCATTATAGGTTATGATCCGTCTTAAATTCTGCGTCCTACTATTAGGGTAGTAAACTGGCTGTATAGGCACCAAAATGCTTTATTATACTGGGCCTATACATGGCGTTTTAGTATAACAGCATGTAAATGTTCCTTTTCTTCTACGAGAGGCACAAAGAGCATGAAAAATATCCAAGCCATTGAACACTAATGCATGACCTGTTCTCATTGCCATCATAGCTAGCTGGCCTGTACAAAGGTGATACTATTAGAGGCACCAACAAGATATTGGTGGGTTTTAGAGGGGATTTGGTGGCACGTACATTACTGCAATGGACCGTTGTCATATCGTCACATTATCGGCTCCCGGTCACATAGTTTTCATGTAGAACCAACAGCCGCTTATTCGAGCTGTGACGTATGCAACTAGCACAGTCATACCGCCTTACTCTAGGCATCTTCCGTGGAGAATGTTTGGCTACTGTTTCGCTCAATATATCCTCTACCTTGGTTTGCGTACCGTCAAGTTTTTACTACATAAGGGAATTATTAATGGGACCTGAGACTCAAGAGCGATTACGGAAGAGGGAGGACAATCCTGATTGCCGCCAACATACAATACTCACGCCACCTTGTCTATCCTGAGTGACGAGTCACTTGCTACTTTAAACACAGCTGAGGCGATAGAATAAATCGACGCTGATAGTGTCAATAAAGTAGTTAATTATTACAAAAGCGCAGTGACTCTGCACCACTAAAGGAGATATGCTAATTTTATACGCATCCTTTACGCTTTCAGGTAAATAAACAAAAAAAAATAAACAAAATAAACAAAATATAAGGTTCACTTAATATAAAATTGTAATTGAATGAAGTGTAGTTAGACACTGTAATAGAACGTGTATATGAAAATTGCTAACTAATAAAACAACGCGTCGAGACAATTGCTTTATAGTTGACCAAGATACCCAACTTATTAGTCCACCAATCACATTACTCTACTCTATTCCACCATGTTGAACATCTAACCCCACTTCTTGCCCACCTAATTTGTTTCAAACGAATAGATATTCTCTGAAAGCATTTTGAATATACGCTCATCGCATACGAGTCTCTTACGAATTGTGATTTCGAAGAGAGACCATACTGAATTCTCACAGCAGTCCATTTGTGCCAAGGAGACAATAGTCTTGTGAACCTTGTGCCAGAGCATATCAGCCAAGTAATGACGCGAGTTCCAAACATACTTGAACCGATCAAGATAACTAGACCGACGACTTCGCAGAGCGATTAAATGGAAATAAGGGTGGGAAGGATCTTGTTTTGCACGTCGACTACATTCGTCGTAGGAAAGGCGCGGAATTTGCGATTGCCGATGGACTTCCTCTAAGACCCCGAGCGCTCGTGCGATAATCTCTACGTTCCGCCTGTCTTGTCTGCTCTCGTCGACTCTGGCTGCTGCACTTCCGCATTCTGATAAGGACACCAATGCACGCAAATGGTTAAATTGACTTTCCAGGCGTCTCGTCGACCGAATAAGCTTAGCAGCTGCGGACAGCAATTCGCTAGCAAGATCATAGTTTCGGACCCTGATCTTGACCTGATCATTGGGAAGCAGTTCCTCGATCAGAGCAGTAAGTTCATTGGTGGGTTCAGGATAAGGGCCACAACTTTCGTCCTCAGTATTTAGCCGAACGCCTGCTGCGCGAAGATAGTGATACAGCAGGATTTCTACTGTGGAGTCCATGTCTCGGGCGATGTCAAGGAAGTGACTAGTTGATTCTGTACTAGCAATGTGAAGGACCGATAGTATGGCTGGCCAGGTTGTATTTCTCTGGGTTTGGCAGTGTGGAGAGCCGCGAGTGATAGTGCTGGCAGTGGATATTGAAATGACGGGAGCTGATGGACGTAGGAGCAAGGCAGAGGAGCAAAGAGGTGGAGGGTAACCATTCTACTCATATACGTTGGGATATAGGACTAGGCTAAGGGAACCAAAGGGTAAAGAGACGTAAGAAGATAAGAGTACGACTTATTCTGTCAAACCAACACCAAACACTAACACCAGTACCAGTACTAGAACCAATAAAAATGACATCAAACAAACAAAGCACATGCACCCTTTCCACGGACTTCTTTAAAGAAATACTTCCGTCACCTTTCGCTTATTGCCTTCTCACCTAGGCTCCCCACCCTCTGGTAATTCATTTTAAGAACTGGGTGATGGCGTACCCGTGGTTAGCGGGTCCTCCATGTCCTCCTCGGTGATCAGGAATGCCATGACTTTTCCACGTTGGCACTGGGACCTTACGATCTCAAAGCTGAGGCTAAGAATTGCACGTGCTTTGTTGGTTAACTCAGACAAGGCATCTGACTCTTCCGCCACGGCGAGAACCAGTTCGTTGTTGTCACTGTTCCGCAAGATAAGCTGTCCCATCTCGCGTATGAGCGCCTCGCGTAGTATTATTGCCTGTACCATGATTCCTTCGTATCGCCTGATGCGTTCCATTCTCTCACGGCCTAGCGTTTCGTCCGTGGCTGGATTGCGATAGTATTCTTCGTCTTGCCTCCCCTCCTCGCTTACACGATCGAAGTACAAGTAGGCGGATTCCCAGGTGAACAACAGATTTTGCCTATCTTCCCTGACGTGATTCACGGCGTTCCTATTTTCAAGTGCTTTCTCCACCAGATCTCTTATTTGGTCGGTGTATTCAGGCTCATCTTCTACAGATAGCTCAGTGTAGTCAGGTCTGCCCAAGATCCTAATCATGTAGTGATATAGCACGGCCATCACATCCAGGTCCACGGCAGGTACATCGGATGTCGACATGGCTGTTACGAGAATATTCACGTTGCTGCATCCAGCACAAAGTATTGTCGAATAGATTGTTGTTATATCGTCCGGCTGGTATGGATTTGATGTCAACGGTGCGGAAGGCTCGTTGCATTTTATTGTGTGAGAGCAGGCAGAAAGAGTCGCGAAATAGCGTCCACTTATAAACATCAGATGGCAGAGACTCACAAAGAATATATCAAGAGGAGGTCAATAGTTGGACAAAAATACTTTCTTATTGACACCACTAACCTAGCACAACCCAACAACCCGTCGCACGAGCATTCTTATCAGTGGATCTACGATACCACGAGCTGCCAAAGAACTGCTCGTATAACTCTGTCCGCCAACATCCATGGGGAATTAGGTTTCTACCGTAAACGGTGTGATAAATCTTTGACTCGGTCTATCGAAGTTGAAGCGGATAAAGAGCTTCCAATCCGTGAAACGAAGCACGCCTTTGTAAGATGTGCAGGCGCATGGCTGGCATTAGGCTATCAGGAATGCCATGCCGTCCCGAATATCTGGCACCCGATAGTAAGGTACACCGGCAGTACTACGTGACCAGGTAAGTAAGTACCAAGTGTGGGTAAGATGGAGAAAGTACCGCTGGGACTTCCTCCGTAATGAACGGCCTTACTACCTATATCCTCCTCTGCTTCGTTCTTTTACCTACACAGTGATAGATAGTCCCACGCTATGGCTACCACTGTTTCAAAGCCGAATAACCACAGCCGAGAGGCCGTCTTTTACGACTGTTCTTCGAGGAATGGGCGGTTAGCTGCCGCAAAGCGACTGAATAATGCACGTCTCGTTTGCAGCTGTGGTGTGAGGTTTGACTACAATGCTAGATCCTTCATCCAGAGTTCACATGCCGCTAGTGCAAAAAAACGCTCATGATGTCTGACACCATCCCCAGCAGATGGATGATCCTGCATAGGACTAGCAGCACAGATTATCCCTAGTCAAGGTATTAGACTCAGATCTGCATCCGTTCTAGAGACCTCTGGATCAATCTTCCCTGAGAGCTGACTGTCAGCTTCCGCAGGTATTAGAGCGGTACGTCTCTTCATCTGCAAAGCGCGACGATGTTTTCTGCCGTTGATGTGCTTGGTCCAAGAGTCTTCAGTTGGGAGACTCATGTTACAAACCTCGCATTTTTTTACTTTTGAGACCGTGGAAGATGACATGCCTTCGCGCTCAAAGGCCGCTAGAACTTCTCTCGCCTTGTCCGAAATCTCCATCGGCTTAGTTCTGTCTTCACCCGCAAGATATCGGCGACAAATATCAGTTGCCGGCTGTAGCACGTTCGTAGAGAACTCGCTCACATTTGTACTGTCCAATACATACAGTAGGTCCATGGCATCGCGCTCTTTGAACGATTTCAGCGATTTCTGGCGGATCCATCGGAGCTGGTATCTCGCGTACTGCCTAGTTGCGATGTTTATCTCTTCCAGGCCGGTTTTTTTTAACTTCTCTAGAACTCCTGGTGGCTCGTGATTAAGTTCGCCTTCAAGTAAGGCCTCCATTTGCTTATACCCGATTGACTGCCATATTCCACGGGTACGATCAATCGCCTCTCCCTGATCTGTGCATGCTCGAAGTCGATTATACAAGTCTCTGACTTCACTCATGAGACCATTCTGCACCATCTTATCTACTCGCTTGCTGAGTCGTTCTTTCAACATGTCGGACTCGGAATACGTCCAGAAGACCAATGTTTCCCAAGGACCTCCCAAATGATGACCAGTCCGTTTGGCTTCCTGCTGCTCAGCATAAATGTCTGATGCGCGCTTCCCTGCGGTAAGGTAAATTTCCAGTGACCGCTTAATCTTCCGCCGGTCATCTGGATGCCACCGCTCCGCCATTGCGGGGTCGACTTCTCGCAGCCTGTCCAAGATGAGATGAGTAGGCTCATCGAGGATAGGAAATTGTGATTTGTTCTCTTCCTGTGAGCGGAATCGGATATCCTCGGGTTCGACCCCATTTGATGCAATCAAATTATCTTCGAAAAGCAACGCATGGACGTAGTAGAGAGTGCCTCCGACCACAATCGGCAGCTTACCCCTACTACGAATTGCCTTGATGAGTCTTTGAGCCTCTCGTGCGAACAGTCCATTAGTCCACGTCGGCTCGAGGGGATCTATTCGTGCCAGTAGATGATGTGGAATGCCGCATTGCTCTTCTAATGATATTTGGTTTGTGATGATAGGAAGACCTCTGTACATCTGCATGGCATCGGCATTGATGATCTCGCCATTAAACTTGACTGCCAAATCCACAGCAAGCTGCAACGACAGTCAGTATCAAATACGCTTTAATTCAGACTCATATTTCGACTTACATCTGATTTTCCTGTGCCAGTGGTGCCAATGATGGCCACCAAGGGTTCACGAGGTGAGCTTGATTGAGCCATAGTATGCGAAAATCTCCGTAGAGATGCCACAAGAAATGGCCTCAACCGAAGCATAGGCCTCATCAAAAAAATTGAGGCATCCTTATTACTATTTCATATGCAGAGAACAGAAGATGAATCTAAAATAATAGGTTTTTTTCCGGACACGTGAATGTTGGAAGCAGCTGATTAAACGAACTCCTAAGCTTGGAGTTTACTTAAACCTCAAGAGAAAGGGATAAACCGCTAACTTCAGGAAGGGCGCACGAGCCACCAGAAGCCCAAACACTATCTAACCCTTCCCCACCAAACGCGGAACACTTGTACAGCTCATACTGTACTAACCTTTTAGCTAGCTGATTATAAGTACTGCTATATCCTCCAATGCATCTGCCCAACTCGCAGGCTGTAATCATAAATATTAAACAGGAAATAGGCTCGAATATACACTGAATTGAGGGAAGGGCAATTTTTCGTAATCTTATAATAATTGGGATTGAAATCTTCTGGGGAAGCAGCAAGACAACGGCAATAAGCAGAAAATTTCTTATAGGATACGAGTCAGAGTTTTGCCACAACGTTGTGAATATACACCAATATTATCACGGATCTATCATGAACTCTATAATATCCCGAACAGCCAAAATAGAAACTTATAGTAGAAACTTGAGATTACTCAGCATGGGATCATAATGAGCTACAATATTGTACCGCTCGGTCGATAAGGTGTGAGCTCGTCATGAACGCCTTTACAGTATTACGACCTGGCGGTTAAGTGATACCAGATTGTGTATTGAAACATGAATTCTGCATATTTGCGTTCAAAGAATTGTGTTTATTAGTATTAGCTCATCTAAGAGCAGGACTAGCGAAGTCTCTGTATCTATGAGTCTATCTATGGCTGGTCTATACCGAGGTGCATGCGCCGTGCAAAAATCAAGTCCCCGCATGAGTTGGAGAAGCGCAGAGCCTCCTATCGCCAGCACCAGAATTTACAGCTCCCCTGTAGGGCCTCTCCAACTCCCAACTACATCTCTATCCTAGCAAATCGCCTCAACCTACTCGACACGGGCTCGCTTGCCGTTGCCGTTGGCGTGACCGTTAGTCCCATTAATACCATTGGTCTCGCCGTTCTGAGCAGCGAAGTACTCGAGGCTGCCCTTCGGGTCGGCCTTCATGGTCTTGGCGCCGGCCTGCCAGCCCGCAGGGCACACCTCGCCGTGCTCGTCGGTGAACTGGAAGGCCTGGACGAGGCGCAGCGTCTCCTCGACGTCGCGGCCGACGGGGAGGTCGTTGACGGTGATCTGGCGGAGCACGCCCTTGGGGTCGATGATGAAGAGGCCGCGCAGCGCCACGCCCTCGTCTTCCAGCAGGACGCCGTAGCTGCGCGAGATCTTGTGGGACTTGTCGGACACGAGGGGCAGCTGCAGGTCAGGACCTAGACCGCCTTGCTTGCGCGGGCGCTCGATCCAGGCGAGGTGCGAGAAGTGCGAGTCGGTTGACACGCCCAAGACCGTGGTGTTGATTGCACTGAAGCGAGGTAGTGCCTCATTGTATTGGATAATCTCGGTAGGGCACACGAAGGTGAAGTCGAGAGGGTAGAAGAGGAGGACCACCCTGCAAGGTAAGGCGGATATGTCAGCAACGGACTTTTATCATGTCGGTGATTCACTAAAATGAGGCAACGGGAAGATTGTAATAGGAGCTAAGTGATGGAATGAAGCAAAACATGAATTGGCTGTTACGTACCATTGACCGAGATAGTCAGAGAGAGAGATGTCCTTGAACTCGCCGCCAGGGAAGACGGTGGTGGCCTTGAACTCCGGGGCCGGACGAGTGACGAACGCTGAAGACATGGTGAATCACGGGGAGTGGGATAAAGGTTTAGCGAGTTGCTGATGAATGCGTCTATAGTGTCTAGACTATTTGGCTGCTGGTGTTTTATGGGATGAGAATAGATGGGAGTGGATGATGAACAGGAGATGGGAATGGGTTGGGATGTAATTGATGATGAGGCAAAAGTCAACAAATTTTCTACAGTAAAACTTGAATGTACGTGTTGGTACTTATCGTACTCTGTCTCTGGCCGAACCGCCGTTGCCCCAGACACCCGGTTTCCGCCTTGTTCTTCTGACTCGTATCGTCATTATCGATAATATAATATATTCACTAACCTGAGGTACCTAGTCTCGTCAACGATCACACGGACCTCACAACCACGCGATTCTCCATTCCAATTAAACAATTTCACGCGTCAGATTATAGCATAGTCGATATTCATCCCCACTCTTAAGTCCCCACTACCTCCTAGACATCTACAAGGTAAGCTGGTGTACGTAAATTTATCTCGTACCTTTCTTTTGGCTAGCAAGGCCTTTTAGCGCGTGAATTAGTACAGTACTATCGTTTACATGACTGAGCGAGTTTTGCAAGGTAGAGAATCATATTTCGAAGTTGGCGCGCCATTTTACTATCTGTAAAGCTGTCTTGCCTTACGCAACTCGATGCACTTACTCTACATACATGTCTAGCTGTCTCAATAGGACGCGTGAAAGCTTCTAAACCCTAATTATCAAGGTGACAATCATAACATTTGTACATTGATTTATCTTTCATGGATGGTATTGTTACGTAGACTCAGTAAATACACCCGTCCTCATTTTTCTTTTGGTGAGAACTCCGGGCCGGAACGACCGCCGGCGCCGATGCAATTTCCAATATCCCGCCTAATCCCGTGAACACCCCATCATGTTTTGTGACCCGTGGTATTACACATGGCCCAAAGCCATAGTATTACTGCTCTCGCACCGCCATGGTACGGAGAACAGGCAGAATTCGGGTGGAGGGTGGATAATGAACGATTAGCCCATAATCATCCCCTTCATACCGGCAAGGTCACCTTCCTTAGCCGCGATTTCGAAATAACCGTAGATAATGCTATGTTTTTGTTAGCATTGTATACATTATGTCAGTAGACGAGCAATGACTTACGTGACAGCAAGGAGGGTGCCAGTACCCGAACCAAGGGCACCCATGAGATCACTGGCAACCGAGAGAGCACCGATGCAGGCACCACCAAAAGCAGCAGCTGTTGGGATGATACGCTTTAGCTCCTTGTACATGCTCTGATCACGGTGACCGGCCATTACCAGACCCTGATCTTTCAACTGCTTGGCAACGTCACGAGGGCTGGAGCCGGAGACCTCAATCCATGTCTTAGAGAAAATAGCGCATGCGGTGAGCATATAGGCAATGTATACAACCGTGTGAATTGGGTCGAGGAGGGCATCGCGGAAGTTTAACGGGGGCGACATGTAGTAAACTAGACCAGAGATGGCCGAAAGCTGAGCGGATCCTTCTTTGGCTTCCCAGACACCGAACATGCGAACGAGGAGATTATCGGAGAAGCGAGAGTAGAGCATCTGGCTAATAAGAAAGATGTTGGACGAGAGAGCGGACTGCAACATGATAGGCATGTTGGATGTGTAGAAGAGACGGACAGGATACGAGCCACGCGCACCGCGCTGGCGAGAAGACTTAACCGGGATCTCAACTCGGAAACCCTGAAGGTAGATAACAGCGGCAAAGACTGCCAAAGTCGCCAACAGGTTCATGATATTGGGGAGGTTCTGGCGATAAAAGGCCTCCTGAAGTGCACGCTGCTTGTTGGGCCAGGTCATCAAGAGATGGAATAGGGCAATAACTGCGCCCTCAAACTCAGGGCCACGACCAGTGTTAATTGAAGTGGGAGAGAAAGCCTTCCACATAATCGACTCGCAGATGTTGGTGGCGATAAATAGGGAGATGCCACTGCCAAGACCATATCCTTTTTGCAGAAGCTCATCGAGGAGGATGACAATCATACCGGCGATAACGAGCTGAAGGATGAGCAAGAAGACGATACCGGCGCCGAGGTCAGAAGGGGGACCATAGAGTCCGGTAAATACGTAAACGGTAGCGGTGCCAGCCGACAGGATGAAGGCGAAAAGCTTCTGAGCGGTTTGGTAAAGCTCGCGATCGGACTTGAGGTCGAGGTTGACGTCGATCATGTGGGTACCAGCGAGGAGCTGGAAGACCATGCCAGAGGAGATAATCGGGGTAATGCCCAATTCCATTAATGTTCCGCGATTACTCGCCATCATCATTCGCAACCAGTATAGGGGGTCGGAGGTGTCGGAAGACACGATACCGTACAGGGGCATTTGGCTCATGACTAAGAAGATCAAAAGCGTGAGGCCTGTCCACATCAACTTTTGGTTGAAGGGAACTTTTGTCTCGGGCTGCTGAACCTCGGGTAGGAACGCCACGAAGGGCTTCACCAGGTCGAGGAACCGCACTATTCAGCACATGTTAGCTACTGTTGATGCTCAATGGCGCTGGCCATGCCCAATCGCGAGCTGTCCGAGTAACAAGGCGCGAAAGTCTGGGTACGGTAGACGCAAACAAAACTGGGAAGCTTACGGCTGCTCATTATGGGCGATTGTGTTCGACAGGATGATGGAAGAAACAAAATACAGAAAGAAAAGGGGACAGGAGGAGCGACGGGTGCCCTCGGTTGGATCGTTGAGGTCGTCGCGAGTTTTGTATGATGGAAAGGAAAAGGGATGGCGACGGAGACAAGATCTGGCATCAAAAAACCCCAGCTGCCCCCAATTGAAAGATGTGTCCCCAATGCCTTGGGTGGAGCTAGAAGCTATGACACGTGACCTAGTGGCTCTTAGCCCCTGCCTTCTATCCATGAATTTATTCAGGGCACTGTTCAGGGTCAGCTAAAAGTGGCGCATGCCTTTTATGGCTTATTATACGGATTGTGGCTTAGCTTGTCTGTAAAGATTGGAAGCGTATCACTCCAAGTTAGATATGTGAGGTTTACCAATAAGGGTCGGAATCCAATTGAGATATATGCTAGCAACGTCCAGATAACCTATAATAGCAGTTTTATCAGCTATAATTTTTTCAAAGCCTATTCAATAACAGTACAGTCCCGATTTAGTAGGCATGCTCGCCCATATCACGCCTTTAGCGTGCAATCTATCCTTTGCGTATAAAAAGGCAAGGCAGTTGGAGTGGTTAAGTGAAGGCAGTTCGAAGAAACATATTCAATATCTGGTATTGGGCAAGCGATCTCATAATGGCCGGGGATATTATTTTTTATTTTTATTTATTTACCGAAACTTCCAGAGAAATATCTGTGTCGCTTTTTAGACCTAGTATAATAATTTTGCAGATGGAATTACTCTCAATGTCTCCTATGAACGAAAAGACTAATAAATTAGCGTTACTAAAACAAAAAATGCAGCATGTGTCATTGCTTCAGTACTATCTTGATTTGCGAGAAAGACGTAAAGGTCTAGGCAAGCTTAATTGCACTTTAATCTGTTTCATGCCAATTTTAAAGGTATGTGAAAAATGAAACTCTATTTCAAATGGCGCTTTTGAGGAATTAATATTATGTCGGCGAAGCTATTAGATATAGAAATATTTAGTATAATTAGCATTTGGTGCAAGGAACTGCAACAAGGCATAGCAGAAGAGTGATGCATTGGTGAGAAATTATCCAGGGCCCGGCACTGAAAGTAGCCTAACAACCTACATATGGAGTCCCTGTAACAGCACATGAATTGCTAATGGATGAATAAAAATGGTAACTAGTTAATTCTACACTTATAGAAAGCATGCAAAGCAAAGTTCTCCTCACTGAGCTTAATCTTGTCAAGGTGAACATGGTACGGCATGAGATGAGAACAACAGCATTGTCTACCTAGCTGAGTGTCCCGCGATATACATACCACTTTCATGAGCCCTATTATCCCATAGCTATGAATTGGTCCTCTATCCTCAACTCCTATGTGGGGCCAAGTCATGTTTAACACGACTTTCCTCCGTGGTATGAAATAAGATCAACCACCACCGCGTTTACCAATATTAACAGGAATGTTTTTACATAATTATTAGTTAAAGAATCTCCTTACAATGGCGAAAATTAGGAAATTAGGTAATTATTGTAGATTTGCAAAGTGATTAAGTATTACTTAAAGATAAAACTTAAGATAAACCTAAATAGATGCTGTAAATTCATAACTAAATTATTTGTATTGAAAGTTATATAGTGATTATCACATAATCTAAGGCAATTTAATAAATCTACCTTCAAATGGTTAACCTTAGGTGAACCGAGGTCGCATGATATGCGGTCTTAAGCTAAGACCGAATTAGCTTTACCAGAACAATGTCTTCCTAGCTAAGAATTTAACTACGATACATCTAGTATTCTTATGTTATGTGATATGACAATAAAGTTGCTTTACATGCAAGCTACAAGTCAATTTGCAGCACGAGTTCATAACAAGTATTCAACTCGATTTGCCATTCTGCTTGTTAGTATGAAAATGCGAAGAAACACTCATAGCTAAATTTGAAGATGTGGCTTAGTTGCAGTTCTTAATTGCATTTCGTGGCTAGGTTCGCACGACGCCATTTTTTACGCCATCATAAGAAGCGACATTTAGTTTAAGTAGGTATAAGTATGTCTTGATAATAATGACTTAAGGCATTGTTAAATATCAAAATTTTTGCGTTATATATACTCTGGCACTATGTTTAGACCATTGTGCATCTTATGCAGCATACTCTTGAGTTCGAAATGATAAAACAGACAAAGATGAGCTGGGCTTACACACTTGATTGGGAACGCCTGTATGAAGGTGATCGCCTCACTGATGTATAAATCCGATGGGGTTAGCCGTGTTCAATCCCAATAGGCCTACCACATAGTGCCCTATAGGATTGCCTAGCTGTAATTTACCACGAGACGCCCTGTTACTTACTCGGTATTTGCCTGCGTATGATTCACAAAAACCAAGAGCGGTTTTATAAGATTCAATAACGTTCAAGTCTTATCGATGGGCTGGGTAGTCATCCAATTCAATCTGACGTACTATTCATTGAATGGACTTTATGTCTTCAGCTGCTGCACTTTCTCTGCTTTCCAGCCGTGACTTAGTTCAAGTGTACCTACATACCTCTGTAAGTGCATCCGAGGGCGGATGGCTTATCGTTCAGCTGTGATTCATTGTACTCTACAGCCAATCACATACTGTCGGTTGTAACTGTGCAGGGCATATGCAGCCTTGGCAGCTTCCCGCAATAGCAAAGCTGTTGAGCGGCCCCATATCAATGGCCATTATCCTTGAACGCCTGCAATAGAAAAGGTTCGGCCACAGCACTGTTTCTCATAGACGAGCAATGATATGGGAGCACGTATGTAGGGTCT
Organism: Xylariaceae sp. FL1651; assembly: GCA_025201745.1. Lineage (NCBI taxonomy): Eukaryota > Fungi > Ascomycota > Sordariomycetes > Xylariales > Xylariaceae > Xylariaceae sp. FL1651. The sequence goes on from MU624241.1 coordinate 829,746, forward strand.
AGGCTTTGCCTCACCGAATGCGAGGAACGTAAAGGAGTCGAGCCAGGTCATGAATATATGGGTAATTCGTGAGGATATAAACTATTATTATGCGATGATAGTGCAGTATGCCAATGCAGGTGCTGGATGTGGAAGGTGGGCTACTGAGAGGAGGTTCTAGATATTGACTCATAATAAGCTGGATGGGGATGCGATTCGGATGTACATACTCATATATCTGTCCGTTAGACTCTTCTCACCGCTATGATATCTACTTAGGCGCGCATCGGCAGTCGTAAGCAGCATATTAGGTACCGAGAGTCCTGAGGGAATTGCTAGCAAGAATTGTTCACAGAAAACTGCCCGCTGAGTCAGGCTGTTGAATCGGATGACTCGAAGTTGCATCTGCGCGATCCGATGCCAAGGCAAGATAGACAAAGACGGTGAGTATGGGACATTTCAGATAATTTTCATACCATTTATCCTTGATACAAGAACGAAGAAGTCCTAACTAAGCAAGATAGTAGACTTGAGCCGAGAACGGCTAGATGACGATGGACTGCTCATATGTGACTTATTCACAGACCCTTTATACAGTATGAAAATCTAGTCCAAGCAGAAAAGTCGTATAGATAGGGAATTTATAGCAAGCGCACGGACATGCAGATGTCCATTGATCAGTATTCTGCCTCATTGATGGGATGGCTCTAACTTGAAGACTATTGAAGTTCAGGTTATGTATGAGATAAGGCATTGTTTGTAGCCTGCTTGACTTAAGACTTAGGTAATGGTAGCTTGTGAATAAGAAATGAAGATGGCCCTACCCAGTGACGAGGAAGCTGGAGGGGTTACTGTGCAGGTACAATGGTGCTGTGGCTTCTAAGACAAACAGGCAGGTACGGTACAGTGCCGTCACTGGAGTGGAGGTGCACCGCGTTACCGAGGCGGCGCACTCTAGGTAGGTTAAAGTGTGTACCAACCGCGCAAGGCAGAACCCACTAGAAATGCATGTTCTGTGTACGCTAAGAAGCCCACTAATCATGCACCCCATCAGCAACATCCACACGGGCGCAGAACTGTCAATGAATTTGAGTCACATCCCTGACCAAAACCATTCAGTCAGTGGTTGCGTTTTCCTTCTCTACGAACCCATATTGCTAAGCTTCCCACCACTTCCTATACTGCGAACACCGGCGAGACTTTCACCACTTCTACTGTCGCCCAATTTTTGCATTGCTTCCATCGAGCTTGCCGACAGCATAATAGCAAAACGTACTCGCAGCCGATTTTATATAATAAGATATATTAATTGTCTCCTGTTTGCGGCGTCGCACAGCATATTGTCTCTCCATTCCTGATATCATAGTTGGAGCGAGTGGGGTTTCGTTTTCGCATTTTGGAGTCAAGTGTAGCTAGGTGAGGTGAGGCCACGCCGGGGTCGTCTTACTGAATCCGGCTAAACATGAGCTTTGCCTCGTGTTCGTGGCCGATATGGCAGGTTGACGACTTCACCACATGTTTCCAATCTGAGTGAGTTGTCTCGCAAAACAGTGCCTCGCGTTTCTCTGCGTCTTGTGCTTTCCCACCCTTCCAACCCGGCTCGTTGTGTGCGCGCCCGTGATGACGGAGGATGGGGGACGGAAGAGGGTGGCTGCGACAAGGCGCCCACAAAGCTAGCCTTTGTGTTGGACCAATGCTAACTGTCATCTTTCTACGTTACAGTTACCTGAAAATACTCCTCCCCCTAATCGTAATATGCCTCTCCTTCCTCCTCCTCGCCGCTCAGACAATATACCGCAAGGTCAAGTTAAAACGACCAGACGGATATGACCAGATCCCTGAAACTCGAGATCATACGGTGATCCCACCTCAGGCCGATGACTTGCTGAGTTCCGATGAAGATGAAGGTCTTTCGATCCATGCGGGTGGTGGTGGTCGTCTCGCGCTCGTCAAGACGACTACTAAAGGTTCCATCGTCCAAGCCGATAATCCGCCCGCCCAGAACCTAATTGTTGTCGTGGAGGAAACTTCCATTTGCGGCCTCATAGCCGTCAATACCATTGCTCTTATTTCTAACACCTATGCCGGACGTGGTCGTACTGCTGCTGTTGTTGGCTTATTGACATGGGCATACGTCTTAGTGCTTGTGACTCTCCGGCTGTTCTTGGGGAATACAAAATGGCGTGTTCCTCGCTTATGGAACCATACAGCTTTCATCTACGGCTTTCAGTGGTTGTTTACGCTCATTCTGTTCCGGTCCGTAATGATACGTGCGAGTTCGCGGCTGACCCAAATCCTCGTGATTGTCGAGTTCTCTTTAACCACATTATTGTTCGGCATTGCCTTGACTACTAGGAAGGGAAACAAGACGGTGCTCCTGGAATGGGAAGACAACATTGAACCATCGCGGGAGCCCTTAGCCTCTGTTTTCTCTCTTGCCACGTTTGCCTGGGTCGACGCTATTTTGTGGCAGGGCTACAAGGAACCCCTCGAAATGGAAAGAGTATGGAACTTGATCCCGCGTGATAAGGCTGCAATCATTCTGGGTCACTATCACCAGGTAAAAAAGACGACATCGTTAGCGCTTCATCTGGCCAAATACTTTAAAGGCATGCTAATCGCACAATGCCTTTACGCCGTTTTTTCTGGTTTTGTCGGCTTCGTTCCGACTCTTTTGCTACGAGCTATCCTTCAGTATGTCGAAACGCCTACCATCGCACCAAGGAACGTCTTGTGGCTCTATGTCATTCTGTTACCTGTAACCGACATGCTCCGGTCTATTAGTGACAATCAAGCGCTGTGGATTGGCCGGAAAATCTGCATTCGCATTCGGGCGATTATCATAGGAGAAATATATGCCAAAGCTCTTCGGCGCAAAGCGGCGAGTGGCGCGCATGCCGTTCTCTCCAAGACGGACCAAGAAAGTACAAAGGAAACCAAGTTCCAGAAGTTGAAGAGATGCCTCGGTCTCAAGAAGAAGGATGAGAAGGGTGCGCACAAGGATGATGCTGCGACAAGAGACCCAGCTAAAGAGGCTGATGAGCAAGCCAACATTGGGACGATCATCAACTTGATGTCCGTTGACAGCTTCAAGATTTCTGAATGCACGTCTTACTTGCATTTTTTATTGGCTTCTGCTCCGACAATGCTCATCGTGTCTGTTGCCCTCCTGTGGCAGATAATGGGACTTAGTGCTATTCCTGGGCTCATTATCATGGCTTTACTCATTCCAGTTAACATTTCCCTCGCCAAAGGCTTCAATTATACCCAGAAGAAGATTATGGCTGCTACTGACAAGCGTATCCACACTACGAACGAAATACTTCAGAATATCCGGATCATCAAGTATTTCGCCTGGGAAGAGCGATTCGGTGCCATCGTTGATGAGAAGCGGAGGGCCGAACTGAGAGCGCTGAGAAATCGGTATATCCTTTGGGCTTTGGCTGTTGCTATTTGGAACACAGTACCAATTTTGATTACCTTTTTCTCTTTCCTAGTGTACACGAAAGTGGAAGGGAAACCTCTATATCCATCTGTTGCCTTCACAGCTATCTCTCTCTTCCTAATTCTACGAATTCCCTTAGATCAGCTCGGAGACATGCTTGCTCACGTTCAAGAAGCAAAGGTCTCTGTCGATCGTGTCGAAGAGTTTCTAATGGAAGATGAGACCGAAAAATACCAGCAGCTGGGACAAGATAACGTGGACGAAAATGGACGCAAGGTAATCGGATTCCGGGATGCTACTTTTATATGGGGCAACAAAGACGCTACCGCTGCCGATGGGTCTGTTGCTTTCCGTCTCTTGGATCTAGATATTGACTTCAAAATTGGGAAGCTCAATATCATTGCCGGCCCTACTGGCTCTGGCAAGACGTCAATGCTAATGGCTCTTCTCGGTGAGATGACACTAACAAAAGGAAAAGTCTATTTTCCAGGTGGCTGTAGTCGAGAGGATGTACAAGTGGACCCTGCTACGAAGTTGGCTGATACCTGTGCTTATGTTGCTCAAACTGCATGGTTAGTTAACGCCAACATTAAAGAAAACATATTGTTTGCATCGCCGTACGATGAAACGAGGTACAAAGAGGTACTGGTAGCCTGCGCTCTTGAGCGAGATCTGGAGATATTGGATAACGGAGATGAGACGCTAGTTGGAGAAAACGGTATAACTCTCTCAGGGGGGCAAAAGCAACGGATCTCCCTGGCCCGCGCCGTATATTCGAACTCGCAGCATCTGCTCCTTGACGACTGCCTCAGCGCTGTTGACTCTCACACTGCCAAGTGGATATTTGGCAATTGTATTAATGGTCCTTTGATGAAAGGAAGGACTTGTATTCTCGTTACGCACAACACCACTCTTTGCGCGCCGTGGTCTGAATATGCGGTTCTCTTAGATAATGGTAGAGTGGCTGCTCAAGGCCCATCTTCCGAGTTAATCGAGTCGGGCAAACTCGGCGATGAGATTCGAAGCAAATCTCGATTAGACTCCCAGCAAGTCTCACGTGTTCCATCTCGAGTCCCTTCTAGCGTCGGCGAAGATAGCGAGGACACATTGGTTGACGACGGAGGAAACGGAAATGCTAACGGCAAGGCTGCAGCCAAAAAGAATACTCAGAAGCAGGATGCTATGCTAGAAGGTAGGGCTACGGGTGCCGTGAAGTGGTCTGTCATGAAGCTTTACCTCGGTGCCATGGGCCATTGGTGGTTCTGGGCCGTTGCTGCCGTTGTCTTCACCACACAACAGCTCAGTGGCGTCGCCTTTAACATCTGGATCAAAGAATGGGCAAACCAGTACACGTCGGGGACTGAACAGATTCCACGCACACAGTTCAATATTGCCTCACAGTACTCTGTCAGCACCTCGATATCTCCTTATTTTACCTCTATCGCGCTGTACGCAAAGGACGCTACGTTAAGTTTATTTGGAGCTACTCCTGACTATTCGGCCATGGACGTTCCCGAAGTGAATGTAGATTACTATCTTTTCATTCTCGCCCTGATAGGCATCGCCGGAGCCGCCCTTGCCCTAGTTCGAGACTTGTGGCTATTCTTTGGATCTCTCACCGCGTCGTGGAAACTGCACAGCCGATTGATGAGCGCCGTCTCCAGGGCACAGTTCAAATTCTTCGACATAACACCACTTGGCCAGCTAATGAATCGGTTTAGCAAGGATCTTGAGGCCGTCGACCAGGAAGTGGCCGGTGTTGCGATTGGTGTCATGACCTGTACGATGGGTATTATCATTACCATCATTCTAATCGCAGCTGTCACTCCTGCATTCCTTGTTGCGGGTGCATTTATTACTGTGGTATTTGTCATTGTAGCTAAGTTTTATCTTCGTGCTTCTCGCGATCTCAAGCGACTCGAATCGGTCAACCGCAGTCCGCTCTTCCAGCAATTTGGCGAGACTCTCTCGGGTGTGACCACTATCCGCGCCTATGGCGACGAGAGGCGGTTCATCCGCGATAATCTTGCGAGGATCAATAAACAAGCCCGTCCGTTTCTCTTCTTGTGGGGCGCTAACAGATGGCTCGCACTCCGGACAGATCTGGTTGGTGATTTCGTCGCTTTTTTCGCTGGTGTGTTCGTCATTCTGAGCCTCGGAAACATCGATGCTGGGTCTGCTGGCCTATCCCTGAGCTACGCAATTGGTTTCTCTGAGAATATTTTATGGCTCATTCGGTTGTATGCTATGAACGAGCAGAACATGAACTCGGTGGAACGCGTGAAAGAGTACCTTGATGTTGAACAAGAAGCAGCGCCAATCATTGAGCAGAATCGACCTCCTAAGAATTGGCCTGCTCACGGAAGCGTCGAGTTTGTTGGATATTCTACGAGATATCGAAAGGACCTTGACCCAGTCCTGAAAGGGGTCACTTTCAAGATTGAGCCTCGCCAAAAGGTTGGCATCGTGGGTCGTACCGGGGCCGGAAAGAGTTCTCTTACTCTTGCAATTTTCCGCGCACTCGAAGCGGAAGCAGGCAAGATATTGATTGATGATGTCGATATTGGCTTGATCGGTCTTCAGGATCTGAGGCAAGCAATTACCATCGTTCCTCAGGATCCCACATTATTTACAGGCACTCTCCGGACCAATCTAGATCCGTTCGAACTATATACCGACGAGGAGATCTTTGCAGCGCTCCGAAAAGTACACCTAATTGGTCAATCGGAAGCTCTTTCCCCCTCCGGAACTCAAGCAGTGGATATTTCGCCGTCCGGATCAGCCATCGTCACAGAAGGAGACGATCAGGTAGCTACAGGAGCCTCTACTCCCACAGCCACCAATAAGAACATTTTCTATGAACTTTCGTCACCCGTAGCCGAATCTGGCTCCAATCTTTCTCAAGGCCAGCGACAGCTACTTTGTCTTGCGCGTGCGATGCTCAAGAATCCAACAGTGCTCGTGATGGACGAGGCCACGGCGTCGATTGACTACAATACTGATTCTAAGATTCAGGACACTATCCGGGAGCTGAACACCACCATTATCACAATTGCCCACCGTCTTGCCACAATTGTCGACTATGACAAGGTGCTTGTCCTAGACCACGGTGAAGTTGTCGAATATGATCACCCACATGAGCTTCTGAAGAAGAAGACTGGAACTTTTAGGAGCATGTGCGAGATGAGCGGTGATTTAGATAGTCTAGAAAAGGCTGCCAAAAAAGCGTGGGAAGATAAGAGGCTTGTGGACGACGTGTAGAAAGGCGTCGAGACTGGTCTATCATCATGTGGCAGATTGGAAGCTGGGCGATGAACTTTCCATGTGGGCAACTTTTTACGCTGCGCATGCATCTCCTTACATTTTCGGTGTCTGGTCAATTGGTGGTAGATGGAACCTTTCCCCAGCCGCTTTGCCCGGTTTGGTTGTTCATGCCACCATTAGAGAAAGCCACATACTTTAAATAACTATTTTTTACGCAACCGTTTCGTGATGTGTGTGTTTGGTACCTTACATTACTACTAGTTCCTCTCGTTCCCCTCGTTCCCTTGCTTTGAGAACAAAGATTCTCGGTCGTATTGCCCAGTCAACTAAGTCGTAGTTGTGTGGTGTACGCCTTGGGAGAATGATGATAGTCTGGGAATGGAGTGTTATATTTTCCGGTGATACAATATAATCTATGTACATGGCAGTATGCGCTATCCAGCGGTTGTCCCAATGCATCATGCTTATGAAAATCTGTTGGTGGACTAAAAAAGCTTCAGAAGCTGATGGGTACACGCACAGTGGACATATCGCCTGACTCCGTCGGCACTGCTAGGACGGGGACGAAGAGGGCCATCATCCGGCGGTTTCTAAAGTCCCACTCCGAGTTTACGTAGTAATACCGCGCAGACGACGGGACAAACCCACTGGCATCGCGGCCTTTGTCCTCGAGATCGGCCAGTGCCCGCAGCGCCGCGAGCAGGCTCGAGTTTGTCCATAGCGCCTGGTGTCGCGTCATCTCCCCAAACACCTGCAGCGCGAGAGCGCGTGTCTCCCGGTCCCGACACTTGCTTACTGTGAACGTGACGATGGGGAATAGGTCGACCTCGAGGGTCAGCCGAAGGTGCGCTTGCGATTGTGTTGCGCCGCGCGGTGGAATCAGGCGCTGGTATGTGGCGACGATGTCCTTGAAAACGGGCAGATACGCGTCATACGCGACATCCGAACGATCGAGGAAGCAGTTTAGAAATATGATGGCGATCTGCGCGAACACCTTGATAGTGCAGAGTACGCTGGACCCCGGGTCTTGCGCGTATAGGTCCTCGAGGATCGGGAGCCAGTGGTGCAGCTGATTCAGGTGTTTGTTGCGTTGGAATGCAATCTCCGCGAGGTGCTCCGGCGACACGACGATGCCGCACCGCACGCTCATCATGAACAGCCCGAATTCGCTGGAGAACGCATTCCAGAAGACCTGCTTCGTGCGCGTGGAGGCGTCGGGGGAGGGGAAATCGAAGTGCTGCATCCTGCCCCCCGTCGCGGCCAGCATCTTTGCATGGGAGTCCTTCTGCTCGCCGAAGTACGGGGACAGTCCCCAGGTCAGGCTCATGCGGTCGAAGGCCAGCTGGATCTCGCGGAGCTCGCCGTCGAGGACGAGCGCCGGGGCGCCATCTGGCTTCGTCTGTGCCAATGCGTCGTAGAGCAACGACATGCCGTTCGAGAGGATCCGGTCTGCTTCGCCTACATTTCCCTGCACTAGCTCGAAGATGGCGAAGAAGAACGTCACAGTCAAGCTTGAGCGTGCAGTTGAGGTCGTCACGCCTTCTGTGATGAGGCTTTGCCGGCATAGACCGATCGCCCTGGTGTAGTGGCGCAGGGCGGCTTTGCCGTGGGCCGTCGTATTGGATATGGATATGGATACAGAGGATAAAGCTTCTCTTTCATTATTTATTCCCACTGCGTCTGCTGCTCCTCTAGTCTCTCCTCCAGCCCGCCCTGAACTCCTTCCTACGCCAGCTGTTACAGCCGGCAAGGATGATGGTTTTTTGCTGGGACTCAGCCGCAACCGTGCATATTCCTGCTGCTCCTCTATGTCCATCATCATGGCGGCTGCAGCAAGTGCCGCGTGCTGCACGGTCTTATCACGCAGGATCTCCCGCAAGATGCTTCTCCGCCAGTAATCAGCGCCGCACCATACAGAGAGGTCCGCAAGGACCTGACTCTGAAATCGCTCGAAATACAGCACGTCGTGCGCATCTAGATACGTGGGTGTAAGGGATGCACGCATGAGATCTACTCTGCGATATACTAAACTTGGCACAGCCGCCGCACCAGTCCGCGGTGGTTTGGGTCGCAGAGTAGCAGGCTGCAAGGCGGATTTGCCTCGTCTGGAGGCATCTTTGGAGCTGCATTCGCCGCTCGTTGTCGCCAGCTCTAGCGAATCGGAACTAGCACCATCGGTGCCTCTTAAGACGCTGCTCGCGGTCTCGTACCCGGCACACCTATAGCCTGCCTTTTCGCATCGCCCGCACGAAGGCTTAGCCTCGTCACATTTTACCCTTCTTCTCTTGCATGTAAGACAGCCTGTACGTGCCTTGATGTGCGTGGCGCGACGTTTTGTTGGTGGCGTGTTGCGCTCTAGGAGGTCCCAGTAGGCTCCTGGGGCTACCGGCATGGTTCTGTTATTTTAGCGAGGGCGTAGGGCTGCCCCTGAGAGGCAGATTAGCAATTCTAGGGGGTGTGATGTCGTCGCCCAGAATCGTCCCGTCCCATCACGACGTTGGCGCTGGCTTTTGATTGGTAGAAGGTATACGAGATTGAAGGGAGATTGGCAGGTCTACTTCTTCTTAGCTCCGTTCTGTAATCAATCTAGATGATCTTCTGGTTCCTCACCCTTCTCTTAATGCTAGCCAAGACAAGAAGTTATTAACTGCGAGCGCCGTCGACATTTATTATCGTCATTCGCTCTGCTAATACGAAGCAGAACATAGAAAGCCTATTACACCAGATAGCCTTTTGGTAGAGATGAAGGACCCTGGCATGCCTGGCAACTGACCATCAAAGTGTCATAGTTCGAGCTTCAACGTGGAATACTTCGCCTATAGGGCTGACCTGAGTCAGACGGAGTGCTAGTGAAGGTCTTGGCTCTGCACCTCGTTATGTTAATGCCCAATCACATCCTCTCAAAGTTTCTAGGTCAGAAGTTCCCTGGTCGTAAACTTCGGCATAAGCGCGAGCTAGGGATAAAAGCGTCTGGGAATAATGAACGCGTTGTGCTCGGCTTTCTCGGCACTTTGGTTCCTGGCTTCAAATAGGCTATAAGGCTTCTGAGCTCCCCCCCATACTAATTTATACTGATTTCTAATGGCACTGCGAGTATTATCGGCGATGGAAAATATTACATCCTGAGATTCATTCTTCGCTGACTATGTCGTCGGACTTAGAGGCTCTCTCTCTGTCTCTGTATTCTTGATTATAATGTTTTCATTCTGGTTCTAGGCCTCGGCCTCGCATTGTGCCTCACAAACGTCGTCGCACTCTAAGTGCTATGCCCCGCTATCGGTTTCGCCATCCAGATTACCTCAATCACGAACAGGGCGGAGTGATGAGGTGTTGCTATTGACCTGACTGAGCTGGTAATTTGGTCCGAGCCAGTCCGCTTGTCTCCGCTCTTTGGAGTTACCGTCTAATTGTATGATAATACTGCATGCTTTACTGCGACCAGTTTTGTCTCGTCTGTTAGTTATGATGCTCTAATAACGCTGCAAACTGGCTCTCAACAAGATTCGACTAAGCAGGTAGCTGAATGCATCTCTCGTTGATGGTGATCCCCGCGCCTAATTTCAGAGCCGGGGCTTAGTTTCGAAGGTCCGGACGGTGAAGGGATCGGCCAATTGTGAAAAGACGCAACGGAAAATGCACACGCTGATGCCCTTCAAGATCTATTTCCCAAAGAACTGTGGGCCTCAAAGTCGAGTCGTTCAGTAAGATTAGTCGGCGTTTCATTTCCCACTTGCACTTCGACCTCTTGGAAGTCGAGCACGAACGCTTTCTCGACACCTAGGTGCTTTCGCAACATTGCCTCGCAGTCGGTACCTCGCGGCTCCCCTACATCAATTACGATCCGCCGGTATTCTCGGTCCTTATTGGTATCACCTGGCAGCCATGGGGCATTCTCAACGAAGTATGTTGGCGACATATCTGGTATGCTTGTCGAGAATGCCATTGCTTTTGACAATCTCCCAACGCGAAGGGCATCGGTTGATGTAAGAAAAAAAGAAAACCTGCTCACCATTACCCTCATCTGCAAGTGCAAAAGGGGCCTTAACAGGACCTCCAGATTCAGATATTATCCGAGAACTTCTGCGGTTTGGGGGCTGAGGGGGCTATCTCGGCTGTTGGAAATCCCAGCGAGTCATGCAAGAGTGCAGTGGCAAGCTCAGCTAATACAGAATTATGCCTTACAACACCCGAGGGCGACTGTTCGAGTGTGTGTAGCATAACGGCTGCGCATACATATCGTATCAATTCCATTAATCCCACACCGCTCCGAGAGGGCCTTGAATGAGAGGGGCTCATCAAGTGGTAAGTGTTGTGCAGTACGATACTTGTACAAGACTTGAATGATAGCTGTCCAAGCTGTCTAGAATAGCACACAAATTAGTCAAGTGGCGTGGCTCGAAGAATACATACATCGACTTACTCCTAGAAACGACATTAAAAAGATGTGATACGAAGGTCCCAGAATCAGGGCTTGCAGCTCATCAACATTCTCAAGGAGCTGAGCTCGATTATCCTCAAGGATGCCAGAGAACCGAACTGACGTCGATTGCACCTTACAACTACATCGACGGAATGATGATTGTGGCAAATCAGAAGCATTCAGGGGGTTATATATACTAATAAACTGAGATTTAATCATATGCGTCAGCTTTAGCAACGGCTTCGAACACGATACAGCTCTTCTACGTAGACTTCATATTAAGAGTATAATTCTGGGAAGTGGTGCGTATGAACCGGTCCTCTCATGTGGATGTATAGGCTGTTATATGAGAGCAAGTTGTGGCTGTGGCTAATCATAGGGAAATGCCGCTCTTATACACGTTGAATAGTAGCCCGACACTGCCTTATTCTCTACGACAATCCTTTCAGAAATAATCGTCCGAGTGATTTTACGACCAATATGGAAATAGGATTGTCCAACCAGCAACTGGCCCTAGGTGTACCCTTACGACATCCTACCATGGAGATGAACAAAACTGACAAGTGACTCATCGTAGGGAATATCACGTTGCATTTTCGCCAACTTTCACATACCACAACGTGTCAATGAGGCAGCCTTACTTACACCTATAGAAAGATGACGCGGCAAGAGTCTTAGTATTACAAAATATCGCATTGTATTATGTGTCATGTAGGCATAACGCGGAACAACGCCTTTCTTAAGCGATATGGTGTATTCAGTGCGAGAAAGGGCAGCGTGCCGGGGAATTGAGGCCAAGGGTCGATACATTGTCGCGCATCTCATCGTGCCCTTTGCCGACGCGGTTTGCGGGTCCGACATCGTCAATCAAATATCCCTCGGGTATGAATTTGGCATCGTCAAGTGTCAAGTTGTTCGCGTTACCATTGGCCCGCAGTATCCATGCCACTGGGCCCCAGCGATCGAACAAAGACGTCTTAACATACCAAGGACGCCCGAGCCATCGCTGAGATTGGTAACGCCCAGTGACGGGATCTGGCTTCTCGGCATTGTACACGCGCCGGAGAAAATAGGGGCGTGGCGGGAAGGCATAGCGGAGAATGTATTTCCTTAATAGTACTATTGTATCAAGTGCGAGCCGAAGGCCTCGAGGGGGGTCCGGAATCCTAGCAATGCAGTTAGAATAAGAGCATAATATTCAACAGGCTACCCTTAAGTCCACATCAGATGCAAGGTTAGTGATTGACCGTACCTCATAGCCTTCTGGACTCGGGGACCAAGGAGTATGGCCACGACACCCCAGACAAATGTGTGTAAGCTCCTCGGTATTTGGCACAGTACGAGCTCCTTGGTTGCATTCACCACTTCGACATTGGTATCTGAAGCTTCTATATGATGCTCTTCATATTGCCGACTCCAGGCATCCAGCTCGTCTAGCCATTGCAGGCCATCGGCCCATCCTTTGGAGTGAGAATGCAGAGCCTCGTACGTGATCTGGAGATCCTCGCCCCAGGCCTTAAAGCATGTCGCCATAGCACAGCGCTCCATGTCGCTCAGGGGCCGCCACTCATACTTAGATGTCCAGCGCATTGGCTCGAGGGTGAAGAGACTCAGTGTGTACAACATGTCATCATTTGAGATGTGTCCCGCTCGGCGATAAATATTGTGAAGGTAGTTAGTTCGTGCGACAGCCAATCTTGCTTGAAGAGACCCCGGTGGTCGCATAATCATGTTCGTGAGCAGCACACTGGTGTCGGCTGCACGTTTGGAGGCGGCTTCGATATCCCCTGGCCGACCAAACTGGCGGGTAGTGGCCAACAGCCTGGAGATCGAAGGAATGCTGTACGTCTGGTGAACTGGTTAGCTTAAGGTAATGCATTCTTCAGAAAGAGCTTTGGCCGTGCCTTGAAGAGCGCAAAGAATAAGGAGGCCGAGAAAGTGGAAGGAAATTGCTGTTCGGCAAGCCATGTTTGAATGGCATGAGCATCTTTCAAAGTCATCCGGGCAAGCGATGCCCTATCGTTGTAATTGAACTGCTTCTCTACCGTACGCTTCTGGCTGTTCCGCAATGTCGTGCATAAGAGCAAATAGCCGACCACAGCAGTGAGTATCCACGGCTCCCATCCATCGTTACTCTTGAAGAGCATCGGCCACCACTGGCGCTGTGCAAATTCTGTCATATTTTACGCGTAGGGGCGGGAAGATGAATGGTACATAGTACTGTCATAAAGAAACGTAGGTGATTATTCAAATGTCTCTAGTTGCTTCTGCTGAAGGATTTTTGGGGTAGCGATGCAGCATCGAGTTTTACGTCAGCAACCAACTTTACAGATAGCTCGTTAATTCCTGAAAAGGGGCCACAAGCTGCCGGTAGTATAACTGTAACCACAAAACGACTATTTGACTGTCTATTGATAACGATCTACCATACAGACCCCGGCGATGCTCTGAGGGTGCATACATGTGTGGTAGTACAGCTCGAATGACGCTTACGAGCTATTTCTACCTGCCTCATGCGGATGTCTGGACTTCAGCCCCAGGTCGGGTTCCTGCATATACTATTCTGATTATTTATAGTATGCTGCTAAAGTAATTGATTGCCATGCTACTTGACTTAAATGGCGATTCAGGAGAACAAGTCGCATCAGTAGATGTTAAATGTACCATTACTAGTCGTGATGGCACTAGACTCTGACCCTTCGTATTGTTCAGAGAGCGGGTTCGTTTGTCTAGATTTAATTGACCATAATCCGTACCTATAGTCTATCTGACAGCGTCTTCATGGCTTCATTGCCACATATATTGGAGATATATGGAGAAACAGCATCTTCAATCCGACGCCGTGGCTGGGTTTCTTCACCAGACGTCAGAGGCACAATGGACATCATTTGGCCGTGCTTGACAGCTATCGGACTTGTACTATGGACCATGGTTCATCTCAATCTTCCAGCTCCTTCTGATACAGAAAAAACCGTAACTCTTCGCAAGGTGCGGTGGCTTCTCCTCGGATTACTAGCTCCTGAGCTTATCATGATGTTTGCGTTCGCTCAGCTCACATCTGCCCAACAATCAGTGGAAGACATGAAGAACCTCGACCATGCTCAATGGACGCTGGTGCACGGTTTCTACGCTGACAGTGGTGGGTTCCAACTGCACGCGCAAGGCTATAAGCCATTTCCGGTCACGGCGAAGCAGCTTGCCTATCTGGTCGAGCATGGGTACATCGACATGCCAACAATCACGAAACGTGAAATCAACGATAAATCCAAAGCGAACCGAGAAACAAAAGTCCTGGCGTTCATCCAGACAGGCTGGCTAATTACGAAACTGCTCGCACGGGCTGAGCAGGGCCTTCAGATCGCACCGTACGAGCTCGCCACGGTTGCACTTCTCGTGTGCTCGTTCACAACACTAGTTCTTTGGTGGCATAAGCCCTTAGACGTCCGCGAACCAACACCTATCTACTTAAAGCAGGATATCAAAATAATTATAGACCGGGCCGGTGAGAAAGCTAGGCACCCCTCCACAGACACACCACTTGATTTCATCGAGAGCAACATTTACTGGTCGAGAAAAGCTCACGAACCTTTACTGCAACTGGTTTTGAAATGGGGGCTCCAGTCCTTCCCGATTGATAGTAAGTACAACATGTCTATCTTAAGGACAAGGACCTGTCGTTAAACTTTTCTCTTTCGTGTATAGGAATACCGAATGACAGAGACTACCACCCACGAAATTTCAAGCAGAACATGTATCTTGTTTTACCCGTATCTGCTTTTGGCGCTATCCACCTGGCGGGCTACAACCTCACTTTACCAACCGCCGCCGAGCAGATAATTTGGAGGGTTAACAGTATTATCATGATAGTGTCTCTGTTTCTCCATTGCGTATCCGAGGCGGTCGGGTTCTGGTGGACAGACTACAAAGTGGAGAGCCTAGAGCTTTGGGGTCATTACAAGAAGCAAATGCCGGGGTGCATCATATTTGTTGGCATGTCGATGATATATTTCACTTCTCGACTGCTTTTGTTGATCGAGGCGATCATCAGTCTTCGAGACTTGCCAGAGGCGGCCTACATCGAAGTATCCTGGACCCAATATCTGCCACGTCTTTGATTTCATGTATACTTTCGGCTGTCTGGCTGGAAATGGCTAAAGTCTAGGATTATATTCTTTAAATGATAGCTCACTTCTACATATTCTATCTAATATAGAACTTATAATTATTGATAGCTAATGATTCTTAGCAGTCACTATGCCAATATTAATAGAACTAATTTTTACTCAAGTTATAAAGACGCTGATGCAATTATATCTGTTCCGCTAATTGAACTGTGATGTTGATCGGAAGAACATAGGTGCTTGACATAAGAAGGTCTAAAGTACTGACATTAGTACTAACGGAGCCGTCGTTGGCTACAGTATTACTTACCCTTGCCTTAGCGAGGAAACTAAGCACTCAATTTAGAAGCTCCCCAGCGGTACTAAGTGCCCTAGAAAGGCTTTGGGTAAGACACCCAGATTCAAATAGATACTGTTCTTCATATTATGTCTCTTTGCCAGAATTTCTCATCCGCATTTTATAGGACAGGTTGAGATCAACCCAGTCAGTGCGTGTCATAAATATCCTAGGCGCTAATACATTTAAGTCGGAAGTTCTTAGGATAATTCAAATGTGAGCCGGAAGATGCACGTCGCCAATCGATGATTTATTGGCTAGGACAAAATATCAGATTTATAAGTAAAATTCCCTTATTAGTTGGATATTTAAATGTGATTCTTGCTTTGCCCTCATGTCAAGTATCAGTACCGTGGGCAATATTGATGTTGTTGAAGTAATGGGGACTGACACTGTAGCCCGCTGCAGGGGATCCCTACCATGCTCATAGAGTTGGTAAGGATGAGTCACCACAAAGTATCTATGCTTCTTTTCGGGTAAGGCGTGGCTAGTCTCTGACAGAAGCTTATGCTGCCTAGAGTAGAGTGAGTGAACGATGGATCTAGCGGTGGAAGATCTGATTAGATCTGATTGATAAGATTACAATCAACATCTACCCCTGTCCTTCACCTCCCCATGACTCATCTTAGCACCTTTTATCTGATTTTAAGTGCTAGGGGGCTGAGGTATACCAGGAGCTAGATTTCTCCTGTTCCGGAAGCTCACTACACTAATAAATAATGGGCTGGCTCCCTCGTGGGATCGTTTAGACATATCTGAGCCTGGTATCGACGAACAAGAACTAGGAGAAGACATACGACGCTCAAAATGGCACCACATTCTAATCCCGATGCCATCGCCATGGACGCTATCGCACCGGTCATAGCCTCTACGATTGAAAACGTCACGCTTCCCAGCCGCGATGCAAAGCAAAGTGATTCGTTCTTAGTTGCCTTCAATGAGCCCTATGATGCCGATAACCCCAAAGACTGGCCTAACAAGCGTAAGTGGGCCGTGACCGACGTCCTATCGGCGACCGGCTTCAATCGTATCCTCGTCTCGACTATCATGGCTCCGGCATTGTCCACCATTGCTAAGGAGTTGGACATGAGTGCTACCGAGTCCGCCTTAGCGCTTTCTATCTATCTTCTCGCCACTGCGTTTGGTCCGCTGTTTATCGGCCCCCTGTCCGAGATCTATGGGCGCCAGGTGGTCTTGCACGCGTCCAACGTTTGGTTCCTTATCTGGAATATCGCATGTGCCTTCGCGAACACGAAAGAGCTATTGATCGCTTCTCGGTTTCTAGCTGGCTTCGGCGCGAGCGCCATTTATGCTCTAGGTGGTGGCGTTCTGGGGGATATCTGGCGCCCTGAGGAACGTGGCCGCTCGCTGGGCGCATACTTACTCATTCCATTGCTTGGAGCTGCTGTTGGTAAGTGCATTCATACCCCATCGCTCGAAGGTTAGCTGCGCCAGCTCGTACTGATACTGCCTTTGACAGGGCCCATTATTGGCGGCTTCATCGTAGCGCATACTACTTGGCGATGGATGTTCTGGTCGACATCTATATTTCAGGGTGTCATGATCGCTGTTTCATTTGATGTCTTCCGCGAGACTTTCGGTCCCTTAATCCTTATGCAGCGAGCTGCCCATCTTCGGAAGGAGACCGGAAACCAGCAGTATTATACCGAGTATGAACGGCAGATTAAGAACAAGACGATACTTCGAGTAGCTGGACGAGCTTTGTCAAGGCCGTTGCGCCTGCTGACCTTTCACCCGCTCGTACAAATAGCGGCAGTCATCTCAGCCTTTAACTACGGCACTCTCTACATCGTGCTGTCCAGTTTCGCGGACCTTTGGAGTTCCTACTATCATCAGCCCTTACAGATTAGCGGTCTTCATTACATCGCTTGTGCGCTGGGTGAGATCGCTGGGTCCCAACTCGGCAGCCGCCTCATGGACGCTCTATTCCGCCGCATGCAGACTCGTGTCAGCAATGGCGAGCATGTTCCGGAGTTCCGAATCCCGCTAACGCTCCCGGGAGCGATCATTGCCCCAATTGGGTTGTTCATCTATGGCTGGACGGCGCAGTATCGGGTTCACTGGATCGCAGTGGATATCGGCATCTTCATCAATATGTTTGGCGGTCAGCTCGGCAGTATGGCTATGTCGGCATACGTGATTGACGCGTATCCTAACCATACCAGCAGTGCCATCGCAGCCACGCAATTTCTGAGGAGTTTAACGGCCTTCTTATTCCCACTGTTTGCCCCGACTCTGTATCGGGTCTTAGGCTACGGATGGGGTAACAGTACTATCGCGTTTATCAGTCTTGCTCTCGCCGTGCCTACGCCGTTTATAATTTATGTATATGGGGCCAGGTTGCGGGCAAGGGCAGCTTCCACTTATTAATGTTGGGATACGGCACAGCCCAAATCCCTGTCGCGACATCGCCTGGTAGACGGCGTGGTGGGGATGTAGATCCGAAGAAGCCAATCCTGTAGGTAAAAAGATAAAATAGGTGGGATGACCTGATGATAGTGAAAATTCCGATTGGCGTCGTCCTGATCGTAGCGATAGCGATGCAAAAACTGGTATTGACCTTGAGACGTTCCACCTTGGTATCATACCCGGGCAGTCTTATTTGTTTGGTCGTCTGCTGTTGGATATAGTCGCATTCTCCCAAGCCGCGCCCAGTGCGTCCCCGCATTTTTGAAACACAGCATATTTAACCTGCGTAGACATTGTAACCGCAATTGTTGTCAAACAACTATTCTATTGTGATTAAGAGCCTAGTAGATTCGTGCTTTCTCGTAAGGGGGGTCAGGGTCAAATGTATACCCTGGTTAGCTAGTTTCATGCCTATCTCTGCTGCCTATCCTATGCGCCTTATACCTTGCTCGAGATGAGACTGTCGTTGGGAGGCTGTCAAGTGTTCTAAAATAAATAGTATAATAAAGGAAATTTGGTAGGATTCGAGTCTTCTAATCATCCATGTCGTTAGGCTAGTCGCTGTCCTACAACCCGCCGGCCCCCTGCTTGGCTTCAGACACTGCGAAATCTATAATCAATACGAGCTTTGATAAAGTCCACAGACATCGACCTCTCGCTCGGCATATCGTAGCAAGACGCTCCCACTTATAATCCAGCAGTTTCTAGGTCAGAGCGCACATATAACCTGTTGATCGCGCTGTCGCTAAGTGGTTGCGTCTTCCCGGACAGGCAGCTAAGCAGATCAGAAGGCAAGATGACAGGAGTTCAGGGGGCATGGTCAATTTAAGTAGCAATTCCCCACAATGCGTTTGCTATACTCCGTACAAGATCCTGAATCTCCCACTTGGTATACCGTATCCGGTAGCCCGTTCGTCCCAATAATAGGACGATTTGATCCGATGTTACTCATTGATGTGGTTTCACAGCTGCGTGCATCCATGCCCTGGGACTAAGATGCAGGTAATAGTGTTTAAATCAAGAAGCGATTGGCGTGGGAGAGATAAGGAAGCCAAAACATCTGAGACATGCGACCAATCACCCGAACATCAGGGCACTCGAGTCTGGGCTGCCCACAAACGCCGGTGCAATCCGCAGCGGTATTTCGCCCCAGCCGTTGCAAGCCTCGAGCCTGCATTTGCAGGTTGCACACAAACATACGCGATCCCTGTGCTGCGTCCCGAAAGGGGTCGAGCTAATCTTCGTGCGGCTGGACCTGTTGGGCGGACAGCTGAGGGGAAAAGGGTCAGACATATCCAGCCCAACCGTTCGGGGCTCTGAGCTCGACGAACCTCCTCCCATTCCGGAATTACGTACAAGAAACCGCATAGTGTCCGGCCATCGTCTCTCGACCTTCTCCGTTTGGCGGCTGTGGCTCGGCGTCTGACGACTAACTTCGCACCATGGCAGGGGAGCTTCCGCCATCGCAACCATGTCAGACATGTGCGACAGTTGCCGAAAGCACATTTACGTGCATTCAGTGCAACAATCTTTCCTTCTGCGATACTTGCTGGTCGAAATGGGTTCTGCATCTCCCCGGCGCCGTGGGATGGTCAGTATAGCCAATCTGTAGTTACTAAGAAGCACTTGATCCGTTACTACGGCACTTGTACCGTGTTTGATGGAGTTCCGGAACCCGAATTTGACTAGACAGAAGTACACGAACTAACCCCCATCGCTCATGTGCAGGAATGGCAAGCCCCACGAGAAAGCCGATCCTCTTGTCGTCCACCGGCTCCGTCAGATTCTGGAGCCGACCCGCACGGAAGAAGAACACGAGGCCGAGCTTCTGGAGGACCAAGACACGACATGGTTTGGGTTCGGTCGCGATGCGGCCGGTCATCCCCAACTATACGACTACGGGAGGTTTGCCGCTATCATGAGCGAGACGCATACCGAAGAGACCGGCGAGCGATATCCTCAACTGGCGTCGTTTATAGGCGAAACAGGTATGCAGCGTCTGAACATATAATTATGCAATTGTTTCCACGTGGTTTACGCGGGAATACCCCAAGCCTGAGGTACTGATGCTGCGCTAGGAGCTGGTAAAAGTACTTTGATTAAGCTGCTTATTGACCGCCAAGACTTGACATCGCCTCAAGGGTCCAAGTATTATTCCCCAGTAACATCCTCTAACCAAGACCGCATTTCCACCACAGGCGATGTCCATCTTTATGCAGATCCCTCATCTCTGTATGCGACAAGCCCTTTGCTTTTCGTAGATTGCGAAGGCCTTAGCGGAGGTGAGGCTGCACCGAAGCAGTTGAGACAGTCGCAGGACACACCTTCGCAACAGTCGGTCTCGAATTACCCACGACGGTTTTCCGCCCCAAGAAAGATAGAATGGGCACAGACGCCGCAGACGCAGAAGCGCGAATTTGCTGTGGGACAACTTTATCCGCGCATCCTCTATACTTTTAGCGATGTAGTGATATTTGTGCTACGGAATCCGCGATCTTTCGAATCGACTGTGCTGCACAAATTGATCAAATGGGGTGCAGCTTCAATCGACAAGTCTATCAACCAGCCGGTGCTCCCACATGCCATCATCGTTCTCAATGCTACAGACACTAATGTCGATGAGAAAGAATGGGATGTCTCCAAGGCAACACAGATGCTTCTCTCTGACATTAGCGATGCGATCCGACGCGAGCCTGTTCTTCAGCAGTATGCCCAGATTTGGCGCCAGCGGGGAAGGCGTCTTACCTGTACCAAGGAACTCTTGGAGTGCTATTATGCGTCTATCAACGTTGTCAGGGTCCCTTATAAGGGGTCCTATAGTAAGTCACATTTAATTCATAGTAAAATTGAATCCCAACCTCTTGTATCGTTGTGATATTTATGAATAGAGCAGAATGTGCTGATTGAATACGACTAGTGTTGATGAATGAACAAGCTGGCAAGCTCTCCAATCTCATCAAAGACCGGTGTGCTGCGTCGCATGCGAAAAAAAGACAAATGCGAATGTTAGCCAACACCGAGAAGCTCCAGTTTTACCTTCAAGCGGCATATGACCACTTTACTCGAGACCTCAACACGCCTTTCGATTTCGTTAAAGAGATGCTTCGGCACAGTCCTGTGTCTCGCAACTTCGAAGGCAATATATTGAACCTTGCCGTACTAATAAAGGACAGCTCAGCTCACCCAGCGCTTCGCCAAAATGCAGAACAAATATTTCGGGCTATCGGCCCTATGATAGCGTCGTGTGTCATGCTTGATGCTGTTCGGCAGAAACTACCAGGTGAGTCGTCCACCCTGTAAGCAATACTGACTCCTACCTAGCTAAATGAGATATTTGACAGGCACTATCAGTCGGCTATTGGATGATCGATATGCAAAATCGTGTACCGGAGCCATGCAGACGTTTGCAGAGCTTTACTGGCCCTGCAGCTTCTATAACCCAGCACATGGGGAGCTCGGTCAATGTTGTAATGTCAAGTCTGGGCACAACCCGAAAGGCCATCAAAACAGACAAGGCAAAATCATTGGTAACGGAGACTACGAATCTGACTTCCGTGTTTCGACCTTTCAACCTGTGTGGGAACACCTTATAAGAGCGAGCCTCGTCCAAGTCCAGTCCGCTAGCTTCCGTCTCGCGCATGAGTTTCCGGATAGGTCTGAGCTCCAGATTGCGGCTTTGTTACACCAAGAGCGCTTAAATGAGCTTTATTCCAACAACTTGGGCTCCGCCATGAACTTCATTAGTTATTCGTCCTGCCTGTGCTGTTTGAGGGAGTTGCCCGAATGTGCGTTACCGTGTGGCCATGTACTCTGTCTCCCATGCATAGAGATATACGGATATAGAACGTCGAGAACGACAATTGAAATTAATCGGTGCCCAATACACGTGCGCGACGTGATCGCGAATCCGGCTTGGGTCATCACAACGAAGCCAAGATACGCTGGTGCCCGAACCCTTTGTCTAGATGGGTACGCTCTTAATACTTCTGAAAGACTCGGTGAGAATGCTAACAGTGTGATGGTAACAGGGGCGGTATTCGCGGGATCATACAACTTAACGTTCTCAAGGAGCTTGAAAAGATACTGGGTCCTGATCTGCCAATTCAACTATTCTTTGACCTGATCGTAGGGACAGAGTAAGTTTAGGACTAGCCACGCTCTTATAATAGCTAATCATATAAAAGCTTTGGTGGCATCATTGCTATTGCTCTAGGAGTCAAGAAATGGTCTGTCAGCTCTGCGATGGAAAAGTTCAAGGATTTGTGCCACCAGGCTTACATAGCCCGGGGCATATCAAAATTACCGCTTTCTGGAGCACTGTCTATATTCTACCACAAAAGTCTGTACAAGAACCAGCCCCTAGAAGGCGCATTACGTCGATATTTTTCAGAGCAGCCGCTTTTTGGGGGTACAACGTATAGGTCTTATGCGACAGCGTCAAGCAAAGTTGCCGTCACTGCCACCACAGCCGTGGGTCGCCAAGATGTCATTTTTACCAACTATAACCGCCCAGACCCCCCTGAGAGGAGTAAGTTGCCTCTAATCTGAGTCTCACTCTTGCTGATGTGACTAACAACTGCCTTACTAGACATCCCATATCGATTCTGTCGGTCAGATTCGCCCGCTAAGGAAATACGCATGTGGGAAGCGTAAGTCTCCTGGTTTTAAATTATCATTCAAAGCGTAAACTGATGATAATTTCGCAAGTGCCCGAGCAACATCAGCTACTGCACCTCTGTTCTCGCCGTTCAAGAAGCCCGAAACTGATCATGAATATGCCAACGGTGGCATGCGCTGTATGTGTCCCATCTTCGCCGCGCACTACGAAACCACCTCTATCTGGAAAGATATCGCCAAGTCGCCGCCCGATTTGATGCTATCCATTGGCGCCGGTCGTAATATCGGCGACCGCCAGAAAGCTGAGATTACCAGCTCGACTTCACTACACACCACAACCAACGAGTCACTTACCACGGCTCCAGCCCCCAGTACTGTGATCCGACAGGGCCGTGGCGGGCTGGGAAACTATAAGCGCCAGAATCCCTCAGGCTCAGCGGCATCAGATGACCACGGACAGAAAAGCGCTGCGAGCGGCTACATCGTGCGCAACCCTCAGGCCCCGATGCTGGTCTCATTCAACAACCCGATTTCGGGGCAGACGGACCGTCTGAACGACCAGCGCCATTGTGAGAAGACGTGGGGTCGCTTCTTATCCACCCATGTCGCGCGCGATGCGTCTGTACGCCACCGGTACCGACGTATCTGCCCCGAGCTGTTTTCGAAGCTGCCTAGGTTCGACGATGTTTCTAAAATTGACAACGTGGAAAGGGAGGCCCAGGAGGTGCTTAGACAGAACACATCGGAACTTGTCGAGATTGCACATAGGCTTGTGGCCAGCACCTTTTTCTTCGAGAAGGACATGTCGAGCGTTAAACAGAAAGCTTCAGGGTTTACTTGCACTGGTATGTTCTTAGTACACCTTCTTGCACTTATCTCCTCGAAGTTATGGTTCTCTTATTTAGCATTTGCGTTTTCATGAAGACTATGTGACTATTTACTGAATGCACGCCAGGATCGATATTTTGCAGGTTCCGCCCGTTTTCGCCTGAGATCAAGGCGCTGGCTTGGTTCCTGATCTCGCTTCTCGAAGGCGACTTTGAGCCGTATTTTCTTCTAGAAGAAGAGGACGAGGGTAGCGCATCGGTAAACGACCCTATCACTTATCCTACCATTTGTGCAGGGGATGAATGGGATGAATGGGATGAATGGGATGAATGGGATGAATGGGATGAATGGGATGAATGGGATGAATGGGATGAATGGGATGAATGGGATGAATGAGTATCTACTAACGCGACCTTCACAGTGGCCGGTCCGCCAAATCGTGCTCAGCGAGACGGTGCTGCAGGACATGCATCTCCAGGGCAACTTCGATCTTGAGCAGGTCCGCATCAACGCGTCAGGCGAGCACTCTGAGATCAAAATCTCTCTCTGTCTGCAAAATACCCCATATCCCAGTGGCGTCCATGTCCTCCCCATCAGCGGCTTTCCCAGACGCCTGATGTCTGAAGATGGCAGTGGAGTGCACCAAGCCGGTAAGGGGACCCCTCGTGACCCGAGCTAACATTCCTAATCCTCTCTGCAAGGGGAAGTGTATTTTTACTAAGAAATTGTTGTCTAGTCTTATCGATGAACTCTCGCTCATCTATTCAGCGACCGTCGACTTCTGCTACTACTTACACTGACACGACCAGTACTGAGAGCATCCCCAGAACGTCGACCTCGATTGCAGCCTCTGTGAGTAGATCGCCCGTGAGCCCGCCAACCAGCCGCGAATCATTTGAACTGAAGCCTATGAAAAGAAACGTGGATGATCTGCCGGAGCTTGAGGGCTGAACTTCTCTTTCTTTTAGTGAGCGTGGTGTCTCACCAATGGCGATCTGATTGGTGATAACGAGGTGTCGCTGGATGCCTTGCTGCGAAGGACTATATTGCCGTGTGCAACGACTTATCATGAGTGACTTGGAATCTACTTAGTTCGGTATAATGGTTCAATCGTTCTTGATATCCAATACTCTGCGCTTTTCTATACCCTGTTCTCGTTGTACTTCTTTTAAGTTCGACTACAAATTCATTGTAATAATATCGCGACTCATTCAAATTTAAAGTGATAAGCGAAAGTAGCGAATGTAGCATTAGAAGTACACTGTAGTTTAAAGTATCGAGCATGATCTTTGACATATACACCATCAGAATAGGCAGTCAAGGAGATAGCTGTCTGATTATGAATACGACCTTTCGCTCCTTCATCAGATACTGCTTAGGTTGTACATAACCGTCCACGAAACTACTCCTTTTGTTTCCTCAACCACTCATCATTGATATCCTGGTAATCCTCAGGTCCATACGGATCCGTCATCTCAGCGAACCAGCCGTGCTTACGGTACGGGTTCAGGCCCAGGTCGCGCTGCAACAGATCCAAATACGGCACGGCGTCAAAGATGAAATTGGGATTCTTATTCCCCCAGTCCGTGGGGTAGCGCCACTTTCCCCAGCGATTGAAGAGCACGGTTTCGTATTGGAGTTTCCTCAGTGATTCTCCATCGTCCAAGTTGGAGTCGTCTAACGTCGCTGCCGGATCAATTGTGAGCTGCCCTGAGAAATATGCGCTGATCCATAGCCCGCTAATATGCGCTGTAATCGTGTTGCTAAAATTCGATATCATGCCCGTGAATGCCACGTCTCGGGTACGCAGAAAGCGCGAAGAGGGTGGCACGAGAAAGTGGTACAGCATGTATGGCGTCAGGGGTGTGCAGGGTGTTACTTCGTCATTGCTATCGATGCCCTTTTGGTCAGTCAGAGGTTTGTAATGCTTGTTCCACACTGGCTGCTGTCTGAGGCGTGGAAAGCGCTGTAGTATCTCCTTGTCGGCTCTCTCTATCAGCCTCCGCTGATTCGCGAGATCTTCAGCCGGTGCATTATCTGCTAGTTCATGTGGGATCCCGAGTTCCTTCTCGATGCCCTCAGGTAGGAACTTGATTGTTGGTACATGCTTCCACCCAGTATTCGCGAGAAGCACATCGGATGGGAACCCGGTTCCGTCAGCCAAATGAACCTTTCCAGGGCTCAGATGATCGATTTCGCCTACGTGGACATCGACCATGTCACTTTTCACGAATTCCATGATATCTTGCTCATAGTTAAGTATACTGAAACTTGCGCCAGTGAACATAGCCTCGGTCCAAGGCTTTAGCTTAGCGGTGTCGGGGTGCGCATCGTACTTGTTTAGTGTCATAACGTCGCCGCCAAGGATCTTCCAGAACGAGTCAACGATGAAACGTCCCATAGCAGTGCCATGGTAGAAACTCCGAATCCTGGTGTAGCCATCGGCATCGCCCCAGATGCAAGGGCTGAACCAAGTAAGGAGGCGCATGTCTGCATGTTGCGTTAGAACTAAAAGGCTATTAATGTAACCGACTATACGTACTTGCGAGCTTCTCTATCCACTTCTTCAAAGGCGTAACATAAGGTGGTGCAATCCAACATGGGCCATGGCCACTAGCTATATTATCATGTCAGCCTATTCAAGTAGTGTGGAAAAGAAACGCTTAGGGGTCGCGGCCCGTACATCGAATGACCCAGTTGACTTTAACGCCAGCGGTGGCATATGCATACACAGCATCCCAGGCAAATTTTGTCGCACCGAATACCGTGACGGCTTTGGCTGTCTTCAGGGTGTCGCTGTTCTGTTTGAAGTACTTTCCATGAAATATCTTGCCACCGAAGTTCTCTTGACCTTCAAAGTGAGGTAAGAAAGCCTCTGAAGTCAGCCCCGTTGCGAGAACGAGCCGCCGCACGAAGACCTTCTTCTCACTTTGGTTGGCTGTTGCAGTAGTTAGAATCCACCCTCCATCATCTGTGTCTTGGTGCTCCGCGGACAGTACTTTGGTGTTCAAGTGGATTAGGTTGGCAATTCCGTTGTGCTCCGCATAAGACTTGAGATACGAGTTGATAGATTTTCCCGGGATATGTTCTCCGGGCTTGACATCAAACTTGTCGCTACTCATAGGGAACCCGGGATACTCATACGTCCCTAAGAGATTATTGCTCTTCAGGCCTGGGTATAAGCGTTCGTCGGCCCATGTTCCCCCCAGTGATGACTGACTGTCGAAGACGGCCAGCGAACAGTCAGGCTGTGTATGATGGAACTGTCGCGCAGCGGCTAGGCCATACCATCCTGCTAAGGGGCTCAGTTAGACGCCCTTTGCAATCTGTCGAAGTCGCGTGTAGAAACGGCACACAGAAAACATGAAACCAAAAGAGGAGCGTAGGTGGCTCACCAGCACCGACAATCGCGCAGTCAAATCTCTCCATAGGGTACCAATACCAATCTTCGCTACCGGCTACTTCAACCTCAATGAAACCCTATGTCGTGGGTTGCAAAATGCAGTTCAAGTCCGGCCCGAGCTGCTGTGCAACCGCACCAGTCGTCGAGTTGAAAGTAAGAGATGATCCTGTGAATCGCAGACAATGATCAAATGTGTACTGCTCAAAGGCCAGGAAGATGAAATAAATTCAATACCCCATGGCTGCCTCTGAAAAGGGAGAATTGATTTAACTAGAAAGGCAATATGCGGCTGAAGTCTGGAATTGGAGCAGATCAGATGTGGACGACCCTACCTGACATATTTGTACCATGTGTACTGATAGGAAATGATTCACAGGGGATGCACATGTTAGCGTGCTGCGTAGTTCAGAGTGCCAGGGGATGTGCCAGTTAAAGACTAGACTAACCCCAGTGGCTTACGATATACAGCGGCTGAAGATTGCTGCTGGGGTTTCCCCAACATTACTCTATAGTATAGTTACATTCGGGAGGAGCCTAAGCCAGGTTTAATGGAGCCATGATCCTGGACAAGAGTAGTACTGAAGTACCCCTACAGCCGAAAGAAAATAGCGTTCACTTATTCAGGCGTTTATCATAATAGCGCCAGAATTGCTGATCAAAGTTGATGATGAGTGCGATAATGGGTTGTGGGAGGTTTCGTTCCTCAATATGAATCTTTTAAGGATCCCAATGACGAGGACTGCGACTTTACGAATGTAACTGTTAAGTAAACCGCAGTTGTTTTTTGTGTGGCTATTGGCTCATAACAATGTTTGGGTTAATTATGTCGAAAGTGCCATATCAATATTTGCAATCGATCGAATCAATATTGGGGTAATGCCCGACATTATGCAGTCTCCTGCGTTCGGTCAAACCATTACGGTGAGCGGACCGGTAAGAGATGGGCTCGACACGCGATTCGGATTCCGAAATCATGCACGTTGCCGCTACGACGCGGTAGCTAACGGCCTATCCCGAACGCCTAAATCTAAGGGAGGTTCTTAAAATGATAGGCTCGTGGATCAGAATACCGGTTAGTTTCTTGGCTTCAGAGGTGCAGTGTCTGTGGCTCTAGGGCTTGGAGTAGAGTGGATGTTTTTAATGACCTTTTCGTCCATATGTTGCTCTCTTCTTAATCAAACTTAGTGCGTTCGATTCCTAGACTTGTTCTGCTCTAAATATTGTCTACATGCGCTTTCGTTGTTTCGCTTCTATCCCTCTCAGCTAGCCATGTCTGCCTCATCAATGATGGATCCTGAGGCGGCTAAAGCTGCTGAAGAAGCTTTGCTCCAATTTGTGACGGAAGACTGGACCCTATTCTCAATCGGTTTGGTTGCTACTATAACAAGGACGTTCGCTCGAGTTAGACAAGTCGGCTTCAAGGGTCTCCAGGGAGACGACTATCTCGTATGGTTGGGAATGGTTAGTTCAGCTCTTACTAGACTCTATGCAGGGTCTTTTGCTTAGCTCTTTGGCCTTTTATAGGTTTTCTACGCAGCTGAGACAAGCCTTGCTTATGCAGTTGGCGCTGCGGCAAAGGGACTGGCTAACAACGGTATGACGGATGAACAACGAATTGCTTTGGACCCGAGCAGCTCAGAATATCACCTGAGGTATTTGATTGCATTCCTAGTTTATAGTCGTTATAACTGATCTTATATTATGCTTTTTAGAGTGGTTGGGTGCAGAATCCAGCTTGCTGGGTGGTCGACCTATTCTGCTCTCCTTTGGACCCTGAAAGCCTCATTGCTATTCTTTTATATACGACTGACGGTAATCGAACCCTAGCATCTATTGGCTACTTATATGCTAAATAAATAACTACGTCTATCAGGCAGGCTTAGGCGGAACCGTCCGCATTCGAATATATGTTGGGTTTGGC
The DNA here is from genome assembly GCA_025201745.1 of Xylariaceae sp. FL1651. Taxonomy (NCBI): domain Eukaryota; kingdom Fungi; phylum Ascomycota; class Sordariomycetes; order Xylariales; family Xylariaceae; species Xylariaceae sp. FL1651. The sequence continues at coordinate 858,511 of MU624241.1, forward strand.
TTTCTTATTTCTACCTACCTCGCTGCTACTCTCAATTTGTTCTTGGGCTGCCGCCCGTTCCACAAATACTGGCAAATAAACCCCGATCCGGGCAGTAAGTTGAATCTCTTCTGTCTACACGAAATATTTCTTCTTGATCAGCATGATAAAATTCTGCTTGACTAACCTGCACTTCAAGATGATTGCCAACCTGCCATCTCTACTCGGATCGTCTGGGTCTATGCCATTTTGAATGTAGTCACAGACTTGTACCTACTCTCAATTCCGATACCCATGCTCTGGCAATCTAGCTTAAAACTTCCCAAAAAGATCGGCCTTATAATCCTTTTCAGTGGCGGGGTTTTCGTTATTGTCTGCGCCTTCTTACGTGCTGCTCTGATTGTTACGGTAATGTCATTCTTTTTCCATTCCATCCATTTGTAATATGGCAACGACCTCCTAACTTATTCGATTCCAAAGGATCCTGTCAATGGTGCTCAAGTAGCTGGCTCTTGGGCTGTTCGCGAAACATTCGTTGCTGTACTCACAACGAATATCCCGATGATCTTCCCTCTTGTTCACATGGTCATCACGCCTTTGTTCAGCAGCATCAAACGGTCCATACGTAGTTCAAGTTATGATAGATCAACGGATGGAAATTTCAGAAGTATTGTGACATTCGGTGGAGGTGGTGGAAGTGGCCAGAACAAGCGTGGTCCTCGTACCGCAAACCCTATCACCGAGTTCACCTTCAGCGACAGCGAGGAGCGTATGCTGAATCAAGGGCAGGTCAAATTGCAAGATCTATCAACTACCAAACAAAATGGGACAGCTACTCTAGATAACGTCGGTGACGGTAACGTCGACGGCATAAGGAGAGATGTCGAGGTCGCTGTGACATCGGTACCAAGCAGCAAGCAGCGGGAAAGTCAAGGCAACTATGCCTTTGCCAGTGGACCAAAAGGAAAAGGTCACGACACACACACTTCCAATTAGAGACTCTCCGGAGTCTACAATATACTAGAGGACATACTACTCTCTCGATCGCCTCCTTGAACTTGACCACAGGTTACCGGAAGGGCCCACTAGCTGGGGATATCTAATCGCGTTGCTTAGTAGCATTTTAATGAGGACCACCTAAACTAGAAAGGGGATTTTTGATAATTATGCCTTGACTCTAAAGTAACATAACTAATTGTTAACTTCCCCGAAAATTTGCCGTACGTCATATGACGGCTAGACTCCCAATAGCTCATAACATAAGACAGTCATCACTTCATATTGCACGCACTACTTAATTTGGTAAAGGGTACTCATAACGACTTAACCCAGGCCAATTATATAGTATTAACAGTGAAAAAGGAGCATAATCTCGCAATAGGTACATTGTCGGGGCAGCATAGGTTCCGGGTTGGTTGTCAACCTATATGGTTAGATACATATATCCCCTTCATAGCGTGATAGAATAAGATGAGCTAATCATGACCTTAAAAACTATTACATATCAACTTGTACCGTCTTCCGTGAGCCGGGATTCCGATGACTTGGGCTTCAAAAACGCAGGTGCACAATCTAACTCAGTACTCTCTCGATTCTTGTTTTCATGGAGCGCCCATCAAAACCTATTCTTCATATTCTTCAACTAGCTCTTCATTGTCGCCACCCATGTCAGCTGAAGCATCTTGATACTGTTGATATTCTGAGATTAGGTCATTCATGTTTGACTCAGCCTCCGAAAACTCCATCTCATCCATGCCTTCATTGGTGTACCAATGCAAGAAAGCGCGGCGACGGAACATAACAGAGAATTGGTCGCCCACTCTTTTGAAAATTTCTTGTATTGAAGTAGAGTTTCCGACGAATGTGCCCGTCATGTCGAAGCCTTTAGGCGATACTTCACACAGCGATGTCTGGACATTATTAGGTATCCAGTCGACGAAGTGCTGTGAGTTTCTATCTTGCAGAGTAAGAACCTCCTTTTCAACTTCACTCATTGAGATTTTGCCGCGGCTAAGTGTTCGTTAGTATCAGTACCTGCAATGAAATTGCAATACGTACAAAATCGTAGAGCACGCTAGATATCGGCCATTCCGAAAGTCGCAAGCTGCCATCATATTTTTTGGGTCAAACATCTGTTGTGCCAGGGCATGTGCCGACGCAGTCCGGAAGGCCCTCGCATCCGGCGCCACGCTGGTCAATGGCGCGACACCAACCATGAAGAAATGCAACCGCGGAAACGGGACCATGTTGACAGCTAGCTTCCGAAGGTCTGAATTAAGCTGCCCGGGAAAGCGCAGTGATGTAGATACACCAGACACTATATACCCATGGTCAGCGCGCAAACATTGGAGTATGTAGGTGTCTTTGAGCTGATTGAAGCTTCCATGATGTAGTTCCAGCAACAATCTGATGTAGTGCAGAGGAGGAGAGTAGCTTAATTGTGCAAAAGCTGAATGGGACACTCACTAACAGCAGATACAAGTCGGTTAAGCTGCGGATAAGACGGGTGTGCTATCTTGAGTGAGCGATTGCATATATCGTACAGCGCTTCATTGTCGATCACGAAGGTCTCGTCCGCATTCTCTGCAAGTTGATGCATAGACAACAGGGAATTATATGGCTCAACGACGGTGTCCGAGACCTTAGGAGACGGTACCACAGAGTATGTCGCCATGATGCGATCGGGATATTCTTCGCGGACCTTAGACAGGAGCAGAGTCCCTAATCCTGCTCCCGTCCCGCCGCCAAGGGAATGCGAGAGTTGAAAACCCTGTAGACAATCACAGCTCTCGGCTTCCCGACGCACGACGTCAATTACAGCGTCTACCAGCTCCGCGCCCTCAGTGTAGAACCCCTTCGCCCAGTTATTCCCTGCTCCCGCCTGCCCGAGTACGGCGTTGTCGGGTCGGAACAAATTACCGAAGCGCCCGGCCCACATGCCATCCACCACACCCGGCTCCAGGTCGACTAGGACGGTGCGCGGGACATACTTTCGGCGTTGTGCCTAGATTAATTTCGGGTAAGTTCGAGGATTAGCACAGTATCAAAGGAAAGCGGCTAACCTCGTTGAAGTAAACACCCAAGCGCGCCAGCTGGACGTCGCTGGCTTCGTCGGCCTTGCCATTGGCATCAATGCCATGTTCTTCGGCAATAGTTTCCCTGAAATTATATAACACATAAGTATGCAGCACAGGAATCTCCTATGTGTGCTTGAGCTTTACATACCAAAAGGCTGCGCCAACTTGATTGCCCTAAATACTGTCCATTAGCTACTCTAATCTGCTAGCGTCGCGTGGTTGTCTTACACATTGGCCAACTGATAGATGAATCTAAACACCCAATCATTAGCGAAGCTCATTACTTCAGTTTTAGCCATGGAGATCAAGGACCGAAGATTTTATCTTTAGAAAACGTACAATCTCGCGCATCTTCAAGCTGGCGATAGGTGCAAGCGGACTTCGCTGGTAACTATGGACCGAGCGCCAAAATAATGCTAGTACAGAAATTCTCGTAAGTTATCGTCCAACAAAACCTAGACTAGCGAAACTGTAAGAGGTGCATTTTATCATTAGATCCATGTGGTCGCGGTCGCGCGCTTTTCAACACTTCCGAAATCTCGTTTGTGCGGCAGCCTAAATAATGGCATGTAAACAACAACCCATACTCGTTGGTGGCAATAGCAACAGGCAGCAGGAAACGGGCCGGCGTTTTTAGGTACCACACCAGTAAGCTGAAATGAGCGAACAATACTAGTTGAAGTTTTTTGATGTTCAGGCAACTAGATTATTTGCTTATCAATTCAAAAATTTTCATGGGCATAGGGTACGATTAACCGTCGTCGCTACGGGGTTCGGGATTGACGCCTGGCGGAGTTGACTGCGGTTGAGTTTGGCTGCAGCATAATTACAGCTCTTTACCGCGCAAAATAGATCAGACTCATCGCGTCATCTAGTGTATTGTGAAATTCTAGCGCTATAACTAAATATTGTTTTATAAATATTCAACTTTGATGCTGACGACCTCATCATTTTCTATGTCAAAATAAATACCTATCAAATAACTTCCTGCTACTAGTTAATTAGGATTTTATGTTGCAATTTGCATCTCTTTGCTCAGTCCAGTATATCTATCGTGCGTTTGAGATCGATTTGCTTCATAGGGGAGAGGATCAGTACAGCTCCAAAACAACGACGAGTTGTCCAAAAGAAAGTGCATCAAAAAAGATAGACTAATCCAGGTGGGCGATTCTCTTATCTATACTTTTCCATCCCATTTAAGACTGGTAAATTACCGGATATATTAAGAGCTCTGAATTCTTCATTTGAACTGTGATCGTTACCGCATGTGCGTATGTTTAAATTGTGGTACCTCAACTTTAAATCGTTAGATATGCTAATGATTTCTTCATTGTTTCTAAGCCCATACAATACTTAGGTATGTATAAGTCTTATAAATGAGTTATTCCAGATATCATCCTTTGAGGCTCGCACACTTCAGCCATAATTATTCGTATGTTGTAGACCGGATATCATTATCCACAGTATCATCAAGAACTTGTGTTATACTGTGGAGGTGTGGATATAATTACTAACACAGCGTAGTAATGTTTCGGGGCTGTGATATTCACGCTACCTGACATATCCAAGATTTCTGTTGACCATGTACATATTCCTATTTTTGTGTTATATATAGCTAGTTAGCCAGCTTTCCTACGCAACGCGTTTATTACCACCAAAATAGCAGTCCAACTTCCGGTACACGCATCCTTTCGTGATATATACTATTCGAAAGCCCTTGTTATGATCAACCATTTGCCTATGTCACTGGCCACTGGCGAGTAAGATCTATCCCGAAGGAAGACAGCTCCTGACCCCAAACATAAGATAGAGCCTCAAAGCTCAAAGCATCTTCTACATCCTGTGCCGTTATTAAAAAAATAATCTATTGATCGCTTAAGAAGGGGGGTGTGGTTCTAAGTAAGCAGATTGAGTTCGGACCTAAAGAACAGTATATACTCTTATTAGTAAACATATTATACTAAGGTGAGGCTTTGGCAAGACATGGCCAATATGTGATGTATTGGTGTGAGAGAATGCTATCCAGGGCTCGGCACTAGAAGTGGGACAGCAGCCTGCTATCAGATTGAGTGCAAGTAGAGGGAGCGTATGAGGTCATATTAGGAGGGTCGCTTCACTCAATTAGGTGATTATGTGCTTACCTTTTAGGTCGCTGTACACTGTAGCTGCCAAGGTCTATCGCATTCTTACCAGACGAGGAGTACTTACTGGCCGTCGTGGGAAAAATGATCGTAATATGGCATCTTTCATTCCACTAACAAATTAAAAGGGCAGATTTAAAACTAGATGAAAATGCACGCTTTGTAACGATCCGTTACGCAAAATTTCCCGATAACGAGCGCCTGCTCGCCTAGGCTTTTGTATATAATCTTCGTCAAATCATTATATAAGATATAAACAATGCAATAAGTCTCAAGTAATTCTAAAAGTAATCACTCGCAAATACGTCCGCAAGCGAACACAGGCAACCTAAACTAGCACAGGAGGGGAGCATAGACACTAAGCCGGTGGTGAGATACCCTTGGACGGCGGCAGATATGCGAATGAAACCTTGGAATAAGAAGTCCAGGATTGGGGCCTGAGCATCCGAGAATGGTTGGATTTGTAAGAGACCCACTGTAAATATACACTGCTATTCCGTTGTTCTGTGAGATGGCGTTAGGGTATTTTCGGGCTGATGACAGATCTTCATTCCCGGAGCGGCAGGTGGCCTACAATTGATGTATAATGCAAGCTCCTAGACATGGTTTAGTCAATTCATCATGCGCATAACAAGGGAAGAAACGATACATTGAAGTGAAGTGTTATTGATATTTCATTCAAGTCTTTCATAGCTTGCAAGAAGGGCTAATTGACCTTTCTTCGCTTAGTACCCTTGTAAAGACAATGCGGTGAGACGCACAAAATTTGCAGAACGATTTGGGAAAATGCTAGTAGGATATTAATTCACTATCCAGCAGTATGAGAGGCCCATTCGGGCTATGGCGAGGCACCTCGAGAAAGAGTTCACAGGATCATCGGTCGATCCATTTATGTAACATAGAATGTCTCTATGTTGTATCTTCTTGATTCCTGCTCGTGGAGTAATTGAAGATATATGTAAAAGGAATTTAACGGGAATTTAACTCATTGATATGTATTTTTTAACTCATAGGCTACCGAATGCATTTTGCAGTAAGAACTTTATCTATCTGAATAACACTTTCTGAAGTCATTACTATAAATATATCTCATTTAAACCCTATCCCTGCGTAGCGAAAAAACCTAAGTGCCAGAAAAACAATAGATAATTTAATTTGAAGCATCTGGAAATCTGTGCACGCCTTAGTATCTTCTAGAATTTCCTATAGATATAATAAGACTAGGAAGCGTCTTCGGATAGACACACTCCGAAACCCAATTGACTTTACATGTTATCTCCAAGCCTTGAGATATAGGTTTCTAATGAGTTCTCTTACGCAATGTCATTATTCACGAGTAGCAACGTATCTTCGGAAGGAACAACCCGCTTACATAAGCCGTGGTTTGGATTAATTGGAGCAAGGGCCAGCAACAATGCTTACCAAAACCCAAGATCAAATTGAGGAAAATAAAGCCTGACTTCATCAAGACTATTATCTACCGGCTATCAGTCTACGGGAACTGCAAGCTCGATCCACCCACTCATCGCCATGCACTGAAGAGCCTACGGCGGAGAGAGACTATTGATAGAGTTCCTTCGAAGATGGAAGCTAAGAAAGAAAGAGGTTCTTGAGGAAGCCTCAAGTAAATACCCCCGATACTATTACACGGCCTCGTATAACTGCAACTATCTCCATGTAACGTCAATCCAATTCGTCACCGCCGTAACACTCATCTTGCTTGAATACCCAAGTTGAAAGATTTCTCCAAATAACCTTTCACCAATAGCGGAACGAGCTTCAGAAAATATTAGTTAAAGAGCATAGTAATCAGTAGAAATCATACCAATTCTCAATCAATTTGCTCTCGTCTTTGTCTTCGAAACCTCCTCGGCGCCTTCTTCATCGAGGGCCTCAACCTCGATCTCAAAGTGCATACCATCAAGTCCTAGGTGAGAAACGCCAACCGCCGTCCATACAGCGGTATGATTTGGCATCCACTTCCTGAGGTTTTCAGAAACTCTACCGTTCTGGGCCCTTAAGTCTGTGCTGTAGGTATTCACTTTATAAACTTGCTCCCAGCCTTTCCCACCAGCATGCTTAAGGTTGAGGTCAACGTTCGAGAATGCTTGATCAATCTCTTCCATGAGATTCTCCTTAATGAGCTTCGATAGGTCCATTTTTTCAGGTGAGGGGTCCCAGCCACCCTGACCAGAGCAGATGATTCGATTGCCGACACGGATTGCTTGACTATATACGAGATTCTTTTGCGCCCATTCACCAACACCTGGGTAGGCATAAGATTTAAGCTGTGACATGGCGAAATGGGTTATAGTGTAGCTTTAAAGGCGAAAGAACTCAAATATTAGAATATATGAAATTTAAATCCCTGTAGTGAAGTAGTGGGTATATGAAGGTTAGATTCAGTGTATCTATCAATCTGAGAGTGGTGGGAAGATCTACTTATATACACGAGATGCCAGATGCTGTCTTGGACGGTACTTCCTTATATGTGGCGTGACGCTGAATATCTTCAACACCCCGAAGGAACAGAATGACTGGTTTGGTACTGACAAATCAAATTCTTGGCGCTGATAAATCAAACCTATTGCACCTAGAAACTGCAAGTGTTGGTTAGGTGATATCATCCTTATTAGTTATATGCTGCAGTCCTAAGGTATAAAGCGGCAGAGAAAACTCTAGAATAGCTTATAAATTTGAGAGCTTACAAATGGAGTAGAAGGTCTTCGTATTGGTCTTGGATTTATAAGTATCAACGTACCTGTTAATTATCAAGTTAGCTATTAGTCGTTATTTTACAGCAACCTAAGCTAGTTATTACCTATTGCGGAGGTTTAGATACGCTTAACACAGTGTGATTACCGGTGCCTTGATTAATAGAGCGCTTCCTGTCGTATATTCAGATAATCCCTCTAAGTGAACTAGCTAGAAAATAGCCTCTAAGTAATCTTTAAATGTTTATAATCTCTAGAGTTATTGTTAACCCTTTCTGTACTACCTCGTTACTTATGGTAAAGGTTTATATAACAAAGCTGAGTAATAAGGCTAGGCTTATTGCATTGTGAATAGAGCACCGATACTTTTTGGGTTTTGCTTAGCAGAATAAGAGAAAAGCCCGGGTGGTATTAGATAAATAAGATTGTCTAGCAATACCTCTCCTCAACCTATTTTGTGGCACTATTGCATTCTGGTGCATTTGTTACTTACCTAATACGATGACTTCCCACACGAGAAGGCGTACAACCCCAAACAGAATAAATATAATAATCTCCAGGTGAAGTTATTACACATATTCTTATGAAGTGTTACAAAATTCCCTTCCCGTTTCTAGTGCTAGTTCTATCTTTTAAGCACAAAAGCACACATTAAACACCTCAATATGCTTAGAATGGTTGGTTGCTACGTTGAGATGTCCTAAACATACATAGCCATCCTTAAGTACAAAAAATACTACGAACAGCCTTTCCAGCGATAGCTACTGTCAGATGGGTATTACGTAGGGTGTGGATTGGCCGGTCCATCGGAAAATAGAACTTCCGGACCTAGGAGTTCCACGGTATACTGCCATACCTACTTACCCCCCCAGAGTCGCGTTCTCAAGAACCACCTACAAGTAAGTGGAAAGGCTCATAGTCTCTTGTGTAATCAGGTTAGCGAAGCCTTGTAGTTAAGGGCCAGTGCTTTCCGCGAACAAAATGAGAATTGTGGGACACATCAAACAAAGGTGAGCATCTTCCGAAAAAGGTTTAATCTGCCGGGGAGACTCATGCGCTAGAACGCCAATTTTCATAGTAATAAGGTATGGCAGTATTCCTTCGCTACCTATCTTACCTCCATAATAATTACTCATTCTGTTTCAAAGTTCTGGTGTTGTTGATGGGCGCATTGTACTCACCAATAAGACACAAGCTACCAAATTTGGTATGTCCACATTCCTTTTGTGGGGTTAGTAGCACGGGTGATTGGTGGTCCATGCTGTTAATTATGACAATTAGCGTTATCCAAACCCCAAATGACTTCCACTATGTAAGCAGAGTACGAGGGAACAGTGCCAGGTCTCCATTACTTCTACAATATCAATATCACCATAATTTTTATAGTAAGAACTGTAACCTTACGACTAGATATCACCTGATCTGATAGCTCAGTCTCACTTCTGCTCGTAGCACTCTTAGGGCCCAGATCACGATTACCTCATTAACAACGAAAACTGTATACCTTAGCCCACCAATGCCTGAATCAGTGGGTATGTTCGTAATACTGAATCAATTTGGCTTGAAAATGACTATGCACACAAAGATAGGCAGATGAAACAAAGCCTTCTGTCTCTCCTGCCAGTTGTGTGATGGAGCACAGACCATTAAGGTATCCTCCTGGGACTCATGTGGGGTAGGGCTTATGTACCATACCAACCCACAGATCAACGTCATAAGTCTAAAAACCCCACGGGCTATTAAATCAAGCGAGGAGGAATCATGAAATTGACATCAAGCCCGATTAGGTGAGACAGAATAACCTATTCGGGGGTGTTTTTTTTTTCTTTTCCTAATGCTGCTCAGCCTTTAAGTAACTATCTCTAGGGAGTGGGGTTACTTGTAGGTTTAACGCATTATAAGAATGTTTATTTGGCAAAGATAATTCAATTTGAATCATGGAGTTAATCAGGATTTTCTGGTAAATCGAAGTGGAAAGAGAAAGAAAATCGCCTGACCTACCCGAAAAGCGTAGACCTGGATAAGACAATAACATTACCAACTCTCCCCCCCAACAGAGTGCCTCCGGTTGTGATATATAACAACCAATAAAACAAGCTGCGTCCAATCAACTTCGATTGCTTCTCCTCCGTGGCGCAATTGGCTAGGTAAGCATTTCCGGTCCTCACGGCGTTCGAGAGTAGTTTCAAACGCAATAATACCTTGAACTAGCCCCTCAACTAACTCAATTCTACTTAGCGCGTCTGACTGTTAGTTTCTAATGGTATCAGGAGGTTGACAGTTCAAGTGAGCGATTCATTGTTCGTTCTAGCGTATGTTTGACAACTCTAACTAATACATAATTCAGGCCTGTCCGGGGGAGTATCATCTTTACTTCAAACGTTTTTTTCCTCCTATTTCTTTTTACAGTTTGTAAGATAGGAGTCAATGTTAATATGCTTCGCCGCTAATTAATGCCAGACCTTCATTCATTGCTCGTAAAGAGCATTTCCCGATACATGTAAGATAACTTTTGATGTAAATTGATAACAATCATCTGTAGATGTAGACCTTAAATTTTCGTTATCTCTACGATTTATAATACGGATAGTACAAAGTATAAGAGGATGGCGTCTTTCAAAAGACACATTTTTCTTATATTATTATAGATCATTTGTTTGAAGAAGCCGTGGGCTCGGTCGTGGGTGTATAGACAGTTTATAAACAGAACTTACCATACGCTGTACAACAAATCGCGTAGACTAACTGTAAAAGCTTGAGTGACGACGCGTTGGTTAACGCCAGCCCGCGAGGGTTCGAAACAGTAGTGTACATATTTAGTCTATGAAGACGAACTGCTAGGGACTGTTCCCATGCCGAGCTCGGTCGCACATTGGGGGCGAGGGTAAAACTTCAACCATGGGCCATCATGTGTAGCAACCACGATATCGTTTAGCTGGTACTCGTTTGCTCTTTCTTCCACATTGCCCCACGTCCTATGACTTGGCCATTTACTCCCTTTGACGTCCTCTGTTACCTGCTCGAAATCGAAATACCAAAGAGTCTTGGCAACGACCAAGCTCGCTTCAAGATAAGCCATAGCCTTGCCAGCGCATCCACGGGGGCCAACAGAAAATGCAGCAAAAGCATTTCCGTTCATCGTGTGGTACTCAGGGTAGCCCGGAAGCCATCTCTCGGGCAAGTAGTCGAAAGGGTGCGGGAAATATTGCTCATTATGATGAAGACTGTAAGTATTAACGCCAATTTGTGTGCCTTGGGGGATGATATGGCCGTCTATAATCAAGGGCTCTAGCTCAGCACTTTCGTAGGTTACTTGTTCGCGCCATAAGGTCCCAGCGAGGGGTGGAGACATTCGTAAGGCTTCGTCAAAACAAGCACGCAAGTAAGAACAGTTGGCAAGCTGAGAGCCACTTCGAATCTGAGCGCCGCTGCTAAAGCTCGAACGAATCTCCTCTGCAAGTCTATGATAGCACCGTGGATTCCTCGCTAAATAGAAAAATAAAGCGCTTATGCTAGTCGAAGTGGTATCACCACCTGCAAGGAAAAGTATTAGTCCACGTACATTGCTGAGAAAGAAAAGATACAAACCAGCAGTGAGAAAGAAGATAGCTTCAGACCATATCTCGCTACTCAAGATTGTATCATTATTAGTGATTGCCATTTTTTCCGCCACGACTGAATAGAAATCATGCTCAACATGCCTATCTTTTGAAAGACGGGCCTTGATCATTTTCTGAATCGTGCGAAGGTAACTCTTCCCCCGCACCACTGCTATCAGGTAAACCCAAAGTTCTGCACGAAGCTTAGCTAGGAGTGGCATTTGCATATTCATATTAAGGAAGTAATTTGCCGTTGCCGCTGATTTTACGATAAACCTATAAGTAGGATCTGTCTGTAGGTTTAAAGAGTACGCAAACGAAAGGTGCCCCACGATGTCCATGCCGAGCCACTTGCAGCGTTCCGTCATGTTGATTGGAGTCGCAGTATCGCTTTGGAATGACAGGAAGATCTGGCGAACGAAGCTGTCAACCTCTTCTATCATTATAGGTTCGAATGCCCGCATTGATCGCTCATTTGTGACTTGTCCAACAAGCTTGCGCTTAGAGCGATGTAGACGTTGGTCAATTGCATTCCATAGGCTGTATACGCCAGGGGTTCTCTGAGATACGAGATAGGCATGGGATTTTGTGATTCTGTCATTTCGATATATTTCTCCTCCTGTTAGTTTTTGGGCGGCGACCACTGGTCAGGGGTAATACCTTGTAAGGCTGATACAGAATTGAATACCAGTTTGTTCGGCCCCTGTCGAATTATTGGTCCTGATTACCATGATCTACCTTAATTCTTGAAGCATAATATTCAGAGTTGAAGACTACTCACCATAATTCAAATGGTCTTGCCATGTTCTAATATGCAACGCGGTTTGTGCGGCAAAAACGACGGCATATAAATCACTAAGTTTTGCGGCAAGGGGTCCCGGATATTGCCTTAGAGGGTGAAAATAAACTCGGTAGACACCGAGAAATAGGCACTTCATATTTGAGATTAAATTCCTTTTCTCTCGGCCGAACATAGGGAAAGAGGTATACGTACATACGGTAATGCGAGTACAATGGTGTACACCACCGTCGTGTGGAGGAACTGTATCAGGTCCATATTCACCAAATAATCCGCTCGGACGTTGGCAGATGAAGATAACAAAATGATAGAATGAGACGCAGTTTGTGATTTTAACCAGCGAAAGCGGACAAAAACCTCTAATTCAAGCCAGCATTGCTGGACATCCCATGAACTATACTATTCGTTTGCCAGCCCTTGAATAGTTTAGTCCCACTTGACATCCACTGTCGTACATTGTGTGGCACTAGGTGTCCATCAATCCCACAAGCGATAATAGGCCTGCTCGTCGCGGCAAATCCTGGGTGTTTACTCAAAATTGGGTTTCACGACATTGCTAGGCGCGAATATCACCCAGAAAACAGACCGCTATCCCTGCTTTACAATTGGTTGGCAGAAGTCAATGTCTCTGACCTATATAGGTTGCAGGTACTAAGCCGCAAAGCTAAGTAGCTATTAATATTATACAACACCTGCTACGAAATACCAGTCTCGCATTGCTAAAAATAATGTGCATAATAGCTCCTTGGCTTCGTTGCTTGCCGCTTCCTAGCCCTTTAATGATTTGCTAATTACACAACGAAAACTGCACGCTTGCTCGGGGATATTACTATGGGCGTTGTATTCACCCTCTCCAAATTATTAGGTTTAATTTGGAGTGACCCTGACATATCTTGAAGTTGCATCGAATCTGGTTATGATGTCAAAGAAATTACAGCGGTACCAGCCTAACTTATCCTCTGTCGGTACCATGGTATCTATTCCTAGCTATCCAGCAGATGCTGAACATTTTCATCAACTATATTAGTTAATATTGAAGTCGCTTGGTTTCAAGACTTTTAGAGCATTAGTTAGGTTGGATTGTTTCTTCAATATTCCAGGGGAGATCTCTCCAACGTCTTTTGCTCTGATACTCAACGTTGCACATGATAATGAAGGGCGTAATTAAATCAGCGACAGTACGAGGCCACGCTAGCCTGTCAATCCAGCCATACCACTCAGTTTCTGCTGCATATGGGGTTTCCCTCTGCACAGCCAACAACGAACAGCTACCGTAGCAAGGAGAAGGAGCCATCATACCTTCACTAGACAAGAAAGACATTGTCGAATGGTCTAGGCAATTCTAATACAGACAACTTCGCATATTATTGACGTAACCAAACCGATGCGTTGCGCCGGATTTAGTTCTCATGTTTATTGGTTCTATCTGGTGGCATGCTTAGAAATTTTATATTATGTCACAGCGGGCTTTTAGCACAGTCTTCTACCACGTATGCAAGTGCTGATCTGCATGCCGTCTTTCGGGACAGGTAGGGGCCAAAGAGATATTGAACCAATCGACATATTCTTGGAAGGGTTAGCTCGAAGATTGAGTGCAAACCCTAATTACAGCGTGTAAATAATGGTGACCCTGATAGGCTCAATATTTGCAATCATACTGTGTGTTCCATTTCACATAAAACTCCACTGCGTGGATGCCAGATTGCAGTGGCATATAGCTTGGGCGATGATGTTGCTAAATTTGTATCGCCTAGGTTAGGTTTGAGTTTTGACTGGTGTAAATGAATGTGTTGAAAGAGGCTATGCAACTCCAGAACTCTAAACATCTACAGGAGGAAGGCTATAGAATAAAGCAAAAGCTACGCACTCAAGCCTAAGAATTCGATGTTTTATGTGGTGCAACCAGTAAATATAGTCTTGCAGCACACACATCAACCGAGCCTTAAAGACTCATAAGTATAATTAATCTCTAGTCAAAACCTATATTGCTATAAACCGTTTGGTTCTCTATATATTCACCATGGAAAATCATTCAGTTGTGAATTTGAGAAGGAACGAAGAAAGTAGGAGGCAAATCAGTATTGACAAAGTCGACATCATATCTTTTCCCTCCAGTAGCTCAATTCTCCAGTCGCTAGTTCGTTTTTTTCACCGACCACAAGGCCGAAAACATGTCACTTGATCAGTTATATCTTCTCCCACCAGCGAAGCAAGAAGCTATCTTAAACGGGCCTGCTCTGGCTCCTCCAATGGGTGTTATCCCCAACCTAGAGCATCCCCCAAACGGCAATGCCCTAGGCCTAGTAATCGAAACCTTCCTTTTAGCTTTATCCACAATAACATTTCTCATGGCAGCATATGCGAGATTGTTTTGCGTCAAGAAACTGCATATTGAGCACTGTAAAACTATCCAGCTGTTCATTGATGTTCCCAACTGACTATTTGTGGCATAGATCTCGCTTTTGCAGGATTTGTAGTACCACACTTCTCTTACGCTTGTGTACAAGACCGTTCTTGTCCAGAGAGCTAATACAAGTATACAGGTACTGTATGTCGCCAACGCATACTGCGTTTACAGTGTCATCAATGGTGTTGGAATGTTCGTACATCAATGGAATGTCCGTGTGAAAGACCTAGCTAGTATTCTTTATGTAAGTAACAATACAGCTGAATTGTTGGAACCATTTTGATCGTTGACTAAGGCAGGATGTCCATGTAGGGTCAGAGTTCTACGCTGTTAGCATTATGCTATTCAAGGCGGCTATTCTTCTGGAGTGGGTGCGTATATTTGTCCCGCGCCGCACTCGTGGCCCCTTCTTTGTAGGTATTTTGAAGCTATATGAATTTCTCACTGCTATATCAAATATTCAAATGATTCCTTATTTTCGTTGTACCGGTATATCATCGTAGTTGGTTATACGACAAGTTAAGGGGAACTAATAGGGCTTTTTATAGTGGACATGCCACGTTCTATTGTGGGTCAACGTTTCGTTCTACACTGCAATATTGATAGGCGCGAACCTCTCCTGTCAGCCGTATGCGAAACTTTGGGACCCAACTCTGCCCGGCACGTGTAATGATAATGATGCCTTCGACATCGCTACGGCTTCATTCAATGTCATATCCGACGTCCTTATTTTATTACTACCGCAGAGAGTAATCTGGCGATTAAAGCTAAAGACAAAGAAGAAAATCGGAATAATTTTTATATTTGCTGTTGGAGTTAGGTGCGTAACACTAAACTTTTAAATTGCCTACCCTCAAAATCGCCCCTGTCCGTCGTTCCGCATAGGAATTAGGTTCCAGTTTACCACAAGTACCAAGTTAGAACACTAATTCTTCGATAGTGCATGCGGTGCCGCCGCTTTTCGACTGCATGCCTCGATTGAATACTTAGAATCAAATGACGTAACATACGGCGTTGGGAATATAGCTCTTGGTACTGCTGCTGAAGTAGCATGCGCCATATTGATCTTCTGTGTGCCTACCATACCTAAGGCTTTCAAGGACTCCAAGAACCCTTTCCGACCTTTATCACCCTTGTTCTCGAGGCTCCGAAGCTTTGCATCGACGACCAGGTCACATGATAACTGGCAGGACTTAGGCTGCAAACCGGCGTGTCCCCTTGGCTCATATCAGCACATTGACTATTCAAACCTCGGGGTTCGTAATGAGGACAACCAAGTTAATATTGCTCTTGAGCACCCACACCTGGTATCACACCCTCAGGTGGCAATTCTACGCACCACGCAAGTAAGCATTGCAGAGGAGCGTGGCTTTGGAATTGATATGTCTAGGGCCTATTATGTTCAAGGCCCTAGGCATGATTCATAGAGTAGCTCTAGAATAGTCCCAATTTAGTTTCTAGTCAATCGCAGCCATAGCAGCCGCGGGATCGATGTATCAGGGTATGATATGGTAGATAAATACCCTCCAGGGTATAATTGCATAGCAGAAGGGTTTGGGTATACACAGGCGCCTGGGGAACTATAGGAGTTTGGAAGGTTTGGGATTCAATAATCACCATCATTGATACCTATGACGCCTTCAACCTAGTACGTGATGATCTCTTTATCCACTCTAGACCTTTAGCCCGACACGATGCTGAACCGTCGCCATTTTCGCTTGACAGAACCTCGGTTTAGCCCTCAAGTAACTATAAAGGATCGCGCAGCGGCCCAATAGGATCTAAAAAGTTGAATCCCCGTGCCAAATTTCGGCAACATTAGGAACCAAGGAGAAGGTTGGTTGGATAGTAGGTATAGTATACACAATTCAATGGGTAACTGTATATTCATGTATCACTGAATTAATCTTTAAGGTACCAGTGCAGCAAGAGGCGATTGATTTACAACATGATATTTAGTGACTAGGTAGCGCAGCTAAACTAAAACCTTCCACTTCAAGCCGGAGGTCATTCTGTTTGCAAGGCCGTAGACAAGTAGTCTCCGCACTCTGGCATTATTCTAGAATCATCGCTATCATAGCTTACAGTCTCGCCTCACCGACGTCGACTGACTGAGGAAACATGGCTCTACTGCAGGAACAACACACCCCATCACATTCTCGCAGCGCAGGCCTAACCAATTACACAATATCGCGCAAGCAGGCCAGAGATGTTTGGGTGGCACTTTTCGAACCGACGCTATACGCACAGCAGAGAACGCTCCAGTAACGATCTGACTCAGCTCAATATACAGCATAACACCGGCGAGGCTAGACCACGGCAAGCGAATCGGTTTCTGATGGATGTAGTATCTGGCCCGCGCGACCGCGCGACCACAACCAATCACTATATCGCGGTGGCTGAGAGAGCGTCGTGCCTTAACCAGGGGATAGTCACTGCTTGAGTGGACCACAGCCCAGCGACGTGGTGAGAATGCTACGCTGATAAATTAATCGTACCGGCCGTGCTGTTGAATGGATGGTCATGGTCCCAGACCCTGGCGTCGCTTGGACCTGTTCGGTATAGTAGACAGAAGACGTTGAAAGCAGGTTCCCGATAGAGAAGCGACAGGGGTCCATTCGTTTAGGGAAAGACGTCTTGGTGAGCCTGATATGACTTTCTAAGACTTTCCATATGAGATCATATTGTAGAAGTCATACTTTGGTCGCTTACAACCATTCCTAGCCAGGCTTGTTCATGTAAGTGTATATTCATAATGACAGAGGTGTGCTTTGACTGTAAAACGTCTTGACCTTGCCGACCTCTCTTATGGTCAGATGCGCATCGCCTCTCTGTCCGTTATCGATGCTTCGTCCTGTAATGAGAAGTAGAGTGATGCCCTGCTATTTCATTCGAATGGGGATAAGCCTGTCATCGCAAACCCTTTCCCATCACGGAACGCCAAGCAATCCTGGGGTTCCCAGATCTATCTACGAACCCCTCACCACCTCACTCCACACCACCCAACTTTTGCAATCTCACCACTATACAGTGACGCTTGACGAGTATGTAAGGTGGGCCGTCACAGGCTATGGAAAGGCCAGCCTCTTGATGGGGCTGAACAGTGGGTAACGTGAACACGAGATACTAGAAACTTAGCGCCAGCCAACGTTATCCACAAATGATACGATTTTCAACACTCTTCAGATCATAACATGAATGGATATGAGAAGCAAAATGATGTGAATTATTTTAATCTATTCATCAGTCTTGTGACTGGAGCTAATTAACTGATATTGTGGTTGTAAATGAGTGCGCTCTTCGTGCCATGCAAACCTCCCAATTATTAAATAACGCCTAATTTCCCTGGCATAGACCCCATGATCTTATTCTGAAATGTCGTGAATGTCGTACCAAACCTTCCAACCAGAGGTTACCAGTCTTTAATGAGAGTGACGAACGGTTCCGTAAAAATATACCTCAATCCCAAACCCCAAAGCACAACTTTTCTACCAAATTGTCTTCGAAATGGTGCATGGCCTGACTTAGTACCCATCCATCTCCAACCGCAATTGGTATAAGAGCCATTAATCCCAGCTATCCCATGAGATATCGACGCCAAATTAGAGTACCATAGCAGCGATACCAGCCACAATCAAAGCGCCGACAGGGCCCATCTTATCGGCAGCAGCGGTAGGCACGATAACGGGTGTGGTTGAGCTCGCCGGCGGATAGGGAGTGTTGGTTGGTATCGTGCTACCAGGATAAGTGGTGATAAAAGTCGTCCCTGACGTAGTGTATGTGACGATCGTTGAGTTTCCACTGGGGTAGGTAGTCGTGTACGAAGTGTACGGATTAGGATGCGTTGTGGGAGCTGTTCCCGTGGGGTAGATGGGATACGTTGTGGGAGAAGACACAGGATAGGTAGGATATGAGGTAGGATAAATAGGGGTTTCCGTGGAGGAAGAAGGATATGAGACAGGATATGTGGTTGTCTCTGTTGGGTAGGTAGAGTGCGAGGTAGGATAAGTAGGATACGAGACAGGATAAGTAGGATACGACACGGGATAGGTAGAGTAAGACGTAGGATATGTGGGAGAAGACACAGGATAGGTAGGGTACGAGGTAGGATATGTGGGAGAAGACACAGGATATGTGGGAGAAGATACAGGATAGGTAGGGTACGAGGTAGGATAGGTAGGTGTTTCCGTAGGATAAGTAGGCGTCTCCGTGGGATAGGTTGGCGTCTCCGTGGGATAGGTTGGCGTCTCCGTAGGATAGGTAGGAGTCTCCGTTGGATATGTTGGAGTCTCAGTAGGATAGGTGGGAGTAGATGACACGGGATAAGCTGGGTATGAAGTTGTGGTGTAAACCGGGTACGAGTTTGGATATCCTTCCAAAGCCGTAACGGCCGCGAACAGCCCAACAGCGGGGGCCAACGTTTGAGTGAACTTCATAGTGATAGATGTCCGGTGACAATTATGATTAAGAGTATAAAGTTGTTGTGTTTCCAAACGAGGGAGTCGAACCAAGTGGCCGTTATAGTTTGAGCGATTGCAATGTCGATTGACTTCGACGAGCGAGATGAATAGCGACTGTGAGGAGCGATTATATATACTGGATAGATCAAGAAAGAGCAAGCAACAAAACACAACTGTTTTAAGCTGACGATCTACCAACCTATTTATTTTCTGGAAGGCCCAGCAACCGACCTGGTGGTCGGTGGTGGCGGGAAGCCCTGCTAGCCCACATCTGCAGACCATCCCTAATCGTCGTGGTCGTTTCTAGGGCAATGATGCATAATCTGTTGCCATACCCATGTAGACAGACAGATGGACAAAGCCACACACTGGTAACCACACTTCAAGGTACTGCACACTGTATCATTGGACGCCTCTAATCTTGATGGCAAGGCAAGAATCCCCGAACCTGCTGTTGGATATGATCTATACTAGGAATACTCATGTTACTTGACCCGTCAAGGGCTCTGGAGATCATCATGGAGAAGGTAAAAAGGCATGAGTGCCCGACTCGACTACACTACAAGGAGAGTCAGCCCTTCATCCAACGTTGCACCCTGAAGGCTCTAGAAGAGAGGCTGGCGGGCCGATGAAAGAAGACGCTCACAGTCACGTCTGCATGGTAATACGAGGTCACAGCCTATAGCCTTGGGCTTAGTATCCGGCAGTAAAGGTTTTTGGGCGACAAGTCGGAGGGGTACTGTGCTGGGTTGGCTGCTGCATGTGATGGATGGGTGACGATCATGCGGGGCACGCATGGTTGGCAGGGCTGCGATAGGTGGTGGGTAGAGATGGGCAGCTTTGTTGGCCACCCAGGCCATATTGGCGAATTGAGGGCGATATGATTGGATATGTCATACTCATCGACTTCAATTTTGGGAATAGGCCGAGGGGAGGATTCTGCGTTGGCGGTGAGGTTCCTTGCCGTTTACGGGATCCAATGCAACGCCGCTACCGAAAGAGCCGAGTCTAAAGCTCGTGTTGCCTTGACGATGTCTTAGTTATGGCGAGTTTATCGACGCAATACCACCGGTCGGTCGGCGCACGTCATTGAACATGGGTGTCATCAACAATAAATTTTCTTCCCTAACAAATCTTGATCGTATGCAGCGACCGAAAGAGCACCTACTAAGACTAGATAGGTCTTATGTCACGAACGACAATTACTACGCTTGCAGTACGGGAAGCCCGACATGGCTGGAAAGGTCCATTTTTGTCTCGGAAATCTTCGTTCGAGATTATGGCCTCGTTTTCACCTTGTACAATAATGAGGCTTTTGGCGCACAGACGATCTCAAGAGCGGGACAATTGAACAATAGTTTGACCAATAAATTCGAGAAAATGGCCCTTTCGAGGTAGGGACTGAGCGCAAGAGTCTCTGAAATACAGAGAGATAGAGAGAGAAGAGAAGGGAGACAAGAAAAGGATTACCTCATCGGCTATTCCTACCCACCTGACCACCTTCTATCCTGCTAGTTGCTATAGGTACCATCCTTGGCGCGGGCAGGTGGCGGGTGCTAGAAAAATAATTGCTGTAAGCACTGTTGGTACAGCCACAAGAATGAGCTTATTTTCTTAACCAAAAGGAGGAATAAAACCCGAACGAAAATGGGCTAGAGTGGAAAATGGTACCAGGTAGCTATTCATATACCTACCATTTACTGATAGAAGTACGAGACGCTCGGCAATTACGTTACAGTCAGCTATTACGAAAAGAATCAAAATCTGTTTGCTGTGGCTGCTTAGCATTAACAACGCAGCAGAGTGCTGGTCAGGTCAGGTATGAATCCATGCCCCTACATTTGTATACATACCTACCTTATACATATCGATTAATGCGAGACGGGATAGTATGCAGCTACGCAGACACGTGCTAGCCTGGGCCTGTGCAAGCTTAGACTAAGCTATTTTGGCTGATAACGCAATGTGCATACGTTCCCCGCTACCTAGCACCTGATCCTTCCGCATACCTACACCTCTTACTTGTAAATAAAGTACGAATCGTCTTTGTCGCTCTGAAATTCTCTAAACTGGAACTTAGAACCTTCTCGTATTCATGTTCGATCTCCTCGTAATTTTTTGTCGGCGCTTTTCTTTCTTCTTTCCCTCTTGATGATATCTGATGCGTCGTATTTCATATCATACAAGAATAGCTGGCCAGGTCTCACCACAGCCCAGCACACTGCCTCTAAGCCCATCCCTTCGCTATCCACGTCATCTTGTTTGGACTACCTACTGCTATTACTCCTTGGCACCTTATCTCACTACCAAGACGGTTCTTTTTACGTCTTCCTGGATGATGTAATCTTTTCTTTTTTTTTTTTTTTTTTTTTTGTAGACTTTGGTGGCCTATGGCTATTGGTTGAGTAACGATATCGACTTCGAAGCTTCATCCAGTCGCAAAAGACATTTGAAGTTATAAGTTCAGGTGGGATGCTCAGCCCACCGCCTCCGGCTTGTTATCATATAGCTCAATTTCAAATGCCTCCCTTGAGGCTTTCAACCACAACATATCTACCTATCATGATCAAAGCACAGTGATATAGAATCATGACTACGACTGGACTGCGATAACTTGTTAGGTATCTTCAGACTTAGATTACTTAGCATACTGACAGTTCTTGTGCTCCTCTACTAACCAGGGCTCATCACTCAACTTGGACTTTTCTACTAATAAACCAGCAGCCTACATCTAGGGCCGACGGGATCTCGCTAAAGATGCGACCTTGTACTTCGCCAGCCGATATCGCTACTTTCATTTAGGCATTCGCCAATAATGCGTTACATAGTCCCCCCACGACTCACCCAAGGAGATAAAGTGACGAGGCTTAGTCCACGGGCCATTCGGCGTACCACAGAAGCTCGCCTTGCGTCTCCTTCATGCGGATGGCATACGCACAGGCTCATTTCACGGTTTTTCTCGTCATATTCAATCAGCTCCCGGAATGCTGACATCGATAAACCCACCTATGCGGCCACTTTTCGGTACCTCGGGCTAACGGCATAGCGTATATCATGTAACCTCATCTTCTGCTCGCCATGGACGATTTCCTGGCCGGTTTTTTATGGGTACAAGTTATCCTTGTATTGCGGCCATTCTCACGCCCTTAGACATGGATTGCCCATCAATGACAGTACGGTTGTTTATAAGTGGGAACCAACACTGGCGTGGAACACTTATTCGCGCAGTCTGACAAACGAAAAGCTGACTGCCGGCCGATAGCGTCGATCAGGCTGAGTGTGGCATTTCGGAAGGCTTACCTCTTGGCAGCTTTCTACACGTATTGTCCAACTCTCATACAACCTCTCTTCGATGCCACAACTGTGGTGGCTGCTTCAGGCCTTCCCAGCCCAAGCAAGTCTGGATGTGAGCTACACAGTGCAGCCTGCAGGATTGTTTGCGCGAGCTTACAATGTATCTGTTGTGCTGTTTTCTGGTTCGTGCCTGACGATCATTGGAGATCAGAACTGTGGCCTGGGTGCAATCCACTTACGAGCACACTCATCTGCTGAGGCCCTGTTGTCGTTCTCCGGCTGTTTCCCTCGTACCTGCAGGGATCTTAATTGTGTGGTCCACAAGTTTACCACGCGTTATTCGATTCTGGAATCTAGTTTCTCAACTCGCATCTATCAAACATGATCAAAGCCGCAAGGAATTTTTTTTCCTTTCTGCCCTTGCCTATTCCTTCGCTAGCTCTCCTCTCACAGTTCCACCATAATTAGTCGCCATGTCCAATGCAAAAGCAGCCCAAAATCACACCGTTACTAGCGAACAAAGTATGGGAACAGCGATTACTACAAGCAACTTATCGAGTGGGAGGTGGGAGACCTGTGTAAGCAATCGTGCGATCAGATCCCGTCCGAATACTCCTTCGTCTGTAGCACGATAAAAGCCTAACGAGGGGTCGGCCTCATACAAATTCTAATGCGTCACGAAGCAGGAAAGCTTACGATCTAATAGAGACGCACCGTTTCTCTCGTTGAACATGCTGGTATAAATTATAACCCACTTTCTTCTGGGCTTGGGCGCCGCGGTACCTAGTCACAGCTAAAACTGGCGGTGCACCGTAAATGTCGGTCAAAAATGTGCCTCATGTCAGCAGATTGTCCGCGAAAGTACAACAACTCTAGTCTAGTTCTTTACAACTGGGCCCACGTAGCAAGCCTCTGTCGGTAGGTCATTAGTCAAGCGATTCACCCAACGACTAGAGCCAGTGGCGACGTGCGTCTGCAAGGCACGGCTTGGAACGATTACTTCGGCAGCACTATTGGATCTGTCGGGTCCAGCCTTGGAAGAGGGGCTCTCTAGAGTCACACTGGAGTGTGGCCTCTGGGATGCTGCCACATGGAATTCCTGTCAGGAACCAGGCACGACGGGGACGCGGACCACTGTACCCGGCCAATCGGGCATCAGGATCGCGTGAAGTCACCAACCGAATGGCACAAGCATGTTTTTGTGACTCTCATTCTTTATCCCTGCACTATGAATTGTGCAATTCGTACACCCCCATTACTTTTTTTTTTTTTTTTTTTTTTTTTTTTTTTTTCCCTCTCGCCCCATGGTGCGTACCCACATGGCTCGATTTTAAAGTCGCATCTGGTTCCTGAATCCTGCCACGGTGCCGCGCCGCTCCCCCCATCCGTAATCGGGTCAGCCCTAAAGTTGGTAACGCTAAGGTAAACTCCTGCCTCGAGCTCCTCTTAACTTTTTTTCTGTTAGTCACTGGGTATCTAATCTTTACTGTGATTCATAAACCCGTGGAAGCAAGTGGTGCCTTTGGAAGCCGTGTTTTGTGAGTTTATCCGGATAAAGATCCCAACGATTGTCCCGAGGGTCTGGTTGTACGGCTGTACTATTGTTAGTGTCTTGAACAAGTGGATTGATTAGTTGTGGTGTGGTAGGCGTTTGCGTGTTGACGTGGGCTCCGACGTAAGCCATCTTGATTCAGGAACAAGCCTAGCATCATATAGTCGACCAATGAATCTTCTGGACCAGGTTGCTCACCCTTGAAGGCCTGCATCCACGGCGCCCACCCGGACTTTCATGGATCGAGCTCACTGCTATGGTAAGGTGTCGCTTGCCTCCGCTCGTCAGGTACCTGCGGCTGGATAGTGGACACAACACTTCGAACAAGCCCTGGCGCCAACAATGGACGAGATCAAGGTTGCATCCCGTCTGCCATGTCCCGGCAGTCTTTGTCTGCTAGTGTCTATAAAAACCTGAGCGTCCTCACACATCTATGCCTTCTATGGCCCCTTTGCTCCTAACGCATCTCCGATTTACACTTCAGTTCTTTGGCTGTTCTTAGCTGTCATTCCTTCTCTTCGAACAGTGCCATACACTCCTTCGCCTGCTGGTCTCGCTATTGATCTAGCTTCAGCCATTTTCACTCCTTCGACTGTGACGTGAATATACTCCTTCGACACGGGAACAGTATATATATAACCTTTTTCGACTTGTAAGAGAGAACGACACAAATTACTCACTATCCTTTTACACACTCCACAAGCAACATGCGTTTCTTCACACGATTCACTGCCTTCGCGGCTACGGCTGTGGCCTTGGCCAGCGCCAACTCGATCACCTTCGTTAACCAGGATGCCACTCAACGTACCATTATCTTCACCGCGAACGCAGGACTTCAAGCGATCGAGCCTGTAGTCATCGCTGGCAACGACCAGGCAAAGGTCGACTTCCCTGAGTCCTGGATTGGTAATGCCTACTCCGTTTCCGACGGTGCACCTAACGTTCCAGGCATGCTGGCTGAGTAAGTCATATTACAGACCGCCCTCCAAGCTACTTCTAAGACTGACATGGCCCCCAGAGTCACCTTCCAGGGTTGGATGGGTCTCACGTACTTTGATGTATCTGCTATTGTCAACCCCAATGATCTCAACGGCGTCAAGGAGCTATTCCCTGCTTCCGAGAAGGCTGTCCAAGAGAAGGTCGCCGTTTCTGGTTGCGCTCTGTTCCCCTGCCCCAAGGTCTACTACCACCCTGATGACATTCAGACCGTCACTAGCCTCGAGACTGATCTCATCTGCACCCTCGGCAACCCTCCCGAGACCGTGGTGTCGCGGGAGGTGGAGACAGAGCTGGTCTCTCGAAAATTTGTCTTGGGCAAATTTTAAGCAGCCAGAGAAAGCGCTCTGGTGCAGCTTTTTTGCTTTCAGACAAATGCATCGCGCTGAGCGCTCGAGATGATAAACGATAGATATGACGAGATACCCGCACTGCTTCACTTCACATTCCGCCGCGTCGGCACTTTCCATCCAGCAACAGCGTTTTCGATTCAATATATAGACATTCCTACGTGATTATAGATTTGGGATAGGATGACGGTATTCGGCAACGAAGCACGAAAACAGACTTTGGGGTAAGGAACTCCCCTACCTTCTTCAGCCTGTCAAGAGTCATACGTGTTTCCACCGCACCCACGCTCGATATTGACGGTCGTGCTGGGCTTAAACACATGCGGTGCTCAAAACTCTACGCCCTGCACCTTCTCCCAGCGCACTCTAGACATGCGCACGACCTTTACCCTTCGTACACTCATTAAATCAAAGCTATAACGCTATCCTTCTTGTATATATTATTGGAGAAGAAGCATTCTGGATCATCTTGAAAGACATATTTGTCCCCAATTGTTGGACGATGGGACAGACAATATACCCTGATTGCACAAATTCTTCTCCGAGACCTATATCCTTGGCAAAGTAAAAGTGCATCTATTATTCCGCCTCGCCTCAAATGGCCGTAGACATGCGAAAGACTGCTAAACTGTACTGACTGACTGAGCGACTGGTTTACTTTATTTTGGTACTGTATTTCAAATCTACCTACCCTCCCTGTCTTGCCTCCCCTGCAATTTTGTCCTTTTTTCTCAGCTGTTTTGAACCCTGGGGGCCACATACGAAGTTGGTGTGTAGCTCCCCCTCCGCAGCCGCCCTGCTACTACCCGCCACTACGCCATCTTGGTCCTGGGATCCCCTCCCCATGCGATGCAAGGCACAGCACATGCATCGCTGGTGAAAATAGCATTCCCCCCTCCCTTCTTCCCCACCGCTTGCCTGGCCATTCAGCTGCTTGGCTGCTGCCAGTACGACGCGCAATCGGTACACGAATCCTTTCCCTTCCGGACAGCGTTTTTGAAATGCCAGGCCAAGGAGGATGGGGTGGACGTATGTGATGCACGAAATCCGTTGGCCTGCATCTACTGCCGACAGTGCCTTACATGAAGTCGGTACTTACAGAGTAGTAGTGGTAGGTGGGTGGGTAGATAGGTGCCGACACTACACGCCTCTGCTGGCCACCCTTACTCAGGCAGAAAATATGGTCGAAGATAAACGCCTAATTGCTTTGCCGTGGACAGCGATGCAATTGTTTCGAATATGAAGACCGTGCACCCTCAACTACTATTAGCGCGACACAGCTCAACGTCCCACGAAAAAAGTCGGGGTAGCGAACGTGTCTCTCCCCGTCAATTAAGTATTATTGAAACAACGTCTCTGCGACACTGGCCTTATGTCGTGCGTGCACTCTGCCTTACACGCTGCTACACGTACGTGTGTACACAAGGGCAGCCCACGTGCACTACGGGGGCTAAGCGCGTTACGTGAGTACGTGTGAAACAGTGTCGGATGCAACGCGATGCAACGCGATGCGAGATACGAGGACAGGCGCCCTACGAAATAAGCAACCCCGGGGAAAAGGCATGAATGAACATCACCCGTTCACCCTGGCCCCCCTCCCCCAGTGTTGCCGACAACCGCGGGCCGCTTACTTTCAATCTCCCGGCAAATCGTCTACTGTTCATGATTGAGTGTGTACTAGATATAGAACAACAGAATAACTACCCGGCTGATCTAGAAGGGACAGCTTGCACTTAGCAGCGTTCGCTATGGGCGGGCGCCGGGTTTGGATAAAATCGAACGCTGTCCAAGGTCCAGTGGGTGGAAAATGAAAAGAAGCCAAAAGATTCGAGGAAAAGCATGCGACCAGCCGAGCTTTAATTACGGTTAAGTTGAGTTTAAGTTTGTCATACGCATAGTTCATCCGATGTTTCCCAAGGCCCGCACACTCTGCCCGGAATATCCGATGTATATAGTATTGAACATCCCGCAGGGAGGGGTTATTAGTATAGGCTGCGATCGACCGACCGAACCTCGAACTCTAACGGTCCGGGGAAACGTGGGAGCCACGTGCGGTCCGATTTCCTTGATGATCGCTATCGCGCTATAATATGAGTTATAACTTATGTACGTTCTTCATATTATTGCGAGGATTGTTTACGTTCAATTGAATCGTTACCCTATATGGTTGTATTGTATCACCAATGATTGGCGGTATCGTGTAACGCACCGTACTTGCACATTGCCCGCTACGATGTCTACGCGTGGCATCGGGAACCGGACGCCACGATATGGCTTGGTAGCCACTGCATGAGAAGGTAGAGAAACTAGAGGATGCGACAATACGTATTGCTAGTCTCTTTTATCCTTTTAAAGTAGTGCAGATGCGCGGCTCCTGAGCAACGAAACGTCGCGGGGTCTCCAGCTGGAGTTTCTGGCGCCCAACAGAAGCTGTATAGTAGGTGATTAGAAGTGGCAACCAGGGAGAAGGCTCTTGTTGCAACCGTTGGAGATTGAAACTGCAACAGCGTGGTGAACGGATCTTACGAGAAAGAATCTGTAGATGGAATTACCAATAGAGGGGTAGAGAAGATTATCTCGGGGCACGGTCACAGGATTTATGCATCTGGTAAACTATGATACTTCCTCTATACAGACTACTTACAAAAACTAGGAAATCTGAGCCTAGACTAACCCGACCCTTATCTCACTGTGAATTTTACAGTTTAAGGCTATGTGGCTTCGTTTTAGTGATTGAGGAGTGTAGGTTAGTGTCTGTTTCTGTTTATGTATTTGTGAATAAGTGATATTGTTGACAAAACCCGGACGCTGCACTACTTGTAAAATGTCCTAAACGAGAGTTATACAATATCTCATTTGATATACGGCACACAACACGCATAAGGGGTGCGGGGTTTCTAGATGGAAGCCAAGCCAAGGAACCTCTCCTTTGTAGACGCTTACTCTGCTGTCGAGCTACGCACTCTCAAAACGGAATTCGAACACTTAATTTACGGGTTTGTTGTCTGTTGACGTCCTATACGCATCTCCGTCGGCTTTCTCTTCCGCTTCTGCTTCCTTAGTAGTGCTATCCTTCTCTTCGAGCTTCTCTTCAACACTGCCCTTTGTGGTTGCCTGCTGTGATCTCTTAGATTTGATGATCTTAAGTAAATGGTCACCGGTATCCCCAAAGCCATCAATCTTTCCAAGTCGAGCGATGAGGTATTCAATATCTGATTCCATCCTTTTTTCTCTAGTTAGCAGATGTCACGAATATGAAATTGCGTCTTGTTGCTTACCGAATGACGGTGGTTTCATTCTTTGCCTCGACCCCTTCCAAAGCTGCGCCAAGCTGGCTCTTATAGCTGCCAAACACAGGGGTCATGATCAATCGTACTGTGCCCTCTGGAAGGTGTTTTGTGAGGACGCGATGCAGGGTCACTGTCTCTTTGACAAGTGTTTCCATATATACATTCACTTTAGAGTCGCTTTCCTGGTCCCAAGCAAGCCCCTTCATAGTCTTAGCATGTGCGGCAGCCCGGCCACTCATAATCTCTACGAGCTTGTCGTATATGTTGTTCTGATGTTCCTGGAATAGGCGCCTGACCTTGTCGAATTCACCCATGAGGCCTGCAACACTGGCATTATTTACATTGGGGCCCGACCCAGCGTGTCGTCGCACAAACTCGCGTACATGTGGAATGAGCGTTGATATGAATGCGAGTGCCTGAGAGGCAAGCGCAAGATGTCTAGTCGTAATGTTTTTCAAACCAGCCGACTTAGTGGCCCCAGCTCCAAGAATGAGCTGGGTGCATCGCGAGTTGAAGAGCTGAAGGTAGGCAATAAGAGAGATAGAGATATCGGAAGCCATGGAGGGGATACCTGATATAAGATGTAAGAAATGGGTAATGCCTTCGAGACATAGGATCGCCGAGTTAGGCAATATGAAAGGCTCTGAATCGATGATCGCACTCCTGGTTTTCTCCTTCGTCGTGCCATTAGACTCAGCCCTGGGTCGTCCGTTGGGTGTGGTATTTTCACCATTATTCTGGGTTTCGAAAAATGGCATCCATATCTTACTTCCCTCTGTCCATGATTCGCTGTCTTGTGTGCTGCATTGTAGAATATGGTTGAGTAGGATGTTGTCCTGTTCTGTAAAATCCTTGGCACTCCATTGGTCAGACTCCATAGCTTGAGCAAGCTTCTGCTTTTCCGCATCGCCATGGTACTGAATGAACTCTTTGATGTGGGCATTGACCACAGTTTTCAAAGACGTGCCGCTTCTGCCAGATATAGACTCGCATTCATTTGCAAAATAGAGATTGAATGTAAAATATCTCAAGAACCATACAAGCGGCATGTGGGTGCTTTGTTCTGATCGCACCCGAAGTACTTTAACAATCTTCTCTTGGGAAGTATCCACAGCTTGCCCAAGAAGGTTTGCCATATCCATGGTCATGTGGATGTCCTCCTGAATATCATGATTTGCACTATTTAGGGGTGGTGATTTTACTTGAGAGAGTGAACGGTCTGTACTAGGGCTCGGTGTATCTCCTATGGAACTCGCCACGTCGAATAATACTTTGACCTGCATAGTGAGTCTTCGTAACGTTTCTGTAACACTGACGTAGATCTTGGTAAACAATTCTTCCGCGTCTTGTTCATCTAGCGACCGTAAATTGCGCGCGAGGATCGACGATTTCTCCTGTTGTGTCAAACGCTTAGAGCTCATCGTAGATGCAGACATCATGGATTCATTATCATCATCGTGAGAAGTGGGCAGTGGCCGCTTAACAAGATTCCGAACCTCGCGCATGACGACTTCTCGATATGATGCTATAGCGACGGCGATGTGCTTAGATCGATGCAAGCCAAGGAGCACGGGCATCAGCTGAGAGCGAAGGTCCTCGGTTTTGGCCAAATAAGCCGGAAACACCGATGAATCTCTACTCTGGCTGCCACGGGAGCGCATGGCGGCGCTACTCCAACGTAGTAAAACTTCTTGGGTTGAAACTTCGTCCACATGCCGCCTCAAGTCTCCTAGCAGGATTTCTAGGAATCGTGATTCGAAAGCTTTGCCAATTCGGAAGCGTAACGTAGAGATATCATCATTGACGCCTTGGAGGGCTATAGCGTCTCTAAGATCACGTAATTGTGGGCTTGGTCCGCCACCTTCTGCCGAGGTAATCGTACCTTTTCCAGCAATGAGCTTCTCCAGGCTATCAATGCTATCCAAGGCTCTTCGAAGATCTCCAGCTTCTACCAGGTTTTCGCAAATCGCTACAGACTCTACAATTGCTTTCAATTGTTTCACGGCGTCGTTTAATTGCTGCAAATTTTCGCGGCGTCGCTGTTTTTGTACAATCTCTAACCCGCTGGTTGCGATCTCCTGATCAAGAGCCTCTAGCTCTTTCCGTAATGCCTTGATTCGCTCTACAGAATCCGCGGCTTCAGAATGGAGTTCTTTCAAGGACCCCAGAGCCGTGAAAAAAGTCGTAGACGCAGTTGATATAGAAGATATGAGATGCATTTCGACAGTATCCATATACCATGACAGTTTCTCTTGTAATATAGCGTTGGTGGCTAGAGCTTTACGAGGCGCTGAGGCGTCGCCGTTGGCAATCTTCTTCTCCTCAGTAGAACCGGGAGCTGGCCGCACGACCTCGGATTTCTCGCTGACAATATCGAATGTCCGAGGATTTTCAAGATGGAAACCCTCATCGAAGTAGACGGGTGGGATGGTAGATAAAGGGGGTGGCCCCTGAGCTAATTTTCGACTATACCCCGAACTCGACCTTCGACGCATCGGCAGCAATGGTGAGGGAGATTCGATTGGCGATATCGAACGGATGGAGGCAGCCGACGTCTTCCTTGAAGATGGCGGCCGAACCCCTGGCCGCAGATGGCCATCGTCTGTTAATCCTGGAAACTCATCGGTCCCACCACGACGGAAGACCTGATCACTCACGTCCTCATCGTTCTCTTGCATGCGCCTTAGCTGTTCGTAGAGCGCGCCGACCTGGGCGAGATAAGGCTTAAACTCGGAAGAATCGACATGTGGCACGTTGGTCAAGGTAACGGGCGGTATGTCTTTGGCAGTAGGTGGTTTGTGAGCACTGGATGTTGGAGCCGAGGTATGGGGTTGCAAGCCAGTTCGAACAATGGGCGGCTGAAGCAAGGTTGATATCGCATTTTGTCCGGTCTCAAGGACTGCAGATGACCAACTACCTGATAATGTGTCGAGTTGACCACCAATAGAGTGTACCGAGCTTGCGGTCGAGCCTCGGCGGATCTTGGGATGAGCAGTCGTCGGGGGTTGGCGGTGGAAAGGGAACTCGTTCGGAGAAGTCGGAGACCAGGGCGATAGACCGTCAACAGACTTGCGAGCTGCTGCATTGGAGAACATGGCGCTTGAGCATCTAACCCTGCAATTACAGCAGGGCGGATGGGGTGAGAGAAGCCGATCGGCTTATCCGGAGGACTCGCGGAGGGGCTACCGGGGAAGCATAGCTGGGCGAAAGGCGACTGACTACAGCACGCCGGGGAGCGCAAGGGCGGTATCTCGATATCGGCCGGTCGAGATGCCCGGCAGTATGTGTGCTTGTCACGGGACTAGGGCAGTGAATGGTGGGATTCTTAAGCTGTTTGACTGTCAAAAGAATCCAAAGACGAAATGAAAAATAGAGCTGCAGAGAAACACCGAACGGCGTGATGGCAGGTCAATCAATTGCTTTGTAGCTTTTGTGGCACTCTGTATATGAGTATTGGAGTCGCAAAGGATTACGTTTGAGCTGTTGACAGCTGGAGTTGTCGCAGGGCTGCAAGTGGAGCAACCCAGTCTTGCCAGTATCTATCTGGACCATAGCGGATATGGTCAGAAATTCCTCATGCATTACTCCGTAAAGTTGATAAGAATTGCACGTGACAGAGACCCTGGGAAGCTGATCATCTCCCAGCTCCTATCCCAGCCCCTGCAAACTCACCTACTCAGGGGAAGTAGCAGTAATATCCCAATAGAGCTTAGCGGGGCTGCAACCACTAAACGCGCTGTCTGAGAAAACGCGTTCTGGTCGCGTCTTCTAGATTTAGGGCGCCCTTTTACTCAATTAAATCTTGTCCGCTTTCTACAGCCCCTCAATCGTTCCCTAAACCACCAAGTTTGTGTATGGTTCAAATTCCGCAAACACAGGGCACCTTTGGTTAATCAAACATAACTCTGCCCTTTCGCAGTCGACAGCAAGATGGATCGACAGTCTGTCTATTCCGTTTCTGTCTTTCAGAATAGCTCGGGTCCTAACGAGGACTCCCGGCTCCAGTTACAAGAGCAGCTCATCAACTTTATTTTGCAGTTTAGACATGACAACATTTTCGTTTACAGGTTTGTCTATGTATCTGCTTACTGTTTTTAAGCATGCATTAATGTTGTGACAGAGACCAGTTGCGTGAGAATGCGTTGCTGAAGAAGTTTTACTGCGATGTCAACATCACCGACCTCATAAAATTCAATGAGGAGCTGGCGCATCGCCTGGTAACAGAACCAGCTGAAATTATTCCTCTCGTATGTTGCGCACCGCTCTTTATATCACCGAATACACATCACTAATTCGGCAACAGTTCGAGAATGCTCTGAGAAAATGTACTCATCGAATCGTCTTCCCTCAAAATCCCACCGCCGAAATTCCAGATCATCAACTTCTTCTACACTCGACTGCCGAGGATGTTTCAATACGGAATTTAGACTCTGAGACCATCGCGCGCCTGGTTAGGGTGTCAGGCATCGTGATTGGCGCTTCTGTCATGTCATCGAAAGCCACGGAGCTTCACATCCAATGTCGAAGCTGTTTACACCCCCAGGTGATCCCCGTTCTTGGTGGGTTCACTGGCGTTACCTTGCCTCGCCAGTGCGGCCGAGAGCGTGCAGCGAACGACCCATCCGAGAAGTGTCCCCTTGATCCTTATTTTGTTGTTCATGAGAAGTCACGATTCGTCGACCAACAGATCATTAAGCTGCAAGAGGCGCCCGACCAGGTTCCCGTCGGAGAGCTTCCAAGGCATGTTTTGATCTCCGCCGACCGATACCTTACAAACAGAGTGGTTCCGGGCTCACGATGTACTATGATGGGCATTTTCTCCATTTATCAGAACAATGGATCGAAGAACTCTTCAACGGGTGGCGCTGTAGCCATTCGAACTCCTTACCTACGAGCGGTAGGTATTCAGACAGATACGGACTCAACCGCAAAAGGCAATGCCATTTTCTCAGAAGAGGAAGAGCAAGAATTTTTGGAACTCAGCAGGCGACCTGATCTCTATAATGTTATGGCGGACTGCATAGCCCCTTCTATCTACGGGAACCGGGATATCAAAAAGGCAATTTTATGCCTACTCCTTGGCGGATCAAAGAAGATCCTCCCTGATGGCATGAAACTCAGAGGTGATATAAACGTGCTGCTCCTCGGCGACCCGGGCACAGCAAAGTCGCAGCTGTTGAAATTCGTTGAGAGGGCTGCGCCAATTTCTATTTACACTTCAGGCAAGGGTTCATCAGCTGCGGGTTTGACTGCTTCAGTTCAACGTGATCACTCAACAAGAGAGTTCTATCTGGAAGGCGGCGCTATGGTGCTGGCTGACGGTGGGGTCGTATGTATCGACGAGTTCGACAAGATGCGAGACGAGGACCGAGTAGCTATCCATGAAGCCATGGAGCAGCAAACTATCTCAATCGCCAAGGCCGGTATTACTACCATTCTAAACGCACGAACTTCGGTCCTAGCAGCTGCCAATCCCATCTTTGGCCGCTATGATGACATGAAAACACCTGGCGAGAACATCGATTTCCAGACCACCATCCTGTCACGTTTTGACATGATCTTTATCGTCAAAGATGACCACGCGCGAGACAAGGATGAACGGATTGCCAAGCACGTCATGGGGATCCACATGGGTGGACGCAGTCTAGAAGACCGCGTAGAAGGAGAAGTGCCAGTCGAGAAGATGAGACGGTTTCTAAGCTATTGCAAAACGTAAGCTTCGCGTAAATCCATCACCCACTTGAATCATAAGCTGACCGGAACATTCAGACGCTGTGCTCCCCGTCTCTCGCCCGAAGCAGCAGAAAAGCTCTCTTCGCACTTCGTGTCCATCCGCAGGCAAGTGCACGCTTCGGAAATAGAAGCAAACACGCGCTCCAGCATCCCCATCACAATCCGTCAGCTCGAAGCTATCGTGCGTATCACGGAAGCCCTGGCGAAACTTACACTCTCTCCAATCGCCACAGAGCAGCATGTCGACGAGGCTATTCGCCTCTTCCTGTGCAGTACCATGGACGCGGTGAACCAGGGCTCGAACCAAGGCAGTCGCGATCTGAACGAGGAAGTCTCGCGCGTCGAGGCCGAGCTCAAGCGGAGGCTGCCGATTGGCTGGAGCACGAGCCTTGCGTCGCTGCGTCGCGAGATGGTTGAGGGGAAGGGGTTCAGTGAGCAGAGCCTCAACAGGGCGTTGATGATTCTGCAAAGGAGGGATACGATTATGTTCAGGAATCAGGGGTCGCAGGTGTACCGGAACGGTGCTTAGAATGCTTGCATATGGGTAGGCGCGCTGGTAATGTGATGGTATCTGTCGCTTGGAGAAATGATTAATGAGTCGTACGGAGTGTTGGAGTTTAGGCCGTCTGTTTTATTGTGTATAGTGCATAAACACGGATGCGGTAGGGCATGATAGGTATGGCATGTGGCATAGGGCTGATTGATATTGTATTCAATCTAGTAATTACAAGAAAAAAATTGTAGGGATGCATTTGCTTCTGCCTTGAGTTACTTGTCTAACCCTTATATCAACGCTGCCTGTCGAGTAAGACTTGCACTAAATATCAAGGGGATCCAAGTTAATCTGGAGAAGCTCGTTAGACAAGTACAAGCCAACACAAGTCGCAATATCGATAGGAAACGATGTGATCTATAGTCAGAAATGCTAGTATGAACATAAGCATCCATCAGCAGGAAAGCCTAGTAGAATCCATTCATGTCAGTCATCAAACCCTTTCTATCTCTCGGTCGTCTCTACCAGTCTGGTCTTAAGCTGTCCCAGCCTTGTCCTCATTTGCATATATTCATTCTTGTAGTCAACACCCTAGACAATGGCAATCGTATTATCGTCCCGAATAGTAGCCACGAAACCCAGCGCCGCCTCCCCGCCGACGACAGCGGGGCCGCGGACGACGACCTCGCCCGTGTAGTTCTCGTCCGTGATCTTATGGGCTCCGCTGTCGCGCAGCACCACCTCGGTGCTGCTGACGGGCGGGCCGAAGTGCGAGCCTTTCCCGTCGCCGGTGACGCGGTAGTCGTGGAACTGGGTCTGCGCGACGGCGCCTGCGCACAGCGCGGCCGAGAGGGCGTAGATGACGCGCGCGCCGGTGAAGACGCGCAGGTCCGAGAGCGTGAGCTCGGAGAGCCGCGGCGTGGCGCTGCTGGTCGCGGGGTGTGCGACGTAGATCAGCCGGAGCTTGCCGGGCTTGACGCCGATACGTGGGCGGAGCGAGTCGTTGTAAGATGCTAGGAAAGAGGCTGCGGGCATGGCGCCGTTTTGCACGAGGCTGCGGGTCTGGACCCAGTGTGACAGAGAGGCCAGGGCAGAAGTTACTTTGCCCTTTGTCTCGGCGTGAGTTTTTGTAAGCGTTTCGGGTGTCGCGACGATAACGGTCGGGGCTATGCCCGTCGTGGCGAGAACCAGGTCGGGTGAGGTGCCTGCTACCGAGTTGAATGCGACGGAGGCATTGCTGTAGATGGCGACAAGGGTGAGGACGAGTGTGTATGAGGAAGACAGCGAGGCAGCCGGCAGGAAGAGGTCTGCGGGCGAGAAGCGCTCCTTTGTCGGGATGGCGACGAGCTGGGCTGAGATGGCAGACACGAGGTTGCCCTGTGTGAAGCGAACCATTTCCTCTATGGAGTCATGCTTGGACTTCCAGAACATGATGACATCAGGGGCGGCAGCCTGGTTGTCGGCAGGAGGCAGCTCAGTCCCAGCTGTCTGTGGGTTGTCGTTCAAGATATCCTGCCACGTGGACACGTTAACCTTCCCACCCATGCCCTTTGGCACTTCATTCCAATCAAGATGCTTGCTACCCTCGTCAACGACCCAGATTAGCTGGCGCAGAGCAGGGTAGCTCTTAACAACGCTGTCAAAGGGAAAGGCTCCAGGGCACGTGACAACAGTATCGGCGCCCGACTGCTGAAGCATCGAGATGACGGATGCTTCCGGCTGATCGAATGGTAGAATAATGGCAGTCAAGTTATAGAAGCTACACGCAAAAAGCGTAACCATGAGCTCTACGGAGTTTGGCAGGTAGATGGCTACCTTGCTGCCGCCCTGAGACGAGATCTGCTGGCCGACCAGGTTGATTTGTCGCGTAACATCCTCTACGTGTCGTTAGTTGGAAAGGCAGAAGCGACAGTTTCTATGACTGTAACTTTACCAAGCTTGTGTTCAACAACCTTCTCACTACCTAGCACAGTGAGAATGCGCCCCTTGCCCTTTGGACCATCACCCTCCGACGACCCAGAGACAGCCTTGCGCCAAATGTCTCTCAAATCGCCATCTCGGCCCTGGGCCCATTTTGAGGCGCCAGGTTCTTTGACATTGAGGCCGCTGTTGAGGGGCATGCTGTGAGGCGCCGCGTTGGAACGGTAGATGGGAGATTCTCCCTCCTGGCGGACGGGTGAGCCATGACCCTGGCGTGCTAAGAGCATAGGGTGAATATCGGGCTCCACACGGTTCATAATCGAGTATGTGATGAGAAGGACCATGAGCGTTGCGATACCGGTGGAGTAGACATTCCATTGGCCGATGAGAGAGCTCAGGCTCTCATCGAGCTGTGCAAGAAAGCCGCCGAGACTCATGGTGATAAGTATGATAAGTCGCTATAGATTGACTTCAGAGCAGCTCCGCATCAAACAGGATACCGGACTTTGGCGGCATCAACCATCAAGAAATGGAGAATGTACAAGCAAGGCGCTCAAAGTCGTTTTAGAAACGTAAGGAATCAGAAACCCGGTGCTGACATGGACACAACGGATCCTGATGTGGCCGACGGATGTGTTGGATGTGAATGTGGCATGAATGGTGGGGCTCAGCGGCCAAGGGGATTGCGGTGCTGTCGGGCAGCCCGTTTTGGGTAGTGTAGGGTCTATCTAGTAAGCCACTTCTTGGAGAGAGTGCGAGCCACAATTCTGGTAAAGCACTGTGGCTTGTAATTAATGGCCCTCGGGTGTGGGTCAAGGTCTTGTTTGCGCGACCTGGAAACCGTTGCATAGAACCTCCCTAATAAAAACAAAGACAATTATTAACACGACAGCCTGAATTGAGCGACGGACGCTGCTTTTGCAGCACAATGACACTTACTAACCCATAGGTATACCAGAAGAGGGCACGCATCAGTCTTTGGACTAAAACACTGTCTCTTAATCGACATCATCAACCACGGACCAAGCCAGTTCGTCCGAGGGTCCTGCTCCGAGTCGATAAACGGCTTGTTGGCGGCCACTCGAGCTGCAACTCCAGACGGGCCTGGTTCCTACACACGGCCTTTTAAGCGCCGAGATGTCCTCTCTCACTGCGCAAACGGCATTGAAAACGCCTACCAAAGCTCCCGCGACCCCAATCACAGATAGTCCTGGAACATGGCGGCATCCTCGTCTACAAGAGATCACGCGGCGACAAGAAGCTTCCACATTCACCGACAAGAACATGAGACGCATAGTCATTAACATCTCACTCTTGGTCGTTTTAGTCATCTTGCATCCGTTTGCTAAGAAGGCTTTACCCTCCAAGCGCTCAGCTCCCCAGTACGTTACAAAACCACTTAATGTTTATGCCAAAACAGCTTGCTGATTTCTTTGCTGCAGTCTCTGGAAAGGTTTCGCCTACACATACTACGCCCTTTTCTCCCTCACTCTCTTCAACATAGCCCTGAATCTGTGGCCGTTATTCCGAGCGAAAGACGATTTCTCCGATATTCCCCTGACACCTGGCCAGCGCAAATTGCTAGGCCTGCCACCCTCATCTGCACCACCGACGCCAGGGTCCGTCTATAGCACCCCACCACGGTACTTGCGCACACCATCTGCTTCTGGATCAGCAGCGAGCAAACGCAGCTTTTCAAGCTCACCTATCTCAAACCGCAGCCCGTCAAACCCCGAAAGTCCAACACCAGTAGGGAACGGATCAGGCGCTTTTTCGTCACCCGGTCACCACCTACTCCAGAAGGCTGTCTTTGGTGCACGGCGATCATCTAGGGGGTCCATGGGTTCACCAAGTCCCATGGGTGGGCTGTCGTCAGGTGTGTCACTATTTGGAAGTGGCCCCGAGAGTCCCAGTCCAAGCCCCGCCGGGAAGCGCAGCACTGTAGGAATAAGCAACAAATGGCGCTACGAGAAAGGCATGTACGAGAAGGTTAGAGGATTGAGAGACTCGGGTGCTGATCCGATGTACACATAACGATGGCATGGCGTTATTGATAGAAGTCTGTGCGTTTAGGTTGGTAGATAACTTCGCCTCCGAAGTTGGAGCCCAAGTCATAACTAGAGTCAGAGAGGACTCCTAGACAGCAATCAATCAATCACGCGGCCTAGTATAGATGATGCTGACGATTGTGACTCTGGGCAAATGACCCTTACCTATTCAACGAATAAATGAGGGAGGTTTCGATGCTAGTAGACGACTATTCTTATGATTTTTCATAGGTGTTATGCTTTATTCTAATGCTTCACTCATAGCTCTGCACACTGAAATTATATTAACCCGGAGCCTGCGCAACGTTTTCCAATACTGACCTCTGTTTTATGTATAGCTTAAATCTGGTGAGTCTGCCATTTATACGCTTATGCTAGGTGCTACTGGGTAATTATTCTTAAAAAGGATAGGGGTAATTAATTTACATTTCATCAATCCGTAGGCTAGATTGCCAGAGAGTTACAATGGCGCTGTCACCTACGATGGGAACGGCAACTTCTTTTGCTAGTGCTTTGTTTTGGCCCTTCCATGATAAAGATAATCTTCCATTCTTTGCAGGAGCACCAACAAGGCTATTGTGAAACGTGATAATGCCTTTCACACCTCTAACAGTTTGTTTAAGCCAATCGAGTTGGGTCTATGATGCTGTTGACTGCCTTTGACTGTCATTGACTAAGCTACAGAAGCTATTTGGAGACATCTCATCTATAAATCCATAGCCGGCCAGCACCTTCTCTGCTTTCAAACTCAAGCACTCTTCATCACCCAATACAAGCATTACGCCCTCGGTATCTCTCTCAACCTATCAATTACCAAATAATCAAGAACCCATCACTTCACTATGCCGGGGAAAAGGGCTGTTACATGGAACTGTTGTAGTTGCCAAACCAACAATGATCTTCTATATCATCCAAGCGAGTGCCCGAGACTCAACTGCAACCATATCCGGTGCTCAGCTTGCCTTTTGACTCATTGGTCTTAATTTCAGTGTTATATAGAGCTGGACTCTGAGCACAATTATTTATTTTCTAATCATAGATACGTTTCATAGAGGATTGTTTCAGTCAGAATAATTAAAAGTATTTCCACCCACTTACAGATATTCTATATTTTCATAGCCGCTGATAAATAGCCAGCCTTCTTGCTACCTATAACTCTGCTTTCCGTCACCTGCTGAAGAGAGGCGGCAGTTGCTCCGTGGAGCAGGCCCGTGAGTGTTATAGCCCAAAATTCCCAATGCAGATTGACAGGGTCGTGTTATTCGGATGATGAAGATACAAATAGGAATTTCTAATTTATTAAAAGCGATTGTATTGAGACTTATAATTCTGGCTTAGACAGTTTTAACTGTCTTTGTCCGTATTTGTTCACGCCGACAAGCCGTCGAATCTACTTTCAAGGCAGCCGCTCCGCATCCATTTTCGGGACAAGGCGAGAAACCTCTTTGGCAGCTGCAGACTCAATTTGTCTTGGAAACACCGAACAGTCGTACATGTGATTGGCCGCCGTTTAGATCAAAGTTCGAAGACGAATCAGATAAGTTAACGGGGCTTCGGGATCGCTTCCCTGACACGAAACCGATGTATTTGTACTACAGTCCAGATATATGTGTCGGGAGTCCCATAGCCTGAGCTATGATTCATCGCCGGATCTGAACACTAGTAAGGTCTTCACATCGCATTTTTAGTGTTACTTGCGGTAAGATTTTAGACACAGAATCGAAATCAAGATCCTGCAGAGTTGGGTTAAGCCCGAGCCTTATAAATCATGTCGCGCAAAGTCGACAGTCCAAACAAGTGGTCCCCGATTTTGAGGATCGATAATGAGTGAGTTGAGCCGTCATGGAAGATAGGAACCGTGACCGCGCCAAACTACGATCAAAATCATTTAAAGCTTCTGAGAGAAAGCAAGGTCTTGACGACGACTCGATTTATAATTTACAATATAATAGCTTACTTAAAGCTAATCCGGCTTTTTTTTTGTTTTGGTTGAAATTAAATCCAACCTAGTTCATATTCACAGGACCAAGTTGATTGCCGCGAGTTTCCCAGCAATCGTTCCCAACGTAAGGGTCGCACCAGAACACCCTATCAGGGTCCACAGCTCTCTTGATCTGGAGCAGACGCTCATAGTTGTCGCCCCAGAAGGACTTTGTCCAATCCAGTTCACCGGGGTCACTCTAGGGTGATGAATAGTTTAGCTCCTTGGAAGTTGGACACAAAAGCGATGCCGTAGTCTGATTTAGTTGAAGCAGATATATACCTCGTTTAAGTAAGCCCCCATGTTGGGAGCTAGCTCCCGGAGAGGCTCTACCATGGTGTTAACCAATTCTAAACTCCTGCTTTAGCCCTGGCGTTAAACGGAGGGAACTCGGCGCTGGTAGCTATAATGTGCAAATTTCCAAAGGTTAATCTGGGGGACATGAAGCTACACGCACATCTGATCTATCGAAAAGAGAGGACAGGAAGACTCACTGACATGAACATAAGTCTGTCTCCAAGACGGGTTGATGGCGTTACTCCCGCCTTTCGGTTTGGCATTTCGCGTCCCGTTGCCCGGCACTGGGAAAGCTTGTCCATTAAAGA
The DNA here is from genome assembly GCA_025201745.1 of Xylariaceae sp. FL1651. Lineage (NCBI taxonomy): Eukaryota > Fungi > Ascomycota > Sordariomycetes > Xylariales > Xylariaceae > Xylariaceae sp. FL1651. Next base: position 899,949 of record MU624241.1, read on the forward strand.
TCCTGAACGCCTGACCGAGCGCCGTGCTCTTGGACTAAAATCGGTTTCCTGCGTATCGAGTTACGGGGAAAAGGAATAGGTACAACCTATAAAGTAAGGGAATACATACTGAAGCCATGCCAGGGAATGCTTTACACCCATCTGTGCCAGTGCTACTCCGCTTCATAAAAGCGGCCTCGCTCGTACCTATTGCGGCCGACAGAGCCAGCCAGCATGTAGTGGTTTTCATGATGATATGAGTTGGCAGTGTGGAGGTGAATATTAAAGTGACTGGTAGCTCATGAGTAAGGGTAGGGTCTGAGAATGACCGGCGATATCCAAATATAGAGACAGCAGTGATGACTCTGACCAGACACAGTCACTTTGATATACAACTTGATAAGTACTTATGGACACCTGCATTGGTTCCTGACGAGCGGCGGATGATAATGTGTCATAGTCGAGTGAACTCTTAGTACTTACACATTTAGATACCAACAACCCCGCTCTGGATTTCCCTTGTGGACCTAAATTACATGCTGTGCCTTGATCTCGTCAAACCGCATATGACCTTTCTCCAGAAATCTGGCGATCCCGAAGAGTATCAGTGCCACAATGACGAAACCTACTTAAGCAGCCCAAGGATCAAAATCGCATCGCCAGGCTAGCATGCCCCCGCCGTTCCACATGTCTTCCACTAAAAGCCGCTAATCTCAACGTGGTGTGTCTGGAGCTTTTATCTATTTTAAATTGTTGTCCCAAAATGGTAATTTCCTGATTTGGAAGTATTATCTTTTTGCGTCAGTGATATCACCATCATCGGCAACTACTCTCTGTGCTATCTAGATTTTCGCGAGCTTCGAAAGTGTGGATTTCAGATACAGCTAGAAGTAGCCTTTGCTATAGTAACATTGTGTCTGTAGGCCTCTACTTACAACGTCAACGGTCCTTTGAAATGAGACAGCATAAAATCCCAAATGTAGCATGTATATCCTTTTGTGTTTCTGCAGTGGAATGAAGTAAGCAATGTTGTTGATACATGCCGGCACACCTTTGGAACTTCGTTTACACCAGTCATTGATGCTCATTATTTCTCAAGCTTGAGCATATATCCTTCACAAAACGAGTTGTTCCTATCGCGTCCTCTACCAGTGCCGCAACTTATTGGGAATCATTATTTTGCTACACTATCAACACATCTATGTGCCGGCGTGACAAAAACTCTCGACAACTGTCAGGCTCTTTTCAAATGAGCTCTGTGTCAAGCAATAAGAATGTCGCTTCAAGATGAGGTGCCCTCCGGGCCACTCGAGCTGTCATTTGAAACCCTAGACGAACCCTTTGAGCTTCGAAAATTCTCCATCGCCGACACAACAAGCACAAGCAGTATGTACGATAGAGATTCGACAGACACAAGCTCGTCAGATCCCACCTTGTGCGAACGTCCCGACTCCAGTTTCAAGGCCTCTTCCGACTGTAAAGGCGCGAACGATGACCCCTAACGACATCTTCCCGCCCACGAGGTGACGATCCTGAGAACCCAGATGTTCCCGCCGGAAGCGAACGTCGGTATCGAAGCGCTTTATAAATACGCCTTGAGGAACCATCACTATCAGTGCTCTAGCATCTATCGCTGCCGGCGCAGCCTTGCCACTTACCACCATCATTTTTGGCAGCACCCAGAGCTCATTCTAGGGTTTTTTTTTGGGCAAAACCCCATCGGACGAGTTTACTTATGAAGTGAGCTCTTTTATTTTGCGAATTGTCTACCTCGCCATCGCCGAGTTCGCCACCACTAACGTAGGTGCTTTAGGGTTTATATACACCGGCAAGCACATTAGCTTAAAGATACGGAAATATGACTTCGAGAGCTATTTACGCTAAAACATTGGCTTTTTCAATAGGCTTGGCGCGGGCGAGGTTAAGATTCGTATTATGGACGATATGAATCTGGTTTAAGAAGGGATTCCGGAAAAAGTTAGGGCAATGTTTATATCGCTCGCTGCTTTCGTTATCGGGTTCGCCTTTAATTGGAAATTAACATTAATATTTACGTCCGTTATCGTCGCGCTATTCCTAGTTGTCGATACAGTGTCCACGTTTATTGTTAAGTATAGTAAGCAGTTGATTGGAGCTTATTCCTCCAGAGGGACGGTTGTCGAAGAGGCATTCAGCTTAACTCGGAATTATGTGACCTTTGGGACGGAATCTCGTTTGGCTTAGCAGTATATGGCTACCTGAAGCATGCCGAGTCATTTAGCTATAAATTGTCGACCTTGGTTGCGTTTATGTTTGCGGGGATGGTACTGGTGATTTATCTCAATTACGCTTTGAGCTTTTGAGTTGGAAGCAAGTATTTCATTGATGGCTAGATTCTGCTGGTCACTATTCTTACAAGTGAGTTCATCCAGAAGGTTAATATTTGTTCCCCTAAGCCTCAAACTAGAAATCGCCTCAAGCTCTTCCATCGGCCCGTTGTAGGATAACCAGAACTAACTTTCAGAGTTTCAGTCATGTTAGCCATCGTTGTTGACGCTTTCAACTTGTGGAACGTTGCCCCTAATCTGCAGGCCTCCGGTACTGCACTGGCTGCCTGCGGAAACGTCTTCAACACGATCGAACGACGCTCTCCTCTTGGCCCGAGTGAGTAAATCATTATGACGTGTGTGAGCCTATGTTAGAGGCCGCACGAAAATCGAACTGTCTACCTGAGAGAGAAAAGACCGACCCCAGCTGCATCAGTAGCCGAAGATGGTGGCGAACTCGACCACGTGGACAGCGCTCTACGTCTGGATAATATCAAATATATCTACCTGCCTCATCCCTGCGTGGCAGTCCTCGACGACATCAAATTAGACATCCCATCTGGCAAACCCACAGCGCTAGCCGGATCATTCGGTTTCGGCAAAAGCATAATCGTCGGATTTGTCGAAAGGTTCTGCACCCCTGTATCAGAGGACATCTACATTGAGTGATACGATATTAGCTCTTTGAATCTACGGTAGTGGCGGCAGCAGGTCTCCCTCATGAGCCAAGAACTGGTTCTTTAGACACGACTATCTACAACAACATTCTCTATGGTCTGCCGAATTTCAACGGCGATGACAGTGATGATCTCAGGGAAGGAGTAATTAGGGCGGCCAAGAAAGCCAATGTTCACGAATTTATTTCCTTGCTGCCAGAGGGCTACGAAGCGAACATTGTAGAACGTAGATTTCTACTTTTAGGTGGTCAGAAGCAGCGGATTGCCATTGCTCGTCCCATCATTTCCGACCCTAAAAGTAAGGCAGCCAGCTCCTTGAACACTCTGGCCCTGCTCCATTTTCTCAGGAACACGTACTAATCAAGCTCCTGCTGTATCAATATTGCTCCTTGATGAAGCTACTAGCACACTCGACACTAAATTAGAAGAAGTTGTGCAAGCTGCGCTTAAGGCCGCCTCCGGAGGGCGAACAACCATCACTATCGCCCATCACCTATCAACCATCAAAAACGCAGACAATATCGCTGTCATTTCCAAGGGCTCCATCGTTGAGCAAGGCACTCATAGCGAGCTGCTCATCAAAAGAGGTGCATAGTACAACTTGGTAAAAACTCAAAGTCTTGAAGTCGGAAGACGAGCCTCAGTTCAAAGAAGACGGGTATCAGCAACCTAACGAAATTCGAAATCGATCCGAAACTCTATGCAATCTGAGAGCTTTGACACAGCAATTTCCTCACGAGAGAGACACTACTAGCTGCATCTCCCCTTTCCGAATGGTGCAATAGCGGCGTGATATCCACAGCGCTGCAGCGAATTTCTCAAATCTCAACTCTCAGTAGGATCGAGGGGGGCTTTACCTATGAGGACTTCGATCCCCATTTCGCGTACAGTGAAGTATGCAACAATCGGAGATCCCAAGTCAGGGCTTCCAGCGTGTATTCTCAGTATTCTACTGTTGGGGACCTCGTTAAGCGGAACTCTTCGACTAAACGCTACCGACTTTATCCTTACTCTCAGTACTCAAGAGTGGAAGGTGAACGGCAACAGCCACTACAGATAGAGGAATGGAAAGAAGAAGAGAAGTAAAGGAAGGAAGAGGAAGGCAAGGGAGTGCAGCATGGATTCTGAACACTAGTCAGGTTCGTGGCCTCTTTCAATAAGCAGGAGTGGAAGCTTATGATATGGGGACTGTTCTGGGCTATCATATGCGGTGGCGGCAACCCCTTTCACGCATTCTTGTTTGCCAAACAGGTTCTGGTGAGTTCTTTACGATGGTCTTCCAAATCTGCTAGCGAGGCCTGTAAAGACATTGTGTGACCAACGCTGTTCCTTCCAGACACTCGGTGTACCCATCACCTCCGACAATCGCCACGAGATCAAAAAATCGTGGTGACTTTTGGAGCCTGATGTACCTCGTCCTCGCTTTGGTCATATTTATAGCCCAAATCGGGCAAGGTACCGTGTTCGCAAAGTGCTCCGCCATCTTGGTGCACAAAGTCCGCGACCAAGCCTTCAGAACCATGCTGCGCCAAGACGTCGCGTTTTCTGATGAAAACACGACTGGTGCAATGACGTGATTCCTTTTAACAGACGCAACATACGTAGCCGGCCTTAGCAGTGCCACCCTCGGCACCCTGCTCATAGTAGCCATCACTTTTAGTATTATCCATTATCGTGGCTTTGGTATTCGGCTGGAAGCTTGCTCTCGTGTGCATTTCCGCCGTGCCCGTGATTTTTCGCCTGCGGCTTTTTAGGTTTTACATGCTCGTGCATATCCAGAAACGCTTAAAAAAGCGTACGAGAGCAGTGCGTCCTACGCTTCCGAAGCCATCTCCGGTATCCGGGCCGCGGCGTCGCTCACGCGGGAAGCTGACGTTTTGCGACATTACAAGCGCATCTTTACGTCGCAGTAGAGATCGAGTCTGAAATTTGTGGCGAATTTGTCGCTTTTGCTCTCGGGTTTTAGTACGAAAGTATACTAATTGCGCGTTACGAGTACGAATTATTCTACTTTTTCGTTTGTTTTATCGCCGTAATTTACGGCGCCTAGTCGGCCGGATCTGTTCTTTCTTTTGCGCCTGATATAGGGAAGACGTACTAAGCGGCTAATAAGTTGAAGACTTTGTTTAAGCAGCAACTATTTATAGACACGTGGTCGCAGGACGATAAAAAGGAGGTGAAAACGCTTTAAGCGCGATCTCGCTCTGCGACATATACTTCTAATACCCTACTTGGCCTGGCCCTGTGCTCTCCGGGCTAAGTTCTACAATGTAGCCAAGCCAGTACGTAGCGTTGGTAAGACGCTTAGGGTGCAGAAGGGGCACCACGATCTTACTCTTTAAGCGATGTTACGATCTATTAGCGGGTACCGTTTACGTTACACTAAACCTAAACGACTATCACTTATTTATAGCGCTCGTGTTCTAAAAGCCGACATTTTATTAAAGCACTATTAAGGAGAACATCTTTCTCGGCACTTTTGACGATGTGTCTGATGAGGATGGGGAAACCTCTTGCCGTGAAGCCAACATTTACGATTTTATTCTCTCTTTATTCGAAAGACTCGATACCGTGATCAAGAGCAAGGTTGTTTTACTCTCAGGGGGCTAAAATCAGCGCATCGCAATTGCGCGAGCTTTGGTTCGAAACCCCCGCATTTTGCTGCTAGGCGAGGCCACTAGTATGTTCGATTTGGAATCCGAACACGTAGTTCGGGTCGCGCTAGAGAATGCGTCTAGAGAGCAGACTACTATCGCGGTGGCTTATAGGCTTAGCACCGTTAAGCGGGCGGATGTGATTTACGTATCTGATCAGGGGCGCATTGTGGAATAGGGTACGTATTCAGGACTGATGAGGCGGCGGAATGGGCGGTATGCTGAGCTAGTTAGACATCAACGGCTGGAAGACGATGATTAGAATGTACTTGATAGACTGTTGCTAAATAGCAGAGTGTATTTTATAAAATCATCAATTGTTCCTGATGTTATTAGCAAATGGCGCCAGTCACCTTAGGTAGGTTTGTACAACTATACCAACTGTCTCAAATCTGTTAATTTTTATTGCGACCAACTCAGTGTGGCCTTGTAGAATCAATGCCGTCAATCTTAATGGGTGGTAAGAGCGCTCTCGTTAGCCCAAGCACCCCGAATTCTCCCAGCTGTACCAATCGCCTGTGCTGGTGATTTGTGTTTCATCCTGCTGATTTTTGTGTTGGTTTTAGGCAATGTGTGCTGACCTTGGGGGCTGACTAAAACAAGTAATACTAATAACACACTTGCAGGCAACAGACCCATAGAGTATTACTGCTTCCAGACATGTGACATCACGGGTGTTTTATTTATAGTTTATAGGTGAACCCGGTGAATAAAGAGATATTGACTGTGAGGTCGAAGTAATACTCCCTTGCTTCTGCTGGCTTTGAGCTTGTGGGGGTGTTGTTTCCCTGTAGAGAGCAAGCTGTTCGGTTTGATTGATCTCGCAGAGCTCTCCCAACCTCTGTACTCCAAAGCTCAGATATTATCAATTTCCGGCACTTTTTTTTATTGCTTGCTTTCGATACGCGACAACGTAGCACTTGTACCAGCGATGGGCATCTTCACAGGAAAAGAGAGTACGAGTGAGAAAACCGACGTCCCATATTACTCACAGGCATTGACCGCACTAACGCGACCATCAGATGCTCCGCACGAGCAGACGAACGAGTCTTCTTCCGACGACACTGCATATGAATGGGACCTGGACGACGCCCAAGACGAAGTCATCAGAGCTTCGAATATAGAAAACAAGAGACTCTTAGAAAATGCGCTCCAAGCTGAACCATCGGCTCACAAACCAGCGCCGACAGGTCGCCTCCACCACCCCGTAATCCTGCCTCAGCGCCGACCGCAGCGCCGTCACAGGGGGTTCATCAGAGCGTATGCGCCCGACTTGTTGGCGTGCGGTATCGACCAGCCCACATTTATGGCTTTTCTGGACGAGTTTGATAAGTCGATGATGTGGTCTCCGCTTGCCGACATCATCAATTTGTCTACCGTCGCGACGTTTGCGATTCCCGGCGGATACGGCGCTGCCGTGTCTTTGCCGATTCAGATCGTCACCGGGGTTTATAAAGAGCTGAACGGCCGTAAAGGGTTCGTAACTTGTCTTCTTCAACCCGAATTACCTACCTCCCTACCTACTATCGAGACCAAAACTTTGCTCAAGCGATCGGCGCATGCGAAATGATTACCTCCCTAATTTATCCAGAGTACCCGAATTCTTAGACGCTAACTCTATCGCAGGCAAAACGCATTTCTCCAAAAGATGAATGCCGAACTATTCCGACCGCGAGGGCTATTCGCTATGGTCGTGGCCCACAGCAGCACGAGCGCCGAGCGAATCACGCCTGAGGATATTGCCGCCAGCGCGGGGGCCAGAGCGCACGGCTCGACGTCGCTGGGTGATAAGTTCCGGAACGCCGATGGCAAATACGGCCCTCTTGATTTCCCCGAGTCGGCCGAGCTGGTGTTTCCTGGGCTCGAGGGCGCCGCGGACGGGAACGGGAACGGGAACGGCCAGGAAAGCGCACCCGCGAAGAACGGGTTTGCGCGCGCTATGGAGAGGTATGGTGCTCATCGCGATCGCAAGCGGACGGCTAAATGGGTAAGTCCAATCCACTACCTACCTATACCTACTGCTGCACAGGCATGCATTGTTCTTCCCTCTACATTTTGACATCTACGTCACCGCATCAACCGCATTTTTCTTATTGCACACTTCGCCACTGACGTATCCTTCAATTAATTAGATCCGGAAGCACCCCGATACTCCCCTCGAGGCTCTTATGGACCCGGCTGCTGCTGAGCGGGCGAGGGAGAAGGGTATGAAGAAACCGAAGAAACGGAGACTCGCCAGGGTAAGTTTTTGGCTTCCATGTTATGCGCGACTGGTGTTGCTCTCCAGGGGTTGTTTGCTGATATTTAACACATAGAATATCCTGTACCTGATGATTACGAACTTGCCATCCGAGGAGGAGATGTTGAATGCCATGAAGGTTGAGAAAGATGTGACGAAGCAAGGAAGTGAGGAGATCAAATAGCTGAGGCGGTTGTGGGGAGTGTTCTGCCTGTTAAGCATATGGCGGCAGATTTCTCAGGTAACGTGTGGTGTTATGTGATTACCACCAGATCTCGTGGATTCTCTTTGGGTAGGCAGTGCCTAATACTGTTTTGTATCGATTTGTTAAAAAAAAACTTTAGAGTAGAAATCTCAAATAACGAAGTACAGCTACTTTCTCTTCGTAGTGGTAACGTTTTGATCGGCCATTTCGGCCACCTAATATCCGCTGTTCTAGCCATTCCTGGCCATTCAAGCATTCCGGTCATTCCAAGGCCATTGAGGCCAATTTTTAACGCCAATATGGCCGTTTAATCGTATTTAAAGCTATTTACGGCTATTCGGCGTCAAATACATCTATTCCTATAAATAATTCTTTTTAAACCATTTTGGCAAAGCTTATTTTGCCTTTTAATACTGTTTTACGGGCTTTTTCGTTAAGCTTTATTTAGTTAGTTTATTGCCGTTGTTTTTATTAACGAACTATTTTTTTAATAGTTAATATTTTGGCTGTTTTAAAAGCTTTTTTATTAGTTTTTTATTAACGGGCTTTTTGTTATTTTTTAATAAAGTTATGGTTTATAGTTTTTAATGCTTAGTTATTGGTTAAATTTAATAAATAGGTTTAGTAAATAAAAATAATATTAAAACGTATAAAGGTTAGGTATACGTTATATAATTATTTTACGATATTGTTGATTTTTTATATTAAGTTTTAATTAAAAAAAATATCGATTTATCGGTTATATTAATTAGTTAAGTTAGCAAAAAGTAATATTTTTAGTTTATATTTTAATAATAGTTTTTTAAAATTATATAAGTATAGTTTTGTATTTTTTTAAGCATTGTTTATATTAAAAATAATAGTTTTACGGGCTTATTAATATAATAAAAAAAATTAGAAGTTATTTATTTTTTAAGTTTTAAAAATAAACTGTTAGCTAATTAATTATTTATAAATTTTAGCTAATATGTTAAAAATTTTAATATTTAAAAGCTAGAAAATATAAATTATATATAGTAGTAAATATATAAAAATAATATATTTTTAAGTATAGTATTTAATAAATTTTATTGTTTAATAATTAAAATAGTTATTTATAATTAATAGCCGATATTTTTTTTATATTTAGTTTTTAGTTTATTAATTAAAATATTTTAATTAAGTTAAAACGATTTTATAATTAGTTTAGCTGTTAAAAATTATTTAAATAACGGTATTAAAATTAAATATTAAGTTTATTTATAATTATTAAAACTATTAGCTTTAAAAAATAATAAAAAAAAGTAAGTTATAGTTATTAATTTTAATATATTCAATAATTAAAATTTATTTTTAGTTATTAAGCTAGTTAGTAAAAGTTTTTTTTATTTATACGGCTAATGATTATTTTAGCGTTATTTTTAATATTTTTTATAACGTTTTTTTTATTTATATTGTATATATTTTTTTCGGCAATATTATAAAATAATTAAATTCGGTAATAAAGTTTAAATTATTAAAATAAAATTTTATAATTAACATTATTATAGCGTTGTTAATTAAGGCTTCGGGATTTTTTAAATTTTAATTTTAAATATTAAATTATAAATTTGCTGTATTAGTTATAGCTAAGTAATTTAGTATTGTTTTTGGTTTTTAAAAACCGTAAAGCAAAGGTTTTAAGGCCGCTAATTGTTAAAAGCTATTTTTAAACTTGTATTTAAAGAGTAATTTTTATAATAAAGGCTTTTTCGGCTGGCGTAAGTTGTTGGAAGGGTTTGTTGGCTTAGGCATGGGTTTTGGAGCCGGCGAGGCGATATTAAAGGGTAAAACGAGGGATTTGGAATAGAATAGCGGCTTTTCGAACGCTAAGGGCTTTATCGTTGCGAATAGCAGTAATAGCGTTTTGAATACGAGTTTTTTGGTTTATTTTGGGTAGTTGAAGTGGTAATATGGCCTTTGGTTGTTGTTGTTGTTGGATTGTTGTTTTGGCTGAAAAGCCTGGGAAATTAGGTGGCCGAAATGGCCGAGCGGCCGAAATGGCCAATCAAAACGTTAGTCAGTGATGCGTAGGAAAAGCTTCAGATAATGGTGCCCATGTAGAAAAATAGGCACACAATCTCTCACACAATCTCTTGGGTATTGCAAAACCACAAGTTAGAAGGTGACTTAGACATACCTAGGTAGCGATATCGCAATGATGGCCGCTACCAAACCCTGCAACAGGTCTTTTGGCTATCTAAGCGTAGGTAGTTGATACTTAGTACTAAAGTTGGAGTGCTGCAATGAATCCATGTCATCACATAATTTATACAAGGGGTTTAAGGACTATGTCCATATCATCATCCTAATCTGATGTAAATACGCATTATCACACTAGATCAAGCCATTTGAAAGTCGCACCGGGCACCGTTTCTCCGTCCATGATACCATCCACATATGCCTCGCTCACAAGATTAAATCTACCATTCCCCAACGGTCGATGTACGGCACCTGCGCGCCTTTGAGTATAGCCACGACGTCGCCTGGTCGGATGTTGCCATAACCGAGGCCTGGCCCCCGCGTCGTTGTCACGAACGACACCCGTTTGAGGGATCTTCCAGTAAATCCGCTATTAAGCCTGTCCATGGTATTTTCAACAGAACTAAAACTGTTTCCTTGCCCCGTACATCTCAGGAAATATTTCGCTTCGCGTCTGATATCATCGTCTCTAATTCGATGCATGCTTAATGGCAGAAGATTTTCAGCCTCTACATAGAGGTGCACATCGGTTCTGACAGAATTGCTCCTCGTATTTTGCCTCACTCTGCCGATTGAGGTTCGGGCCACTGATTTGAGGCGCTCTTTGAAAGAGCCAAATGCCGTCTTGTTGTGGTAGGTCAGCCGCAGTATTTCGACGAACCACTGCTCCGTCCACGAGATCCTTTGTACCGGAGAGATGACTCAAGTAGATACCTTATCGGGAAAGGATGCAATGCCGCGCAAATGACAGTATAAATAGCCTTTCAGAGAAATGGTAGCTTTACGAGGCGTGTTTCGGTTGACCTCCACCTCAGACGGAACACTGGGCATCCCAGAAGCATTGAATGTAGGCTGCAGTGTCATATGGTCTTTGGCCACAATTTGAAATGGCTCGGTAATCGGCTGGTACCAATCTGGAACCCATGATGGTAGATCTCCAAATTCTGACTTATGACGTGGTTGAACGTAGGAGAGAGGAGACAGATGCCCTTGTAGGAGCATAACCGACGTGACATGAGCGTAGAGCTCCTGGCATGACTTTCTATAATCTGGAGTGACGCCTTTACTTTCAATTTCCTCTCGGTCTGTCGCGAGGATCGCTTGAGTGTAGGTGGTGAGCACCATGTTTCCTAAGATTAGGGCTGCCTACGCAGGTCAGCCTCAGCAGGACAATCAAGGGAAACACAGTAATCTGCGTGATCGTGGGCCAGATGATCAATCTCAAGGCCTGAAAAAATAAATTTCCGTGAGCTAATTGGCAATGGTAGGGCGTTACTCACCCTCCATCGCCGGCTTTATACCTGCTACGCACGGCTTCTTGAAAGCACACCAGCGCGTTCATGGCGGCGCGAAACCTCGTCAGATCGATTCGCTCGGTTTCATAGATGAAGGTCGCCTTCTTGGAAACAGCGATCTCTTGGAGAACCCAAATTCTTCCGAACCACGGCCGGCGGAGAACACTGCTCATGTTCTGAAGTGGGAACAGAGTCCCATTGCAACTCCACCCGTTAATTTTATGAAAGAGATCGATCAGTCGCATCAATCTTTTTAACTGCTTTATTCGTATTGTTCGTCCCAGTAGTGTAAGGATTTTAACCTGTGGCACACTGCTGTGCGTTTTAGAGAACAAATTGCAATTAAAAGTGGCTGCGGATAACCTTTTTTTTTCAATTTTATTACGATAAAGTCCAGAGAAGAGTCGCTTGAGCGTGATGCATAAAGCTTGGCTAAGTGCTCTCAGATGATATTGTCCTCAATATACAGAACGTATTGGAACCTGCATAGGCCGGCCTTTTTTCCTATTTTGTTAAAATATCGGATAACGTTCTCGCTTTCCGGGTCACCGGGACCCATCTAAGCAAGGACTTGATCCGCCCGCGCGTATATATTGTGCATTATACCCACTTGCTAGGCCTTTTCCGCCTCGTTTTTTTGGTTAATGCATATATGGTCAACCCAGGGGAGGAAAGGGGATTGCGGGGGTCGTAATGTAAACGGAACCTTATAGGGATTCTTCGGAATGCGGAGTTTGAGGTCGTCTACGATGATCACCCGATTTCGCTCGGCGCATCCCTATGCATATGACAGCGCCTGATATGGAGGAGCGTGCTCTAGGCTTACCCGTCGGATCTAGCAGCATGGAAGTCGTGCGTACTCGTCTTTCGGGCACGGAAGGATCTTCAATAGCCCTATTTCTTTTTTTGCTCTGCCCAACTCGGCATAATCGATTCCTTCGGAGAACTCTCTTGGCATCCCGACAGAAACGCGATGGTGAGGACTCTATGATTGGACTGAATGGCGACTTGATGATGCTTCAACGATACTACTAAATTATTTCTTTCAATATGAGGGGCTATCTAGGTAAATATGAAGACAGAGGCAATTGACATAGGCATGCTATTGTTTTTGATTTTAAGGATGAGAGGGAGTATCGGACGCATGGCAGTGCTACCAATCCATAGGTGCAGAGCATAGGGCGCTGGCCGAAGATCTTTAGACCAATGCTGCCTAACCATTGGATATATAATGTGTAGAATAGCGTCGCATTCCATGTGATAGTTATAATAACCATATGCTAAGCATACTTCACTCGAGAGCCGGTTTCATAGATATTCCACTTTGACTAATATAAGCCGACCCCCTTCGATTTTCCAAGAAGAGTTCAGTCTCTCACCCATGCAAAACGCATCTCATATCCCTACTCCCGTACCTTCTAACAGCCTTAGAGTTACCGTACCATTTACTTTATGTCAATTTATCTATATGACTTACCAAAGCGCACACACGCGGCCGTGCGGCAAGCAATGCCCTAGGGTAGTGTTCGCGATGGATCTCGGAAGTGAGATGTGCCTCGGTCATAAATCTAAACCCATATTAAGGGATTAAGGGAACCCCAACCCTCAAAGAGTTCTATCAGAGACCCATGAGCCATAATCTACTAGAATATCTTCTACCAACAAGACTTACGTAGCCGGTAGGGTACTTTACCTATCGGTGGAGGCAGGGGTCATCTGGGTTGGCGCAGCACGGGACCGCGATTAGACCAGTCAGCCCTTCTACGCTACCACAGCCATCTTGTATTGGATTTTACCTCCTCCTTAACAACAACAACACCACCTATGCACCCTTATCGTGTCGGATAGTTGGCTGGGATAATTGGTTATCTGGCTATTTGGATAGTTGGTTGGGTGGCTAGTTGGGATAGCTAGCCAGGTAGATATTTAAGATAAATAGTTATTTAGCTTACTAGACAGCGAGCGAAGTGGCCTTTTAGGATAACGGGCTAGTTGAAGAGTTGTTATAGCCTCTTAAGTCGAAGACTTTCTATACTACTAGCCTGGGGTCTCTGGTTTCGGATGCCAAAAACCTCCAGTCCTAGAGGCTTTAATATCAATGCTTCAATATCTGTATGCAAAGAGAGCGCAAAAATATATCAAGCGGAGATATAATGACTTTTTCTCGCCGTGTTTATTCTCATTACAATTTTATCGTTCTATAACAAGTATCAATGCTAGGCTTGGCGAAAGCTACATAGCAAGAACTGAACCCTACCAGCGCATGCTCGAGTCATATAATCTTGATTCACTAGAGACTGGCCCTCCGTTCAACTATCCTTGTTTCCTGCCTTTGCGACCATCTGTCCAGCTTACTTTTTGTCTAGTCCTGCCACAGCTTGCTCAGGATCTTCCTTCTTCTCATCGGCCATTCCGAACTCTGTCTCAAGCTCAGTGCGCATTTTAATCTGTTTCTCTAGAAATACAATGGAAAAAGATACGCCGGAGAAGATGACAGATGTGTACCAGACATACTTCAAGCTATCCGAGTAGACGCTAATGATCTCTTGTCTCGTATCAGGCGGGAACGAGTTAATATAGCTCGCGGTGGCAGAGGCGTACGCTTTTCCATTCATAAATTTAGCGGCCACTTTGGGATCTGGTATGCGGTAGGCCATCTGGTCGAAGTAAGTGTTGAAAATGGTGGCAGGGATGGCTACTCTCTAGGTATTGCTGAATGAGCGGATAAAAGACTAGGTTGCTGTTGCGGCTGCCTAGTCGCGTTCTTCGAGTGGCGTCTAACATGAGGGAAGGAGGGTTTTCAGGACAAAGCCCGAGCCGCCAGCGACGATGATTTGAAAAATGACCCATTCGGCAATGGAGGTGTTTGGTTCCATCAGTGAGAAGAGACCTAGCCCAATTGTGTTACTGCAAAACCAACCAGATGAAACGGCTTGTACTTGCCAAACTTGGCCAGCAGGAGCACTGCTGCAATGGCAGCCTGAATGGCGATGACAACTGCAGGGAATAACTGCACGCCAGCTCGTTCCGGAGAGCCACCAAGAACAGACTAAAAGTAGACAGGCAAGAAGAACAGGATCCCGTAGAGGAGCGCAGAGTTCAAGAACGTTACAGCGAGGATCGTGGCTGATGTCTTGTTAGCGAACAATCGAGGCGGGACGATTGGCTCCGTGACAGACCTCGCAGTCTCGAGGAACACGAACGCAGCTAGTCCTATTAAACCTAAGACGAGAGAAACGATGATCCTGGAAGATGACCAAGGAGAGAGTACCGCCGTAGGTGGTGGCAAAAAGAATAGACACGGTCGAAGCGATGGGAAGAAGGTTTCCAAGGTAGTCGATCCGTCGTAGTTTTTGCGCGAAGCTCATTTCCTTGTTCGATTTCACGTGAAGGAAAAGTAAAATCATGATAAGCGACACACCACCAACCTGAACTATTTAGTGTCTCTAGCGTAGGGCATAGCTGCGGCAGGGTTCAGGCAGGCTCACCAGTATGTTAATCCAAAGTACCCAGCGCAATGTAGTTATAGCAATGATGGCACTCCAACGTAGGGACCGATGGCAGCTCCAACGAAATAGACCAAGAGAATGAATGCCGTTTGCGAGAAGGCAGTCAGTGAAGTGTTTGAAAAATGGAGCGTATCTGAGGCGCTATCCTACATAATTCCCTCGCTCCCTCAATGGGACCAAGTCGGAGACAATAACGTCTACAATCAAATTGATGCCGCCACTACCCATGCCCTGAATAGCACGACCGACAATTAATGCAGCGGCGTTGCGCGCACCATCAGCGATGCTGCTGCCAAGGTTGAATAGGCTGAAAATGGCGAGAGTGACATATCGACGACCAAATATGTTTACCAAGTGGCCGAAAAGGGGCTGTATAGTAGCACTAAGCAAGACGTCTTAGCATGAGGCCCAGATATAGTTAGATTGGTTGAGTCTGTTACTTGCCTGGTCAGAAAGAAAATATTGGTAACCCAGACATGGTTATTCCCGAGCTCAAGCTGTGTGACGATAAAGGGGAGTGATGTGGTGACGACAGTGTTCTCGAGAGCGCTCAGAATGCCGATGATATAGGGTGTGGTGCTAACGGCCCAAAAGTGCTGGTCCTTGTTGAACTCGGGATTCTCATCATGCTCACAGTCGGGCAGGTGGAATGCTGTCAGTGGGCGAACCACTCGCATGCTCGTTGGTCGCGTCCATCCTGATTGGTCAAGTCAACCAAGCGAGGTAATTATAAATAGTAGAAGACTGGAAAGTAGTGGCGTCGAAAATCTTATTGATTACGGGACATAGATGATGAGGCACCTAGTGATCCCTATGTTTGCGCGTGTATAAGGACTTAGTTTAATAGCCAGAGGTCAAGGCATCGTAGCAAAACTGGCGGCGACATTGTGTCTAACCAGGGGCTTGTGCGGAAATGAGCTTCGGAAGGTGAGAGCAGAAAAGCGCAGCATCTTTATGCTGTCGGCCGCATTTGTTGAATATTCAAACGGCTCAGAGAGAGCCAACATGGCGGCGACATGATGCTTGACTAGTGCGGTCTGAACTGGAGGATGTGAGGAATGAGGTTCGGATGCTGACAGTAGCAACCGGAAGATCTCCATGCCCGCTGCTTGGCTGGACGTGTCGGATTCCGTCCTCGTGACTCTTCATGTCAAGGCCGCCTTCCGTCTCTCGTGGTATGGGAGGAGTTGCACTTAACGTGCCACATCAGCACCTAGCTCTAGCCATTTGAGGTGGATACTTTCACCGGGGCGTCTAGCCATTCCATATTCATGAAGCTTTCCGAGCAGCAGTTTTTCATTAACATATTCTGAGATCTCGCCGTGTCTAGGCATTATTTTGCGGTGTATTGCTTGCTAGACTGCCGAGGTTCTCCGCTCCAGAGTTATTCCGATCCGCCCCAGAGAAACCCTGCGCCCGGGCTCCGCAGTGCACGGGATCGATTTCCTGGGGCCCCACTCTCCCGAAACCCTTCCGCATCTAAACCACCGAACTATGGGCCTTTAGGCGTGATGCCATCCATCCCCTCCACCCCCAAGTTTGAGTCATCCGCAGCGTTTCGAATGCGGACATTCCTGGCCATCGGTCGCCGTATAATCCAGCAAAACCAGCGGTGACTCCTGACTTATTGGTTGGCAGAGCGCGCCTTCTGGCGACGTGGGCTCTATCTACCTATAACCTACGAATACCCTTATCTTCTCGATCATAACCGCCTGGATCAGACTAAATATCTCTCACCCCCCTCCTTTCAATCAATATGGCCCAAATTCGAGGACAGTTAACCGCCCAGAAGGTGCAAGCTTTGGCGCCAAAGGAGAGAGGTACGCTCCACGGTACATGAGAAAGCTGTACTTTTTGCTGACTCTTAGCAGGAAACCAGCGCCCCGGCACCAGAGCCCACCGGAGACGCGCGCGCCTACATGACGATCCAGGGCAGGCCACACCCGAGCGCGCCGGATCGCTGCACTCACTTCCGCCGAGCGTATTGTCCCATAAGGTAGGGCAGTCCTGCCCTTCATCACCGCCATCATTAACCGATTACAGGATCCACCAACATCTCTTAGACACAGGGGCCAGAGACGACCGCGCGCCGTTGCAGGTCTACTCGAGCCCACTCTCAACGAGCCCCCTCGGAAGCGTCGACGATCATCCCATCCCATCGAGGCGGCCTTCGACCAAGAGGCGGCACAAGACAACGACGACGGTCCAGCAGATCCCATTGACTTCTGGACCCGAGAACACAAGTGGCCACCGGGTTACTCCCAGCAGAGTCTTATGGAGCACTTGCTTGCGAGGAAGAGGTCGTCATCACGGCTCAGCAGGAAACGATCGGAAGCCGGCTCGGCGGCGCCTAGTTCCACAACGCCTAGCGACCGGAAGCCGAGAGAGGAGAAGAGCGCGCCATATCGAGATCCACGCTACAAGATCCTTCTCGCAACCAAGGGTAGTTTTATGGACGAGTCCGATCTGGGCGTCGCGAATGCGAGCAAATCGCTTTGTCATACTCTGCTAGGAAGGAAGCAGACTGTTCCTCAAGATTCATTGTTTCGCGATGATATCTTCAAGCTAACGTGCCGAAAGGTGGAAGACAGCAACGAGGCCAGAATCATCCGGGACATTACACCACTGATCGTTCCCTCTGCGGAAATTCTCGCCACTTACGGCGCCACGAAACTCGACTGCTTGATTGAGAGCGTTAACGAAGGATGGAACAACTCCATTCCCCTGACCGGAACTCGTCCCCAACCCGACTATTCGGTAGGATTTAGGCGTGAGGCCTTTACAGAGGATCAACTCAGCAAGCTTTCGCCATTTATTGGCGACTGGATTTCCGGCGACCTGTCCTTCTTCATGGCCACGTACCTTATGTACTTTCCCTTCCTCACTTGCGAGGTGAAGTGCGGCGCCGCAGCGCTCGACACCGCAGACCGCCAGAATGCCCAGAGCATTACGATCGCGGCTCGGGCCATCGTTGAGCTTTTCCGCCTTGCGAAGCGTGAGAGCGAAGTCGACCGCCAAATCCTCGCCTTTTCTATCTCGCACGACCACCGGTCAGTGCGGATTTACGGCGAATATCCCGTAATAGATGGGAAGGACACGAAATACTACCGCCATCCGATCCACACTTTCGACTTCACAACGCTGGACGGCAAGGAGAAGTGGACAGCGTATCGTTTCACAAAGAATGTCTACGACGTATGGATGCCAAAACATTTCGAGAGGATCTGCTCAGCAATCGATCAGTTGCCGTCTAATTTGGACTTTGATGTTCCATCGCTCCCGGAAACAGGTCTTTCCCAGGGGCTCGAGAGCCATCATCTGTCCCAGCCGGACGACGACACAGCATCGGGGTCAAAGGAAGATGATTGCCAGTCAAGCATCGCTGACCAGCACCGGGTCACTCCAGACACGTCATTCACGGGACCCGGGGCGGCAAAGAGGCCGAGGAGGAGGACGGACGGTACGAAATAGCCTCGCGAGTTAGCGTATTCCGCAGAAAGAATCAAGTGATCTCAGCTCCAGCTCCGTTTCTCCCACATCTCACCTAGGTGGGTTTCTTGCCTAGAGGCCCAGCACTCGCTTCTCGGCGTAAATGTACCTAGAACAGGGCTTCATTTGGCGATCCCAAATTTGGGCCGCTGTTTGAATCAATAACTGCGTGGACGGCAACAGCAGAAAGCGCATCAGATGATCAACCTCGCCGCCACCAGGATACATAATACTTCCGAGCGAAGTCTAAGTAAAGCGAATCCAGATGGCCGGCGTCTGGAGCATTCGACGTCGGACTATAACCGGGGGATGGCATAGATTTTGACAAGTGCCATAATGCCGCCGGGGAAAGCATTATGCATCTATCGTGGCGGGGTCCTCAAGTATTTCCATCTTGTGTGCATGCCTAAAACTGGGCTTCATTGGGCCCTCCCAAATTTGGGTCGCTGTCTGTCACGCTAGCAGGCCGCCGGCGCCTTGCGAGTCTGTAGTTGTGGGTTAATGCCAAGTGGAGGAATTCGGAGTTAGCGGAGGCCCCAAGCTCGCCGACCTCGAGAGGAGATATTCCCTAACCACTAACCCGAGTAACCACCCTCAGAGGACCACAGCGACGGCGCCAGAAGCAAACACAAAGCGAGGTAACAGCGGACGTGTAGGCTTCGGTCGGAGATTCCACGGCGACCGTGAGATATCGAATCAAGTACCGACGGCCCAGCGCACGTGGGTTAGCCGAAGTTCCTGGGCTACCTAGCGCGTCTGGCGGATAACCCTCAGGATGGCTCGCAACACGAGCGCGTTTTCATTTAAGCTCGTTTCACCCCGCGTCGAGGGCGAAGAGCGCCATATCTGGGGGCGAAAGCCGAGTTAAAGTCGCATTTTCAACAACGCCGTAATACCAGTATGCTGGATCCAGGGGCGTGTACTTGTTTCGTATTCTAACGTGGCATCCTCTGACTAGCGTGAACTTACGGACGAGTGACAGTGATTTGAGAAGGAGTTTGT
The DNA here is from genome assembly GCA_025201745.1 of Xylariaceae sp. FL1651. Lineage (NCBI taxonomy): Eukaryota > Fungi > Ascomycota > Sordariomycetes > Xylariales > Xylariaceae > Xylariaceae sp. FL1651. The sequence goes on from MU624241.1 coordinate 919,524, forward strand.
CAGGGTTGGCAGCAGATTGCACCGTCGAATGGCAAGAGAACGTCGGTTCTCTTAAAAGTGTTCTCTATTCTCCTGCTGGTGATACGGGTTGTGTAATATGGAAGTCGGACGTGCAAAATACCACAATATACAAGCTGACTGTGCTATGCACAACGAAGTGGACGAGTACATACAATACAGTACAGTACAGGCCGCTTTCGGAAGAAGCGACGACCGAGTTCCTGGGACACGATTCCAATTCCTGCCATGTTCCCAGTTCTCAGCCACCCCAGTTCTCGGCCACCTGTCTCAGTGCTCTTATACGGGCCCGCCAAAGCACTTCAGTCGCCTCCAAGTTGGACTTTATAAATTCCGCGAGCACTTGCTCCACAACGCTGTTGCACCGATGTTTGAGAGTTGCGCTGCTGCTGAAGCAAATCACCCAACGTCTGGCACTGCTGGCGCGCATGAGTGAGCGTGTGTGAGATGGCATACGGGCTTTCTCAGACATAAGCATGGAACTCGTCCGCCCGTTAAACGCACCTAAAACCAGGCTTCCCTTGGATAGTCCTTAAACCACAAGCTAAGAGTCCCAGTGAGGCCCTTCAAATCCCACAACGCATGGCCTCCCCATCTTCTATGGCCATCGGCTTCGCTCTAAATTTTGGGGCTGGAAGGCAGCGCTCATTTGTCGCTACAGCGCAAGGCGTCCGGCGCGGCACGGCCCGCCTTCCGGCCCTTGTGGTACGTGCTGTTGAGGCAGAGGCGGCACAGCGGTGACCTCAAGCTGCTCCGCGAGAGTTGCGTCGCGAGGGGTACGATGACGGCGGGGCCGATGTGGCACTGCTCACTGCGCTGCATTTGCGGCCGCAGCTAACGAAACCAAATAATTATTTAAACTAGCATTTATTAATAATAATTAATTTATACATAATATATAAGTTTTATTAAACCTGGCTTTGTTATATTATATTACGTTTAAAATATAACTAACGTTAAATAAAATAAAAAGTTAAAAATCGACAAAAAATTATTTAATATAAAAAATAAGCTTTAAAAATATATATAAATAGTAGCAAAAGTAATAATGTAAATATAAAAAAAGTAAGAATTGCTAAGCTTTAAATTAAGGCTTGGTTTTATTTATTTTTATTTATTTTTATTTATTTTTATTTATTTTTATTTAATATATTATTTACGTAAATAAATTATATAAATAAATGAGCTATTTTTTTTAAACTTTTATATATATATTTATAAATAATTTAAACTAATAAAATTTTAATTTATTAAATGTTTTTATATTATTTTAATAAGTTTATATATTGTAGCTAAATTTATTATAAGTTTTATAACGTTAAACGTAATTTTTTTTTATACAACGATTATTTTAACGATTATTTTAAATATTTATAAATTTCTTTGTGTTTTAAATAGTAAAAAAAATTTATTTTATAATCGGGTTTGTTTATTATAATAATATTAGTTAAATTTATAATTTATTTTATAAAATATTATGCGTTATTTAATTTATAATTTTTATATTAAACGATTATTTTAATATATTAAAATAGCAAATTAGCTTTATTATACAGTGTGACAAGGGGGGTCCGGAGGACCTATATGTCACGTGTAGATTAGATACGTTGATTAGATAAGGGAAACTGGGATATCCCTTACATCCCGCAGGGATGTGTGGATATTCCCAGTCTTCCCCATCGCAATACAGAATATACTACACTACCCCATGGTTTTCTTTACCACTTTAGTTAAATTATTCGAAATAATATATTATAAAATAAAAAATAACAGCTCGATTTATAAAATAATTAAACGATAATTTAGTTAAAAATTATATATTTTAAATTATAAGATATATATTTTGCTTTTTAAAAACTTTTTTATATATTATAAAAAGTTATTAAAGCGTTAAACGCGTAAAAAAACGTAGTTAAAAATTATTTTTTTAATATATATAATACATGCTTATATTAAATATTTATTATATTTATTACATAACCGTTTTAAAGTATTAAAATATTTAATATTAAAAAATTAAAGCTTATAAAAAAATGCGAAAATATATAAAAAATAATAATAATATAGTTTTTATAATATAATTTAAATTTAGTTAAATAATAACTTTTATAATTATTAAAAATAAGTAAGCGATATTTTATATATATATTAAAATATTTAATTTAATTTAAGCTTTATTTATTTATCATTTATTTAATTTTTATTGTTTTTAATTTTTTAATTATTAAATAATTTAATATTTTTATATTAAAATAATAAATAGTTTTGCTTTATTAATATAATTTTAAATTTTTTAATTTTTATATATAATTAAATATAATTATAATAAATTCAAACGTTATTTAATTTATTATAAACTTAAGTTTATTAAAATTATAAATACTTTTTTTTAAGTTTTTTTTTATAATTATTTTTTATATAAAAACTAACCAAACGCAATATTTAATTAAATTTTTGTTTAAAACTTATTAATAATTAATTTAGCGATTAAATCGAGTTTAAAAAAAAACAATTTTTTTACAAGTCTTTTTTTACATATTTTAAATAACCGGTTAATTATATTTTTAATAACGCTATATTTAAATACAAACGATCAATTAATTAAATTAATAATATATTATATAACGCATTTCCCACTTAGATAAGACACTTAATTAAATAGGCCACTTTTTTAAACCTTCGTACGCATATAACAAAATCTCTTATCTTTTTATTTATAACAATAGCTAAGCTTTATAAAAAAGCCGACCTATAACTTGCTTTATAAGCTTATAAAAATAACTTTCGTTTATTTTTCCGACGCGTTGTTAAATTATATAACGTGCTTTGTATAATTTTTATTCGATGAACAAACGGTTTTATATTATTTACTGAAATATAATTATTAAAGTTTAAATTAATTTAATCCGAAAAAAAATTAATCGTATAATATATTATTAATTTAGTTAATCGATCGTTTTTACTTAAATATCACGCGGTCGAAATTATAACTAATCGGCTATATTATTTTATTTTATATTATTTTAGCAAAACGAAACTATTTATTGTTTTAATACGAAAATATTAAATTACTTGGTAATTAAAAAATTAAAACTATAAAAAATAATTAAACGATAAATAATGTTACGGTTAGAATACCTTCACAAGAGACAGGGCTCTGAATAGGGTTACCATATATTAAAAATACTAAGATGAAGAAAAAAGGGAATTCTATTTACAAAATTGCTAAGCAAAAATGGTTTTGTAGCACGGATGAGTAGGTCCTGTTATATAACTAGGTCTATACTGCGAATAGGTTTAGCAGCCAAGCCAGCTATTCGTAACTACCCCCTCTTTTAAAAAAGGCTCGCCTTAAGATTTAAACTTAGGTGCTTATAAATTAAATGGCTATTTTATTTATTCTATTTTAAAATTAGTGCTTTTTAGTAAAAAAAAGGTTTATTTCGGGTATTTATTTTTTACTATAATATTACAGGTTTTTAATTTATAAATATAGCTTAAGGTTTTTTTATAATTAGCCGTTAAAGTTTGTTTATTTATTTTAAAATATATATAGTTTTGTTATGCTTATTTTTTTTTGCTTTTTTTTTTAGTCACCCGTTTTATATTACTTTTTAAATTAAAAAACATTTATTTTATTAGTAAATTATCGTCGAGATAGTTTTTTTTAAAACGGTTTTTTTCAGCAGTTTTTTATTAGTTTATAAAACGCTTAAATAGTTTTATTGCTTTTAAATTTTCGTTATAAAAAGTTTTTAATAATTAAAGCGCATTTTTAAAATTTTTTGCAAAATATTACTTGCTGTTAAAATTTTAACTTTTTTAGTTTGCTTAGTATTATAACTTTCGGTAATATATTTTAAAATTTCGGATTTTTTTAATTATATATTTTTTTGCTTAATTTTTTTTTAAATTTTACTATTTTTCCGAGTAGCTTTTTATAATTTTGCTTAAGCAATAAATTATTATCGTATTTTTATAACCGGTCGGTATAATATAAATCGAATGCTTTTTAATTTAAAAATATTTTTAATCGGTAAATATTTTCGCTTATTTTTTCGAAAATGGAAAAATGTTCGCAAGTTAAAAAATAATTAAGTTTATCGAAAAATTTATCGGTTAACTATAATTAGCGTTTTTTTATAATAAATACTTAGTTATTAACGTTAAAGTTAAATTTATAATAGTAGCGATTTTTTTTTAAATCGTAAAATTTTAAATATATTAAAATATAACTTTAGCCGTATTAATATAGTTTTTTAAAATTTAAGCTATAAATTATATTTTTTTACGGTTTAACTTTTTTTTAATAAGTAATTTTATAATATTAATCCGGTTTTTTTAATTAAAATAAAAAAATATAAAAAACCTAAAAAATATTTCGTATAAAAATAATCCGGTAAATTTATAAACTAAAAAAACAGCCGTATAGTTTATGATAAATAAAATTTAAACTTAATCGTTTTAATAATAATTAATAAATAAGCGTAAACGTTAATTATTATATTTATTTACGATTTTAGTTTATTTAGCTATTTTATAATAATTTAAAAACGCGACTTTTTATTTAATTTTTAATATTTTAGCAAATTTATTAATAAAATTAGCAATAAATTAAAATTTTCGATCTAACATAACCCATCTCCCACTTGGATAGGACACCCAATTAAATGGGCCACTTTCCAGACCTTTGTACATACATTCGCAAATAATCTAACAACAACATATCCGATCAATTCAAACTAGTTAAATTCTTATTCGCTAAACCTGTCTATACTATTCCGATAAGTTCGCGCATTATAGCTACGTTTATTACAAGTTTTATAGCACCCGACGCAAGTCTTTTTTCCTTTCGTACGACAAACGAACCAACGAATAACCCGACAAACGAGCTAACGAACGAACCGATAATAAAATAAACGCAATTATAAAACGAATAATTGTTTATATAAAAAGCAAAAAATTTACGGGCTTCGAAAGACGTAGTTATATAGGTTTATCGGCTCGTTCGTCGGTTTATTTATTGTACGAAAAAGAAAAAAACTCGCGTCGGGACTCGCGTCGGAATTCGCGTCAAAACTCGCATCAAAACTTGCGTCAAATGCTATAAAACTTACAGCAAACGTAGCTATAATACGCAAACTTATCGGAATAATATAAACAGGTCTAGCGAATAAAAATTTAATTAATTCGAATTAATTGTTTATATTTTCGGTTCGTTTAGCGGTTTATTCGTCGGTTCGTTCGTCGTACGAAAAAAAAAAAGACTTGCGTCAAGTGCTATAAAACTTGCAGCAAACGTAACTATAATGCGCAAATTTGTCGGAATAGTATAAATAAGTTTAGCAAATAAAAATTTAACTAGTTTAAATTAATCGGATATGTTGTTATTAGATTATTTGCAAATGTACGTACGAAGGTTTAAAAAGTGGCCCATTTAATAGGGTGGCCTATTTAAGTGGGAGATGGGTTAATGCTTTTTAAAATACTTAATATTTAAAATAAACTTTTATAATATATTTAAACGGCCGCTCGAACTATTATATTTAAGCAAAAAATTAATTAAAACATTTTACTTAAACGGTTAATTATTACTAATATATATATATTTTTTTCTTCCGTCGGTTGCATATTTTTTAAAGTTAATAATTAAATTTCGCTATAGTTTTTAAAATATAAATATAAATTATAAAAATTTAAATGTTTTATTTTAAAATATTTTAACGGGTCGGCATTTTAAACAGTTTATAATAAACTTATTAAAATATTCGAACATTTTAAGCTGTTAATATTAAACGGCTAATAATTAACAAATCTTTTTTTTATTTAAATAAACAATAAACATATAACTATATACTTTTTTAATAAAACGGGGTTTTAAATTATTTTTATTAAACATTATAAATCGTTTTTTATATATAATAAAACTACCCACGTTTTACTAATTATTAAATTTTGCAATATAAATTTTAGCTTTATAAATTTTAAAATTAAAATTATCCCGATTACGCTTTAATATTTTATCGATAAAATAAACATTTTAATTTAAAACGCTTTTTATAGCATTAATTTAAATAACGTATAAATATATTTTATATATTTTTAAAATATTTATAAAAATAAATACTTTAAGTTTATTAACTAATTTAAAAACGGTTATATATTACTACGCTTTACGTTTTGCTTTTTACGTTTTTAACTTTTTTTATTTTCGGAATAATACGTTAACAATTACGTTTTTTAATCCCGGTCGATAAATAATAAAAAAATAATATTAAACTATTAATTTTAACGAGCCCGCTTATTTTTAATTTAACTATTATTTAATCGTAAAAAACTTTAAAACTTTATAATTAATAATAATAAAAAATAGTTATTTACGTTAAAAACTTATTAATTTTAATTTTTAATATTACAAAACGCGTATTATTATAAGCATTTTTTTATTATAAATTTTATAATTTATTTTTGTTTTAATTATAGTTTTTAAATAATATTTAACGAAATATTATATATTATTATCGATTTTTTATATTAAAAACCCGGCTAAAACGTTATCGAAAACGTTAATTTTTAACCTAGTTTTTTTATAAAAGTTATAATAAACTAAAACAAATATTAAAACAAAACGGGCTTTTAAGTTTTTAAAAACCGCTTTACATTTTTTGTCAAATTTATAAAGTATATTTTTTTTTTATTAAATAAAATAACAGCTTAACTTTTTTATTATATTTAAAAATAAAACGGCGATAAAAGTTGCAAAATTTTAAAAATAACTAAATTTTTTTTAACGTTATCGAAAAGTTTTTAGTTTTAAACAACTTTTACTTTTTTTAAATCTATTTTAACGCCGTTTTTTTTAATAATAAAATTTTAAAAATTTAATTTTTATTATATAAAATTCGCATTTTTTTAAAATTAGTTTATAAGCTTACGTTTTATAACTTTTTTAAAACTTTTTTTATATATTTTCGATATTTTTTTAAAATATTAAAATAAATAAAAACGTCGTTTATATATACGTTATAAAACTCGTTTAAATATTTTAACAAAACGATATTTATATAACGTTAAAAAGTATTTAATTTATTAATTAAACTAAATAATAAAACTTTATAATAAAATAATTTATAACGCGTTTTAAAAATAATTAAGTTTTTATTTTTTAAATATATTTAAATACGGTAAAAAGCTTAACATACGTCGATTTTAGTAAAAATTTTAACTTTTACGATTTTTAAAAAAGTTTTGTCGATTAAAAATATTAAATAGCGGTTTTTTTTATTAATACGTTTAATTTTCGATAATTAATATTAAATCGCAAAATTTTATTTAATTTAAAAGTAAATAAAACAAAAAAAACTTATAAAACGACGCTAAGTTTAATAAATTTTTTTTGCAAGTGTTTTACTATATATTTTTTTATTATTATTAGTTTATCGTCGGATATTTAATATATAAAATTATAAAATAAATCGTTTTAACTTTTGCTATTTTTAAATTTGATGTAATAATTAATAGGTTAGTTTAAAAAAAGCATATCGAAATTAATTTTATTAAATATATAAAATAAAAATCGGTATTTTTTTAGTATTATATTTTAAGTTTTTTATTTTAATTTGTCGTTTTTTTTTAAAAAAACAATTTATCGGCTTTTTTTTTGCTTTTAATTATAGCATTTATTTTATATAAATTTAACTAATAAATTGTTTATTTATTTTAAGCTGCACTTTGCAAAAATATAATTTCGCTAATATTTATAACGTTTTAAAATAAACGGTGCTAGTACTATTTTATACCGTTTTTTTTTATTTTATATTATTTTTATTAATTATATAGCTATTTATTTTTTATACTTTTATTTTCGTTTAAACTTTTATACGAAAACTTAAATCGTTTACGTTTTAAAAAAAGCTTATTTTTATAGTTTTAGTTTATATTTTTTATTTATTTATACATTTTTTTTATAGCTCGTTTTGCCGGGTTACGTTAAAAATAATATAAAATTTTAAAGCAGTTATAAACTGTTTAAAAGTTATTACGGTTATTTTAAAAATTATTATTATTGTTTAAAAGTTTTAAAAAAACTTTAAAAGTCGAACTTATATATAAGCGGACTTGTTTTCTTTTCTTATTTTTTTGTTTTAATAACCGATCCCGGCGGTTAATATTTTATTAGTATAAAAAATAGCGTAATAAATTATTTATTTTGTTTATTAATAAATCGTAATATAAAGTTTTGTCGTTTAGTAATTATAACGAAAAAAATATTAAACGTTAACGACGGGCGTTAAATAATATATTATACTTTTCGAAAAACTGTTTTTTTATTATAATATTATATATTAAAAAAATTACTATTAAAAATATATCCGGAATTATACGCTTTTAAATTTTAAAATAAACGTATAAAACTTAGTCGACAAATTTTCGTTTTATACTATTATATTTAATAATAAAATATAGTTTAAATTTTATTATTTTTATTATTTATAAATATATAATAATACGTTTAACAAATTTAATATTTATAAATAATAATTTACTAGCTTTTATATCGGCTAAAATATTAAATATAGTTAACAAAAATTTATTTATAGTTATAATATATATAATAAAAAAAAAATCCTTATTTTAAAATAGTATTAAAAAATTTATATTAGCTATTTATATTAATGCTTATATTAACAATTTTTTTAAAAAAAGTTAATTATTTTTAAAATTATTTTTTTGCTTAGCTAATATTATTATTACCGGTCGTAGCGGATTTTTTAAAAAAAATATATAATTAGTTAAACTTTGCATAAATTTTAATAATATAAGCTTTTTTATTAAGCTTATTAAAACAAAGCTTAAAATAATTTTTTACGGTATAGCTTTTTTTTTAGCAATTAAAATACCGACTTTTTTATATTAGCTAAAATATATTTTATACTAATATAGCAAAAACTTTCGGACTTACGTTTCTAAATAACGTTTTTACGTTATTATTAAAAATTATTTTATAAAAACCTTTTTTAATTAAAATTTAAGCGTCCGTAGTTTTTTTTAAATTAAACTTTTTATTTATTTAAAAAAAATTATATGCTAATTTTTTGCAATATTTATATAAACAAGCAAAATTAAACTTAAAGTTAAAAAATTATGCTGCAGCGGCTTTTTTTAAACTTAATATTAAACGTTTATAAAATTTTTTTTTAAGCGTTTTTAAAAAATATACGTTTTTTTATTAAACGGGTAAATGCATTTTTAAACTTTTAAAATTTAGCTAATTTTTATATTTATAGCGCGTTAAATTTTTCGCGCGCTTTCTAGCTACGGTTAAAGTTAGTATATTTATTAAATAAATATTTTATTAATACTTTAAAAATAGTTAAAGCTTTAAAATGCGTTATTTAAAAATATAAAGTTAAGTTTTTAATAGCAAAATTTATAAAATGTAATTTAATATTAGTTATTTTAATATTGTTATTGCAAAACTAGTTTATATTAATTTTAAAACGGTTATTTTATTTTTCGTTAAATTGTTATAAAATTTAAATATTTTTATTTTAATAAATTTACGTTATTTAAAACTAAAAATATTTAAATAAGTAAAATTTATATATTAACTATCGATATTAAAAATAAAAATAAGCTCTCGTTTTTGTTTTTGTTTTTGTTTTAATTTTTATATATAAGTAAAATTATATCGTGCTACTAAATCGGCGATTAATTAATTAAAAATATTTAATTAAATTTATAATTTTATTATGCGTTTATCGCGGTTTTAAATTTGTTCAAAAAGTTATTTGTAACTAAATTTAAACAAAACCCGATTAGTTATATCATTATTATAAATTAATCGCGTATATTTTATTAAAACGTTATAGCCGCTATTCGCAAATATAGCGTAACGATAAAAGTTATTATTTTAATAAAAATAAATAATAGCTAGCAAATATTGCAGTTTTATTTTTTAAAATAACGCCTCGGGATTATAATAATATAAATTATTAAAAGTTTTGCGGTTTATAAAGCCGTTAAGCTTTAAAAAAGCTTTTTTATTAATAAATAAAACGAAAGCGAAAAAAAATCTCGTAACGCTTTATATAATAATAACAAATAAAGCTTTTATATAATTAGCAATATTATCGATTAAATCTACTTTAATATATTTATATCGAATATTTAAATACTTTTGTTTTTTAACGGCTAAATTTAACTATTTAATATAAAAGATAATAGCACATTTATTTTCGTTTTTATTTAATATAATATTATATTCCGAAATTTTAATTAATTAACAAAATTTAACAGCAAATTTACGCTAAACTATAAATATAAATAAATTATTAAGTCGAAAATAATATATTTTTAAATTATTTAAAAAAAAAAACTACTTGTACTTTAGCTTTTTGCACTAAAAAAACGCGTTTTTTTCGGTTTTAGCTATAGTCCCGGTTAAAATATAGCGTTAATTAGTTGATTTTAAAAATCTAATAATATATAAATCGGCAAAGATTAAGGATTTTTTTTAATTTAGTTAAGTTAGTTAAATTTGTTTAAATATTATTTTCGAAGCTTTTTTAAACTTTTAAAATTAATAATTTTAATATTATTACGGTTAGAATATTTTTACAAAAAACGGGGTTTTAAATAGGGTTACTATGTATTAAAAATACTAAAATAAAAAAAAAAAGGAATTTTATTTACAGAATTGCCAAGCAAAAATGGTTTTGTGGCACAGATAAGTAGGTCCTGTTATGTGACTAGGTCTGTGCTGCAAGTGGGTCCAGCAGCCAAGCCAGCCATCCGTGACTAATAAACAAAATTTAAATTAAATTAAACATTTCGACAAATATATAAAATATTATATAAAAAAAATATCGCTTATTTATTTTTAATAGCTATAAAAGCTATTATTTAACTAAATTCGAACTATATTATAAAAACTATAATATTATTATTTTTTTATATATTTTCGCATTTTTTTTATAAACTTTAACTTTTTAATATTAAATGTTTTAGTATTTTAAAACGTTTATATAGCAAATATATCGAATATTTAATACGGGCATATATTATATATATTAAAAAGAATTTTTAACCGCGTTTTTTTGCGCGTTTAACGCGTTAATAACTTTTAATAACGTACGAAAAAGTTTCCGAAAAGCAAAATTAATATTATACGACCTGAAATATATAATTTTTTAACTAAATTATCGTTTAATTATTTTGCAAATCGAATTTTTATTTTTTATTTAATAATATATTATTTTGAATAATTTAACCGAAATCAATTTACTATTTTAATATATTGAAAAAAAAATCGTATAATATAAAAAATAATTTTTTAGCATTTATTATAAACGCTATAAACTAAATAACGCGTAATATAACTAACGTTATATATCGTTTTGCGTTATTAAAAAAAAAACTCGCAATATTTTGCAAAACAAATTATAAACTTAATTAACGTCGTCGTATAAAATAAACTTAATTATAAAATAAAAAATGTTTTATTATATAAAAAGCAAAAAAATTATAAAAAGCAAAAAAATTATAAAAAGCAAAAAAATTATAAAAAGCAAAAAAATTATAAAAAGCAAAAAAATTATAAATACTTAAAAACGTAATTAAATAAAAAAACTTAAAAAATCGTTAAAATAGTCGTTGTATAAAAAAAAAAAACTTACGCCTAACGTTATAAAACTTATAACAAACCCGGCCATAATGCGTAAACTTATTAAAATAATATAAAAACGTTTAATAAATTAAAATTTAATTAGTTTAAATTAATTATATATATTATTATTAAACTATTTACGAATATATATATAAAGGTTTAAAAAATAGCTTATTTAATTAAATATCTTATTTAAATAAAAAATGCGTTAATATAATTTTTTTTAATTAAATTAATTTAAACGCTAATAATTATATTTTAATAATAATATAAAACCGTTTATTGATCAAGGGAAAAGAACACCGCTGGGCGGAACCAGCTGATTAGGTGGTATCCTTGATACAGAGTCCTCCCATCAAGACCTGACAGTTAAAAGGGGGGGGAGCCAGAAGCCAAAGGCTTCCTTTGGGATGGATTTTCTTCGCCGGAGGCCGGTGACGAGGGCGAATACTTGATCTAGATAAGGGCATTCAAATGAGCTATGTCACGATGGGGTAGTAAGGCTGATAAATAGAACTGTGTTCATGGTGGTGGTCTTGAATTTTCGAAGCTTGATGCCTACCTCTTGCTTGGCTAAGTAGAAAGCAGAAAAAATGGATATATGTACATGATCAACAGAAGCCCGAAGTCTGTTACGTGACATTGACCTTATAACCCTGAAACATTATTCGTTAAATAAAAATTGTATAACGTGCCACAAAAGCCTATTTCCAACTTTCTGGCACTTTTGTACAAACATGTAATATTTACAATTTTCTTAACTATTAATAATGCTATACAATTAAAATATATATATATTTATAGCTTATAGTATAAGTTTTTAAACGCAACTTAAAATTAACTATTAAGGCTATAGCGTAAATATATAATGTTTTTTAAAAAACGCTAAAAAACCGCTAATTTAGTTTATTTTTGCGACAAAAAATATATTTATTATTATATAAATTAACTAAATTAAAAAAGCAATTAATTATATAATATATATTTAATTTAATAACGCGATTGTTTTTGTTTTAGTTAAATAATGTTAAAAATATAGCTAATTTTTTTTTTACGTAAACGTAACGTAATTGCGGTTAGTTTTAACTAAGCTTTTAATTTCGTACAACGCTAATTATTTTTTTAAACGCGTTTTAATCAAAAAATCGATTATAAACGAGTTTTTTGCCAAAGTTTTAATACGTATTAATAATAATTTAATTTTATACGATTAATAATTGCTTAATTTAATATCGTTAAAAATAATATTTATAACTTTAATAAAATTAGTTTTATAATAAATAAAATATCGCTTCAAATAATGATTATAACTTTTAATTAACATAAATAATTAAAATCTATAATATAAAATAATCGCAAATAGTTAAGTATATTTTAAAATATTAAGTCGTATAGTTTCATAATTTTGTTATATATTATTTTAACAAAAAAAACTTAATTTAATTTTAATATATAAATTAAATTATTATAATAATAAAAAACGGCTAAATAAATAATAAACAAAGTGTAAATTAAATTCGGCACTTTAATAAATATATAATTAGTTATATAATAAATTTTTACTGTTTATTAATTTTTAACAGTTATAAAAACTACTATTTTATTAATTTTAAACTATATATAAAAAATATAATATAATTATTTTATATATACTAGTTTATTCGTCGTATAAGCTTTAGTTTTTTAATATTAATTATTTTAACTTGTTAAAACGAGCGTAAGGCAAAAAAATCGACGATTTAATATAAACATATATTATTTATATTAGAAAAAGATTTTTATAACATTTTATTAAATATAAAAAGCTCTAATAACTAAATTAAATATTTTAAAAAAAAAAAAAACTTTAAAAATATTAAATTAATATTATAAAATTTAAATTATATATTTTTACAATTTAAAGTTTAATTATTAATTAAATTATTATTTAAATGATTAAAATTAGCAAATAAAGTTTTATTTATTTAATAGTTAAAAACTTTTTATATTATAGCTAATATATCGTTATAAAATAAATATATTAAAAATAAAATTGTATAATATTAAAACAACTTATAAAACGCTATTTTAAATATAATTAACTATATTATAAAAAATATAACGTTATTTATATGTAAAATTATATTATTTAAAAGTAAAGTTATTATATTATAAAAACCAAATTAAATATTTAACCAATATCGTCGTATAAAAAATAAATATATTTAAAATAAAAAATTATTTACTATATAAAAAAGATAAGATTTTATAACTAAACATACTGTTAATAAATAAATATTGCAAAAGATTCGTGCAAATAAGCGTTTTAACAAAGCAGGTATATTGCGCATATAATAAAATAATATATATAGCAATATTAAACATAATACGCGTATTTTTTTAAAATGTTGCGAAAATATCTAGCCATTATATATTTAATTAAATTTAATTAATTTTTTATATTATAATAAAATTATTAAACATGTTTATACAAAAGTGCCAGAAAGTTAAAAATAGTCTTGTGTTGGAAATAAGCCTATGTTGCACGTTAAAATATATTACATAATTTAATAACGCGTAGAAAAAATAAATGAAAGTTATTTTTATAAGCTTATAAAATAAATTATAGATCGGCTTTTTTATAAAGCTTAATTATTATTATTACTAAAAAAATAAAAAATAAAAAATATATATTTATAAAAGTTTAAAAAATGGCTTATTTGTTTATATAGCTAATTTGCGTTAAAAATGCGTTATTGTTTAAATTTTATATATTTTTAAGCTTTAATATTTATAAAAACAATTTTTAATATAAAAAATTGCAGCACGTTTTATAATAAATAATTTGCCTTTTAGCAAATTAATAATTTTTTTTATAAAACGCAAAAAAAAAGCTATTTAAAACCTTAATTTAATAAAATTAGCTGTTAATAAATAAATTATGTAATCAAAAGCTTTAAGCTTAAGCTTAAGTTTTTAATAAAATAAAATATTATATATTTTATTGAATAATAATAAAACTAAATTTTTTTTTTTAAAAAAAAGCAAAAGATTTTTTTTATATAAACTTGTTAATATAGAATTATTGCAACGTATATATAATATTAACAAATTAACGCGTTTGTTAGCGTTATTATAGTAAAAAGCGAATTTAAAAACGTAAATAATAGTATTTATTTATATAACTAGCAAACTTTTTATTTAATAATTTAAAATTTAATATATATATTATATAATATCTAATAATAAAAGAATTATATAATAAATATTATTTAAATCTTACTTTAAGCTTTTATATATTAAAATAAAAAAACGCTATGAAATTAAATTTAAAAATTTATATAAAAATTAAAAAGTTGCATAAAAATTACTAAAAAAGCTTGCTAATTAAAGACTTATATATTTTACAATATAAATATTTAATAATATAAAATAGTTTACGTTTATTAATAATTATATTTATATTATATTTGTATATATTTTATAAACTTTACTTTATTATTTTATTAAGCTATTTTTATTAAAAAATATTATACTTTAACAACGTTTATAATGGTTTAAATTTTTTTTTAAAAATATTAAATTAAAAATATTTAATTAAAACTTATAAAAATATATTAAAAAGTTTATATATATATATATAATTAGCTGTATTTATAGCGCTTTTTTAAATAGCTTAAGCCATTGCAGTTAAAAAGCTTTACCTTATACATTGCCTTGTAAACATCTGCAAAACAGCTATTTAATACTTTAAAGAAATACTTTAATAAACTACTAAATCTAACAGGTGGCCCGTAAGGCGATAGCCTGTAGGCTATAACGTTTTCTTATTGTTAAAATATTAACCGTAACAGGTCGTTCTTCGACGGTAAGTATTGGGTTACTTGCCTTAGCTACACCCTTATTTTCAAGCATTACGTACTTCGAAGATAACAGCGTTTAGCGATTCTTTGGCTATATCTTAGCAGTTGCCTATGCTTTTTTAATAGTTCTACCGCTAAAGACTTCTTCGCGAGCTGCTTTATACGCCACTACCATGTCTTTTTTAGAAGACTTTACGCTAAGGCGCCTTGCTAAGGTCTCTTTAATCTTGTTTTTCAAACTTTTAAATAAACCAAAGACTTTAACGTCAAACAGCTATAGAACGTAGCTGCAGTGAGGCTTAAAAAACAAAAGCCATACTTTATTTAAAAAGCAAGTCCAGAGAAACTCGTTGTTTGTGTAAAAGTCGTGGTTATTATATACCAAAACCACCCGTAGGTTAGTAAATAAACTTCTTATACAAGGAATAAAAGGCGCCAGAAGCTAAGATATTGCGATCTTATGTATAGTCCACCTATTAGGTGAACAGTGAAACCGCTAATCTTAGAACAAACCGCGATTTTTATCCGGAAACCACTAGCTTTGAATATATAATCCCTTCCAAATAAGCAGCGGCGGCAATGCCAGTCCTCTAGCGCTAACACACTCGAGAAAAGTCATTTATTCGCCTTTTTCAACGGTTTTTTAAAGGTTTAACGTGTTATGGCTTTTGTTATTACCAAGTGATCGTCATTAACGCCCTGGCCCGTACTTATTTCGTCTACGTTAAAAAATTGTTTTAAAAGGATATAAGCGACCTATAAAGCCTCGAAGCGATTAAAAAAAACGATTAATATTAACTGCTGCTGCACTATTAACAAGCATATAGTCAATGGACTTTAATCTAGCTAACTTAACGGCCCTATTTCGAGCTATAAAGAATAAAAATAAAAGGCACGCCAGTTTTTGCCAAGGCTTCTTTTGGTGCCGCAAGCCTTTAACATATGTTTAATTGTAAGTTTAAACTTAAAAAGCGAAAGTGCGAAGCCCAGCCTAGCCTACCCTATAGCCCAATTAGCTAATTGCTGTGTATAGTAGGTAAATAAGGCCTGAAGGTTTGCGTAAGCTTCTTTGCGGGTTGGAATACCGCGAATTCGGCAGAGAATATACGACCTGTTAATATCCCACTCGCGTGCTGCTTGCCGCGCTAGGGTCCCAAGCTGAACTGCGCGAACTGCAGCCGCTGCGCGGTGTTGATCAGAATATAAACGTATGGTGATAAAGAAGAGTCAATTCCGAAGAGAATGAGGGTAAAAAGAGATTCTGGGAGTCAATCGCGGTCGCGTTATTAAGTAGTGTTTAATTAAGGTGGTTGTGAGGAATAGCGCATTTTCCCGGGTCTGTGGGGTGGTGCGTGATGAGGGGGGTCTGTGATGCAGGGGTCTTGCTTATCAAAACGATATAGGAATCGAGACAGAATCATGAGAACCCACACCATCTCTAGCGGCTTCCTACTGCTATTAAAAACCACCAAATTCAAGCACTCGAAATCCAAGACGGTAGTTAGTCAGCCCAACGTCGCGATAGCGTCGAGTTGCGCCCCGTATATAGGCGTCTGATTTGATTCCCGCCGTTCTTTGGTCACTCAACACAAGCTTTGGGTATTCGTCGCTTGATCTCCAAGTTAACTCTGAATAAACACTTCATGCCCCTGGGCCTTCAGCCCTACTCCACCTCTGCTCCCTTTCCCCATAGCCTGTGTCCCCCCCCAAAATGAAAATGCAGTAGCCCGCAACAACACCAATTAGGAGACGCTCCTTCACCTAGCCGCTAGGCTCTTCGCTCTAGTATCTTCAGCGATGCCAGTTTTTCTATTCTGCGGCCGTTGGTGGACTTGACTGTGGATTATGTTATTATACCATCCTGCTGATCGAGATCGGGTAGATGGTATTACCATCATTAGAGAATACGGCATATGAAAAGAGGTTGAGTAGTTCATCAATAAACATAGATGCACTAGATAAAATATAAACAAAAGAATTGTTACATATTATAACAACCGTGTATTCTGGTACAAGGATAGCACCTGACAAGAGGTACCTTCGATTACCTTTTAGTACTATTGCTTAGTACAAAAAATCTTTCTTATCTTTTACTACTTACGGTTAATGTCAATTTTATTACATATATTACCCTTTTTACCTAATATTTTAACAGGTTATAAACCCGGGTTTAGCTAAATAACAAATTTAAATAACGCTTATCCTTTTACTAAAACTATGCTAAAAATAGCTAAATATAAGCTAAAAATAGCTAAAAATTAGCGATATTCTTTCGAAAATAAAAATATTACTACTAAAACCCCGTATCGCGAAATAAATTTTTAATACAATATTATTGTCTTAATTAAATAAAAATCTTTAAACAGAATATTTTTTTTCGCTTATTTAATTACTATTTATATATATTATTAAAATGCCAAAAAAATTTTTTTTATTAACTATAATAACTTTAAATATTTTAACAAATACTTTAAATTAGCTATAAATAAAAAATCATAAACAAAATTTTTTAAATTTATTAAAATTAAAGCTAAAAGTAAACTTAAATTTTATGTTCGATCATTATTTGCTAATTTTTTTTATTATAACTAACAAAAATTTTTGGAAGGAGAAAAAAAAAAACAAAAAAAACATAAAATAAAAAGCTTACGTAACTTATTTATTTAAAACTAAATAGCTAGTAAACTATTACTATAAACGCGTTTTTTAACTATTTTTAAACCTTTTTTTTTCGATTTTCCAAAACTTAAAAAAAAAATTAAACTATTAAGCACCTTAAATATACTAATTACGTTAAAAATTAACTAAAACGATTTAAACGAAAACGACGACAAAATTATTATATTTTTATTATTATTATAAAATATATTTATACCGCTTTTTTAACTTTATTTAAATAATAACATTATATTATAACGTAATAACGGCTATAAATTTAAACGGCTTAATTTTAACGACTGTAATATAAAAATATAATCTTTTAAGCTAATAAAATCCGGTATTAGCTTTAATAATATTTTTAAATTAAAAAATAAAAAAGCCAATTAAAACGATTTTAACATTATTTTATACGATATTGCTTTTAATAAAAAAGTTAAAAATATATTAAACGGCACTTTTATATAACCTAGCATATTTTTAAAAAACGTCGACAATTAAACATAAAACATTTATATTAAAAAAATATATATACTAAAAAATTATACATAATTACTTTTATGCTAAAATTAAAAGCAAACTTAATATTATAATATAATAAAAGCAAAACATTAACGATAAAATAAATACTTATATAATATACCGTTAATTAATTATATATTATTAATAATATAATATAAACCACCTAGTAAATCTTTTATATACACTAGTAAAAAAAACACTTCCTTGAATAAAAAACATTAACAAATATAATAAATATTAAATTAATAATTATTAACCTTAAATTTACTATAGTTAAACTAAAAAATACCGGATTAATTAAAATAACTTTAATATATAATAAATTTAAAAAACGTTTTCGATATATAAAAAGTTTTTATAATTACTAGCTATATTGTCGCCGATATAAATATAAATACTTTAATCATTTTAAAAAAACTAATATTTAAAATACGTAATTACTAAATAAAACTGTTTAATAGCGCTAAACGAAATATTTTAATAATAATAATATATTATATAAAAAATGCTTATAGCGATAATAAAGTTTATTTCGTAAAACAATAAAAAACAAATTAAAATTAACAACTTAAAAATAAACTTAAAAAATATAAACAGTTTATAAAAAAAAAAGCTTGCTAACTATACTAAACTATATTAAAAAGTCTGCTTTATTTATAGCTAATTTAATACGTTAAATAAAAAATATAATAACAATATATACTACTTATTTAAATATATAAAAAAACAAAATAATAAAAATAACTATTATTAAAATATAAAAAATTAAAGCCTTTAAATTAAAATTTTTAATACTGTTTTAAATAATATTTTAAACAGCATTAATTTAAAAAACAATTACGTTAAATAAAATAAAACTATTTAATATTTTACAAAATAATAAAACGACTTTTTATTATTAAAAAAAAAACTTTACGCTATTTTATTTTTAAAAGATATTTTAAATATAATTATAAAAATCCTTGCTAAATTATTTACCGCTAAATGTTTAAATTAACTATTTAATATAAACGCGTTTTGCTATATATATTATAAATGTTAAATATCTTTAATATATTACGTATTTATTAATCTTTTTAAAATTAAAAAAGTTAATATTAATATAATAATATTTAGCATTAAAAATATTAATTTAATAATCTAACGAAAAAATAATACCAAACTTTTTACTTTAAAAAACGTTTTATATATTTTATATATAAAAATTAACTTTATTTTTATCAGCACGTTTACTATTTAGTTAAGTTTTAAATTTAAACAAAACAAATTTAAAGCTTAAATCTTCTTTATTCCGGCTAATCGTTTAAATTACCGTACTTTAATAATATATAAATAATTTTATAATAAATTCTATTTTTTAAACTATTTAATCGCTATTTACTTAAAATCTTAAAACTTAATCAAATTCGAAAAGTCCTTTATAGTATTTATAACAAAAAATTTAAATCTTACAATCCTTCTAATATTATTACATCAAAAATTAAAACATATTAACTTTAATAACTACAAAAAATTACACAATTACAAAAAATCTAAGTTACTAACGACTATAATAATATAATATATAAAGCTTATATACTAGCTAAAAAAACAGCAAAAAACAACCACACTACAATACTACGCTTTACATAACAAAAAGCACAATAATATACTAACCTTAACGGTTTTATAACACTTTTAACGTTTATAAACGAAAAATATTACCTATTAATACTAAACAACATAACCCGATTTCTTAAAATATACTTATTTAAACATAAATCAAACGTAAAATATTTTATCGAAATAAATATATAATAAATAAAAACTTAAACAAAAATAAAAATATAATTTTTTAAAACAAATAACAATAAAAAATTTAAAAACTAAATCACTATTAATTTTTTAATAAATAAAAAAATCTAACCTAAATTTACAATTTTTTACTAATATAAATAATTAAACTTAATAAAACGTTTTTATTAAACATTATAAAAACTTATTAAAGCAATATTTATTAACTTTAAACTACCCTTTAAATTATAAAATAAAATACTACAAGCCGCTGTTTAAATTTAACAACGCACTTTAAATAGTATATTTAACAATATATTTTTATATAAAACTCAAACAAAACAAAAACCGAACTTATTATACTAAAAATAATTAAATATTAAAATTTACAAACTAATACTTAAAAAAACAAAGCTTAAAAAGCTAAAAAAAACTATATTAAAGTTATAATATTAATAAGCTATAACGCTAATAATATTTACTACTTTTAAAACACTTTTACAAATGCTATAAAACGAGTAAAAAAAATTTACTTTGACAAAAACGTTATACTTAAAATAAAAAATTACATATTTTTTATTTTAAACTTTAACTTTTCCGCTCTATTATATACTAAAATAATATTTTAACATATTTATTTAATTAAACACTTTATAATATCGGCGAATGCACCGTTTTTATTATAAAAACTAGCTGTTTAAATTAAAATAAAAAAATAACTCAAATAAAGCGAAAATAATTTAATAATTTAAACAGCATTTTTTTTAAAAAAATAAATTTTTAAAAAAAAAATTGAAAAAGATATTAAAATATAAGCTTATTTTGCAAAAAAGTTAAATAAAAAAAAACCCCGGTTAAAGATAACGACAAAGCTATAAATTAAATTATTAATATTTTATAACTTAAAACGCTGTTTTAAAAATAGACTTTTTTAAAAAATATTAGCTAATAAATAAATAAATTAAAAAATTATATTAATAAATTTATACTATTATAGCTTAAATTAACTTTTAAAAATATTAAAAATTTTAATAATATAATATATTATAACGTTGTTTTTTAAAACTAAGCTTTTTATTTTATTATTTTAAAATTAAAAATATATAAAAAAGCTTTAAAGTTGTTTAAACGAAAATACTAAATTAAAGCTATAAAAAAAAAATTCTAGTTTTTTATCGATAATGTTGCGAAGCGTACACTAGTGTTTAACACTATATATGCTCTCGTGGTATCGGGGTTATAAATACTTAAAGTATAACCTAGGATACTCTTAGGTTTATATTTAAAATATACGTTAATAATAATATTGCGGATAATAAAAATAATAATATTTTAAATTAACTATTTCGTAAAAAATAATTTTTTATAGTTATTTCTAAAAAATAATTATAAATATAAATTAAATAGTAATAAATAAATAATTATGTTATAAAGCGTACTTTAATGTCTAACACTATATATGCTTTTGTGGTATTAAGGTTATAAATACTTGAAATATAACCAAGGATATTTTTATGTTTATGTTTAAAATATACGTTAAAAGATAATATTGCGGGCAATAAAAATAATAATATTTTAAATTAACTGCTTTGTAAAGTATGTTTTTTTATAGTTATTTTTAAAAACTAACTATAAACATAAGTTAAATAGTAATAAATAAATAACTAGCTATATAGGAAAACCTTTTCTTTATATCCCTATTTTTTTATCCTTATATTTTCTTTAAATTACTCTTATTACAGTAATCTTTATAATTGCGTTATTACTTTTTACTTACGAAAGGGTAAAAATCACGCTGTTATTATCGCAAATTACGATTTATTTTGTAATTTAAAAATTACGTGCTTATTTAGTCCGTACTTTTTTTTTAAGCCTGTTAATAAACCTCTACTTGTTAACTTGTAATATTATCCCCTTTTTTCTATTTTTGTTGTTTTTAACAAATCTAACCGGTAAATCTTCTTTTTTGTTTTTCCCGAAAATTTATTAATATACCTAACTGTATACAAAAACCGCGCGTTTGCCGTAATTTTTTCGATTAGTTTTTTAAATCTAGCGAACGAGCCGCTTTTTATTCTTACGCTATTTCTTACGGCATATTAGCGGATATATTTTATATTTTCTGCTTTTAATACAATCTTTTTTTTTTTTTTATTCTTAAAAACTTTAGTCGTTATAAAACGTATATTTATTACAAACGTTTTTATAACGGCGTTTTAATAGCTTTTTCGTTTATTAAAATATTAAAATAATAGCGTAAACTAGATTTTAAAAAAAGTAAAGCTAGTAAAAACTTTTTTAATTTTTATAAACAAATAACTAAAATTTAATTTAAACTAGCTATTGTTACGGACCGGTTAATATAAATACGTCGTATTTGTTTTAAAATAAAAAAACGTAATTTTAAATTATTTCGGCGAAGTATAATTAAATTAAATCGAAAAAACGGTGTTTTTTCCGCGTTAAATAGTTATAAAAATTGCCTTTTTCGAAACTTTTAGTTTATAAAAGTTCTTCTTAATTTTAACTAGTTAGAATTTAATCTAAAAGGCACTATTTCTTTTGCAGTTAGCCTTAACTTTTCGGTTTTAGTCAATTAAAATATTATTAGTAAAAATTTTTAACAAAATTCCTTACGTTTGTAAAATGTTTTTTTAATTCTTATATACTTTTAGCGTATATATAGCCTTCTTATTTAATAAAATACTTAAATTCTTTTTCACCTTATTATAAATCTAGGATTTCTTCTATTTTATAAATATCTTTATCTTCGTTTATTTTTAGTTAAATTTTAAACGTAATATTTAAGTACGTTTTAGTTAATAATAACATATAAAAAATCGGTTAAATAACTATAATATTTAATAACTTTAGCTTATATATTATTAATAATATTACTTTTTTAATTTTAAAAAGTCCGATATTTTTAAAATCGAGTTTTTTGTTATTACGTTTTATTTAAATGTTGCGTTTTAAAAAATAGATTTTACCCCTTTTTTTAAAATTAGCTCCGATAATCTGTTTTTATCGTAATAGTTTTTTATTTTTTGTTAAACGAATATAAATTTTTCTTATAACGATTTCTATAATTCTAATAATTCTTTTATTTAAATCTTTACTACTAATGCAATAATACCGTTAATATAATATTATTATATATTTATATTATACCTATAATTTGTTTTAAATAATAATACTTTTATTGTTTTATTTATTAAACTATTATATACTAGTTTTGCGTTTAATAATAATTTTACCTAATTATTTTAATTTTAATTAATATAAAAACGTAAATATTGTTTTAATATCTAATTTAATCTTTTTATTTAACTATTTATTTATAAATAATATATTATAAATATTTTATATTTAATTTTTAAAATTTTAATAAATAACTGCTAAAACTTAAATGCTATTATTTTGCTTTTGTTAATAATAATTATTTTTTAATAACTATATTTATTAAAAATATATTTTATTATTACGTAAACAAAATTTTTTGCTAAACTTACTTTTTTATATAATATAAAATAAACATATTTTATAAACTTATTTACTATAACTATAATAAAGTTAAACTTTATTTTTATTATTAGTTCTTTCGATTTTAATAATTTAATTATATAATTAAATACTATTATTTTCTATATTCGGTCTAGTATTAATATTAATATTAAATTTTTATATAGTTTATATTTTATTATTTTAAACTTTTTGCATAAATCACATTTTGCAATAACTTTTTTTACTACTATTAATATTTTTAAAAAGTCGTAATTTTTTCGTAATCTGCTAAATATTTTAAATACTTTTTAATGTTTTAAAAATAAATATTTATATATTTCTTTAACTAGTTTATACTAATATACTTTTAATACGTATAATTTATTATTATAATATTAATTAATTAGTTTATTTAATTTTTAAAATATATTTTATATTTTCTAATCTTATTTTTTATAGTTTATTTATATTTTTATATAATAATACCTAATTTTTTAATAATACTTTTTATTTATAACCTCTTTTTTAGCTAAAAATATCAGCTCTATCGTTTTTTTTGCTTTTAATATAAATAATTTTAAAATTAAACTATAACAAAAATTCTGCCTATTTTATTTATCGCTTATTTAATACTTTAATAATTATAAATATCGTAAAATTTTTATAATTTAAATAAACTTTTACTAATATTATAATACTACTTAAATAATATTTTTATTACTTAAATATTTTAATTATCGCTATAAGTTTTTTATTATAAATTTAATAATTTAGTTTAAATTTTAAAAACTTTTTTAAAAAAAATGCCATTAAATATAATTTACCGTTTTTATTTCGTTATATTAACTATTTTTTTATAACGTAATTATTTATATTAATTTTTACTTCGTATCTTTTATTTAAATTAAATAAATTAAATATTAAATTATTTAAAATTGCATTTTTAAATATATTAAACGTTTTTTGTTTTTTTTTTATTTATTAAAAAAACTCATTTTTTTTAGTTAAATTTATAAAAAGCGCTACGATTTTCTTAAAATTTTTAATAAATATATATATAAAGTTTATAAATCTTATAAACAAATATATATTTCTAATATTTTTTAATATAAGCTAATTTTTTATTATTTTTAGTTTAAACTGTTAAATTTATATTTCTTTTAAAAAAATTATATATTTTAAAAAATCTATTTATTATTTATAAAACTTACTTTTTTTTAAATATATTTTTAACTTTACTTTTTATAACGTTTAAAACATTTATTATATATATTTTTTATATTTTTTAAATATTTTTAAATAAATTAAAATATCGTTTAAATATACTATTACAAATTTATTAATAAATTTGCGTAATATATCTATAATTATTAACTAAAACGTTGCTAATACGTTAATAAAGCTAAAATTTATTACTAAAAATTTATATAATTTATATTTTATAATAAATGCTATTTTTTATTCGTCGCTTTTTTTAATTTTAATATAGTAGTAAATTTTTACAATATTAAATATTATAAACTATTATATTTTTTTTAAACGGTTTTTTAAATCGTTTATTTATAATATAAATTTTTTATTTTTAATAATTATAAAATTAAAATATCGCTAATTTTTACAATTTTTTTTATTTTCGTTTTCCATTTTTTTTGGTTTTTTTAATACTTATAATATCGGTATTACTGCCGATAATTTAAAATATCGTATAAACTTTCTTTTTAAATTTTTGTTAAAATATTTCCGTAATTTTTTAAATTATTTTTTATTTAACTTATATAATTTAAAAACTTTAAAATACGTCTTTTTTTTTAAATTAATCGTATAATTATATTTATTATGCTTTAATAGCCCTATCTTTTTACTATATTTTTCTATAAACAAGCTTTTAAATTTAACGTATTTTTTTAATACTTTAATCGTAAATTCTTTATTAATTTACTGTTATATTTTATTTTATATTTTGTTTAACTATTTAGGCTTATATATAGCTTGTATTTAAAGTTTTGCAAAAGCTAAGTCTTTTTTTAATTTAATTACTTTAAGTAAATCCTACTAAAAACGGCTAATTTTTTAATTTATTTTAAAATTATTTTTTTATAACTAGGTTAATTTTAATATTATATTATATAATATTTTTATAATATCAAGCTTAAAACGTTTTAAATAACTTTAAATAATTACGAAAAGTTTTATAGTTTTTTATATAACCCTTTTGTTGTTATAATTTATAATTTTTCTATTAAAAGTCGTAAATATATAAAATCTTTTTTTTTTAGTTTATGCTAAGTTTAATTTGTTAACTAAATTCGGGGAAATAAAACTTTTATAAACGCTTATATTAAACAAAACTTTTAGTTTTTTTTTATTATAAATTACGTTTATTAATATTTATGTCTTTTTAAATTATATTTTTATTTTATATAAAAATTTAAAAATTTCGTAAACTAGTTATTAATCTTGTTTTATAACTGCTTTTTGTCGTTTTTTGCTTATTAATAAATTTATCGTTAGTTTTATCCTTTTGTAAATTTTACCGCTTTATTATTTTTTTGACGATTTCGAATAAAAGTTAATTTTCGTTAATTTTTTTTTAATCTTTTTTTTTATTTTTTCGTATTAAAAAACTTTATAAAATATATAAATTTTGCATTAAATATATTAATATCGTTTTTAAATTATAAACCTTTTTTTGCAATTTTTAAAATATTATAAATCTTATTTAAATATAACGTATTTATAAATTGTTTAATATATTATTACTAGTTTTTCAACTTTAATTTTTTTATAAAAATATTAAATCCCTGTTTTAACTATTCGGGCTAAAAACTAAAAGTTTTCAATTTTTTCTGCTATATATTTTTTATATTTATATACTATACAGTTTATTTATAATATTTTATAATATTTTTTATAATATAGCTATAACCGTTCGTTATTATTTTTAAATATAGTTTCGTTATATAAATAACTAATTAAAATAAAAATATTAAACTTTTTTATTTTTAAAATATTTATGCTAGCTCTAATTATTATATTTTAATATTCTTCGTAATACCGTAAAAACTATTGCTTTAACTTAATGTTAAACTTTTATTTTATTTTTTCTTTAATTAAAGTCGTTATTTTTTAATTTAAGCAAAATTTATCTTTTTACGTATATAAACAGATTTATTTTTAAATTATCTTTTTTTATATTAATTAGTTTAACTATTTATTTTTAGTTTAACAGTTGCAAATTTTATAAAAACATTTTAAATCTTTTTTTAAGTATTTTTTATTTTTTAGCTAATTTTTCTATATATTATTTTATTTTTAATATTTCGGTATATATATTAATCGGTTTTTATTTATTATATATTTAAAGTTAATATTGTTTTATTAACTAAAAAATAAATATAGTTTTTAAAATATTTTTCGTTATTTTTTAAATTATAAAATTTTTTACTTTATTTTTTTTCGGCTAAATTAAAATTTTCCTATCTCTCGTTTTCCTAGTCGGGTCTTAGCTATTTGCTTTAAATTTACATATCTTTTTATTTATTTAACGCAATAATTACTTAATACTATAACTTTTATTAAATCTATTCTATAATTACTTTTATAGCTTTAAATTCTTATTTTAAAATTCGTATTATTTTCGCCAAACTACGTTTTAAATATACTATATTTTCGAACTATACTCTTTTTTTTAAACTATCAGTAAACTATTTTTTATTATAAACAGCTTATTTATAAACTTTTTCTGCCGTTCGTTTTAAATATAACCGTATTATTAATTAATCTATTAATATACGTATTTTTCCTTAAACTATTTAATTTTCGGTTAATATTTTACTACTTAGCTCTACGTTTAAAACTTTACCGTTATAATAAACTTATATTATATTAATTTGCTAATTAGTTTTTTTAGCTTCGGCTATTTTAATTTTTAATATTCGCAAGTTTTTGCGTAATTTTTTTTCGCAATTTTTAGCATAATGTCCTAGTTTATTATAATTATAATATTTAAAATCTTTAAATTTCTTTTTTTAATTTTTTCGTCTTTATTACATTGCGCTAAGTTTTATCAATTTTATATATATACTATATACCGTAAATTATTAACGTTTTTTTTTTAGTTAAACTTGTTATTATTATTTTTTCGGTTAAAAAGCTTTTGCCGTTTTTTATATAGTTAAATATTTGCTTTAATTATATTATTAACGTATTTAATAAAATTATCGGGTTACGGTAGTTTGCTAATTTTATTTTTAATTATATTTTTTAATCCTTTATAAAATATTATTATTTTGGCTTAATCGTTTAAATTAAAAATAGCTACGATTTTTTAAAATTTAATCGTATATACTAATGCCGATCTTGTTTGCTTTAATTTTCGTAAATCGGTTTAAGCTTATCGTTTTTTTTCGAAATTAATAAATGAATATTTAAGTTCGTTTTTAAATAATTTATAACTTTAAAAGATTTTTTGCGTATCTTTCGGACAATCTTTTATTAACAAAATTGTTACTTTTAATAAATACGGTTTAAACTATAATAATGCTTATTTTTCGAATAATCTAGCTATCGTATAAATTTTTCCGATTTTATCGTCTTTTTAAAAAATTTTTTTATAAACGTAGAAATACGCTCGGGTTTATGCTAAAAATCTTTTTAATTTTTTTAATATGCCGTCGAATTTTGCTAAGCTTAAAAGTTTTAAATTTTTTACGGGTTTTTTAACCATTTTTATAGCTGCTAGTACAATTTTTAGTCGTTTGTTTATTTTATCGACTTTTTTTAAAAAAAGTTAGTTTTGTTTTTTTAGATTTAAAATATTACTTTTTAATTCTTAGTTCTAAATTTTAAGTTTATCGGCTTTTTTTTTTAAGCTTATTTGTTTAATTTATAGTATCGTTAAAAATATTAGCTTGCTCGTTTAACTTTTGTCCTAATTTCCGTATTTAGTTATATATTATTACGATTTTTGCTCGAAATATAGCAATAACGTCTTATAAATTAAATAAAGTAATAAATGCTATAGTTTAAATATTGCTTTAATTAACCATTTAACGTAAAACAAAACTATTTAAAATATTATAAAACGTACTTTAGTGTTTAACATTATATATATTTTCGTAATATCGGGGTTATAAATATTTAAAATATAACTAAAAATACTCTTATATTTATATTTAAAATATACGTCAAAAAATAATATTACGGGCAATAAAAATAATAATATCTTAAATTAACTGTTTTGTAAAATATATTTTTTTATAATTATTTTTAAAAACTAACTATAAACATAAGTTAAATAGTAATAAATAAATAACCAGCTATATAAAAAAACCTCTTCTTTATATCCCTATTCTTTTATCTCTATATTTTCTTTAAATCATTCTTATTACAATAATCTTTACGGTTACGTCGTTACTTTTTACTTACGAAAGGGTAAAGATCACGCTGTTACTATCGCAGATTACGATTTACTTCGTAATTTAAAAATCACGTGCCCTTCTTGGTCCGTGCTTTTTTTCTGGGCCTGCCAACAGGCCTCCACTTGTCAGCTCGTAACAAATTAGCTATATAAAAAAACTTTGTTTTTTTATATTTATTTTTTTATTTTTATAACTTTAAATCGGATTTTTTTAGATTTTTTTTATAACGGTAATTTTTATTGTTATATTGTCGCTTTTTATTTTTAATATAGTAAAAATTACTATGTTGTTGTCGCAGATTACGGTCGGCTTCGTAATTTAAAGTAATTACGTGCTTTTTTTAGTCCGTGCTTTTTTTAGTCCGTGCTTTTTTCCATTTTTTAGGCTTGCTAACAGGCTTTTACTTATTAGTTTGTAATATTATCCCTTTTTTTTTATTTTTGTTATTTTTAATAAGTTTAGTTAATAAGTCTTTTTTTTTTTTAATAGTTTTTTTAATATATTTAACCGTGTATAAAAATTACGCATTTTTCGCAAGTTTTCCGAACGGTTTTTCAAAACTAGCAAACAAGCCGCTTTTTATTTTTACGCTATTTTTTACGGCATTTTAGCAAATATACTTTATATATTTTGTTTTCGTTACAATTTTTCTTTTTTTTATTTTATTCTAAAAAATTTTAATCGTTATAAAACGTATATCCGTCGTAGTCGTTCTTGCAATAGCGTTTTAGTAGTTTTTTTTTTTTGCTAAAGTATTAAAATAATAACGTAAACTAAATTTTAAAAAAAATAAAGCTAGTAAAAACTTTTTTAATTTTTATAAGCAAATAACTAAAATTTAACTTAAATTAGCTATTACAGCAGATCGGTTAGCGTAAATACGTTATATTTATTTTAAAATAAAAAAACGTAACTTTAAACTATTTCGGCAAAATATAGTTAAATTAAATCGGGACGACGATGTTTTTTTTGCGCTAAACGGTTACAAAAACTGTTTCTTTCGAAATCTTTAATCTATAAAAGTTTTTTTTAATTTTAACTAGTCA
The DNA here is from genome assembly GCA_025201745.1 of Xylariaceae sp. FL1651. Lineage (NCBI taxonomy): Eukaryota > Fungi > Ascomycota > Sordariomycetes > Xylariales > Xylariaceae > Xylariaceae sp. FL1651. The sequence goes on from MU624241.1 coordinate 949,975, forward strand.
GAGTTTAATTTAAAACTTATTGCTTTTTTCGTAGTTAGCCCCGATTTTTTAACTTTAGCCAATTAAAATACTGTCGGTAAAAATTTTTAACAAAATTTTTTACGTTCGTAAAGTGTTTTTTTAGTTTTTATATAATTTTAGCGTGCGTATAGCTTTTTTATTTAATAAAATACTCGAATTTTTTTTTACTTTATCGAAAATTTAAGATTTTTTTTATTTTATAAATCTTTTTATTTTTATTTATTTTTAATTAAATTTTAAACGCAGCGTTTAAATACGTTTTAATTAATAATAATATATAAAAAATTAGTTAAATAACTATTATATTTAATAGTTTTAATTTATATATTATTAATAATATTACTTTTTTAATTTTAAAAAGTCCAATATTTTTAAAATCGAATTTTTCGTTATTGCGTTTTGTTCGAATATTACGTTTTAAAAAATAAATTTTATCCTTTTTTTTTTAAAAAAATTAGCTTTAATAATCTGTTTTTGTCGTAATATTTTTTTTATTTTTTATTAAATAAATATAAGTTTTTTTTATAATTACTTTTATAGTTTTAGCAACTTTTTTACTTAAATTTTTACTGCCGGTACAATAATATCGTTAATATAATGTCGTTATATATTTATATCGTATTTATAATTTGCTTTAAATAAAAACATTTTTATTATTTCGTTTATTAAACTATTATATACTAGTTTTGCGTTTAATAATAATTTTATTTATTTATTTTAATTTTAATTAATATAATAAAGTAAATATTATTTTAGTATTTAATTTAGTTTTTTTATTTAACTATTTATTTATAAATAATATATTATAAACATTTTATATTTAATTTTTAAAGTTTTAGTAAATAATTGTTGAAATTTAAATATTATTATTTTACTTTTATTAGTAATAATCGTTTTTAAATATTTATATTTGCTAAAAATATATTTTATTATAATATATATTAAATTTTTTTATTAAACTTATTTTTTTATATAATATAAAATAAACGTATTTTATAAACTTATTTATTATAATTATAATAAAGTTAAACTTTACTTTTATTATAGGTTTTTTTTATTTTAATAATTTAATTATATAATTAAATATTATTATTTTTTATACTTAGTTTAATATTAGTATTAATATTAAATTTTTATATAATTTATGCTTTATTATTTTAAATTTTTTACACAAATTATATTTTGCAATTATATTTTTTATTATTATTATTACTTTTAAAAAATCGTAATTTTTTCGTAACTTGCTAAACGTTTTAAATATTTTTTAATGTTTTAAAAATAAATATTTATATACTTTTTTAACTAATTTATATTAATATGCTTTTAATACGTATATTTTATCATTATAATACGGGTTAATTAGTTTATTTAATTTTTGTAATACTTTTAGTATTTTTTTGTTTTATTTTTTATAGTTTATTTATATAAAGTTTATAGATAAACTTTTATTTATATTTTTGTATAATAATATTTAGCTTTTTAATAATATTTTTTGTTTATAGTCGCTTTTTCGGCTAAAAATATCGGCTTTGTTGTTTTTTTTGCTTTTAACGTAAATAATTTTAAAGTTAAATTATAATAAAAATTCTGCTTATCGTATTTATCGTTTATTTAATATTTTAATAGTTATAAACGTTATAAAATTTTTATAGTTTAAATAAACTTTTACCGGTATTATAATATTATTTAAATAATACTTTTATTATTTAAATGCTTTAATTATTGCTATAAATTTTTTATCGTAAATTTAATAGTTTAATTTAAGTTTTAAAAACTTTTTCGAAAAAAATGCTATTAAATATAGTTTACCGTTTTCGTTTTATTAAATCAGCTATTTTTTTATAGCGTAATTACTTACGTCGACTTTTATTTTATATTTTTTATTTAAATTAAATAGTTTAAATATATCGAACGCTTTTTGCTTTTTTTTTATTTATTAAAAAAGTTTATTCTTTTTAATTAAGTTTATAAAAAGCGCTACGATTTTTTTAAAATTTTTAATAAATGTACGTATAAAATTTGTAAATTTTATAAACAATTATATATTATTAATATTTTTCGGTACGAGCTAGTTTTTTATTATTTTTAGTTTAAACTATTAAATTTATACTTTTTTTAAAAAAATTATATATTTTAAAAAATCTACTTGCTATTTATAAAACTTATTTTTTTTTAAATATACTTTTAATTTTGCTTTTTATAATACTTAAAATATTTATTAAACATATTTTTTATATTTTTTAAATATTTTCGAATAACGCATCTCCCACGTAAATGGGCCACCTAAGTGAATGGGCCACTTTCCAGACCTTCGTACGTACATTCGCAAATAATCCAACAACAACATATCCGATCAATTCAAACTAGTTAAATTTTTATTCGCTAAACCTGTTTATACTGTTCCGACAAGTTCGCATATTATAGCTACGTTTACTGCAAGTTTTATAGCACCCGACGCGAGTCTTTTTTCTTTTCGTACAACGAACGAACCGACAAATAACCCGACGAACGAGCCGACGAACGAACCGATAAACTTATATAAAACAAATAATTATTTATTATATAAAAAACAAAAAATTTACGAGCTTTACGGGCTTTATAAGCGTTAAAAAGCGTAGTTATATAAGTTTATCGGCTCGTTCGTCGGTTTGTTTATTATACGAAAAAAAAAAAAAACTCGCGTTAAAACTTGCGTTAAAATTTGCGTTAAGTACTATAAAACTTGCAGCAAACGTAACTATAATACGCAAATTTATCGGAATAGTATAAACAGGTTTAGCGAATAAGAATTTAATTAATTCGAATTCATTGTTTATATTTTCGGTTCGTTCGTTAGGTTATTTATCGGTTCGTTCGTCGTACAAAAAGAAAAAAGACTCGCGTCGGGTGCTATAAAACTTGTAGCAAAAATAGCTATAATACGCAAACTTATCGCAATAATATAAACAGGTCTAGCGAATAAAAATTTAACTAGTTTAAATTAATCGGATATATTGTTATTAAATTATTTGCAAATATACGTACAAAGGTCTGGAAAATGGCCCATTCACTTAGGTGGCCCATCTACGTAAAAGATGCGTTATCTTAAATTAACTATTTCGTAAAAAATAATCTTTTATAGTTATTTTCAAAAAATAACTATAAATATAAATTAAATAATAATAAATAAATAACTAGCTATATAAAAAAACTTTGTTTTTTTATACTTATTTTTTTATCTTTATAACTTTAAATCAGATCTTTTTAAATTATTTTTACAATAATAATCTTTATTGTTATATTATCGCTTTTTATTCTTAATATAGTAAAGATTACTATGTTATTGTCGCGGATCACGGTCGGCTTCGTGATCTAGGGCGATCACGTGCCTTTTTTAGTCCGTACTTCTTTCTATTTTTTAAGCCTGCCAACAGGCCTCCACTTATTGGTTCGTAACAGATAACGAATTTTAAAAATTTATTAATTTAAACAATATTTTATATATAATATTTAAAAAATAAGTTTATAAAATAAAACTTAAATTTAACAACGTTATATTTTATTATAAAATTTGCTAAATAGCATAAACTTTAAATAAACTTATAGTATTAATTATACTAAAATTTTTGCATCGGTAGTTTGTTAAAAAATTTATAAAACGCTTTTTACTTTAATAGCTATTTATAATTAAAAATGCGATTAAATAAACGTTAAAACTACTTTTTTATATAAAAATATAAACGGTAATATATATATATATATATATATATATATTTATTTTATAGTTTTAAATAATACGAAAAAATCTATAAACTACGAAAAGCTTTTTATAAACTTAAATAAATTTTTAAAATTTAATGTAATATATTATTAAACTATTTATTAAATTTTAATTAAATTTAATTAAAAATAAATAAAACTTTATTTTAAAAAAACGACATTATTTTAATAATATACGTTAATAATATTTTAATTTTTAAAAAAAACAAAAAAAAATCGCTAAAATTAAAAATTAACTAGCTAATAAATTTTAAATTATTAACATAAAACTTTATAAATATTTTTTAAATATAAAAATATATAAAAATCAGCTTAATCGTAAACTTTAATTAACCTAAATTTTATACATTTAACGAATCGTTAAGCGATTTTTTTTTTATAAATAACGTATAAACTAAAACAATATTCATAAACTTTAAAAAAATATTTACTTTAACACTTAAAAATTATTACGATATTATAATTTAAACAAAATATTAAAAAATAATTAGCTTATTAATATACGTAATAATTAATATTCGATTAAATATTGCTTATTTTATATTAAAACTTAGCTATTTTTTAATAAATTTTACTCGTTAATATCTAAAAACTGCGAAAAACGTATTACGCTATTTTGCTAAGACTACTGTTTATAAATTTAAATTCGACAATAATATACCCTTATTTACTAGCTATATAAATACTAAATATAAAAAAACAAATCAGACAATATTTTAACGAAATGCTATATATATACTATTATAAATATTGCAATTAATTAAAAGTTAAAAAAATAATCGTTAATAATAATTTTTAGCTATAAAATTAAATATATAGCCTTTTTTATTAAAATATTTAAAAACGTATATTTTTAATAATTATTAAAAAAACTAAACATATTCGAATTAAGTATTATAAAACGAAAAAATTAAAAAAAAAAAAAAATTTATTCGTATATAATAAGTTTTTAAAACTATAACCTAACGGACTTAAACACAAAAGCGCTTTTTAAAATTAAATTTAAAAAATAAAAAAATATTATTAATATTAAAAAATATAAAAAAACACAAAAAAATGTTTAAAAGTTAATAAAATTGCTGCTTTTTTACCTTATTGCCCTTTATTTTTTTTTAGCGAAATAGTAAAAAAAAAGCACGAAAATTTTTATACAAAAACACTTAGGATAACGGGATATTGCTATATTTTAAGGCTGTTCCAGAATTACGCTTAAGGCGGGGTGTTATATATTATAACAACCGTATATTCTAGTACAAAGATAGCACGTAACAAAAGGTACCTTCGATTACCTTTTAGTACTATTGCTTAGTACAGAAGATCTTTCTTATCTCTTACTACTTACGGTTAATGTCAATCTTATCACATATATTACCCCTTTCACCTAGTATTTTAACAAGAATAAACAAAAAGAGAATGAACTTTAAATACATAGTTGGTGAATCTCTAGCTCTCCTAGCCATAGAGCAGGTTCTGTGTTCGAATAGTCAGGGGTTAGCTAGAAAAGAGGGGAAGCGCATCGGCGCTAGCACCGGCTTGAACCGCCTCACCAACTAGAAATCATCATTCTAGACAATGGCCTACAACACAAAGCAGCCACTTTCTCTTTCCCACCCGAGAGGTACCACGAAGGATCAACTACCTAGTTAATCGAATCGCACGCGGTGTCTCAGACCGCTTGGCTGAGAGGGTTCGGGAAAGAGGATAAATAGCTTCTCATTGAATATCTGGATGACCATCTAAAAGGTCCTAAGCTATCTAAAGGGATGAGAATATCCTCCTTTTATACACCTCTTATCCCTGGTGTTGATGGCTTGGGCGTATTAATGTAAAATGTGGTTCGGAGGCTTCAAAATAGCGGTCTTCTTCACATGAAGCTACAATTTATGCTGATACGGTGGCAGGACTCCCACCGCGGCACGCTTGATGCGTCTCCAGACAGCATCGAACTGCTCGTCATCCCCTGAAAAGCGGCACATCGAGGTGTGCGTACCACTAAGCATCATATTCTGTTCATGCGACAACCCCATGATGGCGGAGTGCTTGTCTACGATCTGGCCTCCGGGTCAGCCAGCGCTCTGAAACAAGTGTTCCAGCCCGGGCCAGGGGCGCATTCCTTACCACTTGCCCAAGAACCTTTTGGCATATTCCTCGTCGAAACTGACGATGGCGTACTTGGCGGATATAGGGAGGAAATCTTCGGATATGTCGTACAGGTCGTCCGAGTCTCTCTGGAGAATCTTTAGGAACTTCGACGAGAGACGGCGGAATACGGCTCCTGCGATTTTCATCACTTGTTGGGTCCACTCGGCTGCGTCTGTGCCTCGGTGCGGTGTTCCGAAAAAGACCTATGTACGACGGCCCATGGCGAGCGAGGGTAGGGACTGGTGTATAGGAGTATGAGAGTACATACCATGCCTTTGGCGTGCCGGGCAATATTCAAAAAGTTATCCCCCGCCTCCTTCGGGGGGTCATTTGCTAGCACCAAAGCCTTTGAGCCAGGCCCAGGGTCAGGACGCACAACACGTAGAATACAAGACTCGAAGAAGTGATCATATATACCTGCTTAATAACAAGATCCCAGAGGCTGTGTCTAACAAAGACAACTGGGTGGTTTGCGTATATCTAGTCGAGGCTAGCACCGGGTATCTCTCAACAGTGGCCGCAAGCCAATGCGTGGTGTTTATGCGTACAGGTACTTTAGGGTCTTCAGAGTCTTCTCGTTTATCCATCAACTCTTGGAGCAAACCCGCGCAGCGCTCCGTATATTTACCACCGACACGCCGTTAATGGAGGCGTTGTATTCAAAAGACACGACACGGCATCCGGGCAGTTTATCGGGCAGGAGATCCTGCAGCCACATTATCGTGGACGACTTATCCGTCCAGGTGTTCTTGTAGTGGCCATTAAGGCCATGGACAGCAACAATGCTTCATCCTAGGCATTAATAAGTGTTTCCGTAGGCAGGAGTGTTGAAGGTACTCACTCCATGTTAGGACTTTTAGACTCCGGGGTTAGCAGGTGTAATACCATTATAGATACGGCTTGTCTTTCTTCAGTTACGGGTCTGTAGGCGAGGTGGGGTTAGAGAAGAGAGAGTGAAGAGGGGTTTATGGCCAGGGAGGGAGTTGAATAAACTCTTCTTTCGACAGAACCCGTGTTTTGTCACTGCAATCGTGGCCGTTGGGCCGAAATACGTGGATGTCCGTATATTCCCCAAGCTTCGCCTACATCACCATATTTGCTGGCAGACTAACAGAGCCAATGACTTGACTTGGGGCGACTAATATAACACCTCCGAGCCCGTCTTTGCGTGGCAGCCTACTGCTGTCATTGTAGTAACAGGCTTGCTAGAAGCCCAACTTTTCTACCGGCAGTCGCCGGGATGGAAAAGAGAGCGCACTTGCGCGGGGGAATCCCTCTGCCACGGGGGTCCCGAAACCACCTGTCTCCCCCCTTATGACATTAAACATCATCAATCAATCAATCAATCAATCAATCAATCGACGGGGCGACCAATTCCGCGATGACACTACATATACCGCGGCGACGTCGACGCCGCATTGATAGTTGGGTAGCAACATGCCCCACGAATGGTAGGAGCAAGGCCAGGTTTGAGCGATCCCTCGTCCCCTTTTCATTTCTTCTCCCAAAATGATGGGATCTTGACACCCAGGCGCGCTGCTAACTATAAAGGCAAGAAAACTTGCCCGGCTATCTAAGAAATAATACCCCTTATCTCCTTTCGCAAGCTATCTCTCCGAACCCCCCCCCCCTAGCCTTCCACTGTCCAGCGCGAGCCCCCGTCCGTGTCGAAGAATGGCTCCAACGAGGAAACTACAACTCAAGGTGATCTACGACCCAGTGAAGGAGGGAAAATGCGTCCCAAATGTCGAGTAAGCTGTTGCTGCGAATGAATTGCATATAGCGCTATCTTCTACTACTCATGCTGACCTGCCCTATTCGCGACAATCCCCAGACCATGCTACGCTTTCTAGACAATCAGAGAGAAGGTGACAGCAAGAGCAGGCCGATAGTCTTCCTAGGCCACTGCCTTGGCGGGCTCATTATCAGGCAGGTAAGCAAGGCAGCCATCATGTGTACACAACTCCCATGGCTAACATCTATTGGTGCATTAATAGGCCATTCGTTTCGCGACGAAGGAGAAACTCGTGTCCATCGCCTCAGCCACCAAATCAATGGTAAGTTCAGCCTTCCCGAATCTACACAATCATCTCCACAAGGGGTTAGAACTGATTCCTTCTCGGCGACACATTCAGATGTTCTTTGGAACGCCACACGGTGGCGGAGACAAGAAAGGATGGCTAAAACTCGCCGAGCACGTGGGATTCGGACGCAAGCCCCGGATGATCGACGACCTTACTAAGAAAACGGACAACCTGGACAACCTGGATGAGGATTTTTGCCACCTGGTAGGCAATTAAACTATCGTAAACTTCCGTGAGGGACGGCTGTTGGAAGGTATGAAAAAGCCTATCGTGAACAAGATGAGCGCATATAAGATCGCCGGTGAATCGGTGTTCGTAGGTGCCGACCATTTAAAGCTGTGTCAGTTCGAAGACGACGACGATTCAACGTTTCTTAGAGTTTGCCAGGTCATCAAGGAGGCTGTCCTGAAAACCCAAGGGCAAGGGCTACCAGAACCAAAAGTAGCAGCGGCAGTCCTACTGCCTTCAGCCCAGCGGCCCCAAGCGGCGCCGCCAGCGCCGCCGTCTACGCAACCCTGGTATTAACCCACTAGCCGGGCAACTGCCGCTGCTGCGCCGCTTCAGTCCCATCCCCTATCGGTGGACTTCATTAGGGTGCGTATGTATGCTTAGAGGCACCGCTGATGTTGAATTCTATATTGCGTTAGCCTTCGGAACTGTCAATATCCCACCTACCACCCAATTTGTATGGGGAATTGATACCGTTGGTTTCGTCTGTAAATAAGGAAGAGATCTCCCATTTCTCACACAGATAGTTCAGAATAGTCCGTCCAGATTGAGTACATGACAGTATTCAAACACGTTCCGACCTCTCAGACCCTAGTTCTAAGAGATGACCACTCTTCCAAGTGATATTGCTAACTAAGTTCCCATCACCCAGCTACACCCATTAAGCAGTACCTAGTTAAATCTAAGCGAACCACTCTGCCACCTCCTACTACATGACCGCTAGCTGTAAGGACAAACCAAGTGTGCCAAATTGTAGGGGTTTCGTCGAGCCCATCATTATTTACTTTTTTCCGGACTCCTCGGACAAGTTAACGGTTACGACGAAATAATCTCCGGTTCGCGGTGGAGTCCTTCCGGGGGTGGGACTCGTCCCTCCCGTCGCTGCAGGGCCTTCTACTTTTCGAGCCCCAATGCGGTTACTACTACCTGGGCTCCTCCCTGGGCTCATCGGACAAACCAATGTTTAGGACGAGGGGGAGGCGTTTCCCGTGGAGGAGTTGGAGGAGTTGCCTGCGGAGGAACGTTCTCTTGCGGTAGGTTTGCACTCGGATGTTCCGGAGATGGACTTGGCCGCGTTGGCTCTGCTGGCTCTGCTGGCTCTGGCGCATCGGATTCCCCGCCTTTCCTTACCTCTGTATTCCTTGGCAAGGGTGGTTTGTGTGTGATTTGCTCGTCAACCCGGCAGAGTTTGAAACAAGCCTCCCGCTCGTGCCAGTCGTGGAAATAGCATCCGACCTCGGTCCAACTCTCGACGTTTTTTTTCTAGCTTCAGCCGCCGCGCTCGGTCGGCAGTCGTCTCTCTTATTCCACCCCCAGGCACGGCTAGATCTCGGGCCAGCTTCAGGTGCGCGGACCAATGCAGCGCCGCGTATCGGAGGAACTCGTGTTCCGTGGTGAGGTACTCCGCTAGACTCGGGTGAACTAGCTCAAAGCAGCCGTCTTCAAGCTTGACCAAGTGGCCACAGAACCGGTTTACCCAGAGCTCAGTATTCTTGTCCAGAAACTGGCAGACCTGCTCGTAGCTAATGTCTCTCCCGTGCGCGTTGTCCCTCGCCTCTCCGAGAGCTCGTGCGATGGCAAGTTCCGCCGGGTTCAGTCCTTCTCGTCGAAACACAACCCACGACAAAACTTGCTTGACTGACCTGCTGATCGCTTCCTTTGCCCATATCCTTCCAAATAAGTGGTCGTATAGCGCTGCAATGCTGTTTGGCGGGCTGCTTAACAGCTCCTGTAGATCGCCTTTGCTATAACGTGTGCGTTTCAGACCCCCGAGCATCAGGTCGGCCCGTAAGTATGTGCCATTTGCCGCTTTGGGTACTTGCTTTTGCAGCTCGGAAGGGTAGTTGTAAATTTTTTGAACTACTCCCAGGTGACTGTTAACGGCCATAGTGATATCTGCATTGACATCCTTCGTCTGGATGTCGTATCTTATAAATTCGTATTCCCTCAAGTCTGAGTCCAAGTCCTTATACTCCGTAGAAAATAAAAGTAGTCTCAGGTTGTGGGTAGCCTGTGACATTGCGCTTAACTTCGCGAGAGTGTCGAAAAACGCTTTCTGGCATTTTCTTTCCATTTTGTCGAAACCATCAATGACAGCAATTATGGGATGCCTTACCGATTCGTCGGTCATGACGTTCACCCAAAGCGCCTCCAAGTCACCCGGCGTCCCAGTGCCGCCGTCGAACACCCTAGGTTCCAGGTAGGGTATAAGGAGTGTGTCAACTAGATCTAGCGCCATGTCCAAAACTTGCCGGACAGTCGCAGCCAACAGACCCTGCACGTTATTCTCTCTTGGATGTGTCATCTGCGGCGGCCCAACGGCCTGGAGTAGGCTTTGAGCCTTAATCAATAGATCCTTTACATCGCTGCCTTCCGCAGTCGGCTGGTCGCGATATAGCTCAGGTTCAACATCTAGAGCATGTTGAATGATTCCGGATAACAAACGTTGTGCGTCGATATTTGTCTGATCGGGCTTGCATAGAAAGGCGCTAACAACCATCTTCCCCTGTTCGCTGAGTTTGTCGACGATGCGCTTTGCGAGGTAGCTTTTGCCACAACCTGGCTTTCCCGAGATCCATAGCCTCGACTTCTCGGATTTCTCGTTGGACCAGTCTTCGAACTCTTTTAGCTTGAAAATCCACTCCCCTGTGTTATCCATTGGCTTTTTCGTCATCATCGATAGACAGAGTGTGTCAGAGCACAGCTTATCAAGTTTCCTCTGTGCCTCGCTAGAAGTTCTGAGCATTGTAATCAGTCTCAGCGCCTAATTGTCCTTAGCGAATGAGGGAGAAATCGAAAAAACGAACTTTTCCGCCTGGGGGAATCCTCGATTATCTCCTTAATTCCTTTCCAAACTACCGAGAAAGTTTCTTCCGCCTCTTCCCTTCCGCATTTGCAAACGCTGAGATGGTCGCCATTTATCATCGTCGCATTACCTTCAGCAGCATTATGGTACATGATCGCTTGGCTACGCCCCAAAACCTACGTTGATACTTAGTCCTCAATTATGTTTCTACAAAGATTAAGTATGGGTCGGGGTAGGAGATCATACCACCTTGCCTAGCGACTTCGTAATATGTCCCTCTCGGAAGACCTTGAGGCTTAACTTGCCGCGGAGCGGTACAAAGTCATCCGATATGTAGGCGAGGAGCATGGGGTATTGCTGGATCTCCTTTTTCATGTCTTCGGTGGGCCGTATTAACTTTCGTATCAGCCAGGGCTCCGTCGGCTCGTTGCACTCCAAGTCGTCAGATAAGAACGTCAAGAATTCCTCCTTGCTCTCAGGGTGAGGAGTTGCAAAGAACATCTTGAATTTCTTAGTGTTAACACCATTGAGCGAATGGAACGTGGAACCGACTTACGACACCTAGGGTTGTGTTCTTGATGGATCTGAACATGGGTTCGTTATGGGCGACTCGGATTGCCTTGCAACCATCGATTAGAGCGTAGCCCGTGCAAACAAAACATTTTGAAGACTATAGTCACCCTTTTAATGACAACACCCCCTAGACTGTGACCCACGAATACGAGAGGCCGCCAATCGATACCCGGGCCCTCTCGCTTGTCAATCAGGCGGTTCAACAGAGTTCGTGCGGTATCATCAATTCCAGCTTCACTACTAGTACCTTTGATGGACCCCCCATATTCGAATGATAGGACACGAATGTTAATGTCCCTTGCTAATGCTCTTGAGGTGCTTTGGTAAAAGATCCCTCGGCCAGACTGTGCCATCCTCGACCTGCCAGGTTTTGATGTGGTCTCCTCTGAGGCCGTGAACTAAGACAACGCTGGGATCAATTGCCGGTTAACCACACGCCTATACCTTCGGCATTCACACTTGTCTGCGCCTTGCGTTCTAACGGAGTGGACTTACTCTGCTTGAATCCCCCGGGCACCGAGCACGTGGGGGCTCGGACCGGGATGGAGCTCGTGGAGTATCATCATCTTGCTAGAAACTGGGGGAGTATCTCAATATCACCGGGCACGGCCCAGGTGACGGAACCCGTAGCGAATAAGTCGCCTGTCCAAGGAGGTAATAGTGGGCTTGGACTTGAACACCGTCTGCGATAACTACGAGGGGCTATCTAGGGTTAGAAGACGAAGATACCAGTAGTCGCTAGTTTCATGCAAAGCAATCCAATGAGACCCAGGCGTTGTTGATGTGTTGGGCTCTCAGGCAAGTAAGTCTTACATACGAGGTTGGCTGTCGGCATGCGCTCTATCCGCTGATAATACTGGCACAACGACAGGCACAAGACCTAGGAGAACTGGCACCACCATGGCGTGCATGGGGAGGAGCTTTATCTATACATAGAATGTAGGGTAGTGTACCTTTACCTCCATAGGTAAAATGTACCTGCCTGCGATTGATGATACTTGTTCACATCAAGGTACTGGCATACCCCCCTATCTAGATAGGTCCTATACAGGGTAACATGTCGAGAAACTGGCTAACCAAACTAAGACAACATAATCAAGCCATATGTGGCTAACCACCTTAAGTAAGGACTTTTACACTAGGGGTACTGATTGTATGTACCTAGGTTAAAGTGATACTTATCTAGGTAAGTAGGCAGGGTTGGGAAACTAGTTACTAGTTTTTAATTTTAGTTAGTTATAATTAGTAAAAAATTTTTAAATAATTAATCTTTATCAAAAATAAACTAATAAAAACTAATTAAAGTATATATAAGATTTTCACTTATTTTAAACTTTATTATAACTTTTTTTTAAAAACAAAGAAATTTATTTATATATTTGTTAATAAAAGTAGTTTTACAATATAAATAAATAAGTTTTATTATATATTAATTATATAAATTAACTAGCTAAGTTAATTATATATAATTATATATAAAACTTTTAAGTTTTATATTAATTTATAAATTATTTTAATATTTTTAATTATTAATAACTAATTTAACTATTAAACTTACTTATAGCATAAACTTAATTATACAATAAAACTTACCCACTTACGCTATAAACCCACTTTTTTACTTAGCAAATTTATAAATAGATTTTTTTCTTTTTTCTTTTCATACTTTTAAAATATAATAACCTTATTTAAAGCCTTAGGTTTTATAAAGGTATTTTAAACGTAATAATTTTAATAATTTAAATAATTAAAACCTTTTTATTATTAAAGTTTTGTTAAATTTACTATAACATTAATTTAGTTTATTTTAAAACTTTAAAATTTTTAAAAAATTTTGCGAACTTTTTTTTTTACTTGTTACAAAGCGTACTTATGTGACAAGCACTATAGTACTATCTTGTAGTAATGGGGAGATAAGGATGCGTAAAGCTTATCTGCTAGGATACTCTTATAGTTTATATTTAAAATATAGCCAAAGGCAATACTAATAACTGTAAAATAATATAACTTTAAAAGTTTAAACATAAACTTTATAAAGAATAATCTCTTATAGTTTTTAAAAACTAACTATAAATATAAATTAAATAATAATAAATAAATAACTAGCTATAAAAGAAAACCGTTTTTATATATTTATTCCTTTATCTTTATATTCCTTGTAGTGTTCTTTTTTTTACTATAATTCAGTGAGCCTAGCTTATAATATCTTAATAAGCGTAAATTACCGCGCTTTAATAATCTGTCACGTAACCACTAACCCTTATAAACTTTACCCACAGTAGTTTCCCTTATAGCCTTTTTTTTAGCCAAATTTCCTATTGTTAGTTCGTAACAATATCTCCTTTTTTCTTAGCTTTATTATCTTTAATAAATACTAGCGTTAAATAAAAAGTAAGTTTTCTTTTTCTTAAACTATTATTTTTTCTTTTTTTATCGTTATGCCTTTTAAAGTTTTTAAAACTAACCAGCGTCGTGCTTTATTAAGCTTTATTAATTAAATTAAATTCGAGGTTATGCTTTGTTTTAAGTGCTTTAATCGTTTTTTAAAATATAAAATAATAAATAGTATTTCTCGTTGTTTTAAATATATTTACGTAAATCGTTCTTATAATAGTTCTAAAGTTTTTTTCAATACTGCGAATAAAATTATTTTTAAACATTATCGTTTAAAGCAAAAAAAAAAAGCTGCTAAAAAACAACTTCTTTATATTTAGTTTAAGCTTAATAAAACGCTTTTAAAACTTTTTCGCTTTCGCATACAAAAACGTTTTTTTAAAACCTATAGTATAAAAATAGTAAAACGTAGTTTTTAATTTTTTAATAAACTAAAAACTACAAAACGTATAAACAATAAACGTTATCGCTTCGAAAATAAACAGGCTAAAGTTAATATTGCTTTAGAAGCTTTTTTTTGCTTTATCGACTAAAGCTTTTTTAATTTTTCTTTTTAAAAAGTCGACTTTTCGCTTTTAGTTTTAGTCGATTAAAATAATATCGATAAAAATTATTAACTATAAAAAATATATTACTTAAATGTTTTTTTAATTCTTATATATTTTTTTCGTAAATATATCTTTTTTATTTAACTAAATATTTTAGCCGTTAGTTTTGCTCATTTTATTTTAAATTTAAGATTTTTTCGATTTTATAAATATTTCTTTTTTTTTTTCGATCTTAAGTTTAATTACTGCTAGTATATCTAAATATACTAATTTAAAAACTAAAATATATCAAATTAAACTAATGCGTACATTTTTTAATAGCTTTAATTTATAGTTTACCGGTAAAATAACTTTTTTAATTTTAAATAGTCTAATATTTTTATAATCTAGTTTTTTACTACTTTGTTTAATCTTAATATTTCGTTTAAAAAAATATATTTTATCCCCTTTTTTTAAAATTAGCTCCGACAACTTACTATCATCGTAATATTTTTTTATTTTTTATTAAAAAAGCGTTAATTTTGCTTATAAATACTTTTATAATTTTAAAAACTTTTTTACTTCTATTTTTACAACTAATGCTAAAATGTTTTTCTTTATAAATAGTTATACTATATTTATATTATAACTATAGTTTATTTTAAATAATAATATGCTTATATTTTTATTATTTAAACTATTATATGCTAATTTAACATTTAGTAATAATTTAACTTAATTTTTTTAATCTTAATTTATATAATATCGTAAATATTATTTTAAAATTTAGTTTAATTTTTTTATTTATCCGTTTGTTTATAAATAGTATATTATAAACATTTTATACTTAATACTTAAAGTCTTAATAAATAACTGCTAAAATTTAAAAGCTATTATACAACCTTTATCTATAATTATTTTTTTTAAATATTTTATATTTATTAAAAATATATTTTATTAAAACATATTCTAAGTTTTATACTATACTTAACTTTTTATATAATATAAAATATTTATACTTTATAAATTTGTTTATAATAACTAAAATAAAATCGTATTTTATTTTTATTATTAATTTTTTTAATTTTAATAGTTTAACAATAAAATTAAATAATATTGTTTTTTATGCTTTATTAAATATTTCAATAAGCTATAAATTTCCGTAAAATTTATGCTTAAATATTTTTGCTTTTTTATATAAATTATACTAAAACAATACTTTTTATACTACTTTTTTAGTTTTTAAAAAATCATAGTTTTATCGTAATCAGTTTAAAATTTTAAAGTTTTTTTAATATCCCGAAAAAAAATGCTCGTATAATTTTTTTAACCAATTTTTTCTATAATACTTTTAACACATATAATCTGTTATTATACTATTTTTAGTCGTACTTTCTTTTTTTTTCGTATTGTTAATTTTATTCGATTATTTTACGATTAATAATTTATTATTATAAAATTAATAAATAAACTTTTATTTTTATTTTTATATAACAAAGTTTTATTTTTTAATAGTATATTTTACTTATAATCGCTTTTTCGGCTAAAAATATCTGTTCTGCTGTTTTTTTTGCTTTTAACATAAATAATTTTAAAATTAAACTATAATAAAAATTCTGCTTATCGTACTTATCGTTTATTTAATATTTTCGTAAACATAAATATCGTAAAATTCTTATAATTTAAATAAACTTTTACTAATATAATAGTACTATTTAAATAATATTCCTATTTTTTAAATATTTCTACTATTGCTATTAGTTTTTTATTATAAATCTAATAATTAAACTTTGCTTTTAAAATTTTTTTAAAATAAAATATTACTAAATATAACTTTTTATTTTTATTTTTTTAAATAAATTATCTTTTTATAGCATAATCGTTAGCATCGATTTCTATTTTATACTTTTTATTAAAATTAAGCAATTTTAACATTAGGTTATTAAAAATTTTGTCTTTAATAATATCGAATGCTTTTTGTTTTTTTTTTTATTTATTAAAAAGGTTTGCTTTTTTTAATTAAATCCGTAAAAAATGCCGCATGTTTTTTAAAATTTTTAATAAACGGTCGTATATAATTCGCAAATCTTACGAACAATCGAACGTTTTTAACGTTTTTTAATATTAGCTAATCTTTTATTATCGCTAATTTAAACTTTTAAATTCGTACTTTTTTTAAAATAATCGTAAATCCTAAAAAATCCACTTTTTTACTTATAAAAATCGCTTTTTTTAAAATATATTTTTAAATTTGCTTTTTATAAAACTTAAAATAATTTTCGTACATACTTTTTATATTTTTTTAATATTTTTAAATAAATTAAAATATCGTTAAAATATACTACTATAAATTTATCGATAAACTTTTGTAATATATTTATAATTATAGATTAAAATATTATTAAAACGTTAATAAATTTAAAATCTATTACTACGGTTTTGTATAGTCTGTATTTTATAATAAACGCCGTTTTTCATTTATTATTTTTTTTAATTTATATATAATAATATACTTTTAAAATATTAAATATCATAAACCATTTAACTTTCGTTAATTAATCTTACATATCGTTTATACGTAATATAAGTTTTTTATTTTTAATAATAATAAAATTAAAATATTGCCAATTTTTATAATTTTTTTATTGTCGTTTTCCATTTTTTTTAGTTTTTTTAATACTTATAATATCGGTATTACTACCGATAATTTTAATTTTCGTATAAATCTTCTTTTTAAATTCTTATTAAAATACTTTCGTAGTTTTTTATTTTATTTTCGGTTTAATCAATATAGTTTAAAAACTTTAAAATACTTTCCTTTTTTTAAATTAATAACATAATCCCATCTACTATGCTCTAGTAGCCCTGTTTTTTTACTATATTCTTTTACAAACAAGCTTTTAAATTTATTATACTCTTTTAATATTTCGATCGTAAATTCTTTTTTAACTTACTAAAATATATTATTTAATATTTTTACTAATTATTTAAATTTGCTTATAACTTGTTTTTTAAATTCCGCATTAATTAAATCCTCTTTTAATTTAATTATACCGAGTAAATTTTATTAAAAATAGCTAGTTCTCTAATTTATTTTAAAATTGCTTTCCCGCAACCAAAATAACTTAAATATTATATTATAATACGCTATTTTTGCAATATCGAGCTTAAAGTTTTTTAAATAACCGTAAATAATTACTAAAAATTCTGCAGTTTTTTGTGCAACTTTACCATTATTATAACTCATCGTCCCTTTATTAAAAGTCGTAAATGTATAAAGTTTTTTTTTTTTTTTAATTTATAATAAGTTTAGTTCGTTAACTAAATTTAAAAATATAAAGTTTTTATAAACGCCGATACCGAATAAAGCTTTTAACTTTTTTTTTTTATAAATTACGTTTACTATTATTTATTTTTTATTAAATAAAGTTATTATTTTATATAAAAACTTAATATTTTTATAAACTAGCCGTTAGTTTTTTATAGCTGCTTTTTATTATTTTTTACTTATTAATAAACTTATCGTTAATTTTATCTTTTCGTAAATTTTATCGATTTATTATTTTTTTGTTGATTACGGATAAAAGTTATTTTTCGCTAATTATTATTTTTAATCCTTTTTTTTAATTATTTGTATTAAAAAACTTTATAAAATATATACATTATATATTAATTATATTAACATTATTTTTAAATCGTAAATCTATTTTTATAATTTTTAAAGTATTTTAAATCTTGTTTAAATATAATATATTCGTAAAACGCTTTATAAATTATTAGTAGTTTTTTAATTATAGCTTTTTTATAAAAATATCTAATTTCTATTTTAGCTATTCGGGTTAAAAACCAAAAATTCTTAATTTTTTTTACTATATATCTTTTACATTTATATACTATACAACTTACCTATAATATTTTTGCATATTTTTTATAGCGTAGCTATAATCTTTCTTTATTATTGCCGAACATAGTTCCGTTATATAATCGACTAATAAAAATAAAAATATCGTATTTTTTCGTCTTTAAAACATCGGTACTTACTCCGATTATTATATTTCTATAATTTTCGTAATATTTTAAAAACTATTGCTTTGTTTTAGTATCGAGCTTTTTTTTTTATTTTTTCTTTAATTAAAAACACTATTTCTTGTTTAAAGCAAAGTTTGTCTTTTTTAATATATAACGTAATTTCTCCTCGAATTATCGCTTTATACACTGTTTTTTTTCGTAATTTTTCATCGGTTTAATAAATACATATAATATAAAAACATTATTTATCGTTATTTAAACATTTTTCTCCTTTAGGCCAATTCTTTTTAAATATCATCTTATTATTAAAATTTCAATGCTCATAGCGTTTTGCTATAATCTATTATTTTTCTACACTTATTATTACTTTCTCAAATAACGGGTAGACGTAGTTATAGAAGTATTTTTCGTTATTTTTTTTAAATATTTAGTTCTTCAGCTAAGCCATTATTCCCTAAGTTTAAGTTTTTTTATCCCTCTCCTTCCCAGCTAGCTTCAGCTTATTCATTCCAACGCTTATTTAACGCAATATCTACTCGACGCTATATTTCTTATTAAAATATTTCGGTAATAGTCCTTCTAGCTTCTAATTCTCGCTCTAAAATCTGGTTTATTTCCGCTAAACCTCGTTCTAAGCGTACTAAGTCTTAAAATAGTTCTTCTTTTTCTAAATTTTCGGTAAACTATTTATTGTTATAAACAAATAATTAATAAATTTCCTCTAATATCCGTCTTAAATATAATCGTACAAACAGTCGATTTGCTTTTTTTCGTACTTCTTCCTAAAACTCTAGATCTAATAAAACTTTACTGCTTTACTCAACGTTTAAATATTTATTATTAAAATAAGCTTTTATTATATTAATTTAATAACTTCTTTCCTTTGTTTTAAATATCTTAACTTCCGAAACTCGTAGATTTTGCGTAATTTTTTGCTGCAATTTTTAGCATAATGTCTAAGTTTATTACAATTATAACACTTAATATTTTTTTTAATTTTAAATTAATTTTTCTTACTTTACTACATTAAATCAAGTTCTATTAGTCCTAACTATATACCATATGCCGTAAATTGCTAACGCTTTTTTTTTAATTAAATTTATAATTGCTTTTAGCTAATATATATTATAAACTTTCTTTCTTTCGTTTAAAAAATTAAATATTTACTTTAATAACTATTTTTATATAGTGTATAAACTTTTTTAATTAATCCATTTTAGCAATTTTGTTTTTAACGCTAAAATTAAATCTAATATAAAACATTATAATTTTAGCTTTGTCGTTAAAATTAAAAAAAACTGCAATTTTCTAAAATTTAGCTATATATACAAATGCTAATTTTATCTATCGCAAATAGTATAATTTATTTTATTTTTAACGTTTTTTTGCTAAATTTAAAAACACGTTTTTTAATAATTTTTTAAATAATTTATATAAAATAAACGTCTTTTATATCTCGGGCTTTTAATCTTTTCGATTTTTAATAATAGTTTTTAACAATCGCGGTTTAAACTAAACTAATGCTTTTTTTTTTAATAATAATACTATATAATTAATTTTTTTATCATCATTTTTAAATATTTTACTATAAAACGTTTAATATACTTTAATTTATACTAAAAACCTTTTAAGTTAATTAAACTTTTCGCTAAACTTAAATAGCTTAATTAACTTGAAATTTTTGCTAAGTTTAGTTTATATAATATTAGCTTTTATAATAATTATAAATATAACTTATAATAATATATTATCGAGTTAATTAAACAACGCTTTAAATTATTATCGTAGCTATTAATTTTCGTTATTAAAAATTATAAAATCGTTAACTATTATATCGTACTTTTTTTTAATAACTTCGTTATTATTATTATTTTCCGATTTACTATCAATATTTATTACAAAATTATTAAAATAATAAATAACTATAGTTTTCGATATTACTTTAAATTAAAATGCATTTAACTAAAATAAAACTATTTAAAATATTATAAAACGTATTTATATAACAAACACTATAATACTATTTCGTAATATCAAAAAAATAAAAATACATAAAGCTTATCTATTAAAATACTTTTATAGTTTATATTTAAAATATAGCTAAAAACAATATTAATAACTATAAAACAATATAACTTTAAAAGTTTAAACGTAAACTTCGTAAAAAATAATCTCCTATAGTTTTTAAAAACTAACTATAAACATAAATTAAATAATAATAAATAAATAACTAGCTACAAAAAAAAACCGTCTTTATATATTTATTCCTTTATCCTTATATTCCTTGCAGTGTTCTTTTTCTTATTATAATCTAGTAAGCCTAGCTTATAGTGTCCTAGTAAGCGTAAATCACCGCGCTTTAGTGATCCGTTACGTGACCACTGACCTTTGTAGGCTTTACCCACAGTGGTTCCCTTCATGGCCTCCTCCTTGGCTAAATCTCCTACTGTTGGTTCGTAACATTACTATTTTACCATTTTTATTAATTTTTTAGTTATTGACTAACTGACTAAATTCCTAACCTTGTAAGTAGGTCGTGTAAGTGGTAATAGGTACCTGAGGTAAGTACTGTACATAAAGTATTCTGTGCCTTGGGTTCAAATAAGGCAGCACGCCAAAAGACGTAATAGAGCGAGCCAATACCCCTTACTGTAAACTTCGAACTTGAAGAATACATACCTACGATACTATATTCGCCGGGTGGTCTTCGAGCTTTGTTTTATTGATCGCAACACCGAGTACCTACGCTGAGCACATATTGCCGAACCAAGACCACCTCACGATCTCGGTACGGCCATACGACTCTCTACCTCGCCGGCCGGCTGGCGGTATCTGTATGTGCTGATACCCGTACTGTAACTGATGGCGAAACGAATGCCCAACCAGCTAAGCAGCATGGCCAACCTGAGCGGTCAGCCCACAAGTGATAGCACACCAACCTCTCCATCAAGGGGCAGCCGCGTGCTCTCCGGACTCGATACGCTCGCGGGGAAGATCAAAGAACTATGAGCAGAAAAAACCAAGGCGGAGGAACTCACGCGAGACTGGGAGCAGAAGTACAGGAAGCTGATGGACAAGTACAAGGAGAAAGCTTCCCGATGCTGGGAGTTTGAGAACGAATGCGACGAGCAATCTCGCGAGCTCGAGATACTCGAGTCGCAGCTGGAGAATAGCATTACCTTGGATGAATAGCGATACCCGCCACGGAAGCTAAGAACGGCGCTTGAGGCGCTGCAACAGGAGCGAGCTGGAAAGGAAAGGAAAACTCTCAAGGGGGTGTCAAGCATCCGAGAGAATGAGGCTACCAAAGGCGGATGCGGATAGGAAGCGATGCTTAATTTCGCTTTTTCACTTGGTTGACGGATGCTCGGGTTCCATTGGTCCACGCATTCTCCACGTTCCTAAGAGTCAGCTGACACGGCTTAGAGCTTCCATTCTTATTGATGGAAGAAAAAAGGGGTTCGTGCCATGCATCAAAGCTGAGAGCTGAACACTGAAGTTAGGTAGATAAGATGTGGCTCTCCATTATGTACTATGCACTACCTATAGTCTATAGATATTAGGTACACATGATATTGTTATGTGACTACCTCTTATGTGGATTCAGTCTCCAGCAGCTCAACCCCTCTACATATTAACCACCTTACCTATTTCACCTCTCTTACAATGTACCTTCTTTCCTACCTAGGTTAGACACTTAGTACTCTAGTCTAGGGCCAAGGCATTGATCTTAAGGTTGAGATTTTAGTTAGTTGGTTTAATTAATGCCTTAATTAAAACTAATTAAAAACTATTTTTTAGTTGGTTAGCTAAGGAATTGTTTTTTCAAAATCTAATATATATTAAAAATAAATAGTTAAAAAATTAAAAACTAATAATTAATAATTTAAAAACAAAATTTAAAAATAGTTTAAAGAAATTCCAAGAAATGCCGCTAAAATAAATAATATTAAATTAAAGCTATATTAATATTATAAATATTAATAACGTTTTAAAAGTTTTCTTTAATTGGAAAAAAAAAAAAAAAAAAAAAAAAAGCTATAATATAGCGTAAAATTTTTTTTCTCTTTAATTAACGCATTTAATTTAGAGAATTATTATATAAACACTTTAAATATTTTATTTAAGCACTTTTTTAAAAGCGTTAACAGTAATAGTTTTATAAAAACAATAGCTATAATAATATAGTTTATATTAATTAATAGCTTTTTAAATTACTTATTAATTGATATAAGTTATATTAATATAAGCCTTATGTTAAATGTTAGCCGAAAAGGTTAGCTAAAGGCAAGGTGTTAGCCAGCCTTTTTGGCTAACTTTTTCGGCTAACCTTTTCGGCTAATACTTAATATAAAGCTTATATTATCTTAACTTATATTAATCGATAGCTTTTTAAATTGCCTACTAAGTAATATAAATTATAATATTATAGCTGTTATTTTTATAAAATTATCACTATTAAGGCTTTTGAAAAAATGCTTAAATAAAATATTTAAAGTGCTTATATAATTATTTTTTAATTTATATATAACGCATTTTTTACGCAAATTAGCTATATAAGCAAATAAGCCACTTTTTAACCCTTTTTATATATATTTGCAAATAATTTAACAATAATATTTATAATTAATTCGAATTAATTAAATTTTTATTTATTAAACTTGTTTATATTATTTCGATAAATTTACGTATAATAGCTACGTTTGCTGTAATATTTATAGCATTTAACGCGATTTTTTCTTTTTTATATAATAAACGAACCGATAAATAACCCAACGAATAAATCAATAATATATATAATTAATTTAAAATAATTATATTTTTTTTTTACTAAACTTGTTTATATTATTTTAATAAGTTTACGTATTATAGCTATATATATTATAAATTTTATAGTATTTAACGTAAGTTTTAATGTAAGTTTTAACGCAAATTTTTTTATACGATAAACAATTCGACAAACGAGCCGATAAATTTATATAATTATGTTTTTCAAAGCTCGTAAATTTTTTCCTTTTTATATAATAAATAATTATTCGTTTAATAATCGCGTTTATTTTATTATAATAGTTTGTTAATTTTTTTGTTAAATTATTCATCGGTTTATTTATTATACGAAAAAAAAAAAAAAAAAATTCGCGTTAAATGCTATAAAATTTGCAGTAAACGTAACTATAATACGTAAATTTATCGAAATAATATAAATAAATTTAGTAAATAAAAATTTAGTTAGTTTAAATTAATTATAAATATTATTATTAAATTATTTATAAATATATATATAAAAGTTTAAAAAGTAGTTTATTTATTTATATAACTAGTTTACGTAAAAAATATATTAATACATAAGTTTTTTTTAAACTTTTTTATTATATTATATTATAATTTCTTTTTAAAATAATGATTTAATTATAAACTTATTATTTTATTTTTTTAGTATTTATTTAAAATATGTTTTAAATTATTTACTTTATAGTTTTTAAAAAAAATTTATATTATTAATTAAATGTTATTTATTATTTCAAAAACTAAAAACAAAGTCATTAAAATTTAATATTATTAATTAAAGAAAATTTTTATAAAGTTTTAAATTTTAAAAAGCTTTAAAACTTTTTTTTTTCTTTTTTTTAAAAAAAAAAATTATAATAAAGTTTATAATAGCTGTATTATTTTTAATATACTTTAATTAATTAATTAATTTAAATAAAAAAAAACTTTTTAACAAACTAAGCTTAATTTAAAAAATATTATTAACTAATATTGACTAATTATGAGTTAGTTAAACTAATACTAAAACCTCAGAACTAATTTTATAACCCTGATCAATCTACAAAGTCCTGCCTACCTATGTAATACATGCTCACACCACGATATGTAACTTGCAATACAAACTTCTGACAAATGCGCCTTCGCCAGCAGATGTGTGCCTTACAGCCAGCAGAGCCAATGCCAAACCCGTGGATAGTAGACTTAAATGAAATGGTAGACGGAGATTCAACCCCCTACATCTCCTAAGCCTCATCCGAAACCTTCCGTATGTTGACAGCTACTTCTTACATAGGCATTTGATCTGCACATACATTATGTAGGTGGTTAACAATGCATCTAGCTAGCCGGCACATTCGCGCCCAACAGCCAGCGGATCAAGCCTGCAATAGATTTTTCACCTTGCATCGTGTAACCCTCATTTGCAACTTTTTTTGCGACGTGGCAGATACCGGTGGCCAGACAAACGGCCTCAACGAAGACCCAATTTCGGCCTCATTTATCTACTCATCTACAATACAACACATCTACAATACAGCTAGCAATACAGCTCCCTAAACAGTGAAGCCACCTATAATAGCAGTTTAATGTCCAACAACAGTGTGCACACGTACACCGTTCAGCGTTGGAAATTATCAGGTAGGTGTTGGTATCTACGCCCCCCGCACCTTGTCCGGTCACATAAAGTTGAGAGGCATCCCGATGGTCTATGGGCACATCACCACGATTCTATTCAACAATCAACACGGTTGCACGGCCTCTATTCACTCTTTACACATCGAGGCTCTCTGTCTATTAGTGAAAAGGTATGTCCCAGCAAATTCCCGGTTATAGCTATGATGCCCGGCGTGCTTTGGGAGTGTGCGGGCCCCTTCGTTCATCCGGCTAATACCAACGCCCTTCTCATACAGCTACTATTACCATGGCTGTCAATGATCCTCGCGACGGGACCTTCCACGAACTCGAGGATGAGAGCGCCCTCGATGCTAACAATTATGCGGGAACGAAATCATACCCTACTAAAGCCGTCCAGACGAACACGGATATCGGGAAAGAGCTCACGAATGTACTCGCGGACTTCATATCGGAGGTGAGGAAAGAATTCAAAGCGGCGCTTCAGGAACTTGAAGACACGAGAAATGCAATCAATACAAACAACAAATCTCTCCTGCGTACGCTGAAGACTTTACCAATGAGCGAGGACAGGCGGGCCATCAGGAATTGGGCAATGAAAGATGAACAGCAAGCTCAAGTATGTCTCCTATCACGCATCTTCCCAGGTTCCCTTGCTTACGGGCGGCACTCATTGATTTTTTTTTTTTTTCCAACACAGGCTCCTACAGCTACCCCAACTACAACCCATGAGAAGCAAGCGAGACCCATGTTCCCGCAGCAAGACGCCACCACAATTATCGCAATCTCAAGGTCTCAGTGACGAAGGAGTCCGGGCAGGAATAAGAGGCATTGTGCGGGTTGGAGCGATTGAGGACACTGTCGAGAACTAGCTTATATCAAAACCTCCTATTGTTTAGGGTGTAGATTGTAGCAGACGCCTGTGTCTGGGCGACAGGGAAGCGAGGGTCACAGCCCAGCCTATCGTTAGTCATTATCATGACGAAAAACAGATTCCATTTGTCGCAGATTTCTTCATATAGGAATTATAGAATCATTATGATGTACCTCCGAACTGAATTTGGTCAACAAGGCCAGGGGAAGGGTCTAATTTCTGCAGCAAATGCTCTCCTCCCCCCTTTTAAGCGTTCAAGCTTTATTTTATTTTATTCATGATGACCTAAGGACAAAAGAGAACTCTAGTCTTCTATCCCGCCATAGTAGCATCGCGGCTTAAGGCTCTATCTAGCGCTACGTTTTAGGGTCGGAGGCGACTCCAGGGTATCTGTACCGACGTCGGGGCCCTCATAGTCATTCTCCGCAACGTTCGCTACGGCCTCGCCCTCCCCATACGAGCTCGCGATGTCAGGCCCCAGTTCCAGCGCGCACCTGCCCATGGCCTCCAGCAACTTCCCCCGGCGCCGGGCTTTGTGGTTGCCCCTAGCCGCATTCTGCTTACCTTTGCATAGGTATAGTATGTAATCATCGTGTTGCTAGCCCTTGCAAACATGGGCAGCTCTAAGTTAATCAAGATCGCTTATTACAAACTTATCGATTTAAATTAAGAGTTTTATTAAGCCTAGAAGACAAAAAAATACGATTATTAATGCGTTTATTTTTACCTCTTATAGTAATTCGAGTTATAGCTAAAAATTATAAAACAGTGACCCGCGAAGAGGATTATTTTAGAATTCGATTTTTTAAAACGTGCCGTAGTCTATGTATATTATAGACGAGTCGAAACCCGTCGAAATTTCTATGCATATACACTTATCCCCCTTAGAGGAGCACCGCCTTTAACTAATAAATTCGCTAGTACCAGATCTACCGTTTAATTCGGGACCGAGGGTATTATCATCGTTCGGAGAGCGCGCCTTTTCCACCAAAGGACTGGATAAGAGACACAATTGACAGGCGCCCGCCTTGGGATGCGCGCCGCAGACATGGTATAACCCGGCCTCGAGTCGCCCTCGGAATCGCACCCTGGCCCTCGCCCTATCTCCTGCTGTTCTTCGCCGGCTTTTCCCGTGCTTCCTCTGTGCCGTCGTCCTATGAGGAAGTCGCCTGCCTGCCTTTTTGTCCATCGCTTGGAGATAGAACGGGTCAGAGAAAGTGGTAGTGTATTGAGGGTGGATCTAAGCACTAACTAGGGCCACACCCCACACCCACATATATCCACTGCGCCAGGTAGCCATGCAGATAGCTCCACCATACATACACAATACATATGAGACTGTCGAGGCGGTCCAAGAATTAATTGTCCCTGCAAAACACACATTTCACACTAAATAACCACTTGCAGTCAATTCATACCTGAAAACAACGCTGATAAGATACGGTCAAGGCAAAGGCTGATACCCGGTCTTTTTAATACGTAAATCACAACAACAAACAGCATTTAAAATAACACCGAATCGGTTTTTTTAGCTGTGAATTAGCCGTAAAACTAGTTATTTAGTGTGGAATGCATGTTTTGCGGTAACAGTTAATTCTTGGGCCGCCTCGACTGCATAGTGGCATTACCACAAAAGTACTTTACATACCCACATTGCTTGGCCTACAGATGCGGGACCCACTATGGAGCCGTGTCTACACTAAAAAGTGTATATTAGATTAGATTAGATTAGATTAGATACTAATGCCCTAGTTGTCACATACCCTGGTCAGGTGACCTACACGTGCCCGGCGCCCAACTTCTTGTTGTCAGATATTTAAGTATAAACTACTGCTCTCTAAAGCATAGAACCGATCTTATTAACAATCCTTTAGCCAAGACTCTGAGCTGCCACTATTTTGCTCAAGTAAATGTAGGCATCCGAGCAGACCTAGCATAATCCCTATCGATGTCAGATAATTATTAATTATTAGATCTGGTCATTCGGGTAAGCAAGTGTTTGCTATATTATAAAGCCCTAGGAGCAGCATGATTACAAAGCGAAAATACGCGTCACATTAGTCACAAAGTTCCTTCTCGCGATTGTCAATACTCGGAATGTGAAATTTGTACGTCTGGCTTTCCATCGTATCTGAAAATTATTACCAAAAAGAATGTTTGTTTCAAGTTGCCTTTGCTCTTTGCCCAGGTTGCCCTTTGGTCGCAATAATAGCCTCATATGACGCCATATATAACCACTCGTACGTTACCAAAACTCTTACAACACGGACCAGGCAAACTTATGTTTACGACTACACCGTTACCCAAACTGGTTCGAAGTCGACATTCCTTTCTTTGCGCGGTTTCGGTTGTCCTGGTATGTTTAGCAGCACTCGGTTCTAAAATCCGCAGCTGCTGTGCAGTATGGAAACCAGGGAAACGGCAAGAAAACTCTTCAACTATGTGCTATAGTTACCAACGACTACAGCTACAATCCACTGAAGGCTAATATAGAACGACCAGAGATACTTTTCATTTAGGTGAGAAAGTTTATATTGGTTTCGGGCTAGAGGCAGCCGTAGTGGGCGGTCTTGTCGTTGCTTTGCTTGGTGACACAAATTCCCTTATATTCTTAGAAGCGCATAGCATTAGGACTTTTGCGAGCATTCAGCCCGCTGACGAGCTGAAAATGGTAGATGCCATATACCACGAATGCGATAGTCTGTAAAATGACATGCACGTATGCTGTGGTGATCAGCCGGCCAAACCAAACAGCAAGCGGCAGAGCCAGGCTTGCGACAAGTCGATTCCTGAGGGGAGGAAGGTAAAGATCCGCAGAGCTACTCCTTATGCACATGGCTATGAATCAAGCCACATCCAGTCGACAGTTGGGTAGTCTCAGGCTTCAAACTTATCTTCGAGTGACCAAGGCAGGGACAGTGATAGTCGTGTTGCTTTTCCGTATCCTTGCCGGCCTCACGGTTCAGAAGTTGAACAGCCTCGTCCTTGGCTTCCGCATCAGCGCAAATGCAGACAACAGGAGCAAACGTCCCTCCGACAGTGCTGGGACCTTGCGGCTGATACCACGGCGGGCAGAAATCTGGAAGTGTCGGAGCAGTTTTGACTTTACCATATGGATTATCACCCACGCTGTAATCCGATTTGCCAAACCCGTCGAAGCGAATCTTCCACGTCATGGGGAAGGGCACGAATTCATCCCAGGTTGGCGTAAGGTACGTATCAGCTTCAGGTCTCAGGATGCCGTCAGTGGAGATCTTCTCAGCCTCCTTTTTCTCTAGACGCGTTGCCTGCTCCTTGATCCAGCGCACACGCATGGGCGCCATGTAATTAGCGTAACCCTCGGCTACCGAATCAAGGCGAATCCTCTTGAGCTTTCCCTGTGCTTCGTGGCCACGACGGGGATTCTTCATCTGAGCGATGAACTTGATCATCGAGGTCAACGAGAGAGTGGCAAAGCGTCTTGGTGAGAAGACACCATACTTGCCGGCAATGCCGAGTTGGGAGGTCAAGAATTGGATTTTAGTCTCATCTCTCTTATCCTCTGCCTCTACTTCGTCAATGGCCTTGGACTGTAAATTCTTGTTAGCCCGCGAGTTTAAAAGGGGCTGTCATCTAGATGAGCTTACAAGGTCGAGAATGACCGTATCTCCTTTCTCAACCGGGTCTCCTTTCTTTGTCCATTCGTACTCGCCCGCCACGCTGGCCTTGCGCACGATGGACAGTCGAACCGTTGCTTGGGCCATCCGTTTGATCATCTGTTCAAGGTCTTTATCTTCACTGCTCGAAGTGCTGAAGACACAGTTTTGAACCTCGATCCACTTTGGCTCCGACCTGGGTGGCGGAGAATCTGCGGCCTCATATAGCCCCTTCATGTAGGCGTCCAATGTAGCCGTAAACTGGTGACAATTAGCTCCGTTTGCGAGACGAGAAAACACTTAGTCCACTTACTGCAGCGACCGCATCGTAGGCAAAGTCGAGACAAATAAGTAGGAGGATAGCAGCGGCCTTGCTTTGATCCTTCTCATAGCCCAAGACTTCCTTCGCGACGAAGACTCCAAGTTCATGCATGGGATTAGTCTGCTTCTTGCCGAACAAGACCATTGTGATATCCCATTGTTTGACTTCCCAGATAGTCCCTTTCTGAGCCAAGTCGGTCAACTTTTTCATCGAAGTGTTGAAGGCCTGGCGGCGCTGCATCCACTTTGTTTCGTCTGCGTTGTACGTTAAGAAAACCTGACAATTCGTAATGTGCTGATAGATCTCGTTCTCGCTGTACGTGTCTTTGGCATCAGTGGCAACTTTGCGTAGCTTGTTGCCGAAGCCAAGGAAGTCAGCAACATACCGCGTGACTACGGGAATGGCAAAGCTGTCGAAAGGTCAGTCCGGCTCTGAGATTGCAGTCGAAGCGAGGTGTGTGAAACTTACTCTCTAGTGACATCGATCTGGTATGTCGAATTTGTCATGGAAATCGACTCTCTCTTGACGATATATCTCATTAACTCGTCAAGATACGTCTTCAAATCTGCTTCAACATCCTTAACGTAATTTTCCAGGATTTTGGGTGAGATATCACACAGCTCCTTTGTTGGATCCAAGAAGGCTTTCATCGCTGGCGGCAAGTTCGCCGTAAAGTTCTCGCTCTGCAAGACGAAGGAGATGTCGTTGAACCGGGTAAGATACCACGGCTTCTTGGGCTTCTGCACTGGAGCCACAACCATGTCGTTCTTTGACTTCTTTAGCTTGGCTGATTGCTCCTCTGCTGTCTCTTTGAACTGATCGCCGTAGCCTTGAGCCTCTGCGTATATCGCGTTTTGCTTCGATGTGTAAAATGGATGGAAGAATCGGATCGAGTCGGGTGGGAACCACCTCGGGAATGCACGTTGGATCAAGCGGTGGAAGACTGAGCTCTTGCAGATCTCGTTGTTTGGCGTGACTTCCTTCATGCCCCATGAGGTCAGGGAATTAGTGTTCCAGTCAACAGTGTAGAAACGATCAGAGCGCACGAGGGTGATAGCATCCGAGAAAATGGCAGACCAAAGCGCAGAGCTTGCCTCGCTCGGGCCAGGGTCCAATCCCATGTATTCGTCTGATTCGCAGAAGATGCCGGGATACAGCTCAATATTGTCGGCATACTCATAGAGATCTCGGAGCGCGTTCTGGATCTCGACGTTCTTTGTCACGTTTTCGAACGTCGCATGTCTTGGCAAGCCGAAGAACTGTCTGAAGTCGTTCAACGTACCGGCTTCCCATCTACGCGCTTGCTGGATACCCATCATCTCCACTGGCTTGAGACACTTGGGTACATTGCGAGGGCCAAAGTTGGAGATAGGATCGTCCATTGCGGAGGTAAGTTCATCCAACATCTGGCGGTCATCAAAAAGGTTTGTGATGGAGTTTCGCGTGAAATGCTTGGATTTCTTGGGTTTATCTTGAGCAGCAACGGTCTTCTTAGGTGTTTCCGTGCCAGCAACTCCAGTCTTAGTTGTTGCGCTGCTACCCTCACCACGTGCGGTTGCTGGCTCATGAGGATCTGGAATACCAAACGTCGCTTCCCATGGCTCTGTGGGCTTTTGCTTAATTGCGGCCATCGTCTGGAGGAAACCCGGGAGCGTTGTATTGCTTGGATCCTTGAAGTGTAACACTTTCTGCATGTATTCCTCGGTGTACGCCTCGTCTTTGAGAGAGATGGCACAGTGGAAGCGGTAAAGCAGATTGAACTCGACGGTGACCTGGTTGCCGATGCCGCGACTCGTCTTCTTCTGGTCAAAGTCGGAGCGAGGATCCAGAGTGAAGTTGGTGTTGAACTGGTGGAAGCCCATCAATGCTCGCAAGTAATCATGGACGGAGATCTGGACGTACAAGCCGCAAGTAATGAGGCGAGCGGTATTGAATAGGTCATCGTCTAGCTTATTCCAAGCGGCATCCCAGGCAGCCTTAAAATTCTCGCACTTGGTTTCAAAGTCTTTAAGTTTCTGTGGACAATCTTTCTTAAGCTTTAGCTTTTTTTCTTCGAGATGAAGCTCGAGAGTTTTTGTCAACTTGATGAGCTTTTGGTTCAGCTTGGACTCCTCAAATTTAGCCATGTCATCAAGAGCCTTTTGCCTTTTCTTCTCTGCGTCCTCTCGGTCTGCCTGATCTTCAGGGCTTTCTTGTAGCTGTTTTGGAGGGGCTTCCGGTGCTCTCCGAGGTCTTGCTGCTTCAGCTTCTCTCCATATCTTCTCATACTGATCGCACTGCTCTTGAACTTTGGCGTCAAGATTCTGCCTTTGATCAGGGAGATGTTCCTTAATTAAAGAGACCAGCTTCGTCTTTTCGTACATTGCTGGAACTTTGAAACGGCCGTTCTCATTGATTCGAAGGAGTTGCCTTGCAGCATAGTTATGGTATCGATTATACATAACCAACATGATGCAGACGCCAGGTGGCTGTCTTAATAATCGGTCCTCTGCAAACGTATCTGGCTTTAGAAGACCGAGCTTATACTTATCGTCCCGGATCTTACGCTGCATCTCTGTGGTATATCCGTAGAGAGGAGACAGATCGAGGTACGACGAGCTATCCGAGATGTTTTTGTCGTTGTCATTCGTTCTGAAAATGTCATGGATGATAATGGTTGCGTGGTAGATGAGCATGGAAGAAAGCCCCGATTGGCTCTCCCGGCCACCTTCCTCTCTTGCCATCAACTTGTCAAAGAGGTCGGAGGGGTCAGGGAGAGCGCCGAGCTGAGCTGTTTTTGACGGCACTGTCTTGGCGTATGGGGCACCTGCTTGACCAAGATGCGGATTGATGGCGCTGTTGAACTTGCCGTCGGCAGTTCGGTACTGAAAGGCATCGCCGAGGTACGTCAACGGTGCTGCTCAACGCCAGATTAGCTCCCATAGCGATTGATCAAACCCGCAAACTTACGGTGCAGCATCTTGTCATATTTTCCTTTCACTTGACCATTGATGAAATATTGCCGTAGGACGCTATAATCGGAAATACTGCCAGCAATTGTCGCAACACCTTGTCCCTACGCTCAGTGTTAGCAAATAGTCTGTCAATCACTATTCAGACAGCTTACGTCAAGTCCAGTGCGCTTGATGAGTCCATCGGCGATCCGCTTCAGCGCTGGCCAATTACTGGGCTGAAGGACGGTCTTCAAATCTTCCCAACAGCCGACCTTGGGTACAATTGGACTCTGTGTAGGCCATTAGCAGCAGAACTCGAAACATGTGTCCCTCTCACTTACCTCGATGAGGTTATCTTCATGGAATTTTGCGTATTTCTCGTAATTTTCTTTCTTATTTCTAAGCTGCAAGGTGAGCTGCATCAGATCCTCATCTTGATTGCTCACGGGCTCCTCTGTGGTATGCTGATTCATGATGGTAGGGTTTCAGGTGTTATTGATGTTGATGAGGGATGGTGAGAGTGTTAGTAACTCAGAGGTAAGGAGACGCCTGACACTGAGTGATTTTTTGTCCGATAAGCTCACTTAAAAAGAGAATTTGTAGAGCACTGTGAAGTCACAGCTTGAGTTTTCCAAGTTTCGTAAGAGATGGTGCAGCGTGGGCTGTGGCACTTATTATTAAACACCAAGTCGCGGTAATTGAGTAACAGTAGTGCAACTGTTCGCAACGATAATATGGCTAACCCTTAGCTTGCCTGCTCAACGCCCATTCTCGGACATGAACACCATCCCGCGAGGTCTGGAACACCATGATATGAGCACGTTTTTGGTTGAATATTTGAGCTGGTGATGCTTGTAATACGGCATGGCTGTCATCTTAGTCGTTTCTAATTCGATATTTTGACATTACCTGATCCGCCGTTCTAGAATTCATTCCTTCAGATTCGTCCGTGAAACTTTGGATATGTCCAGAACACCACCCTGTGGAAAGTGAACCGGAAATGCTTAGACCACTCAAACGAAAGCTGAAAGCGCCGGCTGGCTGAACCCTTAGAGTGTGCCGGAAAAAGCATTTCTGGGTGTATAGGGTTGGTATTCTTACGGGAGCAGGGTCCAGATGTTTTTAGCTGCTAGTGACTAGATAGTTAACTTTACCAATTGGATATCAGCTTTCAATTCTAGGGTGCAACTTGGGGATACAAGAAGCCATGCACGGGACTAGCCCACCTCTATTAACCAAGCAGGATGCGCGGGTTACCCAAAACAATAAGCCACAGAATGCAAGCAACAACCCTTATGTTCAGATCCTGCATTTTCCTATCTTTTGCGAACATCTCCTTATCTGTACACCAATGTCTCGGTCTTCCCACAGTAGTCGGATGGAGGGGTCTACCTCGTAAATCCTCCTTCATACTATAACACCTCTGGATCATCACTATCATCGCTGTTCCCATCTCGAGCTACCGATTGTTCTTTACTCCTTGAGTTCTCGTTAGAGATATTTTCTTTTTCCAACCTTGGGTTTTATCTCACCTCAACACACAATCCTTCTACGTCCGTTTGCCATAATGTCTCCTTCCCTGGTTATCGGAGAATACGCAAAGGCACCTGAAAACGCGAGCAGGAGCCCTTGTCCCGTTGTCAATGCACTTGCCAACCATGGCTATCTCGAACGGAGCGGACGCAAAATCTACATGGAAGATCTCGATGCCTCCATGAGACACGTCGGCATGAGCCCGCTCCTCGGCTCTGTCTTTGCTATACCGACTTATTTTGAGTACCACAACCCGGCCAAGGCATACATGAAGAAACCTGTCGGCATCTGGCAGAGAATATGGTCTCTCGTCAAGAACCCTTATTCCTTTTTTGACTACTTTGGTTGCTGGAATGCCAGCCAGGTTAGCGATGGGAGAAAGTATCTCAATTTGGTAGACCTCGCCTCCCACGGCGCCATTGAGCACGACATCTCTCTGTCACGTCGGGACATCGGCCAAAAGGAGGGAAACAACGATCCCCAACAAGACTTGATTAAAGAAATGCTGGAGTACTCCTTTGATGGCGAGGTCCTCACTACCGACGATCTTGGCAGGTTCATTAAAGCCCGAATTCGGCAGCAGCTCGCAGATAATCCAGAATTGATCTATGGGCCAGCCGAGCATCAAGTGAATTGCGGCCAAATTGCATTGATGATGGGTTGCTTTGGGGATGGAAAGACGATTCCCGTCAGTTACGTCAGGGCCATCTTCGAGGATGAGAGACTGCCAATTAAGGAAGGTTGGAAAAAGAGGTACTGGTGGACCATGGGGCTTGTTGAGTTCTTTGGTGCTGTAAGAAATTTGGTCACAGCAGTGGGTGTGCAATTTTAGTTCGCTGTATTTTCATCGTTCCTTTTGTCTGTGGGAAGATCAAACGTGCCCTATTGGATTAGCTTGTAATGTATTAATCTCAAGCGTTGTTCTGCTCATCTGTTCACTCTACAATATCTTGTGTTAGATCTTCCGGAAGAGCTATCATGATCATGACGCAGTGTTTCTGATAAAATATTACAATCATGGTGAGATGGGTAACAGTCTGCACGGGTTGGTCCGGAGGAAAACTCCCGGAGAAACAACCTACTTTCCACACGTAGGACGGTGGCTGAAGCCCAAAGCCTACAGCCTCCAGACATTGCATTTTCAGGCGACCTTTCAAGATCTGCCACTTCTTGCCTTTTGTGGCTGCAAAAGGGATTCCGCTTGGCTTTGTCTAGACCTTGAAAGAGCGACAGTACGGCATGGCCGTCTGCAGTGGCTTGTAGCATGATTTCGGGTTAGACTACTGAAATTCCACTAATAGAGAAGGGCTAAAATACTGCCCAGAAACTCAGCTTGTCGCGGTTAAAAGAGAAAGTTAATAAACAACAGAGTGACATTTCGCTTGTAGTGTGATTCAATGGTGGCATCCAAAGCTAAAGATTATGGGTTTTAAGGCTTGATCCGCTCACGGTTGGTACGTGTCGACTAGAATCTGCCTGCCCTCTTCCTTCAATATTTTCAAACGTGCTTTCGTTAGCCAACTCGAGTCCATTTATCCGTGTTGCCGTTGACGGCTCTTAATTCTCGACTAGTGGTTGCCTGCTCCTCTTTCTCAAAAACGCAATTCAATTCACTCTTCATTGCTATTCCCCCATACCTTACAATCGTCATGTCTTCCGTTCACGCCTACCTCCCCGTCCTCAAAGGCATAGCAATTGCCGGCAGTCTCATCAACGGCGGTACCATGACATCCGGCTACCGCCTGCTGCCTGCAGTCTACCCAACAGTGCAAAAATCACCCAAAGATGCTGCAAAGCAGTGGGAGTACTTTTATTGGTCTATGTCTGCCACGGTGCCGTTGGTTGACATAACCACCTTCATCGCCATCGGCACCCTTGCCTACATCGAATACACGGAGAAAAGAGCTGGCCTGCCTTGGAAGATCTGGGTCACGGCGGCGGGCATCATGCCGATTGGCTGGGCGTGGGTGAGAAAGGTGATGCCGGTGCCATCGAATCAACTGCTTGCGATTGCCAATCCAGCTCCTGGCGAGACGGAGCCATTGAGGAACAGCTCGCAGAAAACGCTAGGCCTCTTACAAGAGTTCAACGCGCAGATGAGCTTCAGGATGATGCTCCCATGGGTCGTTGGTGGGCTTGCTCTGTGGGCATCTTTGGGGTTTTAAAGCAGTAGAGACGCATATGATGTATTAAGTGCTCTACTGAGCGAGAGCGCCGCCACACAACCTGCCTCCTACAACACATTTCGCCGCCGTCCCTTTATCTCTCTCAGAGAGACTGGTTGTTTCCTAAAGAGAATGGGTTAGAAAGTTATTTCTTATAGTGTGTAATTAACTTGATGGGCAGTTGCAGGCCACCCTATGAGGCTTATACGTACCACAAACCGGACTGCTACCTAGGCCCACAGCCTACTGGCCAGTAGACCCCGGCCACGCCTCGTACACTGGCCTGCTACGCTCACGCTCCCCAAATACAAGTATTCACAGCAACTTAACTGAAGTGCTCTAGAGTGTGGTAGATGCTTGTGGGTTAGACCTGTTGGACGTGATGAACTTGATGATAAAGTTGAAACGAACACAGCCTCGGTCTTCTTTGCACGATGCATTCACTTCTCTTGCGGTCCTGCTAGCACGAATATTGCCCGTGCGTGGCAGGCTATGTGACTAGGACCTGTAGCAACATGATAGAGGAGGAAAACCACTAGCCGAGCCATAGTGCCGTAATTTTCGATTTTATATCTAGCTTGGGTGGTGTAAGTTGGTTATTGATTGCAGTATCCTATTATCTGAATCGGGATAATGGGGAGAGGTCGCGCGACCCTTTGCCAGTTGCATACCTTGGGCATCACTCTTGGCCGCCTAGGTCAGCGGAGCAATTGCTCGCCTTGGGGCCAGAACAGCTCGTGCTCTCGATACCCGGTCCGCGGCAGTCCTGACCCAAGTCTCACATATGCATTCACTAGGCTCTAGCCTGAGTGAGTCTTGGCCCAATATTGCATTTGGCTCTAGCTGAGGGGACTTCAGGGCCCAGATCGACACTCTGTTTGGACATACACTTCAGGCACTAGCACTGCACTCCGCGCCACTGGTAGATGGATGGATGGCCCTACGAAAAGGAGGGCTTCACATGAATACAGCATGTAGATAAGCGGTATGACGCTGGCCGGGAGTGGGTGGCTGGCCATGTAGATGTCGTCCTAAGGGTGTGAAGGGTCTAGTGGATGAAAAGAATGGTGCATTATTATGAGCATCTAGAGCGTCAGATCGATCGGGGGTGATAACACACGTTAGCCTGGGCATGTGCATATCACCTCATTACTGGCGTTTATGGGATCACGGACTAGACCGAAACTAGCTCAAATTCCGGGAAGAGGCTTTCTTTGTGTTTTTTCAGCAACGTGAAAAGGGTGAGTCAACATCGCCACAAGTCGTGAATCTTGCTGTCCGGGTGGGTGCATCTTGCTAACAAAGCAATATAGAAAGCAAATATTAAAAATGATTTAATATTAAAAAAAATATGTTTTAGTTTTCGAGAACGTATTTATTTATAATACCACAACGGGTTCTTTTATATAAGTCATAGTCAAGCTAAATTAGAAACAATCTAAAATGTTGTTATCGATTAGCTAACTTTACCCGCGTATATGCAGCATCCAATTGCAGTGTCCTTCTCAGGGATGGCTAGTCTCGCAAAATGGCCAATACTTTTGCGGGCGTTTCTGCTGAATAAAACCCCGATTCTGCGGCGTTATAATTAGCCTAACCACAAGCTACTACAAGACCGGAATCTCTAACAGTACTTCATTCCTCTTCGCCCGCTAGTGCGCTCCCGGGCAGTCGCATTGCATTGCTGTAGTTCTTGCCTTGCTATCTGGCTTATCTAAACTAACTGCATATGCTGCGTTAACCTACTAGAATACAGCATCGAGAGGGACGGACCATTCAACTGCCGAGGGATCTGCTTGTGCCGCTAAAAGTGCAGCGCTAGAAACCAATAACGTTTCCTGACGTATCTTCGGTCGTTAGCTAGTCGATTTAATCGATGTTACCTAAATGTTAAAGTAAATAGTTTTAAAAAAGGTGGTATGATAAGTAAATGAAAACGAAAAAGCGAAATGGTCAATCTCGATTACAACTCTTTATCGAATATTAAGTCTTTAAAAGCATTAATTACCTAAGTCTCTCTTTAAACGCCATTACCCAGTTATAGGAGAATCGTATCTAAAACGCGTGTCTTTTCAACCTTTGTCTCTCTAGGCCGAGCAAAGCAAAAAGTTGAGACGCAATGGTAGGAATAAACCTTACCCCGCGATCAATTTCTAATTAGACCATCTTCAGCGCTGATGTAGTAGTCCCACGGCGGCGGTCTACGGCCTCAGTTAATCATTTTGGATTTTAGCTTTCTTAGCCGTTGCTCCATGTCGTCTCGACGCTGTTTCAAGTGTTCGAAATCCGGCCTTTCATCAGCAGTATCACCAACAAGAATAAAAGCCTCCAATTGCTTGATAGAAACACGGGGCGGATCCTGCTGTTCATTCTTCAGTTCACTCTCCAGCACCACCCACTCCTTCTCCAGATCCCGATTGCTCTGCACGGCAACGGTCTCGAGCCCAAGTGCCTCCGAGAAGGTGGATTTGCCACTGCTAGCTTCGTCTAAAACCTTTGGGTTGATGTTCTTGGCCCTTCTAACGAAACAGCGGGTAAAAGCAACCCACGCAATGACATCTTTCCATTCCCGCGATGGCGGGGGCTGACGAAACTCCATAGTCTTGCCGCCATTGGCAAATACGTTCCATTTGAAATTCTTGTCATGTTCGAATATCTTGTCACCTTTGGCGCCGGATGGGTTGATGAATAGCCGGCGTAACTCTTCGAGCGACTCTGTTTTGCTGATCGTCGCCCAAATACTTCCTAGACTTCGTACTTGCACAGCGTCTGTGTTAAACAGTAAATTCCGCTTCGCGTATTCATTCGTCTTCCAGCCTCCCGGGCGATCTTGGTCGTCATTGTGGGTCATCGCTGGCATAAGGTCATCAATTGCTTCTTCAAAAAATATAGCACAGAAAATTATGCGCTGAGCCACATCTATCGGGAATTGTACAACGCCCTCGTCGTCTGGTTTGCCAATTGAAAAGTGTATTTGGGTGCTGCATCTTTTAAAGAATCGCACATCCTGGGGTAGCTTATTCTTGAGGATGTTGAAGACCTTCTCAAACTCACTCTTGGGAATTTCGATAAAGGGACAGGTCCTTATCTCGATACCATATATACCTAAATAGGTAGATTGACTTGAATCAGTTCCGTTCCAGTCTCACCGAACAAAAGATGGCTAATTGGTGAACTGCCAAGAATTATAGAAACTGACCTCTCTCGAGCTCAATGCTAACATCCGCACCGATAGCCCACTTTACCGGGCTCCAAGGGGCATGAGAATGTGCTATGAATACATTGAGTTCATGTGCTTCAAACTCATCCAATAGCCGTTCTTTTAACACGTCTATACTTTTGAAGTCGTCTGTTTTCAGTATGGGTAGCTCGAGCTCGACACCGCAACAGATGATGCTAGCAGTCTGGGGCTCTTGATGCGATATGTCTCGATCCACAGGCCGTCCGTCATCAGGCTCCGGGGCAAGCCCTGCCAATAGTAGTGAAAGTACACCGGGATGGGACATTGAAAGTCAAAATTCCGAAGCTCTGAGCCTTGATGGTTAGGTTCTGGAGAGTTTTGAAAAGCGAGGTATGATCAACTGCTCAGAATGTCAAAGCCGAATGCTCATGGGCGTTAAGTCGCCAGATAGATCAGTAACTACGATGGCAGAGAGACAGAGAAATAGAGAGCGATTTCTCAAGGAGCTATTGGATTCAATAACTAGGATCGGCAACGACAATAGTGCTTAAGATCCTGACTATATACTGCTTTTCCACCCAACTACCAACCGAATTGCTCAAAATGATGGTGCAAAACGACATGGTCTCTTCGAGGGAATGGAGGGGGCCGCAGTAGCAGCTCTTTATCTCAGAGAGCGTTGATGAGAACCAACAGTGAGCCATGATCTGTAGGCCTCGCATTCCCTTTGAGATACCATCCATCAAGTGGCTGGAATAGGCAGGGGGGGGGGATAGGACAGGACCAAGACGGCTCAATGACCAACATTGTGGAACGGAGAGATCCTGATACCATTCCGATCCCACATTTCTTCCCATTTGTCTCAAAAAGCACCCAGATCATGGACTTTAGTGATGGAATGCTCGCCATCGTGCTTAATGGGGGTGGGGACAGAACTGTGTCCATTTTCCGCAAATGGATCGGGATCAAGCTTGCCGTTGTGCGTTGACGTTACCCAGAGTGATCACTGGAAGCGGTATCGAGACTGCTGCCGGGGCTTCGACGGAATGTGTCCTTTTGAACTCCAGTAACTAACAAACAAGGGACAAAATCAACGGGGGTGCGGTGGAAAGAGAAGAGCTCGAGGCGGCTTGGAAGTCCCACACGATTTTTGAGTAGATGGAATTTACATCAGGGTGGGTTTTACCGTTTTCGTGTCGCGGTGAGTAGCACAATATGTAATAGAGCCGAAGGATATTGTACATATATCCCAGGGAACTCGGTGTGTTGCTATGTGCAACAAAGACAGAATGTGCAACTGGAAGCACTCGCTTCCTGAATGGGCTGCTATCGGCATGCTTGAGGTTTTGTGGCACTTGACTAGACACGAAGCCATGTCCTCGGAATGCGGCCAAGCAATGCAATCCGGCTGTTGCAATTGAGAGAATGCCCGAGAGGCTGGGGAGACAAGAGGTTCTAAAGGGGATGAGAGTCCAGCAAAAACTGAGGATTGCATAGCCTGTTATCCAACTGAGAACCAAGAAAAGTGATGGTGATGCCTTCGAAAGAGATGTAGAAGAGGATACGTCTCCCTAAAGGCAGCAAGTTGCGTCCAGAAATCACAGCAAATGTTAGTAGATATGATGCTATAATCGCGAGTTGATTGATGATTATTTTTATTATTTTGTCACGAGTAGCAGCCCTGTTAACCACTCGGCCAATAGACCAAAATATCCAGCAGTATCCCGTTCTGGGATACCTAGGGCTTCCGAGTGGTGTACATCGCATACATCACGCCAGCACATGACATATTTACTCATTCTGTCTCGCGTAGAAAAGGTCACCGACGTAACCACCGACATTGCCTTCTTGGGTACCCGACTGGCGCCAAGCGACGACTTCCTCCGAGATCCAGGATTCTCAAGACTAGCTCGTGTTCCAAGTAGATAGAAACGAGACTCTATCCGTTAACTTTGGACAAGATTTCTACAGTTTTCTCTTGAAGGTCTCGGGTGATGCAGAGAGCCGTGACAGAGAGAAGCTGAAAAGCTACGGAATCGGATTCGAAACATATTCACAAGAGCGGAATCTCGACAGAGCGCGCTAAAGCTAGCTGGGAGTCTCCTGCAGAGCGCGGATTGCATGAGTAGCAAGGCTACCTGAAATTGCATCCGCACCTTCGTTTCGGCCATCACCGCCAGCCGCACTGGGGGGATCTGAGTGGAATCATGGATTCCCGACTCGGCAGTTCTCGGAGCATCTCAGCAACAAGCTTTTTAGCGCGGGTAAAAAATGGACTGGCGGTACAAGAGCAGATCCAGGACGTTTCACGAAGCATTCGTCCACGCCTGTATTGACAAGAGATTTTTCGTTACACGAGATGGCCCGATGGGGATAGGACCCAATTTCATGAAAAAAGGTAACGACGTTGTGATTTCATTTGGGAGAAAGGTCCCTTTCATATTGCGTTAGGTAGGATCTAGAGATAGTTTGATAGGAGAATGTTATGTCACTGGATTAGTGAAGAGTGAAGCAATCAATAAATGGAAAATTTCAGGCCAGAGACGGGATAGATTCGAGCTGCAATGATTGCGAGTTGCCGGATTTCTGGGCAACTATAACAGTATCTCCAAAAGATTTGGTTGATTGGTTTTTCTACTCGATTTCATATACGGTTAGATCTTTTCTTGGGAAGTATATTGTCAACTCTATAGCAAAAACTGGTGTGAACTTGGTCCGTCAACGCTACTCTTGTCTTATTATTTCTCTTCTATCATATCTGGATACTTCCTAATTCTCAACACCTTATAACTTGAGTAGTGCTTGTAGAGTGGTACTTGGCGACTTTGCGAACCAGGAATCAACTCTATGCGAATCCCACATGATGTTAATAATGGAAAGCCCAAACTCGTCAACTTCCAGCGACGAAGCAATACCATAAAGACTCTTTGGTGGATCAGACCGCATCAATAGAGGATCGCAGCTATTAACTAGCCGGCACCATTCCGTAGCCGAAGTTGCTTCCCAGAGGGATGTTCGTAGCGTATATGTTATGGATCCGGGACAGGCCGTCTGGCCGTCCCGCAATGTGAGATAGACGCTTTGAGTATAGTTGACCACGAGCCATGTTCTTCGCACGCTCTCTGCTAAGATCTAACTGCGCCACAGCAACATGCGGGATCCATAGTTGCCATGGGAGTTCGGCTTTGAAAAATCGCTCTCGCCAAGTGTATCCTGCATCTAGGCGTTCAGTTTAGTGAATTCCCATGGCTGTGTCCTCCATTCAGCTAGAGTTGAACTCTGTCGCTCGGCTCGGGCCCGACACCTTATATCGCCGTCAAACAAGCAAATGAATTGGTATATGAACAAGGCTTGGACTCGTGCAATATGTTGAACCATATTGACGACAGGTGTGGGCGTAGAA
Organism: Xylariaceae sp. FL1651; assembly: GCA_025201745.1. Classification (NCBI taxonomy): domain Eukaryota; kingdom Fungi; phylum Ascomycota; class Sordariomycetes; order Xylariales; family Xylariaceae; species Xylariaceae sp. FL1651. Next base: position 992,983 of record MU624241.1, read on the forward strand.
ACTCCGCAGGTATCTGCCATAGGGAATAGATGGCCCTGATCCTGTTCTCGTAGGAGTCTATTGGTTTTGTCTTCTACGAGTTGTATTACCGCTTCCTCGTTTTTTTCAGTCTTGCCAATGTAGGCCGCTAGGGTTGCATACGCGTCCTGCAAACAGTGCGGGAGCCCTGTCTCTGAATATAACTGATTGTGTATGAAGGGGCAGTGGTTTTCTGTAACCCATTGGCACAGCCATCTTCTAACGCATTTTACGTAGCCTTTACAATGTGACAACCCGATCTTAGGTTGAAAGTCTTCCAATTCATATTCGTGGACTGTCCAAATGTCTCCTCGTAGAAACCACGAGGAATTGTTAAGCGTTGAATGAGCAACGATGCTATCCTCGCCAGTATCACAGTAGTCCAAAAACGGAAGTAAGACTTCGTCGTTCCAGCTCATGTCACTGTTAGGTGCCGATACTAAAGGATTATCTCGTAAAGTTGTTACTGACGCAGCCTGATTAGCGGACAGTTCAGGCTCGGCTTGTTCGGCAGCGGCGCGGACGTAAAGGCGTACCGATGGATACTTGCATAGTTCCTCCCGTTCTGTACATCGCCGGCATGACGGGAGATTTTTATCGCACCGCCGCTTCGCGCGGGTACACGAGAAGCATGCTTTCCTTCGCTGGGGCTTTCGTGCCGACGCCGCCTGTATTTGTCCTAACTCTTTCACTTAGGTCTAATGGTACTGCTCATATCCTTGCAGAAGACTGCGGACGACAACGGGCATTACTGAGTAATAAGCATATTAATTACGAAAAGTAATGACATTAGTCTGTATTTAGACAAGATGTCAGTGGGTGTTTATGGGTAGACGATACACCAGCACCGTTGAAATGCCCCGCGTTTGTAAGCGTGTACAGCGGGAAAATCGTGGAACATTGACGGCATTTTGGTGGAACTTTGGTGGAACTTTGCGGACCGACGCCATTTGGTAAGCACCAAATCGCTCACTGTAGAAGACATCCTAGAGTGCTTAGTCCCTACCAGTAGGCGTCGATTGAGCTCTGGGCCGGGGACGGTGATCAAGGATTAGAAGCTTCTCATCGCCGAATTAGTACAGTGAGTTTAGTAGGTGATTTGCCAGCGATTTATTATGTATCTATTGTCGCATGAAGCAGTGAAATGGATAATTGTGACGTTCATCATCAACATGTTATAAAGATCTTGTAATTCGTCGTTGTTATAGCTCGGTTATTCTTTGCATCTCAAAGTATTACCTTCATCTTGGAGGAGCGACGATTTTCTAGAATTAATTACACCCTAGAAATCATTTTGATTTTCTGATTTCGTTTCGCCTAGAAGTATTAGTCCTTGTCCAAAATGAACATAACAAGATAACATAAACTCTACCCGGCTATTGACCCTCTTCGGTCTGAGCTCTCTCAGCGTGGCCGTGCGGTCTTGGTCACTGGAAGCTCGAGTGGCATTGGATTTTACAATGCGCGAGCTTTTGCTAAAGCCAAAGCTACGACTGTCATTTTGACTGGTCGCCAGGAGAAATCCTTAACTGAGGCGGTCTCGAACCTGACCATACAATATCCGGAAACCACCTTTATCGGACGGACTCTCGACATCGCTGATTCGACTGCTGTGGAGAAGCTCTGGAGCGGATTCGAGACTGAAGGACTGTTAGTTGATGTCTTGGTTCTCAATGCTGCGCGAATTCAGTTTGAGAAGGTTTCACTTCTTGAACGAGGCTACGCCGAGGTGTTGGCCGACTATGCCACGAACGTTGGCGCGAATCTAGCGCTCGTTGATCACTTCTATCACCAGAAGGCCCGAGACCCGAGTAAAAAACTGGTACGATTGTACAAGTATGATTGATAGTTGCAGTTCACTAACCGTAGTCTATTTTACCACGCAGGTGTTGCTAAACGTGTCTACGTTTAGTATTCACAATTTTGCAGTGAACAGGGCAACGCCAAGCTATGGTCTGTCGAAGAATGCGGCTGCTTTACTTGTGCAGCTGATCGCGGAGGAAGTTCCTGCAAGCGACATGCAAATAGTCAGCTTTCATCCCGGATTCATCTTAACCTCTTCAGCTAAGGGTTTGGGATATACCGACCCTACTCTTCCATGGGACCATGGTGAGTACGGCCTTATAACTCGTCACGTTTAATCAAAAGCACTTTGCATAGATGCTGACAATACACCCAGAGGACTTCCCTGCGCATTATGCGGTGTGAGCTGCTTCTAATGAAGCCGCTTTCCTTCCTGGACGGTTTACTTGGACGGAGTGGGACATTGACGAATTAAGTTCGGGCGAAATCAGAAAGCGCATAGATAACGATAACAAGTACTTGAAGCTTGGGGTTCTGGGGCTTTGATACACTAGTAGTCATTGATGGTAGAGTGCCTTAGCGATGATGCTCTTGAAAACAGATGCTAACATTCCAATTGAATCATGAGGTTCTAACCATATTTCAAAGTTGTTTTTAAAGAGATCATTGGGAATTTTTCCTGCAGGCAAAACTAAGTTTCCCGCAGGTTGCTAGGGCCATATACACATTTGTTTATTTTTTTTCGCAACGAGACTGCAACGATTCGCCCAAGACTATTGTGGCTATGTAATGCTTACAATAAGTACTAATATTTACAGCTCTCGGTAGATGACTACTCACGGTCAAATGAAGCACCAGTCCTGTCTTACTCTCTTATAAATAAGTATTATATACAGTAGCACTCTAACTTTTACTCACTATATACGCCCTGTACTAGGGTAGTAAGAAGTGACCCGTGAACTAATAGATACAAAATAGTCAGTAGAGGAGTAGTAAGACGAAAAGTAGCTTGGAGGATAGAGTCTCTTAAAGTGGTGCATAGTAGTAAGAGTATGAAGCGTCTTACCTTTGCACATTATTTTAGTGATGCACCTGTACGCGTGAAAGGTCAGAGCCACCCGAGCCTTCAAAACTGTGAGTACTTGTTCCTCTCAGGTTATTTCTAATATATGCTAGATTAACGATTTCTACTTGATATAACTCTAGTTTAATATGTAATTTATATCAATACAAGGCGTTGTGCTTTAGCTTTCATGTCCTCCATTGTATTACAGCCTTTCCACGCTTCTCCATTCATAATACCGTGCACGTAACACTCACCAATCATTCGGTATGAGGGCTTATCAGTGCTTCTACTTGGGTGAGATGCTGGTCGCAGAACGAACGGCACGTGGCCGCCTATGAGTGCCCACAATTCATCGCCAGGTTTTACGCCCGCTGGTCCAATACCCATATACCCATTTTCCGTGGTGAAGAAATGGCGGTTCCAACTCGCGCGGTTAACGGCGTTTTGAATTTCACATGCGATACCCCACAGGCTCTTTAGTTCATCTGCTTCGCTTACGGCGCCCGCGTCTTCGAGAGCCTGGGCTTCTATCGCGACCTCATGGGCCATGGAGTCCCAGCCAGCCGGAACACTGGGACTACGCTCAAAAGCATGAGCAGACCTTCGGGGTAGGTAGACACCTAAGTAGTAGCAAATTCCAGCCATAATGATCCAGGGGACCTCCAGTGGCAGGCCAGACAATACAGTATCAACAGTTAATAACTTCCAAAGACTCTTCATGGAACCCATAATGATAGCGGCAGGTATAACCCATACAAAGTACGAATATTCGTGAGCAAATATTCCAATCCCTCGGTGGGCTTCTTTGCCTGCTTTAAGCATATCTTCTCCCTCTTTGCCCAGAACTATATTGCGGTAGAGAAGGCTGATTCGACGAGCTGTTCGAAACTCGTTAGCATCGAATGCTGTCCAGTCGTCTTGGATAGACGCTCCGCGTGCCTGTACTGAGTTTCGTGCAGTCCAGAGACTATACACTTGCTTGGTCATAAACCATACCTGGAGAGGGAATAGGAAAGACAAGAATAACATCGTAGTCCAATTTGATGAAACAAGCTTGGGTGTAGAAGAGTTCCAAAAGTGCCAGTCATAATGTTGCGGGAAGTCGACAGTCTTTTGTTCGTCAGGAAGGCGATTCGATACTGGTAGCATATCCGCAGCTAGGGTTTTCAGCAAGGCCATAGGAATATCCTCACCCGTAGGGTGGTAAGTATGGCGAAAGAGTATAGAGTCCTTAACTTTAGATGCACTATGTGTAAGCCATAAGCGCCTTTGAAAGTTAAAATTGAACGGCCTTGGAGGTGACGGAGGAGCAAGGGCGTTTTGTTCTTCAGCTTCTTCATATACCTTCTCATGGGTGGGGAGCACATGGATTGACGGGTCAGTAACGAATGGTATCTCATATACTTCATTAATGGTACCAATCTTGGTGCCATACACGCCTAGTTGAGAATCGTTTTGCGTTTCAAAAGTGATGTCCTCGGAGTTCGAACGATAAGAGAACTGTTTGCTTGTCCAGTATCTTGGCCGTCCAACTCTATAGTGTTGCGCAACAGGTCGGGGAAACTTGGTCCTTGTGAGACTAGGTGTTGTACGAACAAGGTTGTCTTGGGTAGTATATTCAACATAGTCTTGCCGGGCGAAGTCTGGAACCCAGGACGGCAGTCCCGGTGTGTGACAGTTCAAGGTGTTGTCATCTTTGTTCAGCTCCTCTATCGTCTCCATTCGAAATGATTGAAGTGTTTCATTTTCATATCGATCTTGTTCTTCTAGGGTCATGGCGTCAAATGATCCATCTTCTGCAGCTTTTTCTCTCAGCACTCGGCGAAGTATATAGTCTCTTGTCTTCTCCAAGTGTGGGCGTTTGACAGCTGATAACACTCCAAAGTCTCCATCTTCCCGGAGCATATCTCGCGTGAAGCGTGTAAATACATGTTGTACAGACTCTTTGTAACTAACGGCGTAGGCATTTATGTTCCTCAGAGGGAGATTTGAAATACTGAGTAAGGAGTATATCTTATCTCGGGGATCAGTTGCTTGCTGGATCCTTGTTCTTTGCAAAAGCCGCGATAGCTGGAATCTTTCATCTGACTCACGATTCTTTTGATCCGGAATACTCTTGCAGAGATCCCAGAAATCATAAAGAGTAAGAATGTTCTCATGCTCTTCAAAAACGAAAGAGGATTGGCCAGTGCGGATGATGACTGTACACGCATCGTAAAAGTCTTCCCAGGGTACGGAGTGAGAGCCGCAGAGAATGCGGGCACTGCGCGCGAGACAGAGTTCTTGAAACGTCCAAGACCGTGTAAACCAAGCGCGACGTATCAACACTTCGACACAAAACTGTTCATATATATACTGACCCGTCTCTTTGAGACGACGGAGGAGGTCTGGTGGATAAGAGCTTGGGGTCGCCCTGTGAAGATGGGCCCATCTAGTGATGGCCTGCTTGCTATCAAAAGTCCACGAGTCCTCCTCGCCCACCCAAACAACCACTTCCTGGGCTTCGGAATAGATGGAACGCATAAGAGCTATTTGCTGAGTCTTCTCGGTCTCATCTGCCTGGTTAATACACAGTCCGTCAACCCAGAGCACGCGAGCCTCTGATTTCTTCCTCAGACGCCGAAGTGCCAGGTATAGGTTCGCAGTCACAGCTACAGGTTGACCATCGCAATTTATCGAGCAGAGAAGTTTTCCATTAACCAAGGTAGTTGGTGCGTTGCTATGTAATAGTCTTGGTGCATATGGGTCATTCCAAACATACGATAAGGCGTCGTATACAGGCCGGCGGTCCAAGCTGCTATATTCAAGGCCTACAGAGACATCGGTACCGCCTGACTCTGGTTGAAGAATAAGGAGTCGAATGTCGCGTTTTCCGCGAAGTGGTCGGTAAGAATACCGGCGAGAGCCTGAAGTTTTACCTGAGACATTCTGGTAGAAAAGCCCAGTAGATGACGAGAAAAAAGATACAAAAGGCAGAAACGGTCGTACTCGAATGACACCTGGAAATGCCACCGCGGGCCTTATTATGAGAGACATTAATACAGGGCACTAGCAATGAGGCATGGCAAAAGAAGTGATGTATTAGTAAAAGGGGAAGCTATCCAGAGGGTCCGGCACTGGAAGTGGACTAACAGCCTGCAGGTGGGTCGCCACTGGTGGGTCCATCCAACAGAGAAGTACTTAGGTACTGTATGAGTTTTGGTGCAGTACTGAAATAGCTGAATACGATCTATATTTAGCACACCCCCTTTGTCAAATTATGATAGAACTATCGGCTGGAAGCTGCCGAAATCGAGCCAATCCAGTCGGCGAAAGTGTTGCCATCTTTTGGCCTGCTTGTCTCAGCAACTGGTAGAATGCCGCCAGGAGACAATGTGCTTGTATCTAGTAAATCGGCGTCTTCTACTGTAATATTGCAGATTGATTGGATGCATCAAAATAACGTCAATTCTTGGCGGTATTCTAATTAGAGCTTCCGAGAAGCCTTGCACAGCATGAGCCCATATGCGACATCACCATTGTTCCCATGTGATGCAAGGGAAAACACCAATACGAACAGAAAAGTGATGTATTGTGGAAGAAGATGAACAGCAACAAGTGCTGGCAATGAAGGTGGGCTATATAGACCCAGGTGGGTCGACCTTGCCAGGGCAAAGCCCTTGGCCAAGGACAAGGGCCACCTGCAACACCATGTAATTACATTTTTATGCTATACGAAGCTTTCCATCGTCGTTCTTCCGATTGTCCAAACCCTTTTACTCATCTTGAAGTAGAAATCAAGAGCATAAGCACAAGTGCCTCGTCCAGAAGCTGAAGATATATCGATACGGCTAGCTTCGGCATAATCAGTTCCTCATCTTAGCCTCATTTAACACTTCTCATGACTATAGAAGAGTAATCCAAAACATTAGAATGTGATGCGAGATGCTTGGATATTTTCTTTCCTTGCTGAGTCTTTCCAGGTTTATATCAGCGTGGTAGGCAAAATAAATGATGTTTTGATGAAACGACTGTTTTCATGATAAGCATCACGACCAAGATCCTCAGCGTCCATGACCCCTTACCCTGGCGACCTACCCTAGACTACCTCGTTGATTTGGCGTTCAAATTGGCGGGGCGTAGCACGAAAGAGTCCGGTGTCAATCGCCCTCCGTGCCTCCAAGCTGCGTAGTCAAGAGGGCACGTTCCACGTGAGAATAGAGTCGTCGCCCGTATATAAGTCATTCTCCTACTCCAATCCGATAATAATGCTCCCACATTTTCTTTCCCCTATTTTGCGCTACCCATATACTATGCTAGATCCTTATGCATCTTGAAACCTCTTCACAAAAAATCTTGCTTATAATGTGCGAGTATACATATCCTAAGCATTCTCGTAATATTTATAAGTTAAAGTAAATGAATCACTATGTCCGGTAAACGTCTCGCTCCCATTCTCAGATCATGCCAGTTCATCTGGCTAGGCATCCGCCGTAAGCCGCCCTCCTCATCCTCACCTGTACCCACATACTGATTCCTCAACATAGTACACTGGGGCGCTCTGAAAGAAGCCCTTCGCAAAGATGGCCTCGTTGCACTTGCACACCCCCAACGAATTCGAGATGCAGCCACAGCAAAACTCTTCTCTGTATCTTGTAACTTCTCCATCCCCAATCCATCTCTCTACCTACTAACTCTCGTGCGCAGCCGACGGCTTCATGGCTTTTGAAAGTACGACCGTCGTCCCCTCCCTCGTCAAGGCCGCTCAAGGCAAAATTCTCGAACTCGGGCCTGGACCGGGGAACCAGATCCACCGCTACGATCCGTCCCTTGTAGACCTCGTATACGCCATTGACCCCAATCCCCACTTTGAGGAAGATATTGCCGCAAAACTCCGAAAGCATTCTCTCCTAGAGGATAAGTACAAGTTCATAGCGTGTGGTATTGAGGACAGTGAGGTCCTACGAAGGGAGGGAGTTTCAGAGGGGAGTATGGATAGCGTGACAAGTATTCAGGTTTTGTGTGCGGTAACGGATGTGAAGAGTGTGATGAGGGAGGTCCATAAGTTGTTGAGACCAGGGGGCAGGTTCGTGTTTTGGGAGCATGGAAAGAGTAAGGATACCGTTACGGCTGTGGCGCAAGGTACGCATGGCATCTCAATTCGTTCGCGACGTATTTGTGTCGGAGACGCCAGTGTATATTGGCTATGGAAGCTGTGGGAAATAGCTGACATGAGAATAGCTTTTTGGAATCCTGCGTGGAGCACATTCGTTGGGTGCAGTATGACTCGGGATGTCAAGGCGGATATTTTGGCCGCTGGGGAGTGGGAGAACCCCGGGGATATTAAAGAGGACCATGACCCGTATAGCTTCTTGCCTAGGATTTGGGGGGTGCTTATCAAGAAGGCTTAATTCAGAAGGTTTTCAATGACAAGCAGGTTCGTCGCGGGTAAGAATTCCACCGAGCATACCAAAAATTCTTAACATTGGCTTTCCAAAATCACCATCCATCCAGAAAAGATTCGTGGCGGCAACATATAATTGAAATTATAGTTGGGCGAGCTAGATCACAGTAGATAGACCCAAGATACCCCAATGTCACGCCATAATAGCTTCCGCCCCTTACATACTAGATAGCCTAGTCTGCTACTCAACTACACTATAATGCTGCCAAGCACAAGCGTCCACGTGGTGTGGAGCAGAATGCACCTAATGAAAGTGCAGGTTTTCAATCATCGATATCGATAAGCGAACATCTACAGGCTTGATTAGCAATCACAATTGAAGCGTTGGCTCCGCTACTTACAACCCAGCTCTGTATTTCTTAATAATTAACAACATATTATTGATAAACCCGAATCTAATTGTTATGACGGCGGCGTAAAAATCAGGCGCATTACAAGCAAACTATCATGATTCAAACGGCTGAAGTACGAGCGAAGACTGCCTCCATGATGGGCTTAGTTAAGCTTGCCGAAGAAGGAGACAATGGTGGAAGAAGAATGAGCATGACATCTGTGCCTTCGGGACGTTGTAGTTGAATAAGCATACAGGGCTATGTAGAAAGACCTCGCATCCTGTGAGAACATTGGTAGGTGCTGCTACTTTGATGTCATCAGACTGATCTAACTTGTTAGGTAACTAGGTAGGCAGAGACAGAAGAGCAACTAATTAAATATTGTGAAGAACTTTGAAGGGTCATCGTGATTTTCAGCCCCCGCACATACTAGATGTTTCCAGTGCACGAAAGTACATTTACTTACGCTGATGGAAAATACTTTTTTCCATTCAACTCCAAAGCAAGTTTGTTATCCTCCCGCACAGTTGCCTTTGACACACAACTTTCCCAACACAGGTCAATTTGGAATACGTGGGAGTATTCGTTCCGTTCTGATCCCCAAGAGTCACTACACCTTTGCTTTATACACTGCCTTTACACCAACACTAACCTTCGGTTAAGGTTATTGCGGTCAATGAAATCTAAGTCTGGGATACCTGCCGCATTCAAGCCATGAAGCTAGAGATACACATAGCCCTAGACCTCAACTTCTGTGCTGGCTTTACAAGTGGTTGTCGCCACGACCGATATCCGCAGTTCCACACGCTATGATGCCACCCTCAGCAACTTTGCTTAGACCTGTACCTTTATGCTGGGGTGTACTAGATGCGTGATAACGGTGGCAAACGCTTTATGTAACTCCTGCAGACACTCAACCGCAATTTGGAAGCTATCTTCTCGAATTATCCCAGAATCTGCCCATTCTGAAGACAGGCATAGTAGTAGTAAACGTCATCGGGGTCAAAGACTAACCTACATCACTTGGGTTTCTTTCCGAGGAAAAGATCGAGATGAACGTAACGTATGAGTTCGCAAAGAGGGGTTAACGTATCATTCAATTCGGTCATTGGCGGCATGAACAGTAGACTCGGTCCATTCGAAGCGCCGGCAGTCACAGATAAGCAACGACGTTTATCGGATGCTTTAGGGAGGGCGTCGTGGCTCATCGCTATCATACGGCCGTTCACCCCTATGTTGACGCCGAAAATCAACCTTCGAGTGACAACTCAAGGAATTCTGCGTTTAACGCCGCCCTCTTTTGGATCCGAAATTGCCGGAATAATTATCCGGGTCTTCAGGGTGGATATAAAGGCGAACGCCTGAGAAAGGACTTTGTTCGTTGTCTAATGTCAATTCACGAGACTCATCGCAGTTTGTTGAGATACACACTCGCTGCCGTTCTCTGAGATCTTAAACTTCTCAACAAGTGTGGAACCGAGAATACCATATGTCTTCAACGCCCTCAAAGCTGCGTTTCCGGTATTGTCAATGCTAACATTTACTTAACTATTGCTAATCTGTTCGATTTCAACAGCGAAAGGTGACTTCGAGCGGTAGTATCATGTAAAGAGCGTTCACACCCCATTCAGCTTATACACCTACGCCGATTTATTTTCTGAGCCTTGGTAAATGTCTGAACCTGGGTTGATATCTAGGTCTAAGTCTTATCAGGAGGCCCTTGTAGAAGTTCAGCAATCATCTTATAACTCTGAATAATTGTCATGGTATGAGTGGTATCTGCCTAGGATTACTTAATGGTGTGCCCCAACATAGCTATTTAGTTGGCGGGTAGTGCAGATTGACGCTCCTTAAGGGTGCATGGTCAGTTAGACCTATCCTCGTTTAGGGTCGAAGGAGATAGTATTTGCATCGGCAAGCTTCATAGCCTATGCTCAGAATTCTTGGCAGTTATTTATTAAAGCTGGCTAAGTAGTGTAAACTAGCCCGCGTATCGTATGGTCTTGTTTCATCGTCAGTAGGGCCTACAAATGAGGAACGATGTATGCATACATTTAGTAAATGCAATCCGAACCGATTGTTGGACGCCTCACGCCAATAACCCAATGCTTGATGTACTCAACATCTTTCCTTACGGTTGCCCCGTTTGATAACCCAGCCTCTCACAAAGGTGAGCCCCCAAAAATGATGTATATCAAAAATAACGCTCGCTAAAGGATGTGTTCATTGTTGAGCAGGTATGGTTATCATGGTCTCATGTCCGTCCCCAGCGCTTCCAAAACTTCCACATAGGTGGCTTGTTTCGGCCAGACCCCGGCTCGCGCTTCATGACTTGGTCTCGGCCTTGTATTCGCCAGAAAAATACTGGTATGCCTGTCAAAACAAATGCGACGACAATAACAGTCTTTAGAGGCTGGGCGAAGACGGCCCTGCTCAGAAGAAACAAGCTGACGCAACAGAATATTATGGGTGTAGTTATCCAGGTCTTGTAGGGCCTCTCGAGATGTGGCTCCTTTACTCGCAGGATGATCAATCCCAGAACCGTGAGGAAATAAAAAGAATATCCTGCCACTCCGTAAAAGGTCAGAAGCTCGCTAAACTCGCCAACTACAGCGTAAGCCGTTGTTAACAAGAAGTTGATAATTAGTGCATTTACGGGCGTGAAGAACAATCCTGTTTCTTCATCCCCAAACATGCTACGCAGTCGTTTAGAGAGCCAACCCCTCCTTCTCATAGTGGAGAGTCCAGGTTCGTTGGAACCAACACCAATGCGACCGGCAAACGATGGGATGAATCCTTCTTTGGCAGCGGCATACACGAGCCGACTGCTTGTGAACGCAGTTGAATTGAGCGACCCAAAGCATGAGGCGCTGACGATGAGCGCGAACACAAGCGCTCCTATGGGACCAAAGACTTTGCTGCCAAATATGACAGCAACGGTATTGGTGTTGTTGAGGGTTTCCTTAGGCAAAACCAGGAAATACGAGAAGTTGGCAAGCATATAACCGATGATGACTAACGGCATAGCGGTGTGAATAACGCGTGGGAGATCACGCGACGGATTGCGAAACTCGCCAACTACATAGTTGGTCTTGAAAATTGCATTAGCCATCCGGAGTCAAACTCGATAGCAGACTGTCAAAACTCACATTGTCCCAACCGTCGTATGCCCAAAGCCCGGCATACAAGGCAACTGCCCAATGAGCACCATCTGTACTTGTGCCTTCGAACCACTGGTGATTCTTCCACTCTGTATTTGCTTGGCCCGAGAAAGAAAACCCGGTCAGAGCGACCACGATCCCAACCACCGTTACGCCGATTAAAGCGACAAACTTCAAGAACATGAGAGCATCATTGATACGCGTTCCTAGCCGGGTGGAAACACAATTTATGAGCGTGACGACGAACAGCCCCACGAGGCCTACTCCTTTATTGATCCATGGGTTGATGTGCTCCGCCTCCGCCCCAATAACGGCCCGCACGAGATATTCTCCCATGATTATAGCAACGATGGCAGCGCTTCCAGGCTTCAAGACAAGAACGGCCACCCACGTAAATAAAAAACCGGCCAACTCGCCCATGATCTTCGACAGATATGCTTGCGCGCCTCCATTGAGAGGGATAGCACCTCCTAGTTCCGCATAGCTAGCTGCGCCAGTCCATGCAAGGACACCAGCTATTGCCCATACAATTAAGGACGCGCCCGGCGAACCGACATTCACGTTGACCTGGCTTGGTGAAGAAAAGATACCCGAGCCAATGATCAGGCCAATGATCAGCCCTAAGCCGTTTAAATAGGTCAACGTTTTGTGTTTCTCTAATGACGCTCCACCCATCCCACCGTGATGTTGCGCAGCGGACGTAGGAGCTCCCAGGGGAGCATAGCCGGGCGCGTTGGAAGACGAGAGGGGGAAGAGGTTCGCCGCGTAGTCAAAATTCGAAGTGGTAGAGTATGACCTATCCCGAGCACCGCCAAAGCCAGGACGCCCGGCGAGGTTGCCATCGTCTAAGGGGTCATCTTGTTCGAGGGAAAGCTTGCGCGAGGAAGATATCGAGGGTCTTGAATCGGTTTCCGAATAGGTGTCGGGGCCGCGACTCGACGAGGCTAGGGAGGCGAGCTCGAGAGAATCTCGTTCATTGGGGTGGAGGGTCGATGTGTAGTGACTGGGCATTGCAGTTGTGGGTTGGTATCGTGTGGATTCTGATTAGGCTTTATGTTCTTGTTTGTTCAATGCAAAGCATTGTCGTCAAAGAGTTAAGTACTCGCAGTGGGATTGTCGAAAGCTATGTACAAAGGCGGGTGGGAGAAGATGTTTTGGTGTCCGGTCAAGGTCGTTGCGTGAGACTATGGTCGGTTCATAGGCCTTGTCTGCCGTATGACGGCATCAGCCAAGATTGATTAGTTGCGGCACAATGGATGATCCAGAAACTGTAGACTCTGAGAATCCCAACGAGGCAATATGATAAATCAAGTTTGTCCAAGGGGTGTAATTAATACTGCAGCTAGAACAAAGTTCTGACTCTGCTAAATGCCCAAAGTGTCTCGTATTACTGTTCTATAGGAAGAGCCGATCAAATGTTGAAAGGGGGAGGTTTACCGTAGACTTGAGGTTCTGGGTTTTACTACTTTGGTAGCTCCACGACAAATTAGGCTTAGCGCCCCCACCCCCCGCTGCTTTCACTCAGGCTCGATTCATCTCACAGTTGACTGTACGAAGTACTCGGTACCTTATGTACCTACCTTATGTACATAGGTAAGTATTATCAGTTCAGGTACCTAGCTAACCTATTAGTCTAGTGGAGTTGTACTCATAGGCCCATATAATATTTAACCCCCTTGTCTTCGGGACTAATAGTTGAGTAACATTGCTGCATTGCTTGATTCAGCAAATGTGCACGTAAAGAGCTATACAAATTACATATATGCTAATTATTTATACAGAAAGAAACGGCCTTAAATCGGTCAAGTATCAATTGCTAACTAAAGCAGAGTATAGCACAAGGCCTTATTACTACTTTCATATCAGTCTTCATTTTATATATCTTAATTGATATAAAAACATAGTTTCTTGGTTTTAGATTCGAACACTGGCCGCCTTTGATGGCGATGGCGAACATTGGTGGGACAATAGCAGCAAGGGCATTGTATGAGAGTTGACTTATCACAGTCGTCGCTACCGAAAGTAGGTTAGTGACTTAGACGTTGCTGAGAAGATGATGAAGATAGTGGCGATCGTAACTCTTTCGCAAATGTTGCGCTTACAATGAGTCCATATTTGTCACGGCTATAGCCTGGCAGTAGACTAGTAAAGGCCGGCCGATGAGGCTTTGCCTCTTGATATAGCTCTTAACACATGCCAAATCTGAACAGTTAATCGGGTTCGCTAAATGCTTCATTTGCTTAAAACGAAGGCATAGGCCTGAGGTAACTTGTTACGGCCCTTACGCCCCCCCACGTCCCCCCCCACCCCCTTTTTTTTTTTTTTTTTTTTTTAATGACTGCTACAGCAACTGTATCAATAATTACTACGTCGATAAATTTCTCACAGCAGTTCCGTGAGAAGGCTGTGTATGAGCTGTGCTTATTGTGCACGTTTTCTTGGACAATCTTTAGTGACTGGTCTTTGGCTGCTGTGCCCTTGCCATGTGGTTTGGTCACAGAGTGGATAATAGTCTATTAGCTGTTGGGAAGTAGGTGTGAAGTAGGTATTTGGGGCTCAATTCCATTGATTCCTGGCCATCCCAACCCTCAATGAGGGCCGTGAAATCCCAACACATATCCAAAAGTTCAATATGGCCGCGTTAGATGGTATTAACACAACACTTCTGACAACTCCTGGCCATAGGGTTTCTTGTCAGGGACACGAGGGGTTCTAATGCCCGAGACATGCGTGGCGTTCGAAGGTTAGTGACATCATTATCAGTGTAATCAGTTTTCTGTTGCATCTTTGGGAAGACTTTCGAAGCATTTGAAGCGAATCCCCCATTAAAGCCATTACCACTTCCAAATTCTATTGCCTTCGTCCAACTTTATGAGCCACCACTTCCGAATTGTAAAAATACCATCAATACGGCAGCATACCTAATGATAAATCAGTCTCCGATACTACGGAAGCCGAAACGGATACATACGCGGCTGTGGCGCCTAAAGCCTCAAATGGTTTCGTTACCATGGCGAAAGACAGTATAATCAGAAATGTTGCAACAAAAACAGTTATTACTGCAAGCTTGAGCGCTGGGCTCTCCAATGCGTATAGAATCCACAAAGGGGCAAGGAGCAGGATGACGCCGAAGCCCACGATCATGCTTGAAGCGAACGTGTCGATGCGCCTGTCCGAGTAATAAGACACTGCGTCACCCTCATCATTCGGAATATTTCCGTTCTTCATACGCCAGAGAGAAAGAGTCCGCAACAGACGAGAGTGGTCGATCAATCTTCGGATAGGCGTCTTGTCTTTTTGGACTACACCAAACAGATCGCTTTCGTGCTCTAAATACTTCTGCTCTTCTGGCGAGATCGCTGCATAGTCGTGGTTATGGTGCCAGTTACGTAAGGATCGAACATCCCGTCTACACGCCGTTTGGAATTTCTTCATCTCCGCTTGTTGCAAGACGAATTCATCTTTTTCTCCGAGTAAGTATCGGTCCAAACAGTAATTTTAGAAAGTATTTGCTCACTATATTTTAGTATTCGCTGTCGAACCTTATTTAATACCGCTGTACGATCGTTCTGATCTTGCCGAAAGGACCCATTGTGAACATCTTCGGAGTCCTTTTTACTATTTCTCTCGTCGATTTCAGCTAGTTTGTTCTCGAGTACAGCGATCTCGTCCTGGAGAAGCAGTGTGATACGGACGTTCAGCGAGTTAAACCGCCTCAAGATGAAGAAGTCGTCTTCGGAGGCCACGAGGCTTGTGTAACCGCGGTAACCGACATATTTCCACGGCTTACGTTCAATGTCCTCTCTCGTAATGACATTGGCGGGTTCAACGCTTGCGAGAGATATGGTTGACGAGCCTAGCTCTGTAGCTACGGAACTCCCCGCTGTACTTGGTGCCTTGTTCATGGCCACAATTCATGTCGACTAAGTATCAACAATATGACTCGTCTTTGGGAGCGTTTTCGATCGTACCAAAAATACCCGAGCACGTATCTATCGGCCACGGATGGAGGCAGTCATTAGTAAGCCAGGTTGTATAACAGCTAGCTGCAGGCACAGCCCCCAAGGCAGCTAAGGCAGATAGGTTAGGCTTTTTGCTCAGGCGTTTTGACAACCCCAATAACATGGACGAATCCCCGCACCGGCTCATGCATTCTTTTGACTCATCATAATCACTACTATTCATAAAGAGTGCTCAATACTACAATTGCCTCCAGGCCCAACTTTGCGATCACGTTCCGGCATAACACTTTTACCATCTATACGCTACACTGTCGGAGCCTCTAGTTGATCTAAGCCACGGCCAGCAAAATGGCAGATCTTCTAAAGGAACGTGAAGGCCACGTTCTCAAACATGTGGGTGCCCCCCAAAAGACCTCCAAACCTCTCTCCGACTCTTCACGACATCGTGATGTATTCTTCCTCCATGATCCTGAATATCGCGAGCACGCTGGAGAAGTAAGACGTCGAAATGACCGCAGTGTGCGAGCCGAGCCGCCTCCGCCCCAGCCCGCTCAACCCAGAGCAAGGGATCGGACTAAACCAAACCAAGGTCGAAAGAAGCAAACCAGCGGCTTCGATAATGATGACAGTGACTCGGACCACGATAGCTCCAAACGCGACTTCGGGGAGAAAGACGGGGGCATTACTGTGCGGAAAAAAATCCAACCTCCTTTGACACCCAACGGCGGCCCTAAAGTCAGTCCAGAGCATAATGCGGCGGGACCCTCTGGATCGATGGCGTTGACCCCAGACGAAGAGGAGCGCGTACAGCTGCAACGAAATTTAACTCGCCAGAGAGAAGCTGATGAAGGAGGCTGGCAGAGCTTACTGTTTGCTCGTGAGTTCAATAGGAGAAAGGCTAGGCAGGATATGCTTCACGCACTTGACGTGTTGCGGGATAAGCCAGAAGGTTGGCAGCTGTCATTCGGTAATATCAAACATACACCACTCCATAAACGATGGCCAAACACCCATGTCATCCAGATTCAACAACTGCGGAGGCGCCGTTTTCTCGATGAAGCCTTATGTCATGACGTTGCAGACACAGACGCAACAGAGGAGGACAATTGCCTTTCCAACGAAAATTCGAGGCTTCCAGTACTTGAAGATATCATCAAACAAGCTGAAGAGGAGTTTGTCACGTGGGGGGAACAATTCATCACACTCGATGAGCCCACGGTGCAAGGAGTTGTCAAGGGTTTATGGACACAAGATACCTGGTTGAAGGGCTTTGGGGAGCAAAGCCTGTACGTTGTGGCAAATGGCTTTGGACTTGATCCATTTGCTGCCAGATACGGGCGACGAATCTGGACCCAACTTGGTCTTTCATCCCCTTCGACCGAAACTTATGCGGGGCTTAATTTATCCGTGTACCGATTGCTTTACACGCGCTGTGGCCAGCTGCAGTCAAAATATCTTGACACCATCAAGATGCTCTCTGAGTCTCGGCAAAATGACCGCTTAAGTAAGGAATATATAGAGTGGGTATGCATGGGCACCTCTCAAAGTTTTATTGATAGCTGCTGTCAACAAAGGCGTCAGCAAGTGCGAGGCAGCAAGTTAAGTGAAATGCTGGGAATTCGAAACATCTCTAGCAGAAAGCTGGTATCAACCTCGACAATCCAGGAGTTCTGTCAAGACATCGACTACGACCGTACCCTATCACTGGTTCTTTTCAAGGGTGGCATACCGTTTTCCATCAAACCTGTCTCATCACTCGATCAGAACCGGATGGGATGGTACCGTGTGTTGGATGAATGTATCAAAGGGCATGATGCGCAGATTGACGGGGTTGAGCGTACAACGATCACCTCAAAGTTCTATTGCTACGAACTAGATGAGGTTTCTGGGCATACTTTTAAAGTCGGTGTTAATGGAGAATTCCTCGGGCTGTGGACTCCTCATAAAGATTTCTCCTTTGAATGAGAAGTCGAGACGTATGCTTGCTAGAATCAATAGGAGTTGAGGGAACCTGTGAGGCCATTCAGAGAGGATCACTTTACTTAAAGAGAATTGTCACATAGGTACCCAAGCACGCCAAGTTTGGTTATTGGAGTACCCTCCGGCCTGAACGGTCTGGAACCGCTGTGCAGCCAGCCTGCAGCTTCGAAAAGTGGACTCCTGGGTTGTTCCCTAAGGTTAGGTACTGATCCGGATGCATTCGGAATTCGTAGGCCTTAATACAAGAGCATTGCTAACAATTGACCCCCTTGTCCTTCGGGACCAATAGCCATATCACTTTGCTGTTTAGCTTCTTTCTATACCTAAGTAGTTTGCAGTTAAGGCAGGCAAGGTAAGGGTAATTAGGACAGGGGAATAATACGGTGGTATTTGTTTGGGTTTCGGGCTGCAGCTGTCAACTTTGGCCAAAACTCCCCGAATAAACAGCAATGAGAGACGCCCCGACAAAGCTCACTATGGTCCGCCTACTACCGTAGTTGAAGTTCTTGTATGGCTCGTGCATCGTTCCATGGGTCCACCACCTACCGGTTTTGGGCGCTTCATTCACCACCACCAATCAACATACGAGATGACCACCCGGCTTGCCGCTTTGACGATCTTGTCTTCTCCTTTTCTCCCCCTTTTCAGCAGATAACAGCTTGCACATGGATGACATATATGTTCAAAGCCGCTATGAACGAAACTTTACTACTACTTACATCGAATGAGATCCACGGAATATCTCTTCTATATTGCATGATGACTAATTTTGTGCCTACGAGACGCCGTCCGAAGCTCCATCTTTTATAACCAATTCTGCCTGTTTAGTCGTCGGCTTCGAGCGGCTATCACAGTAAACTTGACACATGTCTTATGATTATCTCCGACATCCAACACTCCCTCGGTCCTACGATGAATGAGGAATCGCGGCTCTTAAGCTACCCAGCTATAGACCAAGCAGGCAGGGCGACCACGGCGAGCTAGGTCATGAAAATGAGGGGTATTGACCGGCGTCATGACCCCTTATGTCATAAACTAATCCTCATATCTCGAAAGTTGGAGAAGCGTCTCCGTTTCGGACTTGTGATAAATACGCAGGCGTGACTTTAGGGATCAGCCTGACGTGGTCTTTCCTTATTCACATTCGTGCTGCCGTATCGTGAGCTTAGTAGATTATACTGAACACATTCCATCTTCCCAACGTCGCTTGTACTAATGCGTGCTCTTCGATATTATGGTCCGAAGGATCTTCGGTTAGAGGAACTACCCGAACCCAAGTGCAGCCCGACCGAGGTCAAGGTCCGCCCCGCGTTTGTCGGGATATGCGGCACCGACCTGCACGAATATCAGTCTCAGACGTTGATACCCAAGCCCGGCGCGCCGCACAAGCTGTCTAATGAGACTGCGCCAGTTACTCTCGGCCACGAGTTATCGGGTATCATAGAGGAGGTCGGCCCTGATGTCCCGGGCTCTGCCGGTTTGAAGGTGGGAGATAGAGTAGCCGTGCTCCCTTTGCTGTATTGTCGAACTTGCGTTCCTTGCCAAGACGGGTTTCCGAATTGTTGTGTCACAAACGGGTTTCTAGGGCTCTCCGGAGGCGGAGGCGGATTGAGCGATTATGTTTGCGTGCGATATGAGGCCGTTTTCAAACTCTCGGATAACATATCCCTGGAAGTTGGTGGTCAGTAGCCCTGGAGTCTCCTTTTGGCGACTCTTTATCGTGAGTATCCATAAGTATGTAGTATGCTGACTTTTTGTGAAGCGCTTGTGGAACCGCTGGCAGTCGCATGGCACGCCGTAGCCGAGTCTGGTATTAAGGCTGGTCAAGCATCTTTGGTTTTTGGTACAGGCCCTATCGGACTCGCTGTGATCCAGTGTCTCAAGGCCATAAACGCTGGTGAGATCATCGCGGTCGAGGTAGCGGCTCAACGCCAGCAATTTGCTAAACAATTTGGCGCAACACATATACTTGATCCGACCAGTGTCGATGTGGTCAAGAGAGCACGAGAGTTGGTAGGCGGTCGTGGTCCTCCTGTGGCCTTCGATTGCGCTGGCGTGCCAGCCAGTCTGGATTCTGCGACGCGTGCTGTCTGTGCTCGGGGCACCATCATGAATGTTGCGATCTGGGAAAAGCCTGTCCCATTCTTCCCGAACAATGTCGTCTTCCACGAAAAGAAGTACATCGGATGTAAGCTATGTGTGATCTTTTCAAGCATGAAATGAAAGCTTTCACTTTGTTCTGTCTAGAACTGACATTATTTTATCATAGGCCTAACTTACCAACTAGCGGACTTTGGTCATGTCATTAATGCCTTGCGTGAGGAACGATTAAATCCTGAGTCGATGATCACGCGCAAGATCTCTATTGACCGCATAGTCGAAGACGGATTCAACGCTCTTATAAGTGAGAAAGACAAGCATGTTAAGATCATGGTGGACCTATCAGCTTAATGGGTTTTTAATGAAGTTAATGGGCACTGTAGGGCTGACTATCTTTATACAATTGACTAATTTCCTTGTCATCCAAATCGACCTAATAACAGAGGCATGTGTTTTTACCAAGTCAGGACCCATATCTTTTCCAAAGCGGCCTATTTACTCTCCTTCGAAACTGTATCGTGAGAATGGAGCCGGGGAATCCCAAAGTGTCTACCAGAAAATAGCCACGATCTTGAGACATTTAGAGCTTGGCCTTTTGATTATAAGCTTACTTGGTGGTGATGGTAGCGATGCCCATAGTAACTCACAAGAACACTTCTCATAAGCAATCTTACAATTACACATTATCCGACTCTCTCCAGTTCTATGCAAAATATTAACATAAC
Organism: Xylariaceae sp. FL1651; assembly: GCA_025201745.1. Taxonomy (NCBI): domain Eukaryota; kingdom Fungi; phylum Ascomycota; class Sordariomycetes; order Xylariales; family Xylariaceae; species Xylariaceae sp. FL1651. The sequence goes on from MU624241.1 coordinate 1,013,573, forward strand.
TCTATGGACATTTCTTACCATTTTTATTCTTCATGGGCCAATGACGTCCCTCCGGAATACCACCGCAATTTGTGGAGCCTCCGCCACTTCGACGCATCCGGACTTGCTGCCGCTATCCGTATTTATGATATTAGGCCAGGCAAGCTAAACGATTCGATCATAATGTCCGCAAGCCGAAGGTATTAGTATTCCAACCACTCACTCGTAATTAAAAAGAGAAGCAGCTAAAAGGATGGACAAAAAAGTAATCCAGTTCATTCAATCCATGCGGACTTCACCATGGCAAACCTAGAGCATCCGTGCAACCACAACATCGTAGTCCTCAGAACCACTAGCTCTACAGAGGTTGGCCGCCTTGCATATCATGCCGCATCCACCTGTAAATCTCCCATGGGCCAATGCTAGGAGATCCAAGACAAAGCTTGATGCTCTTGCAGCCAAATTAAAAGCTTTGCGCCCCGTGCGGTCTCAGCCAGGTAGGTTCCCCTCAGCCCACCCCGAGTACTTTCTCACACTGACTGAAGCCATGACTCAACAATCGAACCAGTTTCCATTGATAATTTCAAACAACTCGACATAGTGATCACGACTACGAAAGTCTGTATTAGTATAGCCTTGTATCGGAAAGTCGGAGATCTGGTGGTGGATGCCTGCATTAGAAACAAGACAGACTGTATCAATGCGTAAATGGAGAGGGGAAAAAAAAAAAAAAGAAAAAGAAATCTCGATTGCTATAGTAGTAAAGTAGCTTGACGTTGAGGAGTGTAGGAGACATCGTGACCTCGCGACGTTGGATCGCCATGCTTCATAAACCGTCCAAGCTAAGTAATTATATCCTACATTCTGCCCCCCTAGATAATTCAAAGTTCATATCATATTAGGATCCAAATCTAGGCCTGATATCCGCGGCTACCCCTACAGCGCAAATCGGTCGCATTATCATACCCCGGACATGGGGTCTGTTCCACGATACTAACGAAGACTACGACCGAAGTTCAAGTTCAACGAATATCATAAGGTATCTTGGACAGCGGCAGGTGTGATGAAAATGTTGAGTATGCTATTTCTCAGTACTTGCGATACTCGGTGTCTCGTTTCTAAGATCCTTGTCTAAGAGAGTTGTGCCCGCTCTGGGGAGGGACCCGATATCGAAACGAAGAACAAATCGCCCTCCAAGTTTGAGCTAGTTGCTGTGGTCGATGTAGCAGGAAGGAGGAGAGAGAAGTGCCTCGCGCATACATTATTATCGAATACCCGTTCGATCATGTCATGTGAGGGATCTCTTTTTGTTCTAGGGGGCGTTTTCGCTACTATAAAACCGCAAATTCTTGGGTGACCTGTCGGGTAGAGTCCTAACGCCTGCTATCTTTGGACATGATTTTGGTGAAGGAAATTCGAGAAGCTGGTGTCAGTTTGCAAGCAAGGATCTGTAAATACGAATACGCCGGTAGACCAACAGGCATGAGCAAGTCGAATGGTCACAGAGTACCTAGGTAGTTCAAGACTTTGCTTATATCTCAGACTGCTATATCATTCAACCCAATTTTGCTCTTGAGTACTCACGCTACGGATGGGTAGAACTGAAAGGTGCGATGAAAGTCCAGCTTGAAATTGAACCTTGTAGTAAAAAGCTATTGTCTATTATACTTCTATGGCCCATGCCTTCAATTCACCGCGCATATAATTGAAACTACTGTTTAGCACTTATACATCGTGAAAGCCTAAGCGCGGCCATGTATTTAAGGAGTCTTCAATGTCTTGGACACTAGTTGGCGATGGCTACACGTGTGTACCAAGTTAGCAGGCATTGCTCTGACTAGGTACGCGTTGGGGTAGGCATGAGTTGTACTTGATAGGTCTGGTATGACAAAGTATGATTGTCTAGTTCGATGCTAATTATTCTCACCTTCAAAATACCCAAATTCTATTGCAAGATGCCTAAATTTAAACCCCTAAATCTACGAAACATGGTGCTTTCTAGCTTTGTACGTTGAACTGGGATGCGTAGTGCGATCTTTATTAGGGTAATAGTCGCTCCCCTGGAAGTGTCCGGGACAGGGAAGAAAATAGTGGGGTCTAGCAGTCAGATCTAGGCGCGACTCTGGCGCGTTTTCGGGGTTCGGAAAAAAAGTTGGAGCTGAAGCTACGAAGTTCCTATCTACGTAATCCCACTCGGAAATGTGCCCTGTGTTCGCTTGTAAAATCACTGCAGTCTGGAAGACGAACCCAACATGAGCATTTAGATCAATTTCAGGCCTTACCAGGTTTCTCTTCCGGGAACATTGCGATCATGCAAGGTCCCCAATGCATTGCGCTATAAGAAAGCTTGCAGGCCCCGGCCTGAAGCTTTCTGCACCAATATCACCAGTATCGAGACGCACACCCCTCGCTCTGTACAGGTTGTACGCCACCACACCGCTCGACCTGCCAGCCTTGGATCGGACATGGCGTCAACGATGGAACGACAACAAGCTGTCCGAGGTCAATCCCCAGCCAACACCCGTTCAACTTGGAAACGATGCCGCCAAAAGCCGCGCTGATCACATGTACATCCTCTCCATGTTTCCGTATCCTTCAGGGAAGCTTCACTTGGGCCACCTTCGTGTCTATACCATCGCCGATGTCGTCGCTCGTTACCACCGACTAACGGGGCGCAATGTTCTGCTGCCAATGGGCTGGGATGCTTTTGGTCTCCCTGCTGAGAACGCTGCGATCGACCGAGGCATCGATCCCGCCGACTGGACCCGCGACAATATCGCTCGGATGAAAAACCAGCTAGAACTAATGAACGCCAGTTTCGACTGGTCGAGAGTGGGTTCCAAGACTTCTAGCCATGTGCCTCCTGCATTGACTGACGTCTTTTCCATAGGAATTTGCTACTTGCGATCCCGATTTCTACAAGCACACCCAAAAGCTCTTCCTTTTTCTACACCAATATGGCCTCGTCGCTCGTCAACGTGCCGTCGTTAACTGGGATCCGATCGATAAAACCGTATTGGCGAATGAGCAGGTAGACTCCGAGGGACGATCCTGGAGATCAGGAGCCAAGGTGGAACAGCGTCCACTCGAGCAGTGGTTCTTCCGTATAACTGCGTTCAAAGAGGCCCTGCTTCGCGACCTCGATGAGCTAGCTAGGGAGAATCATTGGCCGGAGCGGGTGTTAGCGATGCAGAAGAATTGGCTTGGACGAACTACAGGTGCACGATATCGTTTCCCCCTCGTCGTTGACAAACAGCCTCATCTACGCAGTTTAGAGGACCTCGAGATCTATACCTCCAGACCAGAGACCATATTTGGAGTCCAGTTCATTGCAGTTTCGCCAAACAGCAAACTTGTAAAGGACCTTGCGCGCTCTGACCCTGAAATTCGTGAAGCCTTGAAGACTTTGGAAGACGCCGCAGAAACCAACATGCAAGGATACCGAATACCATACATTCAGGCGCAAAGTCCTTTGAGTCGTATGGGAGTAGAATTTACTGAGCAGGCAAAGCCTTTGCCTGTATATATTGCTCCTTGCGTACGGGGTGACTATGAGACCGGCGCTGTTATGGGAGTACCTGCGCATGATGCGCGAGACTTTGCCTTCTGGAAGCAGAACTCTGTGCCCGGGGAACTCAAATATGTCGTCACACCAGATCCTGCCGGATCTATTCCTAGAACTGATGGGCCCTACCTCGAACCTGGATATATGACCAATCTTACGGGGAAGTACAGCCAAAGTCCATCAGACGCTGTAGCCGAATCTATAGTCCAACACATCCAGAGCGAATCGAAGCTGGCTGAGCTCCGTATCAAGTGGAAACTACGAGACTGGCTCATCAGTAGGCAGAGATACTGGGGCACGCCAATCCCGATCGTACACTGCGAAAGCTGTGGGCCTCAGCCAGTGCCAGACGATCAACTCCCCGTTGAGCTCCCCAAGATTGACCACCACTGGGCAGGTGGCCGGGCAGGAAACCCCCTTGAGTCTGCGACGGATTGGGTTAATACGTCCTGTCCGAAGTGTCATGGCCCTGCCAAAAGAGACACTGACACAATGGATACATTTGTAGATTCAAGCTGGTATTACATGAGATTCGCAGATCCGCACAACCAAGATGCTCCGATTTCTGCAATCGCCGCCCAAGCTCATTTACCTGTAGACATCTATATTGGGGGTGTTGAACATGCTATTCTCCATTTGCTCTACGCGAGATTCTTCTACAAGGCGATCATGGGTAATCTATATCCTACCCAAGGAAAGGGAGGTTCAACTGAGTCTCCACATGAGTCATCACATGAACCGTTTAAACGACTTATCACACAGGGTATGGTTCATGGTAAGACTTATCTTGACCCTGATAGTGGGCGATTCTTGAAGCCGGACGAAATTGATCTATCAAACTCGTCAGAGCCAAAACTCGTAGCAACGGGAAAGCGGCCGCTCATCACTTTTGAAAAGATGTCGAAATCAAAACACAATGGAGTTGATCCGACGACATTCATTGCCAAGTACGGAGCAGATTCGACAAGGGCTCACATATTGTTCCAGGCGCCTGTCGGCGAGGTTCTCAACTGGGACGAGGATAAGATTGCTGGCATCACTAGGTGGATGCGTCGGGTTTATGACCATGTTCAAGCGATGGCGCAAGCTGCGGACGGAGCTGCCAGTAAGGCCACGTTCTTCGATGGAAAGAAGCATTTCGAAAAATCTGCAAGCGAGCTTCAGGCAATGAATGAAGAAGAAACGAAACAGTGGGAAGATGATATGAGCGTGTGGCGTTCGGTACAGGAAGCGGTGGCGGGTGTCACGGCGGCTTGCGACAAGGTCTACACGCTGAACACGGCGGTATCGACATTGATGAGTCTCACCAACTCTATTATCGACAAGCCAAGTGCTTCAGATCACATCAGGCTAGCAGCGACGACTGAGCTGGTCAAGCTAATGGCACCCATTGTCCCTGCATTTGCGGAAGAGTGCTGGAGCATGCTACGCCCTGGCGATGGGATGATTTTCGATAAGACCTCCCGAGCCCTGTGGCCAGTACCCGACGGCTCACTACCCTACTTACAGGTTAATCGTACGAAGTGTACAGTAGCTGTGAACGGAAGAAGAAGGTGTGTCGTAGATATCCCGCTGAAGCCTGCGGATATTGAAGATGGCACAGCACTCGAGACATGGGTCACAGAGCAGATTCTCAAAACACCCGAGGCACGGGAGAAGCTAAGCACACCCGAAAATGACATCCGGAAGGCTACAAAAGTCTTTGTGATGAAAGGCGGCAAGGGCGTCAATTATCTGATGCCGAAACTTGCAAACTGCTAGCTTGGCGGTTGTGGTCCATGATATATAGCACGAGACAATCTGTAACATTACTTATAAATACCCTGACTTGTATAAACTTGTACATTAGAGGATAGAAAAGTCATAAGATCGCTTCTCGAAGCTGGTATTGTCCCATTACACTCACTATCTTAATTGTTTCGATGCTCCATATCCAGTAAGAGCCACGAGACGCACGGATCGCGACACGAACTGCCCGATTGCCGCCCGCATTTTGCCGTTGTTCTGTTTAAATGCATCGCATAGCAGGCTTCACTCACTGTAAGAAACAATTTCCCGGGTAATTCTTCTCATCGCCATATGCACATGAAAAGGCAAACATGGCGTTACATGTCACCGAGCAATATTGACTTACTGATTTTTCAATTGGGAAAGGGGGGGTGTTTGAATGCCGCGTCTGCCGCCCTGGCTCTTCCGGCGCGCCGGCAAAATCTCCCCACACCTCGCGACGCTGCTCCCGACCTGCAGGACCGTCGAGTCGGCGCGGAGCGAGCTGCGATGGATACGGCATCACGTGTTGCAACACCCGCTTCAGCGTCAATTTACTCCCGGTAGCTCTCAGCCGAAGCATCGCTCCGAGTCTCCGTCACGGTTGCACTCTTTGCGTAGTGGCGCCTGTAATGTGCGTCAAGGCGAGGGCGGGGGAACTCGTGCCTGCGGTAGCGCTATCCATGGACGAAGGGGGAAGAAGAAGAAGAAGAATTCAAGACGCTCAAGGTCAAAAGCAAGAACACCCTTAAAGCCGGAACCGAGCGACGCAGAATACCGCATCGCGCGCCTCGTTGCCCGCCGCGGCGCCGGCGAGCCCCTGCAGTATGTCCTCGGCTCGCAGCCCTTCGGGACCCTGGATATCCTGTGCCGGAAGGGCGTCCTGATCCCGCGCCCCGAGACCGAGGCGTGGGCCACGGTACTTGCGCGCTTGATGTCGTCGTCTGGGCTGCTGGCTCGGAAATGCAGCGAGGGGGAGGAGGAGGGGTTGCGGATATTGGATCTCTGCTCCGGGACTGGATGCATTGGGCTGTCGCTCTACGCGAGCGGGCTGGACTGTCTCAAGTCCCAGAGGCGATCGAAGGGGTACGGTGGCGGCGGCGGCGGCGGTCATGACGAGAGAGAAACGGGAATCGATGACGGGCGGGGGAAGGAACTTGAAGGCCTTCGCCCGCCGCGCGTCTTCGGCTTCGACGTCTCGGCGCGCGCCGTACGTCTCGCGCAGAAGAACATCCTCCACAACGCGCGCCTCAAGAACCTCCTCTACGACCACGACCACAACAGCAGCGAGGAAATAATAAAGAAGTACATCACATTCCAGAAAGCCGATATCTTCACCGACGACTGGATGGCGTCTCTACACCCCACCGCCCCTGCTCCTTCTCCTTCCTCTCCCTCCGCAGACAAAGACACAAGCGCGAGCAACGGAGGAGAGAACACACCTCCGAGGCCAGACCGAGACGCAGAAGGCCTGCGCGGAAGAATAGACATCCTCGTCTCGAACCCGCCGTACATCTCGCAGCGCGGCTTCGCCGCCGACACGGAGCGCAGCGTGCGGAACCACGAGCCGAAGCTCGCGCTCGTGCCCCCCGCCTCCCCTGCGGCGGCGGCGGCGGTCCCGCTGGGCGCAGCCCGCGCGCCCGAAGACGTCTTCTACGCGCGTCTGCTCGACGTCGCCCGCGCGCTGCGTCCGCGCGTCGCCGCTTTCGAAGTCGGCGGTATGGCGCAGGCCCGGCGGGTCGTGCAGATGGCTATTGCGCGCTGCAGAGCACAGGACTTGGATACGATTAACGAAGGCGGAGCTGGAGAGGTTGGGAAAGGAAGGCGGGCGCGGTGGGAGGTCGTGGAGATATGGCGCGACTGGCCTGATTGCCAGCCGGCTGAGGATGAGGCGGGTGTTGTAGCAGTGTGTGGTAAAAAGGTGCCTGTGAGGGGCAGTGGGCACGGAAGGGTTGTGTTTCTTGCGGAGAGACCAGTGTATGCATTAAACGACCTGCCAAGCAGAGCTTGATCGGAACTGTCGTCGTATGTGACGAGCAATTTCTTGTCATGGAGGGATTGTACAGATAGTGTAGTAGATGCTCGAGGTAGCGAGTGAGCTATTAAAGCTCCTATCTAGAGCTGTCCGCGCCGACGACGCAAGCTTGGTATATATAGCACAATAACGAGACCTCTCACATTGCGAGTAAGCTGTGTATTGATGCATGTTCTCACTTGACATAATGGTGAGGCTACCTGTCAGCCTAGTGCATAGCCAGACATTAGGGTGCATCAGATTAGTAAAGGCATTCGAGTCGGGTAAAGTGAGAATATTGGGTTTAGTTCCCAATGTTTGTTTCCTTCCATTTCCTTTAATTACTCTTTTTTCTTATAATGTAGCTTAGATAAACTTCAGAGAAAGAGTTTCAAAAACTAGATATAAGGGTTATTGATTCATGTGATTAGCCTATGGATTCTATTTCAGATCGATATAATCTGCCCAATGAATCCCTGCATATGCTCCTAACCTACCTTTTCTCCTTTCCCGATGAGACTAATTTTAAGTTTCCAGATTTCCTACTGACCGACTCCACCGATGCAGAATTTCCAGTGCCCGTCTTCGCAAATTCAACTTGCTTTCGCTTTTTTCCTAACCAGACCTGCCCCAAGCACATTCACCTTAGCTTCTGAGACTACCCCGTCAGCGCTTTGGGTGTCTGTCGGTATTCTATCTTCATCAACTTTGACCCTCTTCCGGACCAGACCACTACCAAGCATGTTCACAGGGGTAGGCGCGTTCTCCTTCGAAGGGTCCCCGTCGCCTGGTCGTTTTTTCACAATTGATCCCGAGAGGTTGTTCACTGCTCCGAGAGCACTGGAGGCTGATTGGCCTCGTATAACCTTTTCACCAATGACATGCAAACCCCAGTCCTCACCCGTGTTCACCTCGTTGATCCATCTGGATGTGCTTGCAATCGCTTGACCGAGGCTTTTAAATTCGAGGTGGAGTAACAATTCGACGGCTCTCTTATAGTCGTTATCATTAAAAACCACCTGCCCCCTTCCTGCCTCTGGCCAGTAATAGTATGGCGTCTCAATTTGGCTGGGATATTTCGTACGATTTTGGGTCTTCACCCGAGGCTCACGAGGTACGATAGGCCCCTTTAGTACCTTTTTAACACGACGTTTCCGCTGTGGTAGTTTAGTGCCTGCAAGCTTTGATTTGGATGGGGAGGAGGTTGGCGTCACGAGACGCGCAATACCGTCTTGGTCCTTAAGTGTTAATGGGAGGTCTACTTGGCTCTTCGCACCGCTAAGAGAAGTTGTAGGTGTGAGCATTGAATCTATCGCGTTCGACTGCTGTCGTCCAGACGTGGCGGATGCAGTAGGCGGCTCAAAAACAACCCAGACAAACCCAGTCATTCGTCCGCTGGAGCACTCTTGTCGATACGCCATCATCTCCCAGAACTGATCAAGTGTACTCGGAGCCTTCCAGCCGCTCTCTAACTTAGCCTTCTCTGATGTAGATTCTTCTAGTTCTTCCACGAACCTTGCTTTTGGGTCATCTGGATATGTCGGTATGAGGCATCTAGGTGGGATTCTGTCACTAAATGTGGTAGTGTCCTTTGTATATGGAGAAGTGAGTTCGAGAGGGTCGCCAAGCGTCCAGTTGCATAATGCCTGTTCGGTTCGAGGTATGAAAGCGCGAGTCTCGTAGTCATCGAGCCCAGGTATAATCAAATACCCATGTCTACGACCCCAATTTCGAGTTGATTTATTTACATCATGCTCTTCGAGAAGCGGATTCAGCACCCGGCACCACCATTTGATCAGGCCTCTATCATCGAGTATATGCTTCTTGTCGTTTTTGATGCTCCCAGGGAAGAGATACTGTGATTGCGCACGTGCGAAAAGGTTGATGACTAGTTGCTTCGAGGGACGTCTCCGATGTTCGACGAGGAAGTCTACAAATGCTATGATGACAGCCTGAATCGGGGAAAACCCCTTGGGTGCCGATTGGAGATGTAGATATCCAGTTGAGTCTGCCTTGGCTACAAATATGGTCGTCGAGAAAGCCGTGGTGTATATGTATAACTCCAAGCCAAGCACAAGGACATCTTTGGACGTGTTCGGGTCGGCAATGGAAACAGCAAGGAAGTGCTTCTCACAATACGTCTTTAACGGTTTACTCGGGCGTTTATCGGTCGCAAATCTGAGCGCGGGTGGATAATAAAGGGCATCGGTTATGTTGGGTGTCGTGGACAAGTGCCATGCTGTAAAATGAGAGTCTTTGGGGAGGACTCGCGCCAGTGCTTCGACAAGCGCTCTATCTCGAACTTGTGGAGTATGCGTTGTCGAAGTAGCCATCTTCCAAGGGTCGGGAGGGAAAGGTACCATATGGGTTCGAGTTTGGGCCCTAAATGTCGATTATAGTATGTGAATTTGTGGTCATCCGGTGTGTACCTACGCCAATGCGCCGCACGTCACGACTAGGAGGGCTGGCAAGTCGTGATGAGTGACTACTAGAAAGCATTGGGTAGTTTCAAAATCAAATATGAAAAGACAGATTAAGCGAGAGACGCTTAAAACGTGCAAACAAACGAATGACCTCCATGACTTATGACATTGTTCACGATTCGATGCAGAGTCATAGGCGATGAAGTGCTGCGCCTAGTAGTCCGGACGCGTTGAAGTCGAGCAGAAGCGTGTAAATGGGGGGGAGATGCACGAGGTTACAGGGGATTACAGGGGTCTTGGGCCGGGGTACTTTAGCTATTACCACCGACTACATATGATTGGATGTGGACTCTGAGAGTTGACCCACCCACCCAAGAAAAAAGTCACCGATTGAGTTGAAGCTCGAAAGATACGCGACAAATCCACCTTCACTCTATTCTCACTAAATCTGTACCATTGTGATCGAGCCAACAACGTCTCCATGGCCCTCAGGACCCCTCGATCCAGCTCTGGCCTGTCGCGGCAAGCCTTGCGACATCTCAGGAGTCAAAATGCGAAAAGTCTGAGCCGTCCTATCGCTTCGACATGCTCCTTTGCTACTACAGCGTCTCAGTCCTCAGAAGCTACTGCCGAGCTTCCACGATGGAGTTACACTCCCGAGCGCATGAAGGCGCCCTTCTCTCCTCATATTACTCAGGATCCTTTACGATCTCGGTGGAAGGTTAATGATGACCCCAAGAAGTTGGACGAAGCGCTGAACAACTTCCTCGGTCGGGACGGAGAGAGGCTGCTCCCGGAGGAGTTGAAGTGGCTGGCCGTGACACACAAAAGTTTTGATCAGGGCAGGAGAGGCTTCAATGACCGATTGGCTTTCCTTGGTACGGCTACACACTCTGCGATGACGTGACGGCTAGCTAATTGGTACACCAGGGCGACAAATATGTATCATGGAAGCCGTGCAATCCATCATCACCTCCCCCGCAAAATACGATGCAATGACCGCCGATCCATATGCCGACAGGCGCCAGCCTTTCGAAGACCCCGCGCTCCGAAGCCTTGACAACCTCTCGGAGAGCCAGCCTAACGACATCTTTACGTTAGAGAAGATGACGAAGCTCGCTTTGGAGACGGGCTTGTCCGAGGTGGTGAGGTGGAAGCCTCGAATGGTAAGTCACTTCATCGCCTTCATATTCGCCACAGTTGAGGGACTGACACATGGCTTCTAGCCCGAAAACCAAGTAGGCTCCGGTCTCAACGTGGTTATGTCCGGCGCCATATACGCCCTTGTCGGTGCCGTTGCTTCACAGAACGGAGGAAAAGTGGCGAGCAGGATCGTGCGAGAAAGGATAATGAAGAGGCTTCGGCTATAAATGATCCGAGCAGCGGGATATTGAAACGGTCGACGACTGTAGGAGTATGTATAAACAAATGTACATTGTACCATGACATAGAGCATCATCTCCATGCAACACAGCGAACGAAAGAAGTTCAGTCATATATCTGCATTTTCCTATCTCGTGTACCAGTTCTTGACAGGGTAGTTACCTTGCAGTTACAAAGAATTACTTGTTGGTTATGCACCTTTTAACGCCACAGTTACACTAGTAGGTGACTTACTAGAAGAGAAGAAAACTTCAAACTGTAGCTTTAGGTATTCAGGGTCCTTACGAGATCTCTCCAACTTACATCAAATTTCCGTAGTTCCTGGCAAGATAGAATACAGAAATTCATTTACAACTCGCCCCCTTTAGGGGAGGTAGACAGTGCTAAACTGGTCACCATACAGTGCGTACAGACTGTGCATGAACCTCATTTTAATTTGAGAAACGTCATAACATCAGGGCAGTGAATATCCCACAAAGCGAGGAATACTTTCACAGCAGCACGAGGGACTCGCACCTCCCGCCCTCCATTCCCTCATAAATCCCTCTTCGGATTTCGAAACAACACCGGCACAATGGCGCGCATAAATCTCAGGCAGCCGCTCGTCCACCAGCTGGCCCTGCCGTACCTGCTCATCGTGCCGGCGCTCTTCTCCGTCGCGGCCGTGCTCGTCCTCTCGCTGCACGGCGACCTCAACATCCCCGCGCTGTACTCGCAGTGCCACGCGCGGGCGCGGCTGCCGGGCCTCTCCAGGATCCCCGTGCTCGGCGCGCCGGTCTGCTTCATCGTGTCGTTCTTCGCGGAGGCGGCCGCGTCCGCGCGCGGCGTCGCGCACCTGGCCGGCATCCTCGCCTTCGTCGGCGCCCTGCTGACCGTGTGCCGCGTCGAGGCCGCGCGCGCCTGCAACCAGCGCAGCTGGACCGTGCGCACCCCCACGCCCGCCTGGCTCGTCTTCAACCTGCTCGGCGGCACGCTGGTGTGGGATCTGTGGGTCGTGCCGGCCTTCCTGCGGCGCGCCAAGGCCATCCGCGCCGAGAACGTGCAGGAGGACGCGCTGGAGAGCCTGCAGCGGGACAGGAATCCGCTCGAGGACGAGGAGCTGATCCAGACCGAGCGCAGCTTCATCAGCGGCGCCGAGGTCTACGCCACCCCCCTCGCCGTCGCCGTGGGGTTCGTGGTCCCGAGCATCCTCATGCTGGCCCTGAAGGACGCGGTGGCTGTCATCGTGTGGCTGTTCTTCCCGCTGTGGGTGGCGGTGGTGCACTGGGCTGCCAGCGCCGTCGCGGTCAGGCTGCTGAGGGACAACGGGCCGCTCTACCTGGAGGCTCACCCGCTATCGGTGAGGACCGTGTACGCCGTGCCCTTCGTCGCCTCGATCCTCGCGCACGCGCTCTTCATCTGGAACCTGTTTCGCGGCAACGATAGCCGGGAGATGACGCGCACGACGCTCAAGTTCATCGAGATCGACTTTGCGTTCATCGCCGCCAGCGTGCTGTACTGGGTCTTCGTCGAGTCGGGCGGGATCCCCGCGGCAGCGCTGGTGGTTCTATCTCTGTTTATGGGACCCGGGGCGGCGCTGTGCGCTGCTTGGCTGCTCAGGGAAAAAGCGATCTGCGCGGTTGCTGTGTCGGCCCAGGAGGAAGAGGCAGAAGAGGAATCGGATGGGGACGATAGTACTGTACATGAAGATACACCACTGCTAAACTGAATTTTAGCCGTTTATGAATAGAATAGTTTAAATGCATTAGTCTAGAGTATAAATTCAAGCGTATGAACTGTACGGGATGACGTCTTAAATCATGATACGTGAAAAGCTTCACCAGGATGGTGGCATCTCCCAATCTAGATCACGACAGGAAGCACCCGACTACTAGGGTTAGCGTTATTATGAATCGTACATGACGCCTCATCCTTGACTAGTTATGGCCTTGCAATTGAGTTTGGCTAGTTATTAGCCTTGGGTTGTGTTATGGTCAATCAATACGAAGTTGTTACTCTTGCACCAGACATCTAAATAGCCAGAAAGGAAACAACAGCAAAGTCTCAAGTCAATGTTAGCAACATGATGAACAGGTACGGTGATTTAACTACTTATATGAGCTGGGTTGGCAGCTATATTTCAAGTGTATAAGAAGTATCGATTCGATTCCGACCTGGATTGATCCCAGTGGCGGGTTCTACCCGGATGTTAGACGCATAATAATTCTTAAGCTATACTAAGCAAAGATTCCAGGGCTGCAGACGAGTTAAGTATATAACTGAGTTCTATACCGAAATGGCTACCTCCTGGGACAGGTCGACCTACAAAGTACTTTTTCCACACATAGGAAGTCGCGAGTGGGACGTGTGAATGTTGGCAATCATGCATTTGTTATTGATTGTCAGAAGCATGACCGATCATGGCCCCAGTACAACGATTACTACATAACTGCTCATGGCTAAGGACCATCTACCCGAAATCTCCGTTTTTGCAGACCTCAAAGCAGATTACGAACTGTTTTGGTCGCAAGATGTCTTTCTATACCCATAGTCTTCAGCCATAGGCCGAAATCTAGAAACACCTCCCTAGTTGGCTCAGCAATCCCCACGGTGACTGGCTCTCGCGCCTGCTACAGCCCTACCTTAGAAGGCCTCGGTATCAACGGCTTTCCCGCTGTTTGCAACTTTCTCCCGTGTGTCTCTACAGTCATTCCATGCCTTCAAACCGTTGGTAGAGAGCTTGTGCAGCAACAAATTGCCTGCAGTGAGGCGGACGGTGAAGCACTGGTATGTTTCGTTGTATAAAGTCCGTCGGAGCTCGCTCAAAGCTCTCTCTGATATAGATTCCCAAATTCTCCACTCTGCCACATGGTCGCGTATCGTAAATAGAGCAAGACAGATCCAGTACCGGAGACCTGTGAGGTATTTTTTAGCTAACGTTGTATTTGGGCATTGGGTCCTTACCTACCTCGAGAGTCCTGTAGTGTGTAGTTCTGAATGCCTGACGCTAAGATGGTGTCAAGGATCATTCTTGTCGTGGTTTTAGCCATGACATCACGGCGAAACCGATTTGTGCTCAGCTCAATTATATTGTTGATGGCATCGCGTGGAGAGACGTCCTTGTCTGAGAGAAGGGGCTCCACGACTATGACGATGGAGGAATCCGACTTGGTGGAGCTGGCCTCCGGATACAGTGTAGCCACCTGTCCATTCTTTGTGGGCAGACAGATAGCCCAGCCTTTGGCGTATGGGGCTGGGGAGCCGGGGATACTATTTCGTAGGATTACCCAAATGCCCGTGACTTCGCTATCCAAGATAGATGCCCAGTTGGTTGGTTTGATGCCATGGCCGGGATGAGGCCGGAATAAGGTTGATAGAGGATCCATCGTAACGTTGGTGTTGTTTGTTGTATGGGAAATGATAGTTTGGTCAAGTAGTTATCGGCCCAGTTTGACAGCAGGTGAATGGTAGAAATGGCGAATGATATAGAGGTCTACATCGGATAGAAAGGTCGATATAGAGGGCCAGAGGTGTGTGCTATCTCAGAGGAATAGGCTGGGTTTTATACTTCGCAAACAATTCATGCACAGGGCAATAAGATGACATGATGCTGTCTCAAGGGGAACTTATAGTCGGGCTTGGGTTAGCTATCTCCGATTCATAGATTATTGTCGGCTAGATCTACTGATCGCCGTTAGTTTGCACAATTAGCATTCGAAAATACAACTAACCTGGCTATCCTAAAGGTGTAATTATCAATTGGGCATAATGGCATTTTTGCCTTTCTGTCATAGGTGTATCAAATTGTACCTGGATATAGCCACGGGAGTACGGTTAAGAGCTATAGGACTAGATTTGGGGAAAGGTTGGTTACCTAAAAGTTATACAAGCCATAATAGGTAATAGAATTTGCTTAGAGACGGACATGTTTTCTTTCGTCAGCAAAGACTTCACGTATAGATACAGACATTAAGCCAAGATAAGTCTCTGGAAGATACATGCTGCTAAAGTCTGTTTTCTCTATGTCTACCCCACATGATCAATCTCCGAATTAAGGTAGATCGCCAAAGCCTTCTTGGAGGGAGACAAGAGTCCAGAGCTTTGAACCACCGTGTGCAAAGTCCTTGTAACCCAAAAGGAAATCCAAACACCTTCGACAGCTGAATCCAATACTTAAGTTTGCATATCCTGGGATGTCTGTGGCCTAATCATTTTTGAGCATAATAATATCGAAGCCCTTCAAGTAGGCATCTTGCAATGTGCCCATGACGCACTGGTCAATGTTGATACCTTAGGTTTTGTCCCTCGAAGTATTCTGTCTACTCGGTTATTTCGAGGCACATTACTGAGTTCCAGTCCTTATACAAGCGTACGTCAGGTTTCTTAGTATTCTTATTTTCCTCGTACTATTTCCTTACTTTACTCACGTCTCACTTAATAACCAATGGCATGAGATGAGCAACAATAGAAATTCGTAATACCTGTACACTTTTGGGGATTGAATTGCGCTATGATGAGAAGATATTTTAGAGAATTCATTAATCCCGCGGATGTAATTACATTATGAAATATTGCGGATGTAGACTAGGTTGCAACTTGTCCCGTTCTGCTAATGCTCTCTTATGCTGATCTCTTCCTTCAAGATTGTATTGATGTAATCAAAACCTAGTCTGCCTTCAAATGCTGCCTTGACTTGATATCACTTTACCGGCACTACGCTGACTTTTTGTGACTTGTTCACCGGCAAGGCCTTGTTGTTCGGTCAGGTTTTATCTTGACCATTCTTAAACCTCGTCCTTGCCACTGCATTGTCAAGGTCATTTTCAATTTGGCGCCCATTAAGCCCTGAAGAGTGCCCAACGAAATATTTCACAGCGTTCGACTCGATCTCTATTTCTCTCGTTGGGTTACATCTTAGTATCTTAAAATTCTTCTTTATTCAGATAACCATAAGTCTCAGTATTCTGTACGCATAGGTACTATTTATTGTCCTGTGATCGTAGCGCGAACCGTAACAGTACATACCGTGTGCTTTTCTGAAATCAAAATTCTACTACTAAAGCTATTGATAATTATATCCTCATCTTATTACAGCAGCTGCGAGTTAAAGGCCATCTCGTTATTCGCTTATGTTATTGGAATACCGTATTGTTGGACAAATCTAGGGGTAAGGCATATGATCGTAACTAACAAACGCCGCAAGATAGAACGACAATTTGGTCCGAGTCGACTCCAAACTCTTTGGGATACTCATATGCCACAGTATAGTGGTGGTCTCGAATTGCAATACATATCAGCTAAGAGAACAATAAGTTATATATGGTAACGACTGCGAATTGTCTAATTTCTATTTATCCATAGTGTCCTCGCAACAAGCAATGAAACCGCCTGACCTTAGAATACAGAAATAAAAGACAAAAACAAGACGAGTCAAATGTAAATCAAGTCTGCGAGATAGTGAACGTTTCTCCTGTGTCCTACAAAGTCCCCAGCCTACGCCCTGAACTTGACAGAAGAGCGCTTCGCGACAGGTTCACAAGTTCCATCATTAGGATCGGAGCTGGAAATAAAGGATTATCAGTCAAAGGGAAACGTGCCAAAATACCTAGGAAAATGCGAGAAGGGGGTAAAACTCACGTGAATGTCCAATCAGCGGTTGTGGTTGAGCCGCCTTGGTCACAGCCATCGATCTCATTCTTGAACCTCAAGACACAGTCACTCTGAGCGAGGGTAGAGCTGCCCGCGCCACCCCATTGGACTGTAAAATCGGCCTTCTTGTCGCCCGAGAGTTGATGGCACACCGCTTTGGTTTGGCCATTACTAAAACCCTCGAAGATGACACTATTGTGCTTAGTTGGGTCGCATAGCTCATCGAGGGCTGCCTCTGCAAGACCTCTCTCGCCCCCCCACTTTGTACCGCTTGTAAAACAGCCGGCGTAAACGGCCTCAAGGGTGGCGGCACTGAAGATGAAAAATAGAGTTGAAAACTGCATTTTGAAAGATGTATGATATTTTTCAAGTAGTAGGGTAGTGGTTTGGTGGATTGGTAATGTGTGTCTGTAGGAGGTTTTTGTCTTATGTTGGGAGGTTACTTGAGTTTGTAGGTGATGATGTAGAGAATAAATGAAACGAGATGAACGGGTTCATGGCCTCATTATATAGACTTCATGATCTCATGTTGACAGTGGATGCATAACACTACACAGAACTCCGCCATCCTGTGAGCCTCATCGTCGATCCAGTGGACGTAGGTCGTAAGCTGTTACGTGAATAGGAGCGATTACCTGTCACTAGACGATCATCTCTGAAACCACTAGGAGCTCGCTGAGAGGTGCACAAAGAGTCCTACGTAATGAATTTCCAGTCCTCATACCAATGACTATTTTTGAAAATTACGTAGTGTTGATTCTTCATATTCAACTGAGCAGGGTAACGGTGGATCCAAACGCACTCAGTCTAGTGTAGGTATCACGAAGAACTCTGTGTGCATGCACTCTTGGGAGTCAAGAGAGGCTTAGACGTCATCGATCACCAGGTGAAGCCTTAGCATTGTGAATAATTATGTTGTTTGTCATACACACCGACAAATTTGTAGGCCCTCCTCTAGACACTTCTGAAAAGTCTGCACTAAGGAACAGACGATGCCGATCACGGATATTTTTGGCTGAACTGTCTGGATATGGGGCGAGCTGCATTGAGCGAGCCAGCCCTTGCTCTGCCCCTGGGGATCAACAACCTAGCGCTGATTATGGTATACGACTATTAGATATACCAATAAACTTATTATTAAGTTTCCCCAGAATGTGGCGCAGCAAAAAATGCAAGCTTCATTACCGTATACGGTAGTTAATCGTATACTCCCTAGCGCACCCGGTGTGTAACTAGGTATGTGGATACTGTCGAAATGCCCAGCGAACGGAACCCCATCCATGCAGCTAAGCCCTAATTATGGATGGAAGAGAAACGTTGGCGGCTTGGCACATGGGATTTTGAAGTATTTGGTAAAGTCTTATTAGATATGACGTAACTAAAGCCCATTGTTCGTTGCGTTACTACTGCTTAGTGCATCGTACACTTGGTACAACAGGACTCTGTTCGGTGCTCATTCTAGCAACTTCTACAATACACCTTAGGTTCTAAGCTAGATTACTTCTTAATTCTGAAGCTGCCATGCTTTATACGCTACTGACGAAGTACAAGTTTACTTCTAAGACGATGCTCACTGTTTACAATGTTCACTATGATAGTGAAAATCCGCCTGTAAGTGTATAGATGTAGATAGATGGATAGAAAGCAAGTTGCCTAATACGAGAAGTCACTAGTAGGCAGAGTCATTTAATTATAGTGGTACGTGGCGGTAAGGGTAAAAAACATCTTACTCTTGAACATGATTCCCAGGGTATAACTGTACTGTGTTTAGCGCCTGCACCACCTCGACGGAACCTTCTGAAAACCTGAAGTGAAAGCTAACGCGTTACCTACAGTCCTTGAGCCGCATATCAAGATAATAGGAAGTAATCATGTTAATAAGCCAAGTTGTGAATTGCGAGTTATTCCGCCATAGGCACATAGGCATAAGTATCGCGTTGTGGGAATAAAGGCAGAAACAATTGAAGAATGAGCTGTCTAAGTGACCGAATATAGGGAAATTTCTAGAGCATCGTGATTTTAATACCTATTCCGAGGTAGGTGGTCATTCTAATTGAAGCCTCATCACCGCCCCCAAGAGAACTCTAATTGCTAAACGGCCGTTTAATAGGCTGTGGAAAAGTAGGTATAAGTGATGTTTTTTTTTTGGGGGGGGGGAGGGGGAGGGGAGGGGTTTAAGGGACTGGTGAGGGAGCGGCAGGTTTTCTCTTTGACCAGTGCGTGTCGAGGTCGTATGTATCGAGGCATTATTAAGAGCTTAAGTTTCTTTATATTCAGTAGTGAATACCTAAGTGGAGTAGATAGACTCATCCAAAATGCAAGAGCAGGAAATACATAACTAAACGAACGTAAATGCCATAATATGGCTGAAGCAGAGAAAAGTCTCCTTATATGGCATCCTCAACAAGAACCATATTGCTATGCCCTCTGCATCATGCTAGTGGTTTTTCAGCACTTATTGCTGCCGCCTTCGGGACCACATTCGATACTCTTGTCGGAGTTGATCTTCAGTCTCCAAGACTCCATATAATCGTGCTTTTTCTCTTCTGGGGCCGCGCCAGTATAATGAACGATGGCCGCAATATAATTTCCATACTCCGTTTCATACTCTTCGATATCCTCTGGAGTCCAGCCCCTATCCTCCGTGTAACTCGAAGGGTCACCAGCGACCATAACCACACGGTCTATCACTAGGCCTTGATTCTTAACCTCCGCTACCTCCTCGAGCATATCTCTCAAAGGCACAAGGACATCCGGGGTTTGGGCGCTATCTGCGTAGGTATGGGACAAGGCTCGATCAAATTCACCTGAAGTGCCTTCGGACCAATGACCGGTGACCGCAACACCGAAGCAGGTGGCCAACCCCGCAGTCTCAATTGTATCGTCGCCTGTTCCGACGTCATATTCACCGATAGAGACTGTCTTTGCAGTGCGGGCACGGAGTTTTCGCCGTGCGTGAATATGGCTCAAGCATTCGTCTGCTCGCTTTCGTACTGCCTCTTCCGTGGTCATGCCTTGAATGGCATGAGCTTCGCGGGCTACGACATTTGCAGCAGCGCGACTACGGTACATCTCGTCAGTACTTTTCAAACATTAAATGGTAAGTGATAACTGGATGAAAACTCACCGTGGAACTTGGAGAGAACCGCCAAGGGTAGATGCGGCAAGTAGAGCGCCCACGACAAAAGTGGAGAGGTTTTTGGCGAAATACATGTTGGCGCTTGATTCGTTGAAGTTGAGGGTGAAAGAACAAACTGTGATGTGTTTTGAGTTGTTGGTGTTGTGCTTGTAATGTTTGATTGTGTTATTATGTGAAAGACAAGTTGGTTAGAAAG
Organism: Xylariaceae sp. FL1651; assembly: GCA_025201745.1. Classification (NCBI taxonomy): domain Eukaryota; kingdom Fungi; phylum Ascomycota; class Sordariomycetes; order Xylariales; family Xylariaceae; species Xylariaceae sp. FL1651. The sequence continues at coordinate 1,033,667 of MU624241.1, forward strand.
GGGAGACAGCTGGAATTATACTTTCCAGGAGCAATAGATGTCTGGAGAGGACCTCTGAGACTATTGCGAAAGATCCACTATGATTAGTTGATAGGTGACGACAAGTTGAACAACAAATGTAGAATCATTCTCGTCATTTCTCAAATAAGGTGGCCATGAATGCTTTTCAGATATGAGAGCCCGTTCCAAAATTAGAGAGTAGGATTGATCAACGCGAATTGCCCTAGTATGAATCATGTAATACCGTATAGTGAAGTTCATCGCGATTGTCTAGCGATAACAATAGCAACATCGTCATTCAGACATCGTTACTTGTTCGACGATATCAATACTACTATTACGACTACCATGCATAAAGTATTGATCAGCATTGGCGAGGCTGATTCTCAGCCCTAGATCCAGCGAATTAGAAAGACTACGTTCAACTCCTTCATACCGCCATTGGTTAAGCCTGTGAAAAATGTGGATAGTAGACGAAATTTGAAACAAAGCAGAGGCTATGTAAGGTGCCTAAAGGGATCTGCATTACGCGTAAGATCAAGGTCATTGCTGTATTCTTTTCTTTAATTGCAAAACGAGTTATGGTCAGGCATTGATATAGTGGGTCTGAGGATGTGAGGCTCTTGGCAGCGTCCGGTATAATCCTTCGGATCAGCGGTAACTAAATTTCTTGGCTTGCAAAACGGCAGGCCCTCTCGCATTCGGCTAGGGGTCTGGTAAATGAGGTAGTCCCTGGTAAGGACTAGGTTTCAGTAAGACCTGGGTAGATTACACATAGCCACATGTAAACGTCATTGGTAGAAATAGAAACACAAAAAATCGTTTTTCGGTTCCCTTGGTATCTCTGCTATGACTAGCAGCGACCTTCCTAACCAAGGTCTAAGTCCTCTAGGTATATCAGACGTTCTCTTGCACTCTGGTGCATGTGAAAGCTTGATCATACCCTTTGAAAATTCCAAGAATAATTTAATAATATCTTGTTTAACCCTTAGACTGCGGAATCTGTTTCTTCGCACCCACTCTCTCCACTTGATTTGATGCATCCGTCTCTTATCGATTTTCCTCACATCCGTCATGGACTTAAAACAGCATTTGCAAATTATCAATCCAGTTATCAATCCAGTCTCCAAAAAGCCCCAGACTTTTCCATTATTTACCCTTCTTCCCGCAGAAATTCGACTTGACATATGGCAGCTTTCTCTCCAACGCTCGCGCTTCATCACCATCGAACTTTCCCCCAACAATGACTACCAAAATCAATTTCAAAAACAGCAGTTACTATATAAAACAAATAACAATATGGGGAAGGTCATGAGTGATAAGCATTATCATGTTACTGTAAATGGGTCACAGCTACTCAGTAAACTCCTGCGAGTCAGCAGCGAAGCAAGACAAGCCACTCTTCAATTTTATCGAGTACACATACCATGTCGTTTTGAGTTCGGCGATAGGCAAGGCTATGGTACTCTATTTTTCAATCCCGAATTTGACATCTTGCATATTCATCCCGGCCGGGAAATCCATGACTTCGTGGATTTCCTTCATGACCTTCGCGCCTATGATCCGCTGGATATCGGCCTTCTTAATCTAGCTCTTGACCATAACGGTGTTATCAACCTTTCAGGAATTAAAATGTCGGATCTTGAGCTTGCTTCACGAGTCGCTTTCATGGATACCCTCGCAAACCTACGGCAAGTCTATTTCCTTTGTCTAGAGAACGCGGGGCGCATCTACCTTGGCCCTCGAGGGGGGATTCCAATGGTGACAGGTTTTGAAATCCACCGCTCTCGTCCTATCATGTCCGCAATCCCCACATTCGACCGCATAGCACAAGACCCACGTGACGGCATGACCAGAGACCTGAGTCGAGTCTTCGTGGGCACTTTTGATCCCCGACAGCTTATTTGCCGCTGGCACTTACTTCTCGATACGTGGCAGATACGTCATCCCCACAAAGGCCCGGACTACCGTTTTCTTGTTGCTAATGGCTGGGGAGGCGGGAGAATGGCAAAAAAGGCGCAAAAGATTTTTGATCGAGATAGCGCCGCCGAATGGTTGCGACAAGAAGACGAACGCTGGGCCGCTGGGCAGGAGCGGCATGCTGCTGCGATCCTGAGAAGAGGGGGCAAGTTACCCGTAGAAAGCCCGGAAGAACTTGAGCGTGCGCCGAGGCCCGCTATAGGTTTTTGGTTATTTCCCATAGACGCTCTTGGACCAATACCAGGACCGGAGGCGCTCTTAAACCCACATGATAATGGCTTCCCTTGGGCGTCTAAGAGAGTGGTGGATATGCGGCAATACTGGCCGGAGTTGTGTTTAGCGAGCATACCGTAGTTAGATTCTGATTACGATCTGAGTGGGTGTTCATTTTGCATATTAGCATCTTATAGCTGTTGTGGAAGCGGATCAGCAGGTGTTTTACGGATGGTTTCTTCACGACAAGTTTCCTGCTAAGCCGGTCTGAGTAAAATTGTGGAAAGCTTTGGAGTGACTGATCTCGAATTGGGGTGTCAATTTATCTGAAAAAGTACGTTTAGCCTGCCACAACCACAATTTCAATCATATTTAAAAAAGGTTAAATACGAGACGTGTTGATGTTTATGATTGTGATCGAAAATAGATGGATCTGTCGTCCGGTGTATGATACTCTTGATACAACCGCCAATACTAATATCAAAACAAGGCGTAGCCTATTACTACAAGAAATAATGTAAAGGTCTTGTGAATAAGGTTTTATCGAAAACATTCTTTTACCATGGGCTTAAGATTTTTATGACTGGTCGGTTCTTTAAATTATAGTTAAGCAGCGCCTCAGGCTAATTGCTGACCATTTCAAAGCTTATATTAAAGGCTAAGTATAGTATTCATCGTTAATAATTATAGTTCGAACCAACTATTTCGCAACAGGATGTTGAATGCGTTGGTTTAAAGTAACATAAATGGGCTATTGGTCCCGAAGGACAAGAGTGCTAATGATATGGACCCATGAGTCTCAATACACCCGGACCAGCGCCTAAGCAGCTTCTTTAACTTTGAAGAGTCAATGAAAGCTAATACAAGCGTATGAGTACGTGCCTTCCTGCTGTTTCTTCGACCTACTTCAAAAGAATAGCGGTAGATAGAATAAGGATATCAAACAAGGGCCTAACTCTAAATCTCTCCTTAATCTATGTCACGCTTTACTATACTATAACAGTTGTTTCTCTATTACAGCAGCAATTTGGAGTAGTTTATATCAACGTGATAAAGTTTGGCTCCAGCTTTTCAAAGCTGGCGTCATCCGCTAAGCTACCATCAAACTCATAGAGTGTCATCGGCCCATCAGCTTCAACATTTGTTTCAGACTTCCCCAATTCGGTGCCACGAGTTCCCAGAGACGTTCCCACGCGGCATCCTCGTCGGTCTCCCCCGGTTGTAGTCGGTACCGCATTTTGAGTGCGCACCGACCGCGGAAGAAAACGTGCCCGACACGCCGGAAAGTGCCCTCTGGCCCTGCTGGCTCGAGCAACAAACCCAGTAGAGCGCGGTCGTCCCTAGGGCCTTTCTGCGCTACGGCAAGGAATAGACAGTGATACTCGACCGGCGCAAATCCGTGAAACCAGTCGGGCATTTCGCCGAACTCCTGGTCGCCTAACGGCCCTTGGGCGATGTTGCGGTCCAGCTGCCCATCTACATACAGATGGCGGAATTTACGTGAGAATTCGAGCTGCGAGAGACCCCTGTAGGCGTCACTGCTAGGGTCGTAAATGATTTCCTTCATAACCGAGGTGATGCGGCGCATGAAGCCGTACACGTGAAGATGTGCTTTTGCTATCTCACCGTACTGATCGTTTGTTTTGTGTTGGATGTCGGCCAGGATTGTGACCACGTCAGCGATGTAATACCAGTTTTCCAAGGTGGAAGGGTTCACAGGAGCGGTGCAAGACATCCACGACCACGATGGCGCACCGGATTCAGTGGGCGCCGGGCGACCCCTCGGCCGCTCTCTTGTGGGTACGTCCCAAAGCAGAGCACGCGGCAACTGTGAGAGCCAGACGCCGGCAATATACGTGTCTTCCCGACACCGGGACCCAAAGTGGCGGGCAATCCCGAGAGCGCGGGAAGCTTATTAGCCTGGTATGTAAGTTTGCGCCGCGAGTAGCCCCGGCACGCATCATCCCACTCCAGCATCAGATGAGGATTATCGGAAATGGATCCAGTAGACCTATCCTGCAAGCCCAACTTAGTCTGGCCGAGGAAATCTCTCCGTAGGGGCGAGCCACGGGGGTACGTCTCACTCCGAAATGAGGGTGCAGCCGCTCGACATTCCCAAAAAACTTCCTCTTCGGTGAAATGCAATACGCGACGCGCCCTGTGCGATTTTTAGTTAGCTCAGGAGGAGGTAAAAGGGTACGAAGAAAGGGCCCGAGTTTAAGGATATTGTAGAGCCTTAAAGCCAGTGGCGCACAGTGTTCTGACTGCTACAATGAAATGAAAATGTCATACAAGTGCCGCTCTTGATATATCCAAGCCCTTTGTGAGCTTGGGGCATCTTTGACCCATTCAAACAGGTTGCGTTCGTCAACCGAAACCCACCAGGTACTTAGCAGAGGCTTGAGACGGAGCTTGAAAGCGTCTACAGTAGCAAAATATCGATCGCGAAAACAACCATCCCGGGCATCGACTGCGTGATTGGCCGAGATGTTGAGCATCGCATTCCGATAAACGTCGCACATCGTTGGAGCTTCGCGCTGCCAGTCCTCTCGGGAATCTTGAATGATACATAGCGAATCAATCCAGAGCCATTTGACTACTCTAATTAGCACTGAGCACAACAGGAATGAGAGGGAGTTCTAATTACTATTGAACCAGCCCGCTACTTCTATAGCATCTTTGAAGGTAGGCGGAAACTTGGAAAGTTCCATGCCGTGATTTACTCTCGCGTCGATGTTCGATCCAGTGAGGACGGGTAGTGCTTGAGTGCCCCAGGTTCCCCAACAATGACTTAGGGTGATATACTCGCCACACAGCAAGGAATGACCCAGAATTTCTGTAACTACCAGAAACACCTTGCCTGTCTCCTCGAGCGCGGAAAGGTCTAGGAGTCGTGTAGGGTACCAGGAAGCATCGCCAACTCGACACGCCGAATGTTCGCCGTTTGCATTGGCCCTGCATTCGGACATCCACTGCAAAGCCAGAGGCCGGCTGGAGCGGGTATTGCCCTTCTCGATCGGACCTAGCGGTAGATAGCTTTCGGACTGGAAGAAAGGATCGAACGTCGGAGACGACTATAATTGAAAGCGGAAGACGGTTTCTTGCGTGTGCTTATTATAATTCTGCGCAACAGTGGAAACCATATTGCAGAGCAATCGGGCATCGCCCGGACGCCTGCCATCCCAAGTTGCCTCCTCAGTCGTGTTCCAGCAGAACTCAATCCGGAGATCCTCGGCCATGGCCATGCGGTTCTGTTTGAAGCGACGACCCCATAACGTCTTGCACAACTGACAACCTTCGTTCGCTGCCGCAAACAAAGCCATCAGATTCTGATGCTGCACAACCGACCTCTTCGTCTTGAACTCCCTGTCGCCCTCATGATCGATACAATCTTTAAGATTTTGCGCTAGATACCCGAGTGCACTAAGGCATGCATTGCAAAGATGCGAGGCCCCTGTGTACTCGACATGGTGTGCATCTGCGGAAAGTGTCTGTGCTGGGTATTTCCACTCAACGTCAAGAGGGCCGGCCCCGCTCAAGTACTGAAATGCATCTTCGTCCGGTGGGCGGGCTTCGTGTGGCGGCACGGTATGGAGCAAACTAACGTCGTTTGCCGATTGCCCATCTTCGTATGGCAACAGCTGGCTATTAGGGCCTATCAGCGCTCTGATTTCTCCGGCCATGACGCACTATAGTGCCAGGCAGAAGTTTTACATCTATTGCAATGTCACTATCCTGCATACAAGCGCGCGTCTTTTTGAAGTTGCGCGGAATGTCTCATGGCACCTCATGCCAGAACTCCCTTGCTAAAGTACCCTGTCTAGCGCATATACATGGTATGGATGGAAAACTTACCCTTAAGGGGCTGCACGTGACCAATTAAAAAAATAGCAGGGAGCCGCAGTCACAGCGCTTGATTAGAGTGCGAACGCAAAATTATTGGTGCGAGATGATTTGCGGAACATTTCCGTGGTATTGGAAGTCTAAATGGGCTAGGAGCTGAAAAGACCCTGGGCGGAGCTTATACAAAAATGGGTTGGTCGTGTGCAAGGGGGGTGAAAGGTAATTAATAGTGTATACTTTGTACGTGCAAGACTGTTTAAGAGTATGGCAACTATGAGCCACGTTGTTTGTAAGCTCACACATTCTGCCGCCAGTCATAGATCCACGCCGATTTCTTCAACAACGTGATCGTTTATATATGTCACAGCAATAACATATACCCCCCTCTCCCTTTTCTTGTTTCTGCATGACGTGATAAGTCATCCCTACTATTTGGACATCTTCTATAGCACTTCATGGTGCTCCGTGTAATTAGTCAATAGGTAGTAGTTTGCTCCTGTCGCGTATATACCGTTGTTGCCTACTCGGCGATAATGGCCTCTTTTTTCCGTCATAGCTCCGTATTTTCGCCTAACTATTGTAGTTTCTTTCAAGTTCATTGTTTTACTTGGAACGTTCACAACCGAACTACGCTCCCTCTAGGAACATTTAGAAGTTACGAACAGCGCCGCACGTCCCTCAACGCCTTAGAAACAGACGGTCTGTAGATGCATTTCACTAGTGTAGATCAGCCCGAGAACTCGCAGTTTGCCCTTGTAAGCAAACATACTATTACACAACCGTCGTAATGTATTTAAAAACGACGAAGAGCAATAGAAATAAGTCATTAATATGGATGTGGTCGTCATTTTGGGAAATCTGCTTAGCGATCACGATGATAATTAACATTCCTAGTCTGATTGTGTGGAGGCGTGCCGGCACTATTCAACCTAGTTTGAACTCGTTTTATTATGAGAATCAAGTCTTGTGAGTTGCAACGTGTAGAGAGAGCCTCGGAGGTATGTAAAGTCTCTGAGTGCTGATTTCAAAGAAGGAAAAGCAGTATGTTGAGGTTGCCGTGCTTATTGTCCCAATCGTCCATACTTCTACTCGCTCTATACCTCGACTTTTATTCTCTTGTCGCTACTGTCATTAGAAACAAAACTAAGAATATGTCGTAACACTACAGTATCCTTCAAATTTTGGATAAAGCACTGCCATTTATCATACGGTGTTGTACCATGCTACTCGAAGCGAACAAGTAATATACGAGTTTAGTTAATCTTTGGAACAAATCCGGCATTGATGTCACGGCTTAGGCAGTTGCAAACTTTCTCGGTATATACCACAATAGGCATAGTGTCGCTAGAATGTATTCTATGGATATTCCCTTGACGGTGCTGTCTAGAAACTCTTGGGGTCTCCCCTCGTCCGGTGGCACGGCTGCCTCACCGGGTGGTGATAGATGTAGGCGTGTTCTCGAGGTTTTCTTGGTCATACTACCAACCAAAGGCGATGAAACGGGGCCGTCTATTGCGTTGATAGCATTCATCGCTATGTAATGTAAACTATCTGATGGTGTTCTACTGAGTAATGTCATGGGTGGCTGTACTCTACTCCTCCTAGGTATGTGGCGCCCAAAGGAAACAAAAAAGGGGGAAAAGAAAAAAAAGATTCTGGTGCGGGATCATCTAGAGTACACATTGACGTCTGCTTCCGGATCTAGTCGCTACTTATGCAGATTAGATGGGCATTCAGAAGGAATCCGGTACAGTGGAAAATGCTTAGACGAATGAGAAAAGCATTCAGACGACGCTGAACCTTATATCGATCTGTGAGCGAATCTAGGACTGACTCTACATCTCGTAGTCAAGAGATATCAGAAGCTGTAACTCTGTACAAGAGAACATAATTCGCTCAGTACGAATACTAAGAACAGCAAGGCGAGCCCTGAAGTGTCTACTGTGGCCGAGCGGCAACGGTACAGTGCGGCCATGGCTGATCGGCAGATACGGGCACGGTACGGATTCGGATGGAGACGGCCTCACCCTGTCTTATCTAATCCCTTTCAAGTCCTCAGGCCGAGCTAGCGCTAAATCTAGTTTGGCTATACGAGACGAAAAGGGACAAGAGCGCGGAGTTAAGATCGATTGCCTCCGTACCCTGTATCACTCATACTACTATGATTTCCCTCCGTTTACCAAACCTTGTACCTCATAACACCTAGATGTGTACTTTGTTCTCAAAATCAGTTAGTTCACCAAAACGGAACACAAGTAGCACTGTCGATTGAACATAGCTGAGCAGCTAAGAGCGGCGGCACGGAGTCGGGGGGATATCAAAATACCGCGACCGGCTAGAGCACTTACACGTGTTATGTTGCGTCGAAAACCGGAGGCTACTTCGCTGGAATTTCCAATACGAACTCAATCAAGCTTGGTGTTCTTTCATCATGCCTAGGAACAGACTTCCGGCGGAAACTATCCCTACTCTACATGATCTTAGTAATACATTTATTCTATCGTCGTCCGCAAGCTCTGACCAGGTCCTTTCTGAGGTCCCGAAGGCTCTAGGCGGCGATCTGTCGAGGCACCGGCGGGCACACCAGAAATCGAAGGCGGGCTGTGGCAGCTGCAAGAGACGTCGAGTAAAGGTGGGTAGAGCTTTATATAGAAGGACCTATCACAGTTACTAAATTGAGCTAGAGATTAACACGAAAAGTCTATAGTGCAGCGAAGAAACCCCCTGTGCAAATTGCATTCGAAGAGGGGACCACTGCCAGCGTCTCGTGCGGAACAATGGAGCGTCTTCAATTCCTAGGATGCTAACTAAGGCCCTTCTCCCTGAGCCTGGATCATCAGATGCCAGTGTGAATCTTCTCCACCTGAGACTATTTCACCATTTTCAGAACAGCACACTTCAAACGCTCTTGTGCGGCCGGGAGGCATGGGAGCACGCACTACAGCTTTCCTTCCAGTTCGAGTTCTTGATGAACGCCATTCTATGCGTTTCAGCACGCCATCTAGCCGTCCTCAGCTCCGAGGACGCAACATACCAGACAGTGGCAACTAGTCATTTATGCCATGCTTCATCCGGACTTAGGCAAGAGCTGTCGAAGGGCGGTAGCTCGGTTAATTTCGATGCCTTCTTAGCGACTTCAATCTTATTGTATTATGACACATGGACCAGTGTTGACTATTTCTCGCCTCAAAGTCCAGGTGACATAATGTCTGATGCATGGACAGACCGCGTCTTTGGGTTTAGTTTCAGCCTGAAGAAGACCCTTTTGACAGGATTTCAGCACTCTTGCGAAGAGCCTTCTAGATTTAGAAAGCAGCTACTTTATACCCCTAGCGAGGTGCTTGCTCAAGCCACTAAGATAAGTGATGATAGACTGGCCGAATATAAAGAGTTTTTCTCATATCATCGTCCGCTCCGGCTGGAGATGCTAAACACACCTCTCCCGAGTACGCTAGGTATCGACGAGTCAAATTCGGATCGCCCAATCAATGGTATATTAGGAACAGGAGCTGCATTCGACGCACCAGATAATGCATACGCCCAGGTAGTCAGTCGATTGTGTCTTATCCTGCCTTTTCTCTCCCAGGCAGAATCATTAAGTTCTGGCTCTAGCAACGAATCACATCTGCTGCCGGTACTAGCAAAATACATTCTGTCCTTCCCACTGTTAGGCTATAGTCCTTTTCCCACAATGATCGAGCGAGGGGATGAACACGCTCTCCTCCTGCTCTACCACTTTTATCGTGCCGTAAGGATACTACTTTCTCCGGCGGACTGGTGGTGGGCGCATAAACGTGCGGTCGTAGCGGAGGCGGTCTTGCGGGATCGCTTGATCAGTGCAATTGCCAAGCAGTCTAATGTATAGCCCCAACGTTTATGTGGTCTAGCTTTATAGTAGCTAATTGACGTTAGGTTCCTTATTTGCATTAGCATATAGAAAACCGCTGGCCATAGCTTTTCTTCCTACGTCTTATTGTAAGACAAAAACGAATGATTGATGAAACCTTACTAATAAAGAATAATCAACGCTTTGATTGATTGATTCATAGTACTGATGCTTGCTAGAAGCGTATTGTTTGTGGTACAGGGGTTGCAGCCTATTAAAATGATACTCGCTCTATGATGCCTTTAGGTGGATTGAATCTGTAGTAACATTTGACGTAAACCCAAGGTTAGTTGTTGAGAAGCGACGGCTCAATTATCCAGTGGTTCCATCCTCGATATGTCATAATTCACCAATCATGTTGTGAAGAGAGAGACCGTAAGATCCGGGCGGACGACATGGGTGATGCCATATTCAATATTGAAAGCTTACGCCGCCATGAGTGAAATAAATACTATGGTGGTTCCTTTAACAAGAGCCAAAGCGACCTATTCAAAGAGTCTACACTTAACGATACATGCTAAAATATTCATAAGTATTTAATTAAAAAAAAAAAACATAAAAAAATAGAAAATAATCGGTTAAGTTTTGCCTCTAACTCCCGATACGCCTCTCAATAAAGCGGACTATAATCCAGGACGAGACCAAACATTCTTAACTCCATGATTTCACGCAGACATCATGGTTCCGTGATCGTGCTTCCCCTCAGCCTTCGCAGCCATCTCCATTGCCACGGTGTTCATACCACCGCGTGTCGTATAGGGGCTACGGGCGCGAAACCGAGCTCCGAAAAAGTACAAAGCGATAGGGAAGAACACCATGAAGGCAGCGATGACGCCGAAGGTACCAAATGCCCACTTACCACCGAGGTTCTTGATCATATCAAGGATGAAGATGGGCACGATACCGGCGCTCGCGAGACGGAAGCAAGCCGCCGTCGTAAGAGCCGACAGTGTCCCTTGCGGCGGGTATGCGTCGAAAAGGTACGAGATTAGAGAGATGACGAGCATGGCGCTGCCCCAGACGTAAACGGCCGTGCCGAAAATGGGCGCGTAATAGCTGATGCTGGGGTCGACTGAGTAACCAACCCAGAAGAGCGACGCGACGAGCAGAAGCGAACCGAATATGGCACCGAACAGACGGGTTTCGACTGCTGGGCCCATACCGCCATTATTGTTCTTCTTGCCACGGTAGACAAGAGCCTCGATCGTTGTGCAGGTCAGAAGGGCTAACAAGGAGCCGCCGAGAGCCGAGATAAAAGCTAGACCGGCCCTCTTGACGTCAAAACCATACGCCATGCCCAACGCGGCGGGCACCGAAATAAACCACTGGAAGGTAACGGCAAAGTTCAAGCCCAAATGAAGACTCGTTAGAATGACGATCGGTTCCGTCACCGCCATCTTGAGGGGCGAGAACACCGTCAAGCGGGCCATCTGAGAAATAGTCACACCGCTTGGGGCGTCAGGAAGCTTGATGCCGTTCTTCTGGTAGTGATTTCTCTGCCGCAGGATCTCTCGCCCGTACGTCTCAGGCATGGCGCAGCCGTGCGCTAGCGCGACAGTGCCAAACAAGAGAGTGACCCAGGACAACCAGGGAACGCCCTTGGCAGCGAGGACGAACCCACCAATGATGGGGCCTAGAGGCGGACATAGAGTCAGTCATATCTGCAAACGAGAGTCGTTGATGAGAAGACATTACATACCGAAGGCAGCACCCCAATAAGACGCAATTGTGAGGAACGAATAGTACGTCACTGTCCTCTCGGCGGACCAGACATCGGCGAAGGTGCCCTCGATTAACACGAGACAAGGCCCGCCGAACAGCCCAGCAAAGAAGCGAAAGGCCAGGAGTGTTGAAACGTTAGGGGCGAATCCGATGACAACAACGCTGAGCAGGTATAACGGGAAGCTGGCGAGATAGACGGGTCGGCGTCCATACTTCTCAGTAAGGTGTGGCGTGTATATAGGGGCGAAGAACACTCCGAGAAAGGGCAGTGTGAAACCTAGATTGGCAATATGTTGAGAAGCACCTAAGGCACTAACGACGGTCGGTATCGCTGCGGTATATGTTGTGGTACCGTAAAGACTAGTGATTACTGTAAGCCTTCGTCTTTCTTCTTAATTATTCTTTCTGTAGATTGAAAAACTTACACAACGAAAGCGAATGAGAAGGCGACAGAAGAGACGTAGCATTTCTTCCATAGTGGCCACATCATTGGGCTATCAGGATCCATCGGAGAGAGGTTATGTCCGCTGCTACTGCTGGTAGCTGGCGACATATCATGCGACATATTATTCGACATGTCATTCGACATGGGCATCTTGGATTCATGTTCATGGGGCGTTGACATTTGATCCTCCGTAGAGGTAGCCATTTCCATGTCGTTGGTCATGATTTACTCGGTGCGGTGCTGTAGAAAGTGTATTGCCTTTGACTATGGGCTATAAGTCAAGAGGGAGAGAAGAGCTATGTTGGAATAGAATTGTGATGTTTTGAATTTGGTGAAATGAGTTACATGAAGAGGCTTTATATCTATTGGGTCTTACGCAAAGTCTACATTTAATCGCAATGTCCCGAGCCGTTCGGAAGCTAATTTGAATTTGAATTTCATGTTCTACGTCGTAGCACTACGGCGTTTCCCATTCCCAAACTCAAAACAGCCTCGTTTCTGCAGATGATGCACTGTCGTGGTTGGCTGACCGCGACTAATGATTTGCCGGCACCTTTCCCGTTTCAGGAACAGATGTGGAATCATCGAGGTCCTATCTGCGTCTATCTTATGTATAGTGCACGTCAGAAGCACAGACTCCCTGAGTCGACATTCCTAGACCCCCTGCACCCTATGATTCCACATCAGATTATCCAATCAGCATCGCCAGAACATCCCAGGGCCGTGCAGATAGTGGACGGTCACTGTCAGCCACCATGGTGGATTGGACTGGAATCTCCAGATTTGTCACGAAACTATTACAGCTCTGCTTTCGTGTTCGAATCCTAATATGCACAAGTGCGACAATTTAACTGCTCATGGAATCGCAGGTGGTAACGAAGTAAGAAGCAATTGAATGCGGGACATACCTCGCCATCATTATCTACATCGCCATTAATATCTTCAACATTGGCTTTTGCCCATATGTGCTTTGGTAGTTAACCACTCCGCTTTCTTATCTATCCGTTTCTAAGTATGGTTTGGAGGGTTTTCTGAAGATGCTGTCGATAATTCGATCATCTAGGTCGGGCGTAGATCCGAGAGACAAACAAGCAGACCAATCGTCGATTAAAACATATTAAAGTTTAACGGTGATACTATTGACATGGAATGAATACTAGCAATTTTAATATTGAAAAGACATGCTTACGTCGCTAGTTTGAAAAGACTTCTATGATCATAATTGATGTAGATATATTTTCTAGCTAGCCGCTACCTTTTCTGTAATAATAATAATTATTTATTACGAAGATAGTAGTATGGTGGACCCGGGTTTACCCCTTCTACGTCATGCCTTTTCCGCTCGAACTAGCATTTTATAGGCAGTACTTAACATATGTGATTCTGCCACGCTTTAATGAACAGCTATTGAAATGGGGTAGTGTGATTGGTAGGCCGGTTGAGTGGGTATACAGGGCTATTATAAAGCCACTATTTTTATTACATTACTTAACTAGTCATCATCGTTACTTCAGATTCTTTTACAATACCATTTTTGTCTTCACGGAATTATAGCATTATTATAAGTAAGTCCCCTCTATTACCCGTGAATCCAAGGAGTGGTTATGTTGTCCTGCAGCATGATCCCTTTGATGGTGTACGTACACTGCACTTTTTCACTATCTAAAGTTAATCTCATATGTTCAAATGTCGTATCGACCTGGTTTCAGATTATGTGCTGGCGGGACCTGCCGCAGCTACTTAGAAATCATTTACTCGGGCAATTTCATGTAAAACTGTGAATCTTTTTTTCTTTTTTTGTCATTTCTAGGTTGTATCAGCTTGAACTAACTACAGTCTCATGTTCATACTTAGCCGATCAACCTACACCATATACCTAGTACCCAAACGAAAAGCAGAAAATCCTGTTATACATAGAAGTAAAGAAACGACGGGACTGAGGAACAACTGTGCCGACCAAGAACCACACAATGAGCAGACCAAAACGCTACTTCATTCTCTCCATCCTAAGCCGTAATAATCTCACATCTAAGATCTCCGCCTGCCCATCCTCGCGCATCTCGAAAACCCAGTCATCAAGCGCAACCTGGCCATAGAGCGGCGTGCCCAACGCAGTCCAAGCAAACAGACACGGGTCCTCGACCTCGCTGGGCGAAGTCGCATTGAAGTACGTAGCCCTAAACCCCAGCCGAGAATCGTAGACCTCGCTGCCGTTCTCCTTCCAGCTGACGGCCTTCAGGTTCGAAGGATATAGCCTCGTGGACTGCCCGGCGCCAAACATCTGGACCAGTGGACTCTCTGGGCCGATGACCTGCACGCCGTGACTGACGAGATCATTCACCTCGAGGCCCGCGCCGCCGGACGGGTTCGCCTGGATCGTCACCGAACTGTTGGTCGCGACATCAACATACGTTCCGGCGAAGTTTGCCACGGCCTCTTCCTGCGCCTGCTGCTCAGCCGCGGGCAGGAACATGTCCCCTAGGGAATCCATGAGCGTGTCTCGGATTCCCGTCACGTTCGCCGCTGTTGTTCCTGCCGCCAGCACGACGAAGCCGAGGTCATGCTCGGGTGAGAGCACCAGCGCCGCGTGGTATGTGCCCACGTCTCCTTGCTTCGTGGGTATCTGCGTCACGCGCCCGTTCGGCAGAGTTAGATAGCGGATTTCCCACGGGGCACCGACGGCCGTGCTCAGGGCACCAGTCTGTATAAGCGGTTGCATCCAGCGGCGCGTTGTGGATCGCGACAGCAGAGTGGATTGCAGAATCGCCTGTCCGGCTTTGACCATGTCAGATGTCGAGCTATAGATGGACCCAGAGGGACTTGTTGGGCCGAGTTCGGTGTCCCAACCCACTTCGGATGCGTTTCCTCCTGGAATCACGCCGCCCGACGAAGGGGTGGCTGAGTAGCTGCTATTGTTCATACCCAGTGCTCCGAAAATGTTCTTTGTCATCGCGGTGCTGAGAGGGACTCCTGTGATGGCCTCTTGGGCGTAGCTGAGCAGTGTAAAGCCATAGTTGCTGTATGCTGGCGAGTGAGCACTAGGGTAGAGCGGGTGTTGCTTTAGAATGTAGGATAATGCCTCTGTACAATTCGATCTTAGTGAGCTGATCCAAGTAGATTCAATGAGAATACATTCATACCTTTCCGCGTACAGGCACGATTAAGCCCGTCGGCACTGCACACTGGAACTTCACTCTTGTTCAGTGGAGGAAAACCTAGAGCTGCAACTTGATCTGCGCTCAATTCTGCCGCGAGTTCATTGCCAGTAGCTATCCAAACATTAGTGCAAGCCGCAATACAATGAAAATAGTTAACAATAGGGCTTTACTCACGGTCACGAGGTATCCCTGCCGCGTGGCTCGCAAGCTGGCCTAGAGTAATCTCATTCCACCTGACGTGATCGATGTCATTGTATACCTCCCGTCCTCGAGCTCTAGAACTGTATGTGAGGTTCATGAGCTCTGGGACGTAGGCAGTAATCGGGTCATTGAAGCGCTCATAGCCCACTTCGAGCAAAAACGACCAAACGGTGAAAACCTTGGAAATGCTTGCAATGCGAAAGATGGAGTTACTGTCGACTTGCGTGACACCAACGTCGACGGGAGGGGTATAGTAGCGTTCGTACAAGACTTTATTCTCGTTCGAGGAGAAAAGGGCCACAGCCCATGCCGTGTCGTTAGGCTCTAGGTTCAGCTGCTTATTCTTTATCGTGTCTTCGAAACTTGCAATGGCATCTGCGAGTAGCGAACTGTTGTTAAATTTCGACGGAGAGGGATAGCCTGGTCCTGCCAGAACGCATTCGTTAGGCGACGCCGCCAGGGCCTTCGCGGTTATAGCTAGACAAAGAACTAATGCACGCAACATTGTGGTAGGCTGTCAATGGTGGCAATTATGGAAATAAACTTCATGAGATGGTGTTCATGGGGAGAGGTCTGGCAATACAACACTCGTAGCTGAGGGGGAATGATGATATTTATAAAAAATTCTCTACTATTATGTTCTCAGACCAGTAATGCAGGCTAGATACTAGAATTACGGATTTCTGCCCCTTTTGCCCTTGCACACCCAAAGCCTTAAGTCTTTACTATAGATGATTCCTGATTCTTGAGTAGGCTGCTCGCAAATGCCCCACTTATGATCCCCCCAGGGGAAAGGAGTCAAAGGCGCAGCATTTGTAGCATGGCTGATTGACAGGGTTATCTGCACAACCTGGGTTCGTTTA
Source organism: Xylariaceae sp. FL1651 (assembly GCA_025201745.1). Classification (NCBI taxonomy): domain Eukaryota; kingdom Fungi; phylum Ascomycota; class Sordariomycetes; order Xylariales; family Xylariaceae; species Xylariaceae sp. FL1651. Next base: position 1,049,978 of record MU624241.1, read on the forward strand.
AAGCCATGATGACAGATGACTGATGCTCTTCAATGAAGTCGCAACAATTCGATTGTATGTGACGAGCCGTGATTTCGTTAAGAGATAGCATCGAATGCTTACTAACTTTGAATTGACAATAGGCTATGAATGGGCTTTGACAGGGGTGTACTAAGGCGCTGAGAGCCCGAGAAAAAGTTTCGTATCGGATAATAGCACTTATCTGAACAATTATGCGTCCAACTTGTATCATATACTTAATAGAAAATGGTTCTGGCGTGGCATGAAAGTAACCCATAATCCAGTACACTTTGTTTAAGTTGCCTGATATGGTTCATTGCGGCTTGACGGCGATCTAGCAGACGCAATTGCAGTTTTACAAATCTAACAGGACAAAACCACAGCTGTGAGCTTCGGCAAAGATTACGTAGCGACTGTAAATTCCCTGATGGAAATCATGGATAAGAGTAAGATTGTCGCCACGTGGATGAAGAGTTGCTTAGCATGCGCTTAGTGAGCGGGAATTACTATGAAGAAAATCTACCGGCCAGAAGTTGTCAATGTATAACTAGGAGGATTGCTTGATGCTAGTGATACGACGCACCGCCTGGCTCAGGGACTCATAGACAATAGCAAACACGAAGAGATCTATATTATTCGCCGAAGTTCGCTTGTAATGAGCACGAAAAATAAAACTGAGTTCCCTACGACTGCCCATTGCCTTTAGCGACAATCAAATCCGCGCTGAGTATACGGCCTTCCGACCAGTGTGACCATAATCCTCGTTCTGTGGCTGATGCCTAAGCAGTCATGAGAAAGTATCTCGGGCGTAATGTGAAGCTTCTTCGTAGACAAGCGTGATTAGCACGAATAATACCTCATTTAAAATGAGACTGGACATAAGGCAATAGTCTTATTGAGTGGCTGTCCAAGGGCTCTCTAATACATCATCCCTTATAAAGGGCCTGGCATTTAATACCAAATGTTAAAGGGACAAATTTTACAATGGTATATGCGTTTTATTACGGAGGGATGACCTACCTGTTACATAATGTTAGATCAGATAAAAGATTAGATAAAAAAGCCTAGAATATATCGCACATATCCTATTGCCGCGTATATACCGTTATTGCCTCCTCGGCGATTACGGCGTCGTATTTTCGTTACACCTACAGGTTTGTGGGATAGATCTTAGTCTTCTCCATCGCAATACAGAAGATGCTACACTAGACTACATCGTGGTTTTTTTTATACCAGTTCGGAAAACGCGGTTGCGCTGGCTCGTGAAAAGGGGTGTTTTGCTTATTGTGGGGTTTTCTTTCAAGGTGATTATCTTTGATGCGCAAGAAGAATAGAAGAGTTATGCACCGATGCCGATTGAGGCGAAGAGATATCCGGTGAGTTTCTTCCTTGATAGCCCAAGGAAAGATCTTTGACACTTGCGTCGCATTCCACCAGTTCAAACTGACATTTAAATTGTCCTGTCTGAAGGCTTGCGGGCCTGGAAATGTAATGAGTGCATCTCCATTCCATATCGCCACCGGCGTCTCGTAGTATAGCAAAAGTTCTTGAATTTCCATTCACTGCTGCGAGATGAATAGGTCGGAATGATGTTTCCTTGAGGTCAGTCGGCTTGTGGACGTCTGCTCCGTACGTGATCAATTCCTGCAGGCATCGGGGGTAATCATAAATGGTTGCGTAGTGAGCTGCCGTCAGTCCAAGCGCTATAGTTGTAGCATCGGGATTCGCTCCAGCTTTTAGCAGCGCTCTGGCAGCTTTCGAATGCCCCAGGCGACATGCTACATGTAAAGGAGTCATGCCGAACTGGTCGCCTATCGACAAAGCTGAAGTATCATATTTTAAGAGGTACTTGATTCCGGTGACTGACCCAGCAGACACCGCATGCCATAGCACTGTTCGGCCAAGCTTATCCATCCGGCGATATTGAAAATTTCTCTCGTATGGCAGGAACTTTTCCATTATGGGTATGTTTGTTGATGGAGTTCCAATTGGGCCACTAGCAGCCAGCCGGTGTAATAGTGTTTCATTAGCATCGTTAGCGGAGGTCCAGAATGTTGAATCGCCCAATTTCCCCAAAATTTCAGTAAGAGCGAGGATCTCGTCTCCAACAGCTACGGAAATATGAGAGACGGCTAGATGAAGGGGGCTTTCTAGCAGAGGGTTACTCCTATCATCTAACATTAACACATCTTCGTATGAGAAGGCATGTCTCCCTACAGCATACTCAATCAACCACTTCATCGCAACGAAGCGGCCAAGAAGAGCAGCAAGATGGACCAATGACCATCCTTGGGTCGTTTTAGAGTAGAAGTCAGCTCCGTCGTTAAGAAGAATACGAATGACTTCCGTATTGCCCCCTACTACCGCCCAGTGAATAGGTCGAAATCCGCTTAAATTTAGTGAGGTGGCTGGACGAATCTGCCAAGTTCTGCATTCAAGGTCGCTGTGGATGAGCTCTAAGACCGCTTGGTCTCGCCCATTTTTGCAGGCACGCAGCAAGTTCGTGTCTTTTTCTTCTACCCCCCAGACCTCTAGCTTTTCAAGATCTGCAATTGGAGGATAGGCCCAGGTGGTACGTATTTTTGACCGCCACTTTGTCATCGAGTCTCGGTACCCAGTACTGAGATAGTAGTCGAGGGAGTTTGGAATTGTAATATCCTCTAGTAGATAGAGGTGCGTTAGTCGTTGGGTTTGGATTGTCTTGTCGGTTGGTAGTTCCACAAGTAGCCCTGAAGTCGGTGTAGGGAATAGTGGAGACGGAGGGATAGCCAAATCAGGGCCTTGAGGCTGTTCCAAGAAGTCTATCCCCCAGATTCCAAGAGAAGAAATATCTGCCATCTCTTGAGACGACCTGCACCCAAAATTATAAGGCCACTCATACCGAATACTTCGTGGTCTTGAACGGGAGGAGAGCTTCGGACTGGGGCAACTAGGACTACTACCATATAGTTCGAAAGCTAACGAGGCTTTGATGAAATGATAGAGCCTTCCATGGACATATTTCTTTTCAACTCGAATCTGGATTATTGGCTTCCCTCCTATCTTTTTCCATGGGTGCCCTACCCAGTCCGGTTGCTCGCCGAAGGGGTCCGGCTTCTCGATGGGTTGCTGCATATTTAGACTCGCTGAAGCAAGGCATCCATTCACCGATGCTGCAGCCTGATGAAGAGGTTCTCCCATTGACGGTCGCTGCACATGCCATGCAACCCAAGCACCCCCCGGTTTTCTTTCCAAGCCAACGGCAAAATCAACGGTAGCACCCGCTGCGGGAGCAGAAAATCTGAATAAGCCAACAATTCGGTTCGAATGAGATGGCATGGCACGAAGAGTTGCCGCCTCTTCATCCCAATATTTTTCCGGCCATACTTTAAGAGCGTGGCAATAGAAATCCTGAGACCCTGAAGGTTGGATAATATTACTGAAAGATACCATAAAGTCAGGAACGGCGTATACTGGCTTCTGCTTTATAAATATGGTCTCATATGAGCCAACGCTATGAATCGGGTCGAAAGACGGAGTCACCACGCGTTTGATAGTTTGAGGGTCCACTCGGGCGAACTGATCACCATAAAGTCGTCTAATCCGTATCGCCGGGCTTTGGTACGCTTCATCGCCACGCCGAATGACGCACTCTAAAACCGCATCGTACTCATCCTGGATTGGGTTTCCATTCAGACCTACAATAGGAATTAAAAAAAGGGACAGTCGCAAGCCCTGGTTTGTTATGCTCCAGGTGGTACTTCCTTGAGAAACTGACGGGGGCATTGGTCGGTAGTTTTGAACAGCGGCGAAGTACTGAGGCGTTTCAGCAAGCATTCCAGAGAGAACTTCATTGAAATTTAAGTCAGAATTCGTCCAGGTGAATATAGAATGGTCATTTGAAACCTTCAAGATTTCTTCTTGTAGCCGTATGAATGCTTTTGTTCCCTCTCCGTAGAGCAACGGCATGTTGACGCCAAAGAGTCCCATAAGACAGTAAGCCATATCTTCAAGGCGAGTCGTCTGACGATTTGATGCCCATTTCATCCGTGCCGCAATGCTTATCTCACTTGGCTGAATAATACTTTCAAGGACTCTGACATCAGCTCCCGTGATGTTGGCAAGCGAAATGCGTACGTCTTCGTCATGGGCCTTGCTCCCAAGGTACTCCCAGTCTTCTCCATAGAACAGAACATCTTCTGGGGCAATCAGCTCCTGTAAAGTCCATCCCCTTGTAAACCAACGACTGCCCTGACATAGTAAATGGAACAGACCACCTTTTCTGTCGTGATAGCCGTACCTGACATCTTCCATGTAGGCATAGCAAATTGATGCTCTCTGGTACCATCGAAACATTGAGTTGATCGCTTCAGACAGCTCGGCGCTACTGGACTTGTCTATACAACATGTATCGATCCAGATATGACTGTACCCATCCTTAGCTGCCAATGCCGCTGCTCCCCGTATCTTGGCAAACCCCTTTTTGGCTTGAATTCTCAATACTGTCTGCGATACGACCCGGGACCACCGTCTATGGCTGAATTCCTGGATTTCCTGAAGCGTCACCTCTTCCTTGCTCCATGTGTGAGACAAGATCGCATATCTCGGCGCGGATTCTTCGGAAACTTCTACTAGTTCCAATTTATTGGTATCCAGCAACCACATTCTGACATCGTCTAGTGATTAAAAGCTGGTGTGTGAACTTTGGTGTTCAAAATGAATTGAGAAGGATAAAGATTAAAAGGTGTAAATCCTATAGCCTTACTCCAAAGGAGTCAGCATATTGCAGCTTCAGCCAGAAGTGGAGTCGCAATCCTCCGGCATAGCCTCGCATCCTCCCCGCAACTGCATGCCCTGCATAACAAAAGTATCAGTGGGGTCTCAGACCGCTGGGCTGAGAGGGTTCGGGAACGAGGATAAATAGCTTCTTATTGATTATCTGGATGACTTTTTAAAAGGTCCTAAGCTATCTAAAGGGATGAGAATATCTTTTTTTTATACACCTGTTATCCCTGGTGTTGATAGCTTGTGCGTATTAACGTGAAACGTGGTGCGGGAGCTTTAAAACAGCGGTCTCCTTCACATGAAGCACAATCCATGCTGACATGGGGGCGACCAACTTTCGATGGCAAAAGCTACAGCACGACCACGATAGGGCGACACCCACTTTATGCCACAGCCATGATATTGCAAAAAATAATCGTTTATAGGTTGATCGTACCCTGCATTACCTCTTTTGCGGTAGGAGGATCCAGTCTGGAACTATGCCGACCTCCATGTCATCCGATTGGCGAACAAAGAAGTATATTCTCTGCAAAGTCACCCTGGAGCCATAACCGTTGACATGCGTCTTTGTCTCATCTTCGAGAAGAGAATCCCTGATCCTTTCTGTGTTACTCGGGAGAGAGTTCTCTAAATTGGAACTTCGCAGTCCTCCTTCTATTGGTTGAGTAGTAAAATTAAAATTATGCTCTCGCTCAATGCTATGCTTGCCAATCGCATATAGTAGAGAAGGATCCCACATAGACTCCCTAGAACATGCAAGAGTCTCGAGCAATTCTAGTGCCTCCAGGCGGAGCCATAGGAACCGGCATTTGATAACCACGAAGTATAGTAAAGGTGACAGCCCCATATCGAACTGAAAAAAGCTGGCCTTCTCGGTGCCAGCAAGCTTTCTGGAAATAGCTTCTTCTCGAGCCAATTGGATAATTCGTTCAAACAAGGTCCGATATGTGTCACAGAGTGTCTCATCTTGGCACAATGCAATATCAACCCAGATCTTACAAACGAGCCATCGCGTCTCTAAGGTACGGCACAGTGACTGGTCCCTGCTGTTCATCCTATGCTGTTGACCCCGTACGGCGGAGAATCTGGAGAACCATTTGTCTATCTCATGATGTAACTCTTGTTGCATCAATGTCAAGGATGGTGGCGGCGCTTGTGTGCTATCAATTGCAGCGAAACGAAACGGGTCGCAGGCACGGACTAGCCTAACAGAGCGTGCCATAAGACCGTCTAGCGACTCTGCTGCTTGAGATGCATCACCAAAATGTAGGCCTGTATGCTCCACGTGTTGTGGATGGGGGAAGTCGGAAAGGGCGGCGCCGAAAAAGTACGGGAATATGCTCAAGTGGCGGAAGATAGCCGACGTATCTGGCGATGTCTTATCAACAGAGCTTAGGATCTGTATGCCATGACGACAATGCCCGACGGCTGCAGGAACGTTACCACGTAGAAATTCGATGCAAGTAAATAAAATGGACAGCAAAAGCACCGTATCCGTGTCGAGAGACTCCATCGTAGCGACCTGCTTTAGTGCTTTGTTGTAATAAAGAATGGGCATGATACTCTCGTCTGGTAGCGAAGCATTGTTGAACATTGGGTCGAATCGTCGGTAGAGGGCGCTGATGGCCAGAACAGCATTTCTAGCCGGCGTTTGCTGGATCGCCTGCTGCATGACGGAGCTGGTCCAGAAATTGCTGGCGACCGACCCGACCAAGGCCGGCGCCACGATGCAGCGGAAGAAATCTAGACTTTGCAATTCGGCGCTGGTAGCTGATGAGTCAGCGATGATTGACGGCCGAATCCGTAGTAACTCGCTCCATGAGAAACTCCCGGGTTGAGGTGTTTGGTAACCGGCACAGGTCCGGCCGCTAGTTCGACACCGTCGGCACTCAGGCCGGCCCTCGTCGCATTTCACCTTGCGGACCCTGGAGTGCTGTTAGCACGCCTTTCTTTGATGCTCGGGTCCAAGCGTAAGGATGAACTGACTTGCATGAGCGACATCCCGTACGGACTCTCTCAAACCCGCTACGCGGCATGTCATCTATTTTCCTGTTCGAATTTGCTTCTGTTCGAGTAACTTAAGTAAGCAGCAACCCAGATTCAGTGCCAAGAGATGGAAGTAGAGAAGACGACTACAATGTCCATTTGTTTTAATTCATGAGCTTTGGCCCTTGATTTTGATATGACGATGAATAACTTATGAAACTTGACCCCTGACTCAGCGCACCAAAAATGGGCGTGTTTTAACTTACGTCAGCTTAAGAGTAATTCAGGTGCAGCTCGAGGTGGATAATGTTTCGACTTGTAACCTAAGCCCTCAATTGATATGATTCACTCGTTTTATATAGGTACATGATCTTATAGCTTTCAATTAACGCTTTTGTTGGATCGAAGGGCATTGCTCAATACGGAGCGTTTTGGTGAGCATAGGTAGATGCAATAGCACATTTACCTGGCATGCCTGGCACTGCCACCCCCGTTCAGCTCGAGACTAAATATGGGATACTGCGGGGCATTTGCGATGCGAAGGATTCTACGAGTAATACAAACCAAAACGATATTCAACTCTCAAGACGCGGCACCATCCAACGCGCGGCCCTACTACGTACACCGCTGCCGGCATCTTGGTGTTAGCGTGCTGCCCGTCAAACCTCCTTTAATTTGCCGTCTTGCACACGAGCCGCCTGTAGCTAACTGGAGAGATCTATGCGTGCCAGAACCTCTCCAATCAGGTCAACAGAATCCTGCCGTTTTGGGCTAGAGTATTCGCTAGCAGAATGTGAGTTATAGTGAGCCTCTTCCGAATATGGTCTAGGTTAGCTTGTGGGGGCCCTTCCCTGTGCACGAAGGGCGAATCCAAAAAGGCATGGGTTATATTACAGTGTCCGCCGTACAGCAGGATTTCACGTTTATCTTTCAAAACATAACCGATAAGTCGGGGTTTCGGTTTGACTAGTATCGATAGGTATATGTTGAGCTTTTCTTATTTAATTAAATGTATGCATGAAAAAAAAAAATCGATAGTAAAACCATGTCGCAGCGCTCTGGTCGTTCTTAACCCTATCTCCACCCCGAAGATGGTTGGTAATAAACGTATTGATTATATAACCCATCGACACTAACAACAGGAGATTTTACTCACTGGCGTCATCGTTGCCTGCCACTCAGTCACCCCGATAACCCGGATGAAGAGGATCAGGATGAGATTTGTAGCAAATATAATGTCCATTAACAGGTTCTCGTCCTAGCATATACACCTAATGACAGCTGTCAATACCTACTAACATACCCGAAACAAGATGTCAAGGCAAATAATTACTGTTTTAAAGTGGCCGTCAACAGACCCAGTCCAAAACCAGACGCTAAATCAACACCACATATATCAACGAACAGCAGCTATACTCATCAACTATAATTATCAAGTGTCCCTGGAAGCCCATTCTAATCTCCTAAATTAACTACAGCCACAAGTGGATCGTCAGACTTCCCTGTGAGCAAAATCTTGGAGGAGCCAAATGGCGATGTTTTTGGACAGAATCTCCATCTTTGTATTAGTGAATCCAAGGATATGCAACCATGAGCGGGCCCTTTTGGTGTTTGTGAGATACACATAGAACCAGGGGCGGCGCCCGTCCCGATGGGACCGGTTAAACCAGCCTTATGCAATGGTCAAGACCTAGCGTACCGAATGAAAATATCAAAGAGCCAGCAATTGATCTGAGTCTATAGGGGTCTACAAACATTACGAAATCGATCGTATCCTCAAACGACGAAACAAGAACCTTTTCCTCCTAAGTTAGCGAGAAGATGCAAGGTGTTAGTGGGTTCACTGGAAGGACATCAATTCAGACTTGGTTCAGAGCTTCGGAGTGTGCGAATTTGACCTCAGGATAGAAAAGTTGTTGGCAACCAGGAGGCGGCATGGAAAGATCGAGTACCGAATTCGTTGGTTAGGTCGCTCAGAAAATGAGAACCCGTGGGTTTAAGAAAGGCATATGATTTCAGTACTCACCGGGAAGCATAGGCCAAAGATGACTCAGTTGTTCTTGAAACGGATTGTCGCCTTGATCTTGCTGACCCATCACGAAGTGCGCCCATTGCGGCTATTAATATGGCCGTAGCTTCTCTGCGATAGACGTATTAGTGCACTTAAACGTATGTCCATCTAAGATGCCATACATACCTAATTGTTGTATATTCTTCAGGGCAATTCGAGTCTTAAAATGAGTCGACCCAAGAGAAGTTTGGTAGCCTTGAAGCGCCCGACCGTACATCTCTTCGGCCTCATTTAATCTCCCTTGATCATGGTATATGACGCCTAGGCAGTGAACTGTGGCGAGGGTTAACGTGTGGTCGGGCCCGAGGGCTTTTTCTATACCTCGAAGCGCCCGTTGGTGCATCTTTTCGGCTTCTTTTAACCTCCCTTGGTCAAAGCATACCTGCCTAAGGCACTAACTGCGTAAAGGGTTGACGTATGGTTGGGTCCGAGGGTCTTTTCGCAGCCTTGAAGCGCCCGCTGGAACATCTCTTCTGCCTCTTTGAACTTTTCTTGACTTTTGTAGAGGTAGCCGAGATTATAGTAGATCCAGCTGTTATTGTTATTTATGACAGGGTCGAGACCAGTATATTTACATCTTGCTGCATGTTGAAATAGTCGTCTTTGTGTAAGCCAGTATTTATTAAGTCCCAACATAGGGGCGTGCAGCGCTATACATCGAACGGCAAACGCTGCCAACTCCATATTTAGTTCTTGATTTAGAACATGATTAGTCCAAGAATGAACACAGCTATGGATACTATATCCTTTTGATTCTACGAGCTCATATTTAGAATGATTGACTTCAACGAGCCCATAGTCGCTCAATACCCGGACTGTATGATGAAAACTTAGCTCATCTTGTCTTACTTCGCGAATCCACCGGGGGCTATCGTCATCGTGGTGCTGAAGTAGCTCGAGCCAGAGGTCCTGGTTATCAAAATACGCCCAAAGTCGAAGTAGCGCAGCGGAATGTTCGTTTCGCCGCTGGATTTGGTCAAATGATACCTGCCACGTTGAGTAAAGGGTACGGTCTTCATATGAGCTGAGCTTGGGGCTGTCGATTTGTAGTTTTGCCCAAGAATCTTCGTAGAAACGGAGGTATGATTGGAAAGTTGTCGAATTTTGCTGGAGGTATACGCCTGCCGTAGCTAATGGAAGAGGAAGGCCCCCTAATCTTTTGGTAAGGTCTACGGCATCGGGGTCTAGGTATAGATTTAACTATATTTAGAGAAAACTTGGTTGACGGCTTACCATCGGCCAAGCCCTCACGTTTTGATGTAGTCCTTAGAATCTCAAGGCTATCATTCAGGTTCTGTAATATTGACATGCAAATAGTATGGCTAATCTTGACTCGAGATGACCTAGTAGTGATGATGACAGAAACTTGATGTGATTTAGGTAGGTATTTTTGGATATCGACGGCAGTAAGATCTGTATTGGATTGTAGCTTAGGGTTGTTATAGTTGTCGTAGACAAGGAGCTACCGTGAGTTATTTAGCAAGCTTAGCCAAGCCTTGGCGGCGTTAACCATCTCGTCTAGGTCTTCCTATAAGTCCAGGCCGCTAATTCGACTGGCTGAAGGGTACTGTCGCTTTATTTGGTAAGCTATCTTAGCAAAGCTTTGTTTTAAAGAATTCTCGTCTTTAATATTTAGCCAAAAGATGGCCGAGTAGTTGTCCTTTTGTCTTTTTGCGTACTCGATGGCTAGCTGGGTCTTGCCCATCCCCCTAAGGCCGTAAAAAAACACAACTCGACGGCTACCGTCGCTCTTCAGCACTTTCCGCATTTTAGTAAGTTATTGTCCTCTTGCCACGAAGTATTCGATTTTAGGCATACCGTAGAGGCTGAATGGTATCGTGAAGTCTTCGTATTGAACCCCTGTGAAGATTAGTAAACAGGTGATCTTGAGATGAATGATTTTGACTTGCCTTTTTAGGCTTTTCTAATTTCTTCCCGTAGCCGTCTAAACGCGCACTGTTCACCTTCGCCATAGATGAGAGGCTTTTGAACGTCAAAAATGCCCAGCAGCGAATACGCACGATCTTCAGATTCTGTAGTCTATCGTTCGTCTGCCCACGCTATGCGTTCCGCCACAGCAAAGGAAAACAATAGTCGCCCACAAAGTGCGTCGGCAGGGATGCCCGTAATAGTGCAGAAAAGTAGCTCCAACGATGTTTTATCGCTTAGTATTGTTCCTTCTTAAGAAAAGAAGTCGACTGTCGCAGGTGCAATAAGCTCTTAGAGAATCCACCCGCGCCTAAACCATCGACTGCGCTCGAGCTGCGGCGTCCAATGCTAATAAGAAGATTGATCGTCATCTCGGTTTGTCGGAATAAAAACGTATTCTAGGTAAGCATAGCATTTGGCTGCATTGCTATACCAACAGAACATGCTGTCGATAGATCTTGTAAGCTCGACATTGTTGGATTTGTCGATACAGCAGGTGTCGACCCAGAAGTGTCGCAACCCATCTCGCTCGGCCTGCTCGCCGCAAAAGCGGATCTTGTGGTACCCAGACTTTCGTAGTCCGGTTCCGTGTTTGTGGTCTTCGTAGGTAACCTCTCCGGGCCCCACATGTGGGACAGTATCGCGTACGGGGGGATAATGCTACTTGTAGGGTAATCCGTTAGCTCAAACGAGCCTAAGTCGTTGCGAGTCAAAAGGCGCATGGCGGATGCCGGGTTTGTTTATACTACAAAAGATATTCCGACAGATACAGATTGTTACATACAGCAACTACATGATTTGGATAAAAGATGAGTGCTGCTAATCTTACGACTATTATTATAAAAACGAGGATTGGACAGCCCAGCAGTTGTAGAAGCGGGGTAGAAAGCTTTCGCCTCACTGTGTATAAAGGCTGAGAAGGTGGCTTAGAGTCTCGGACCGCTGGCCACGCGTGGTGAAGTGCCGACGCAACCCCGCAGAAAGCTTAATGACCAGGGTAGGAGGGTTCGACAAAGCTAATTATAACAGTGTCATTGATAAGTTATATAGGCATATTGTACGTATTATAGATTTAGATTTAGCTTGAAATGATACTCAGGTACCGCATGTTAGAAATCATGAGAGCAGCTGATTAGAATGCACAGGCCGATGATCACAGATAATGCAGAGTGCATACTTATGAGAAAATACCTAAAACTTAAGCTATCTAGATTCTATAGAAAAGCTACCCAAGCTATAGCATGAACGTAACCCACACAGTACCAGGCACGCGTCCTAATGCAGTTTACTGCTTGCTTTAGTAGAGCTGTGTCATTTATCAAAAAGCGTTGTTATGTGGGCACCCTTGTTTGGTTATCGGGGCACCCTTCCAAAGGCCTTAACAGTTATAACTTTACGGAAACCAAAGCTATAATAATATAAACTATATCAATTAATAGCCCTTTGGATTGCATATCGATTGATATAAGTTAAATTAGTGTAAGCCTTATTCTAGGTGTTAGCCGAAAGGGCTGGCTAACACTTTGTTTTTAGCTAACCCCTTCGGCTAATACCTAACATAAAACTTCTATTAATGTAACTTATATTAATCGATAGGGAATCTGAAGGGCTAGAAAATAGGTAGGCTTGTTGAACATAGGAACTACGTATAGGATGTAGATCTAATAAATTCCCCCCAAACCGCAAGCACAAAGACTAGCACTATTGCTACGCTATTTATTGACTTTTAATCCACTCGCTGTAGTTATATAGTTACACCGGTTGTCGACTCGGCGAATCAAGTATGTTGTAAATCTTCAACGAAAACAGTAATAGGGCGCACAAGTTCGTCAACTTCCAGGCTCCGAGTGCCTTGCAAAGGGTAGCGCTATAGAAGGCCATGCAAAGCATGTTAGTCTGTAGCCGCGCATAGATGACCAGGAACGTCTGCTGTAGTGGCTTGGCGAGATCCAAAGGCGGTGGTGACACCGTCTGCTCGCCGGTGAAAGTTGATCTGGGTTTGCTGCGCATCGACTGACTCGGGGTATCGGGGTTCCAGGCGATCATTAGATCTTTCCCAAGCACCCAGCTGCTAATATACTGTCTTGTCCCGCCACCCTCCTAAACCAAGCCTTACTAGTCTGTCGAGCTCGGTCGACCCATCTGGCTGTATGCCTTGCTCATCCATATCTCGAAGCAACTTATCGATATATTCGCCTGCCCCAGAAAGGCGTAGAATATGTGCAATAGCGCGGTGAACCGCGAGCAGCCGAGGCGAAGGTGGATCGATTGATCGATCATCGGTAAGGTAAAACGTTCGTGTAATAGGAAAAGCTAGATTCCGCATGAGGCGAGGGTGGTAGAAAGTCTCGATTCGGTAAGTATGCGGTTGTTGGTCTGGGATAGGTTCGAAGAATACTTTAAAATCACCAAAGGCTGCGTGGATAAAAGATGTAAGCGTAATAGCATTGCTTGGTCGGTCGATGTTAGTCCCGTCGATTAAATGCACAACACCGCTGTCAAACATGTTGAGAATCCCGAGTGCCGCTTGCTTAGAGGGGCTCTTGTATCGTGCGTTAGCTATGCACCATGTCCTCGCTGTGGAGAAGATGTACCAACTCGCGGTCCGCTTCTGCTTTCATCAGGGAATGTGGAAGTATGTGAGCTATTTCTAGCTCGTCAATAAGTGTATCTTCCAGAAGCAGGGCTCCATCATCATCCCGCGCATCGTCGCCATCCTGTACTATACGACGATCCGCCTCCTTGTGGTCAAAATAGCGGGTGACTACACAGCGATGGCGATCGCGGACAAGACAGGCCCCCCGAAGCTGGGACAACCTGTCCGGTGTCCCAACAAAGCCTTGCACACCTCCCTGGACTCGCTCGACAGCTGAGTGATATGCGGGTGAGGGTTGCGGTGTCTTTTTTGTATAAGCCTTAACTAGGATAAAACTTCAGTAACGACAGAGCGAGGAAACCAAAGGCTGAAGCAATTACTAGGCAGGAAAAAATGATCGAGGAGGTAGCTAGCAAAGCCAAAGAATAAAGAGCGGAAATCCTCAAGATCGTTGAGGTCGCCGTCGTTGCCATCACCTTGCCCAGTTAACGAGAGCGCCATGGCCTGAAAGAAGGCCCGCAGGAAATTATCTCGAGACTCGTCGGAAAGTGCATACTCGTAGGTACAGCGGACAAGTCGGGGTGACTCGTATAGTAGCGGGACGCTATTATTAATATCACCACCAGCACCAAAATGCTCGACGATGCGATAAAATCTACGTTTAGCGTCGTTACGCTGGATTATTTCCAGAGGCGTTTCAACTGAAAAATCGATAACGCCCTCGAGAAAGGATTGATGGCGGTGGAGAGGCGACGGAGCGGACATTATTCATATCTGTCGATGTGGATGGCGAACACAGGAGCCAACGCCCGACGTTAAGTGGTGGAGTACGAAGGTCCAGGCTAAAGATAACGAGAGTTCCTTGGCACTACAATACCGTGCGAATCCTATGTGTTATATTTTGTTAATAAAAGTTAGCTTTAAATTTAAAGGTTTAAAAATGCTCTTTATATTATAAAAATTATTGCTAAAACCAAGTTATATATATTTTACCTAGCTTTTAAAGCTATTGAATATTAAAATAAAATAAAAATATTTATATTATTTAAATATAAAAAGTAAAAGTTTTTAAACGAAATATTTAACGTAATATATAATAAAAAAACAAATTAAATAAAAAACTTTAACGCTTTTTTTACTTAAATTAATTATATAAATAAATAAGCCATTTTTTAAACTTTTATATATATATTTGCAAATAATTTAACAATAATATTTATAATTAATTTAAATTTATTAAACTTTTATTTGCTAAATTTATTTATATTATTTCGATAAATTTACGTATTATAATTACGTTTATTATAAGTTTTATAAGATTTAACACGAGTTTTGTTTTTTTTTTTTTTTTAGTATAATAAATAAACCGATAAATAACTTAATAAACAAGCCGACAAACGATTATAATAAAATAAACGCGATTATAAAATGAATAATTATTTATTATATAAAAAGCAAAAAATTTACAAGCTTCGAAAAAATAGTTATATAAGTTTATCGGCTTGTTTCTCGGTTTGCTTATTGTATGAAAAAAAGGAAATTTACGTTAAAACTTGCATTAAGTGTTATAAAACTTATAATATAGGTAATTATAATACGTAAACTTATTGAAATAATATAAACGGGTTTAGCAAATAAAAAAATAAACTCGCGTTGGATAATATAAAACTTACAGCAAATGTATTACGAACCAATAGTAAGGAAAAGAACTAGGCCCTCTAAGGCGCAGCCTAGTAAAGGGTTGTAAAAGAACAGGGAACCTAGTTATATAACATAGGTTTTAAAAATAAACAAATATATAAAATTTAAAAAATTATAATAATAAAAAAAATAAAAATATAAAAACGCGAATTTTTTTTATAACTAGTTATTTATTTAACATTATTTAATTTATATTTATAGGTATTTTTTAAAATTAGCTGTAAAAATTTTTTTTATAAAATTAATACAGTGTGGCAAGGGGGGTCCGATAGGACCCACATGTCACGTGTAGATTAGATACGTTGATTAGATAAGGGAAACTGGGATATCCTACACATCCTTCAAGGATGTGTGGATATTCCCAGTCTTCCCTATTGCAATAGAGAATATATTACACTACTCCGTGGTTTTCTATACTAAAAATAGTTAATTATTATATTATTATTTATTATTTATAACATTATATTTTTTGGTTATATTTTAAATTTTTACTATTTTACAAAATATAATAATAAATTTATAAATTAAAATCAATATTTTAAAAACTAACGCATCTTCTACTTAAATGGGCCACTTTTTAAACCTTCGTACATACATTCGCAAATAATTTAACAACAATATATCTAATTAATTCGAACTAATTAAATTTTTATTCGCTAAACCTATTTATACTATTTTAATAAGTTTACGCATTATAGTTACGTTTGCTGCAAGTTTTATAGTATTTAACACGAGTTTTTTTTTTTTATACAACGAACAAACCGACGAACGAACCGACGAACAAGCTAACAAATAAACTAATAATAAAATAAACGCGATTATAAAACGAATAATTGTTTATTATATAAAAAGCAAAAAATTTACGAGCTTCAAAAAACGTAGTTATATAAATTTATAAGTTTATCGGTTCGTTCGTCGGTTTATTTATCGTACGAAAAAAAAAAAAATTTCGCATCGAAATTTGCGTTAAAACTTGCGTTAAAATTTACGTTAAATTTTGCGTTAAATGCTATAAAATTTATAGCAAATATAACTATAATACGTAAATTTGTCGAAATAATATAAATAAGTTTAGCAAATAAAAATTTAACTAGTTTAAATTAATCGGATATATTGTTATTAAAATATTTGCGAATATACGTACAAAAGTTTAAAAAGTGGCTTATTTAATTAAGTGGCTTATCTAAGTAAGAGATGCGTTATTGTATAAATAACTTATCGTAATTATTTTTATATTAATTTTTTTTATAAATTATATTAAAACGTTAGTTTTTATATTGATTTTAATATTTTCATATTTAAATATTTTTATATTTATAACTTTTTTTAGTTTTTAACTTTTGTTAAAGTTTTACTTTAAACATATTTTTAAATTTTCTTTTTTTATTATATATTTTTTTACAGTTATTAGTTTTATAAACTTTCGTTAAATAAATTTATTAATTGCATTTTTATTTTTATTTTTTATTCGTTTAATAATTATAAGTTTTAAACTTATAATTTATATTGTTATTTAAGCATTTTTCATTTTTAGGCTAATTTTTATAGCTTTTTTATAATATGTTTTAAGTATAAATATTTTATCGTTTATTTTTATTTCTAATTTTTAACAATTGTTAATTAATTAATTATTATTTTAAAGTTTTATAGTTAATTATTATTTTAGCGCGTTTTATGTTTTAATTAGTTTTATATTTTGCAAATTTATTTATATTTAAATAGTAGTTTTTTAAATGTTTTTTTAATTTCTTGTTATTTTTTAAGTTTTTTTTATTTATAGTTATTTTAAATAATCTATATATTATATATTTTTTTTTAAATATTTATATTTAAAGCTTAATATTTAATTATATTTTAAAAACCATTTAATTATTAATATTTTTTTAAATTATATAATTTTTAACTTTTATTTTAAAATTAGTTTAGCTTATTATTAAAATTATTTTAGCTTTTTTTTTTTCTTAAGTTTTTTAATTATTTATAAGCTAGTTTTGATAAAGCTTATAATATTATTAAATTCGTTATTATTATAATGTGCTTTTATTAAGTTAATTTACCTTGTGCTTTTTTTAGCTTTTGCTACTTTGGCTTTAAGTATTTATAAGTTTTATTATTATTTTTAGTTGTAGTTTTTTGCAAAGTATTTTATTTTACTATAATTAAAATATTTGCTAATATTTTTTCTTTTTTAGTTTTCTTTTTTCTTTTTTTATTATATAGCATTAAGTTTTATAAATTTTTAATGCGTTTTATATAACGTAAATATTTATTGTCGTTTTTTTCCATTACCAAGTTTGTTTTTTATTACAATTAAAGTTCGTTTTTTTTTTTTTGGAATTTATCGCTTGTATAAACGATTGTTAATTTTAATAGCTATTGTTATATATATTTTTAAAAGCTTTTAGTTATTTTTTTCGATAAAGTTTATTTTTAACTTTTTTTTATTAAGTTTGTTATAATAAAATACTATAATAATATCGTCGTTTGCTTAATTAATTTTTGTTAATAGTTTATAAACCATTATAATATATTAATAATATGCTTTTATTTATTTAAAAGTCGTTAAGCGTTATTTAACTTGTTTTTTTTTTTTTTTTTAAAAAATCTTTGTAAATATTTGTTAATGCTTTTATAAAACTTTTTAAGTTTTTAAAAGCTTTTTTAATATTATCGTTTTAATCTTTTATATAGTTTTTTATTATAGGTTAAAATTATTTTAATGTATTTTTTAAAAAAAACTTTATTATATGATGCATCTCCTACTTAAATAAAACATTTAACTAAATAGGCCACTTTTTAAAATTTTGTACGTATATTTGCAAATAATTTAATAACAATATATATAATTAATTTAAACTAATTAGATTTTAATTTATTAAACGTTTTTATATTATTTTAACAAGTTTACGTATTATAGCTAGGTTTGTTGTAAGTTTTATAACGCTGGGCGCGAGTTTTTTTTTTTTTTTCGTACGACGATTGATTTAACGATTTTTTAGGTTTTTTTATTTAATTACATTTTTAAATGCCCTTAAATTTTTTGCTTTTTGCATAGTAAAAAATCTTTTATTTTATAATCGGGTTTATTCTATATAACGACGTTAACTAAGTTTATAATTTGCTTTATAAAATATTGCGACTTTTTTTTTTAATAACGTAAAACAATATATAACGTTAGTCGTATTACGCGTTATTTAATTTATAGCTTTTATAATAAATGCTAAAAAGTTATTTTCGTATTATACAATTTTTTTTAATATATTAAAATAGCAAATTAGCTTAGGTTAAATTATTTAAAATAATATATTATCGGGTAAAAAATAAAAGACCGATTTGCGGAGTAATTAAACGATAATTTAGTTAAAAAATTATATATTTTGAGTTATACGGTATTAATTTTACTTTTTAAAAACTTTTTCGTACGTTATTAAAAGTTATTAACGCGGTAAATACGTAAAAAAAAAGCGGTTAAAATTTTTTTTTAATATATATAATATATATTTATATTAAATATTCGATATATTTATTATATAACCGTTTTAAAATACTAAAATATTTAATATTAAAAAATTAAAGCTTATAAAAAAAATGCAAAAATATATAAAAAATAATAATACTATAATTTTTATAATCTAATTTAAATTTAGTTAAGTAATAGCTTTTATAATTATTAAAAATAAATAAGCGATATTTTTTTATACAACGTTTATATATTTATTAAAACATTTAATTTAATTTAAGCTTTATTTATTTATTGTTTAACTATTTTTTATAATTTTAACTTTTTAATTATTAAATAATTTAATATTTTCGTATTAAAATAATAAATAGTTTTGTTTTGTTAAAATAATATAAAATAAAATAATATAGCTGTATAATAATATAATTTAAATTATTTAGCTATAAAATTTTTAGTTTTCGTACGCAGTTAAATATAGTTATAATAAAATCGGACGTTATTTTATTTATTATAAATTTAGTTTTATTAAAGTTATAAATTTTTTTTTTTAAATTTTATTTTTTATAATTACTTTTTATATAAAAACGAGTTAAACGCAATATTTAATTAAATTTTCGTTTAAAATTTGTTAATAATCGATTTAACGATTAAATCGGGCTTTAAAATTTAATTATTTTTATACAAAGTTTAAAGTTTAATTTTTTTTACAAAACGTTTTTAGCGTAGTTTAAATAATTAATTAATTATATTTTCGACTACGTTATATTTAAATAAAAACGATCGATTAATTAAATTAATAATATATTGTACGATTAAGTTTTTTTCGGATTAAGTTAATTTAAATTTTAATAGTCGTATTTTAATAAGTAGTATAAAACCGTTTGTTTATTACATAAAAGTTATACGAGGTACGTTATATAGCTTAGCAGTGCGTCGGAAAGATAAACAAAAGTTTTTTTTACGAGCTTGTAAGGCAAGCTATATGTTGGTTTTTTTTACAAAGCTTAGCTATTATTACAAATAGAAAAATAAAAGATTTTATTATATATATATAAAGGTTTAGAAAAGTAGCTTATTTAATTAAGTGTTTTATCTAAATAAAAAATGCGTTATTATTATTAATTTAATTAATTTTTGCTAATAACTTATAAAATATTATAATATATTAATAATATGTTTTTATTTGTTTAAAAATTATTAAGCATTATTTAGCTTGTTTTTTTTTTTAAGATTTTTGTAAATATCCTTTAACCCATCTCCCACTTAAATAAAACACCTAATTAAATGGAACACTTTCCAGACCTTCGTACGTACATTCGTAAATAATTTAACAATAACATATCCGATTAATTTAAACTAGTTAAAATTTTATTCGCTAGACCTGTTTATACTATTCCGACAAGTTTACGCATTATAGCTACGTTTGCTGTAAGTTTTATAGCACCCGACGCGAGTTTTTTTTCTTTTTGTACAACGAACGAACCGACAAATAACCTAATAAACGAACTGAAATTATAAACAATTAATTCGAATAAATTATATTCTTATTCGCTAAACCTGTTTATACTATTTCGACAAATTTACGTATTATAACTACGTTTGCTATAAGTTTTATAACATTTAACGCAAATTTCGACGCAAATTTTAATATAAATCCCGACGTAAGTTTTTTTTTTTTTCGTACAATAAATAAACCGACGAACGAGCCGACAAACTAATATAACTACGTTTTTCAAAGCCCGTAAATCTTTTGCTTTTTATATAATAAATAACTATTCGTTTTATAATTACGTTTATTTTATTATTAGTTCGTTCGTCAGCTTGTTCGTCGGGCTATTCGTCGGTTCGTTCGTCGTACAAAAAAAAAAAAAACTTGCGTCGGGTACTATAAAACTTATAGCAAATATAGCTATAATACGTAAACTTATCGGAATAGTATAAACAAGTCTAGCGAATAAAAAATTAACTAGTTTAAATTAATCAGATATATTGTCGTTAAATTATTTACGAATATACGTACGAAGGTCTGGAAAGTGTTCTATTCAATTGGGTGTTTTATCTAAGTAGGAGATAGGTTAATATTTTTACGAAACTTTTTTAAATTTTTAAAGTTTTTTTAATATTATCGTTTCGAGCGTTTTTATTTTGCTTTTTTATATAGTTTGTTATTATAAATTAAAATTATTTTAGCGTATTTTTCGTAAACAACTTTACCGAGTAAAAAATTTATTTTTTTATTATTAAATTTAAATTTAAAATATTAAATATAAGCTTTTATTTATTTAAAAAAACTTTTAAAATAATTTTAGTTTTTATCAAACTTTAATAATTTAATTAGTTTAAATTATCCGGTTTTAATTATAATTATTAATATTAACGCTAGCTAGTTTTCTAATTAATTATTAATAACTTTTAACTTATTAATTTATTAATAACTTTTAACTTATTAATTTATTAATAAAATTAATTGATTATAGTTTAAATTTCGTTAGTTATAAGGTTTTTTACACTTATAGTTTATTATTTTAATTAAATTTTTAATTTAAAATAAAACTATTTAAATTAATATAAAGCGTATTTTTTAGCAATAAATATATAAGTATTATTTGTCAAATATAATTAATTAAAAATGCGTAAAATTTAATTAAATATATTTTTAATAATTTATATTTAAAATATAAATTAAGCAAAATAAAATAAATAATAAATATTAGCTTATAAATAATAATTTTTATAAAAATTTACTTTTATAATTATTTTTAAAAACTAACTATAAATATAAGTTAAATAAAGTTAAATAAATATCCGTTTATATAAAAAATTCCTTTTTTATATATTTATTCCTTTATTATTATAAGTTTTTTTATTACGTTTGCTTAAATAACGCCTTTTTTTATTATTTTAATTACCGTAACGTTGGTAACTTCCAGTCACCGTTTTTACCGTAATAGTGGTAATTCTTAATCATTTTTATTCTCGTAATCCTCCTAACTTAATCACGTAACCTTAGCCCTGTGGTCTCTTCTCCTTACAGGTCGTACCTTAGTGGCCTAGCCCCTTCTTTCGTCAAGTCGTAACAGCTAATATATAAAACGTATATATAAATAAAATAAAATAGTTTAGTTTAGTTTAGCTTTAAGCTAAATACTTATAAAAGCACTATATATAAAGTATAGTAAAAAATAAAATAATAATGTATTAAGTAAATAAAAGAAATCTTTAACATAGCTAAAGATTTTAGCTATATAAGCTAGGCTAGGTTAGCTAGGCTGGCCAGGCTAGCCAAGCTAGCACCTTTATAAGTGTATAACATTAATAATATAATCGAATAAAGCTTTAAAATTATAATATATTAATTAAAGCTTAATATTAAATAAAATTTTAAAAACTATATTTTCATAATAAATATTTAAATTAAATATAAACTTTTGAAATTTAAATAGCTTATTTAATATAAATAATTAAAAAGTTTTATGTTATAATATAATTTAATAAATATTTAATTATTATTTTAACCAATTATTTAATAATAAAAAGTTAATCAATTTATTTATATATTTTTTATAATATAAATTTTAAATGTTGCGAAGCGTACACTAGTGTCCAACACTATGTATGCTCTCGTGGTATCGGGGTTATAAATGCTTGAAGTATAACCAGGGATACTCTTATATTTATGTTCAAAGTATACGTCAAAAAATAGTATTGCGGGCAATAAAAACAATAATATTTTAAATTAACTATTTCGTAAAAAATGTTCTTTTATAGCTATTTTTAAAAAATAGCTATATATATAAATTAAATAATAATAAGTAAATAACTAGTTATATAGGAAAACCTTTTTTTATATACTTATTCTTTTATTTTTAATAATTATTAATAATCCTTTTTGATTATTGTTTTTTTTCTAATTACCGTTAATTAGTTTATTAAAAATTTATATTGTTTAGCTATAATTAGTACACTCTTTTTAATTATTACAGATCTTTTTTATTATTATATATCGTTTTATTTATGTTTTCGGTAAATAACTTGTTTTTTTTTCCGGGCCTGCTAACGGGCTTTTTTTTTATTAATTCGTAATATTATTCCTTTTTTTTTAGTTTTTGTTGTCTTAATAAAATAAGTAAGTTAATGTTTTTTTTTAATATATTTTGTATATTTTTTTGTTAACTTTTTTTTCTTTTACTATATTAGGTCGCGTTATTAAGTTTTGCAATAAACCTGCTTTTTTTACCGTTTATCGGCTCGATTTTGCAAATTTTTTTAAAAACTTTAGTTTTAAAATTATGCTTTACTTTCGCTATTTCGATAAAAGTTAAAAATATATTATAATAAAAAATATTAAGCGTTATAAAAAATATATTTATATAAATAGTTTTTGTAATAAAAACGATGTTCCGTTGTTTTTTTTTTAGCGTATTTAAGCAAAGTTTTAACGTTTAGCCCGTAAAACGGTTTTAGCAAAAAAGCGCTTTATTAAACTATAACGTCGCTATTACGAAAAGTTAAAGTAATAAAAAAATAAAGCGTACGAAGCAATTTTCCGGTTTATTCGTTTTCGTAAATTAAAGTTTATAGTTTAGTTTTAAAAAATTAAATTAGTTTAACGAAGCTTTCGTTTTTTAAACGAACTAAACGAGCAAAAACGTTTAAAGTTAAAAACGGTAATTTTTGCTCGTATCGCAGGCGTAATTAATATAATTAATTAAAATACTATAAAAGTCTTTTTTTTTTTTTAAGCGGTCGACTTTTCGTTTTTAGCCGAAGTCGGTTAAAGTGTTATCGGTAAAAATTTTTAACAAAACTTTTTACGTTTGTAAAGTATTTTTTTAATTTTTACGTAGTTTTAGCGTACGTATAACTTTTCTATTTAATAAAATATTCGAATTTTTTTTTACTTTATCGTAAATTTAAAATTTTTTCTATTTTATAAATATTTTTGTTTTCGTTTACTTTTAGTTAAATTTTAAACGTAGCGTTTAAATACGTTTTAATTAATAATAATATATAAAAAATTAGTTAAATAATTATAATACTCGGTAGTTTTAATTTATATATTATTAATAATATAATTTTTTTAATTTTAACAAGTTTAATATTTTTAAAATTAAGTTTTTCGTTACTGCGTTTTGTTTAAATATTGCGTTTTAAAAAATAAACTTTATTTTTTTTTTAAAATTAGCTTTAATAATTTGCTTTTGTTATAGTATTTTTTTATTTTTTATTAAACAAATGTAAATTTTTTTTATAGCTATTTTAATAGTTTTAATAACTTTTTTACTTAAATTTTTGCTACTAATGTAATAATATTGTTAATATAATATTATTATATATTTATATCGTATTTATAGTTTATTTTAAATAATAATATTTTTATTATTTTATTTGTTAAACTGTTATACGCTAATTTTACGTTTAACAATAATTTTATTTAATTGTTTTAATTTTAATTAATATAATAATGTAAATATTATTTTAATATTTAGTTTAGTTTTTTTATTTAACTATTTATTTATAAATAATATATTATAAATATTTTATGTTTAATTTTTAAAGTTTTAGTAAATAATTGTTAAAATTTAAATACTATTATTTTATTTTTATTAGTAATAATTATTTTTAAATAACTATATTAATTAAAAATATATTTTATTATTACGTAAACTAAGTTTTTTGTTAAATTTACTTTTTTATATAATATAAAATAAATATATTTCGTAAATTTATTTATTATAACTATAATAAAATCGAACTTTATTTTTGTTATAAGTTTTTTTAATTTTAATAATTTAATTATATAATTAAATACTATTATTTTTTATGCTCGGTTTAAAATTAATATTAATATTAGATTTTTATATAATTTATGTTTTGTTACTTTAAATTTTTTGCATAAATTATATTTTGCGATAACTTTTTTTACTATTATTAATGTTTTTAAAAAATCGTAATTTTTTCGTAATTTACTAAACGTTTTAAATATTTTTTAATATTTTAAAAATAAATATTTATATACTTTTTTTATTAACTCGTACTAATATATTTTCGATACGTATAGTTTATTATTATAATATTAACTAGTTAGTTCGTTTAATTTTCGTAATACGTTTTATATTTTTTAATTTTATTTTTTGTAATTTATTTGCATAAAATTTATAAATAAATTTTTATTTATATTTTTGTATAATAATATTTAGCTTTTTAATAATATTTTTTATTTATAATCGCTTTTTCGGCTAAAAATATTAACTTTATTATTTTTTTTGCTTTTAATATAAATAATTTTAAAATTAAACTATAATAAAAATTTTGCTTATTATATTTATTGTTTATTTAATATTTTAATTATTATAAATATTATAAAATTTTTATAGTTTAAATAAATTTTTATTAACGCTATAATATTATTTAAATAATATTTTTATTGCTTAAATGTTTCGATTATTATTATAAATTTTTTATCGTAAATTTAATAGTTTAGTTTAAGTTTTAAAAACTTTTTCGAAAAAAATGCTATTAAATATAATTTGCCGTTTTCGTTTCGTTAAATTAATTATTTTTTTATAATATAATTATTTACGTCGATTTTTACTTTATATTTTTTATTTAAATTAAATAATTTAAATATTAAATTGTTTAAAATTATATTTTTAAATATATTAAACGTTTTTTGCTTTTTTTCCGCTTATTAAAAAAGTTTATTTTTTTTTAATTAAATTTATAAAAAATGCCGCGATTTTCCTAAAATTTTTAATAAATATACATACATAATTCGTAAATTTTACGAACAATCGTATATTACTAATATTTTTCGGTATAAACTAATTTTTTACTACTTTTAATTTAAACTGTTAAATTTATACTTTTTTTAAAAATATTATATATTTTAAAAAATCTATTTGCTGTTTATAAAACTTATTTTTTTTTAAATATATTTTTAATTTTACTTTTTATAACGTTTAAAGCATTTATTATATATATTTTTTGTATTTTTTAAATATTTTTAACTAAATTAAAATATCGTTTAAATATATTATTATAAATTTATTAATAAATTCGCGTAGTATATTTATAATTATTAATTAAAATATTACTAATATATTAATAAAACTAAAATCTATTATTAAAAATTTATATAATTTATATTTTATAATAAATGCTATTTTTTATTTATTGCTTTTTTTAATTCGGATATAATAATAAACTTTTAAAATATTAAATATTATAAACTATTATACTTTTTTTAAACAGTTTTTTAAATTATTTATTTATAATATAAATCTTTTATTTTTAATAGTAATAAAATTAAAATATCGCTAATTTTTGCAATTTTTCCATTTTTGTTTTTTATTTTTTTTTTAGTTTTTTCGGTATTTATAGTATTAATGCTGTTGCCGATAATTTAAAATGTCGTATAAACTTTTTTTTTAAATTCTTATTTAAATATTTTTGCAGTTTATTAAGTTATTTTTTATTTAATTTATATAGTTTAAAAGCTTTAAAATACGTTTTTTTTTAAATTAATCGCGTAATCGTATTTATTATATTTTAGTAGCTTTATTTTTTTATTATATTTTTTTATAAACAAGCTTTTAAATTTAGCGTATTTTTTTAATATTTCGATCGTAAATTTTTTATAAACTTATTATTATATTTTATTTCGTATTTTGTTTAGCTATTTAAGTTTATATATAGCTTATATTTAAAGTTTTGCAAAAGCTAAGTTTTTTTTTAATTTAATTATTTCGAGCAAATTTTACTAAAAACGGCTAGTTTTTTAATTTATTTTAAAATTACTTTTTTATAATTAAGTTAATTTTAATATTATATTATATAATATTTTTGCAATATTAAGTTTAAAGCGTTTTAAATAATTTTAAATAATTATTAAAAGTTTTGCAATTTTTTATATAACTTTTCCGTCGTTATAGTTTATAGTTTTTTTATCAAAAGTTATAAATATATAAAATTTTTTTTTTTTAATTTATGCTAAATTTAATTTATTAACTAAATTCGAAAAAATAAAATTTTTATAAACGCTTATATTAAATAAAACTTTTAATTTTTTTTTATTATAAATTACGTTTACTAATATTTATGTTTTTTTAAATTATATTTTTGTTTTATACAAAAATTTAAAAATTTCGTAAACTAACTATTAATTTCGTTTTACAGCTACTTTTCGTCGTTTTTTTTTTATTAATATATTTATCGTCGGTTTTGTTTTTTCGTAAACTTTGCTGCTTTATTATTTTTTTAACGATCTTAAATAAAAGTTAATTTTCGCTAAATTTTTTTTTAATCTTTTTTTTCATTTTTTTATACTAAAAAATTTTGTAAAACATATAAATTTTGCATTAAATATATTAATATCGTTTTTAAATTGTAAACCTTTTTTTGCAATTTTCGAAATATTATAAATTTTGTTTAAATATAGCGTATTTGTAAATTGCTCGATATATTATTACTAGTTTTTTAGCTTTATTTTTTTCGTAAAAATTTTAAATCTTTATCTTAGCTATATAAACTAAAAACCAAAAATTTTTAATTTTTTTTATTATATATTTTTCGTATTTATATACTATATAATTTGCCTATAATATTTCGTAATATTTTTTATAACATAATTATAATCGTTTATTATCGTTTTTAAATATAATACCGTTATATAAACAACTAATTAAAATAAAAATATCGAACTTTTTCGTTTTTAAAACATTTATGCTTATTTTAATTATTATATTTCGGCATTTTTTATAATACCGTAAAAACTATTGCTTTAATTTAATATCGAGCTTTTGTTTTATTTTTTTTTTAATTAAAATTATTATTTTTTATTTTAAACGAAATTTATTTTTTTACATATATAAGCTAACTTATTTTTAAACTATTTTTTTTTATACTAAATAGTTTAATTATTTATTTTTAGTTTAATAATCGTAAATATTATAAAAACATTTTAAATCTTTTTTTAAACATTTTTTACTTTTTAGCTAATTTTTTTTATATATTATTTTATTTTTTATATTTTAATATATATATTAATTTACTTTAGTTTATCGTATATTTAATATTAATACTATTTTATTAACTAAAAAGTAAACATAATTTTTAAAATATATTTTATTATTTTTTATATTATAAAATTTTTCGTTTTAACTTTTTTCGGTTAAATTAAAGTTTTTTCGTCTTTCGCTTTTTTAATTAAATTTTAGCCATTCGTTTCGGGTTTACGCGTTTTTTTGTTCGTTTAACGCAATAGTTATTTAATATTATAACTTTTATTAAATTTATTCTATAATTATTTTTATAGCTTTAAGTTTTCGTTTTAAAATTCGTACTACTTTAATTAAACTACGTTTTAAACGTGCCGCGTCGTTAAATCGTACTTTTTTTTTTAAACTATCGGTAAACTATTTTTTATCGTAAACAGCTTATTTATAAATTTTTTCTGCTATTTATTTTAAATATAGTCGTATTATTAACTAGTTTATTAACGCACGTATTTTTTCTTATATTACTTAGTTTTTAATTAATACTTTACTGCTTAGCTTTACGTTTAATACTCCGTTATCGTAATAAGTTTATATTATATTAATTTGTTAGCTGCTTTTTTTAGCTTTAGATATTTTAGCTTTTAATATTCGTAGATTTTTGCATAGTTTTTTATTACAATTTTTAGCGTAATATCTTGGCTTATTGCAATTGTAGCATTTAACAGTTTTTTTCGTCTTCGGTTTTTTTCTGCCTTGTCGCATTTTATCGAGTTCTATTGGTTTTGTATATATACCGTATGCCGTAAAGTGTTGTCGTTTTTTAAAGTCGTTGGCTTTGTTTTGACTTTTTTTTTGATTTTTGTTTTTAAAAAAATTCTATCTTTTTTTTTAATGTCGTTTAAACAGTTAAGTATCAATTTAAATAGCCGCTAAAATATATTTTACGAATTTATTAAATTATAGTAGTTTAATAATTTTGTTTTTAACTTTATTTTTTAGTTTATTGTAAAATATTATAATTTTAGTTTAATCGTTAATATTAAGTATAGCGGAAATTTTTTAAAACTTAGTTGCATAAATCGATGCTAATTTAATTTGTCGTAATTTTTATAACTTATTTTAAGCTTATTATTTTTTTTTAAGGTTAAAAAATAGATTTTTAAGCTCGGTTTTAAAAGAATTTCGACTTAGAAAAATTTTTTATATATTTTCGAGCTAATTATTTTTTGGTTTATTTATTATTTTAAAAAAATGCGGTTTAAACTAGGTTAAAGCTTTTTTTTTTTAGCAATAATGCCGCATAAAAAATTCGTTTTTTATCGTTTTTAAAAACGTTATTATAATAATGTTAATATGCCCAAATTTAAACTAAAAATTTTTTAAGCTTATTAAAAGTTTTATTAAACTTAAGTAGTTTAGCGATTTTTAGGTTTTTTTTTAATATTTATCGTTTATTATTTTTAATATTTAGCTTTTTTCGAAAGTTTTTAATTACGTTTATTAAATAGTTATACTGTTTTTCGGTAATTTCAAATTTGTTATTTTTTTTTTTAGTCTTTATAAAATAATTAAAGCTCGTTAATTTTTTTAAAAATAGTGCTGCAATTTACGATAGTTTTATATATTTTTAAATTACTAGTGCTAATATAGTTTAAATATTGCCTTAGTTAACCGTTTAACGTAAAATAAAACTATTTAAAATATTGTATAGCGTATACTAATGTTTAATATTATATATGCTTTCGTAGTATCGGGGTTATAAATGCTTAAAATATAACTAAAAATATTTTTATATTTATATTTAAAGTATACATTAAAAAATAGTATTACGGGCAATAAAAATAATAATATTTTAAATTAACTATTTTGTAAAAAATGTTTTTTTATAGCTATTTCTAAAAAGTAGCTATATATATAAATTAAATAATAAGTAAATGACTAGTTATATAGGAAAACCTTTCTTTATATACTTATTCTTTTATTTTTAATAATTATTAATGATCCTTTTTGATTATTGTTTTTTTTCTAATTACCGTTGATTAGTTTATTAAAGATTTGTATTGTTTAGCTATGATTAGTGCACTCTTTTTGATTATTATAGATCTTTTTTATTATTGTATATCGTTTTATCCGTGCTTTCGGTGGATGACTTGTTTTTTTTTCCGGGCCTGCCAGCGGGCCTTTTTCTTGTTGGTTCGTAATATTAAATATATTATTTTTTAAACAACCTTTATTTTAAACGTTTTTAATTATTTATAAATTATAATTAATAAAATAAATGAAAAAATTTATTTAAAAAATAATAAAATGCGTAAACGTTATTAAAAAGCTTATTAAAATAATATTAAATACGTAAAAACTTTTAAAAACGTTAAAATAAATAAAAACGTTTATAATTTTTTTATTAATAATAATTATTTTATAATTATTAATAGTATGATTTATAACTTTTATAATAAAATAAAACGATCATATTATTTTATATAATATAATTAAAAAAGAGCGTTGTTATTTAAGCACCCTGTTTTTCTTATCCGGGCACCCTTCGGACCGTTTCGGCCCGCAAATTTTTTTGACAGCTGCCATATTTTTAACAGCCGGTGACTGGCACACCTTGCCTAGCTAACAATATTTATATGCCGTTAAATAGCTTTTCTAGCTGTTTTAAACGTTTTAAACCTATTTTAGCACTTTATCTATTTTTTTAATAAATGTAAATTAATTAATGAAAATGTTATTTATTTTTAAGCTTTTAATTAGTTAAAAATACTAAAGCTTTATTGTTTTTAATTGCTTTTTTAGCTTTTAACTGCCCGTTTTAATATATCTATTTATTTAACATCTTTTTTAACCCTTTTAACCTTTTTTCTGCGTTAAATTATAGCATTTAATGCTATTAACTGCCTTTTTATTATAATTACTATTATTAAACAATAAAAATATTTATAACGGCTATTATAAACTTTTTAAAAGCTATACTAACAGTACTTTGGCCATAACCCGTGCTATTAAAAATGCTACAAAATCTGCTACAAGGTTTGCTGCGAATAGTTTTGCAAATAGTTCCGCAAAATTTGCTACGCGGTCTGCTACGCGATTTGCTACTACGTTAGCTTTTTTAAAAGCTTTTATCTTTAAAATTTTTAAACACAACACTTTTTTATTATAATAAATTGTAATAAAAATTAATAATAAATTGTTAACAGCGGCGATAAGCTATATATTTTTTAATTCGTAAAGTTTTTGCTAAAATAACAGCGCTATTTTTAAACTTTTTATAAACGTAAGCAATATATAGTTTTTAAATTAATAACATCAAGTCGTTTTTAGTTATATCGATGTTTATATATAAAAAAAAAAAAAAATAAACTATATTACTATAGCATTATATATATATAATTTAAAATCACCGGCAAAATAAAATTTGCTATCGTTAGCAAATAGTTTAAAATACGGCGATATTAATTAGCTAATAAATTAATAGCTAAATGCGTATAGTTAAATAATATATCGTTAAATTATTTATATATTTAATTTTGTTAACTATTTTATTTATGATGCTTTTAAATTATATAAAATTATTACGGCTTAATTTTAAATAAGTTTTAAAAGTTTAATAGTTTAATTTCGTTAATAACGAAATTTTTGCATTTTAATTCTGATATTATAACGTATAATAGTTAGTTTATTAATATTAAATAAGCAAATAGGTTTTTTAAAAATATTTAATTAAAAGCTTTTATTTAATAATAAATATAAAAAATAAACGTTTTTGCGTTATTAAAAAATCGTTTTTTATTTATAAATAAACTATATATATTTAATAAATTAACAAATTAATATATATATATATAAAATATTAGTTAATAAAGCGTTTTAATTTTTGATAATAAGCTAATTAGTTTAAAAATTTAGCTATTATAACTTGTTTTAAATTGCTAAATTAAAGTTTTTAAAATCGTTTAACGCATCTTTTACGTAAATAGGCCACCCAAGTAAATGGGCCATTTTTTAAACCTTTGTACGTACATTCGCAAATAATTTAACAACAACATATCCGATTAATTTAAACTAGCTAAATTTTTATTCGCTAAACCTGTTTATACTATTCCGATAAGTTCGCGTATTATAGTTACGTTTGCTGCAAGTTTTATAGCACCCGACGCGAGTTTTTTTTTTTCGTACAATAAACGAACTAACAAATAACCCAACGAACGAACCGAAAATATAAACAATTAATTCGAATTAATTAAATTTTTATTTGTTAAACTTATTTATACTATTTCGACAAATTTACGTATTATAGCTACGTTTGTTATAAATTTTATAGCACCCGACGCAAATTTCGACGCAAGTCTTAACGCAAGTCCCGACGCGAATTTTTTTCCTTTTCGTACGATAAACAAACCGACGAACAAACCGACAAACCTACAAACCTACATAACTACGTCTTTTAAAGCCCGTAAACTTTTTACCTTTTATATAATAAACAATTATTCGTTTTATAATCGCGTTTATTTTATTATCGGTTCGTTCGTCGGTTCGTTCGTCGGCTCGTTCGTTAGCTCGTTCGTCGTACGAAAAAAAAACGGACTCGCGTCAAATGCTATAAAACTTGTAGCAAACGTAGCTATAATACGCAAACTTGTCGGAATAATATAAACAGGTCTAGCGAATAAAAATTTAGCTAGTTTAAATTAATCGGATATGTTGTTGTTAGATTATTTGCGAATGTACGTACGAAGGTTTAAAAAGTGGCCCATTCACTTAGGTGGCCCATCTACGTAAAAGATGCGTTAGTTTATTATTATTATTATTATTAATTAAATCGCTAATAAATTAATTACGAATTTATTTACAGCGTATATAATAAATAACGTTTTTATTAAGGTAAAAAATGTATATTTATTGCTAAGTATTACTAAAAAAAACGTTAAATTTAACAATTTTTTTAAAAGCTTTTTCGTAATTAAAAAAAATATATTAAATAACGGAATATTTAGTTAAATAATAAAAGTAGCTATTTTGCCGATTAATTATTTATATTAAATATTAGTTTTATTAAAAATAACAGTAAATATAATATTAAAAATTTGCTTTAGTTTAATATAAATATATTTAATAATATTTATAAATAGTATTTTATATTTATTAATTTTGTACGTATTATTTATTATAACGATTTTAACAAACTTTTTTTATATTATTTTAATATTAAAAATACGTTTAAATAACGGCTTTAATGCGAATAGGTTAATTATTTTTATAAATAATAATATATCAAAAGCCGTTGCGCTAAAGTTTTTTAATAAAAGTTTAAATAGCAGTATATTTATTAAAAATGTTACGTTTAATATATATTAATTTATTATATATATTACGGCGTTTAATTAAATAACTAAAAAAAGTACGTCGAAAAAAAGTTAAAATATTTTACGGCTAAATATTAGTACTAATAGCGCTATAAATTAAAGTTTTTTGTTTTTTATTAAATTAATAGTAAATAAGCTAAACATTATTTTAAATAGCGGTATTAAAATTATGATTTTTATAATTAAATAAAAGTTTAAAAACTTATTATTAATAAATATTAGCTCGAATAATTATTCGGTTTTATTAAATATAATTAGTTTTAAATATTTTAAATTGCCGCGCGCTACGGCTATTGTTAAATTTTTCGGTATTTCGGTAATATATAATAATTTAGGTTATCGCTTTTTTATTACGATAATTACGGCTTTAACGGCAGGTAATAGCAAAACCGTTGTTTAAAGTAAAAGTTTAAAAAAAGTCGTACAAAGTCTATATATTAAGCAATAGCAGACTGCTATTAAAGCTATTTTTAAGTAAATTTAAGATCGGCGGCATCGTTTCTTAGGGTTTTTTGCAATAAAGAAAATGTTAAGAAAAGTGTTAGTAAAAATGTTAACTAAAAAGCTAGCTAAAAAAAAATGTTGTTAACCAAATATTAGATAAAAATTTTAAAAGTGTTTAAAACAGCGGTGTAGCAAGGCTATAATAGAATTTGGAAGAGTTTATAGCAAATTTTCTAGGCAAATACTTCGGATTTAATTAGCAAAAGCTGCAGGTTAGCTGCGCAGCTGTTCTAGACCGTTTTGGGCAAAAGGGTGCCCGGATAACAACGCTCTTAAAAAATATTTTAAATAATTTATAACGACAGCCCGTTAAGGGTGGTCCTTGCTTTATTTGTCATGGATGCTTTTTAAGACTTAGAGCCACTCCCGGCCACCCTGGCCGACCCCCCTTCCTTGGCCACCCCAAAAAGCGGTCAATCCACTTGCACTACCACCCACACCAACACCTACACACATCTATATTTACACCAAATAAATTCAAAAAAAAGTCCAAAATATGGCTAATCGTGACCGTAAAGAAAGGCTGGCTTTGGCAATAGCTGCGGTCTAAAATAGGACCTCCTAAAGGGCTATAGCCAGAATATATAGCTATTTAAAAGCCACTTTAGCCAACCGACTCCGCGGCGTTTAAAATATTAATACGTCCTATAAATCCTTTTAACTGCTAAATCCTAGTTTCGAGGACTATTTAGCCAAAGTTATTTTAAACTTTAAAAAAGCTAGCAGAACTTTTTACTACGTTAACGTTAAGCAAATTATTTTTTATATTCTAAAAAAGCAAAAACTATTAAAAAAAATTAAAAAAACATTAGTTAAACCGGTTTTTAAAACGGTATTTAAAATTAAAAGTAAAGCTTTAAGCTTTTTTAAAAAAGTCTAAAGCCGTTAGTAATTTTTCGGCCCGTATTAATCGATTTTTTAATTATTATAAAATTTTGCGGCAAAAGCGTTATTTTTAGCTTTGTTATATTGTTAATATAAACAAATATAAAGTTTAAAAAAAAAAGTTTTTTAATAATAAAGTTATTAAAACCGTTTTAAAAAAAGTTAGCTTTCGTTAACATTTTAAATCGACTAATTAGTCGTTTATTTTAAAAATAATAACAATTAATAAAAAAGCTTTTACGCCGGTCGTTATTTTTTTAAAAAAATACTTTTAAAAATAATAGTTTCTGAAGGCTTTTTTAAAATAAAAGTACGTAACGATTTTTTCGGGCTAATTATTAAATAAAATAGCTTTTAGTTAATTATAAAAAATCTTTTTACTAAAAACATAGTTTAAAAACTTTTTTTAATAACGTTTATTAATTATTAATAAATATAATATTTATATTAACGGCTTTTTTATATATAAAGCTAAAATTAATAAAATAAAACTATTATTTTTGCCGTTTTATAACTTTTACGTTAATTAGCCGGCTGATTTAAAAGTTTTTTTGGCTATAAAAACGTATTTTCGGAAAATAATAACCTTTTTTACTTATTAGCTAATTATAGAATTTTTTTTTTAAATAAACCTTTTTAAAATGCTATAAAATAGCCCGTAATAAAAAGCTAATAAGCTAAAATATAAAAACTAGCTTTAAAAAAGCCGGAATATAGCTTTTTAACTGGTTAAAGCTTTTTAGCTATTTAAAACTTATTAGCAATTAAAGCTAGCCTGTTATTTTAAACCTTTTTCTGTAACCGCTGCTTTTTAGACCTAACGAAAGTATTTAGACTACTTTAAAAAGGTCTTAAAACTTTTAAAAACAAGTACTAGACTTGCAAACTAAATATAAAAGCATTGCTAGCTTAACGGCCTTTTTTAAAAAGGCTGGTAAGGCAATCGATTAACTGGCTGGTAAAGCGGCTATTTCGGAACGGAAAGTTAAAAACTTAAAGGGCTAACTTGAAACCCTGCGGCTAAAACGTCGGAAACGAGTAAAAAAGGAACCAAACGAGCCATTTTATTTAACAAAAGCTATTAAAAAGGCCAGACAGGCTGCCGAAGCCAAAAGCCTTAGCTAAAGGCCAAATCCAAAGCCAAAGGCTAAGCTAAAAGCCAAGCTAACGCTGGCAGAAGTACTAAGCGGTCAATCTACTAAAAATAATACGCAAAGTAAAATGGAGGATATAATGTTTACTTTTAGCTTAGATAATAGCTAATAGACCTATTTAGTGATGTGTTATTTAATTTCACGATTAATCGCTGTGCCAAGCCTTCAGGGTGGCCAAGGAAGGGGGGTCGGCCAGGGTGGCCGGGAGTGGCTCTAGTAATTAGAGCACTGGAATACATCAATAAATGTTTATCTTAAGTACCTATCTACCATTTAAAAGCAGCTTCTGCTTGATCTGCTCCATGACATAATCCATTTATTTCTCAAATTTCCAAGAGGAGACCATAGTCTAATGAATAATACAGTTTAATACCTAGAATTACTCTTTGGTAATTTAAAGCCAACCTCGGTTACTACTAGATAATGAATTCTTTATATCAACATCTTATCTTTAACATTATGTGAGCTGGTCCATGACCTATGTATATGCTTATCTAGAAGCCGATAACACTAGCCAAGCGGATTACAGTATTTAGTTTTGATCAATTCGGTCGCCTTTCAATCTGCACCGGTACGCTTATAATACATTAGTAGGCCACTGTCCTCAAAGCAACCCTCACGCCCTTCGCCTTTAACGTCGGTCGCTGATCCCCTTCGACAGTGATCTTTTAGACTAATTTTTGTTAGTCGACCAGGGGTTTTGTCGTGCTAGTAGTAGCAACAGGTCTAGCATAGCTAGCAGTTGCGACCAACATTAAAAGCTTTATGTACGTGCAATTTAATTTCCTAACTGTCCTAAAGGTAATTCGATCCCGTGGATAATGACACCCTTTTTATTCTTCCCAAGACTTGAACTCACTTACACTTAGCTAGATACACCAATACAATAATAGTAATCCAGCCAAAACATAGTACCACAATTGGCCCCTCCAACTCCTAGTACCGCATTCCACGCATAGAGCTGATCAGTCGTAATGCCGTGCTCCTGGGCGAAGATATAGCAATAATCGCCCTTGACGGCGATAGCGTATTTATTGCAGTTGCTGACGATGCTATTATCCTGCGTGGGCGAGGGCGCCGCCACCCCTGTCGATGTCGTGGTGGTGGCGCTGCTGCTCGACGAGGTCGTGGGACCTACAGTCGGCGTCGCTGTGATGCTTGTGGAGCCACCGCCAGCGGAACCGCCCGCTTCGTCGAGGCTCTGCGTCAGGGAGACGCAGTAGCGGTAGTTCTCCCAGAGGTTTTCGCACTGCTTGCCTACCTCGGGATTCCACGTGCTGAACTGATCGATTGTCAGGCCGTAGTTGTCAAGAATGGCCTGGCACGTCATTCCGAAGTTGACGTCGAGATAGGCGGTGCAGTTCTGCCAGGTACCGTCCTGTGGATTTCATGAAATGAGTAAGCTAGCTTCCTCAGGGGTTATGCAACATGCTTATAGTTGATGTAATGCAGGGGTTGGTAGGGGCAGCTCACTCGTATCAAATCAGGCGTTGCCGTTTGTACCGGTCCTGAATCACTTGTCTGTACTGGATTATAAGCCAGAACGCAATATCGTAAGTTAGATTCAAACATGCAGTCTGTCCCATTCGTGTCGAGAGACGGATTCCTGCGTTTTCCTGTCAGTCAAGCTACGACGCAGTCTCGCCGTCCACGACTTTTGAGCGGCGGGCCACTTACCAATTCTGCAGCTGCTCAAGCGAGATGCCATAAGTCTGCGCAATAAGTTGACAAGTAGATGAGTAAAACGTGCCATTGATGGGAATCTGCAGCTTATTCCCGTTCGTGAACGACCAGCAGTCCGACCGCGTACCGTTCGCAAGCGGCGCGTCATCGGTAATGTTCAGCACGGGCGGAATCCAGGTAGCTGTGGGTGCTGATGACCAGGCACTGCTAGGCGTCGCGCTGTTTGGCGGCACATAACCCGGATGCCCGGGATAGTCGGAGAGGTCGCCTACGGGCGCGACACAATAGCTCTCCTGGGCGAACAGGTTTGTACAGTTGGAGTTGACGGACGGATTAAGGAAGAGGAAATCGTCGAGGTTGATGTTGAATTTGATGCAGACTATGTTGCAGTAGTCACCCAGTTGAACCTGATAAAAGAGTCCACAGTTGTGAGTTGTGTTTGCCGCCACGTCAGTCGGGACTGATGCGGCCGTGGTTATACTAGTGACAACTGGGATCGTCGTTGTAGGGCTAGTGAAGGGTTTTCCTGGCTTTCCGACACATATGCTGTCGTTAAGCGAGAGGCCAATGTTCTTGCATGTTGAATCCAATATTGGGTTCCCTGTGATTGGTATTTCAGCATGTCGGTGCCATATATCTGTCACACCGAAGAAGGCGTCGGAATTGAATTGCCTTACATTCAACTAATTGCGTCTGTGTGACGTTTTGCGCTTTGGCGATGGAAGCGCAAGTATCATTAGTTTTGACAATATAAGTCTTGCACGTATTCTGGATGCATAGTGAGCCGGTGGCGTTGAACCCAGCACAGTACGCATTTAGGCCATTGTCTTTAATACTCACTTAGCAAATCGTGGATTATCTCCTAACGTTATATCCTGTCTGCACTTACCAACAACAAGCCAGCCCACCGAGATACCTTGGCTCTGTGCGATCGAGCGACAAGTATCACCAGCCGAGACTTGGTAAGTCTTCCCTGCACAAGTAGGACTAGGGGCATCCGTGATTGACCTTGGCCAACTCAGCATCGCTTCAAAGGGATTTGCGCTTATAGCCATACTTACATAGTACTCGAAGCTAACGTCGTCGTCGTCACTGGCATGCCAGTGATGGAGCAGCTACTCGTGAGCGAACTATAATCTGCAGCCAGATTATCCCCTCCATCGAAAGGGGACCCGGCTTGGAGTTGCAGCTGCTTCACAATGCATGTGTCGCAATTTGAAATGGTCTGATTTCCAGATGGCTTGCCTAAAGGTAGGGTTAGCATTCCAAATGGACATTGTTCGGTATTCACCTATTCTTTCTGGTTTGCTTACCCAGAATGGCTGGCGCATCAGGATCAGCTTGAAGAGATGCTTCATATGCCACATAATTGCAATACCTGCCACTATCCTGCAAGCATACAAGATTATAGTTATACAGCAGTCTAGAGCCAATGGCGGCGACGGGCAAGCTGGTTGTATCTGTGTAGTTGTAGGTCAAGTTGTTGCAGTCACTGCTTAGGCCAGTGGTATAATCTTGGATTGCTTTCTGGCAGCTTGACGTGCATACTTTCTGTAGTCCATTGGGATCGTAGTAGACTCCTGGCCGAAAGCGTGAAACCCACGGGTCACACGATATGTTCCTACTCAAGGCATTTGAGCACTGGGCGGTCGCGTTGACAATAGGAAGACTGTTGTTGAACACATATTGGAATGACTGAGCTTCCACATGACTCAAGACCGTGAAAAGGCCCAAGGCTGAAAGGGGCGACGCAAATGAGTGTGGCGAGAGCATAGCTACTCTGATTGTGGTTGGGAAGAGATAAAGCACGAGAGGAATGGGAAGCCGCGATATGGTCACCATATCCAGCGAAATATCTCGCCTCAGTTAATCAAGCATGAGCTCTAAGACAACTGTGCCCCTCATCATCTCACCAGTTGTTTAATTAAATGACGATGACCAGACTAGCGAACAGCCACTCAGCGCGTACAATCCTGTCTTGAACGCGTATTACTTCAATATAACGGGCTCTCAACTTTTGATCTCACGTGTCTTGCTTATGTGCCTCGCTATCACAATCCTAGATGACTGCATAGCTATAGGCGAAGGATCTTAGCCTGGTGATGAATTATTTTTGCGTATCATCAATCATACCTTCGGCAGGCTGATGTTCAAAGATGGGGTACGGTTGGACGGAATCGTGCTCGAGGTGGTGAATGTTGTAAGCGAAAATAGCCTAGACCGATCTCCAAATCTAGGGCTGTCTTTAACTCACCCACCCTCTCGGGCCATCGCAAGTTGCCGGTGTCATAGCCGGGGGTGGAATCCTACGTACGTCGCATCCATTAATCTACACTTGGATTAGAAGCTTATGCACGGGGATAGTTTTCAGCTATTTGATTGGTTACCCGCTGCGGCGTACTATATAAGAATCACGCTGTTCCTGTATTCTTCTCAGCCTGCATCCTTCATCACATGAGGAAGGTCGAGTTCAACGCCACCTACCCCTGAAATTGATATTGATTCGGGGCCGATTGAGGACCGAGGCGTCTGGCATGTAGAACATTGATGGATGGAGTAATGAACCAGCGAGGATAAGGGCGTTTGTTATGGCCCCAACGGTAAGGCCGGTGTGAGCATGAGAAGAACTAGTGTTAGCGTTGTGTACCATATATGTCGAGGGGAGACTGAGACGTGATTCCATATCATCTCGTAAACTCACCTCAACCAAAGGAGAGGTTACTGACAACCTTCA
The DNA here is from genome assembly GCA_025201745.1 of Xylariaceae sp. FL1651. NCBI lineage: Eukaryota > Fungi > Ascomycota > Sordariomycetes > Xylariales > Xylariaceae > Xylariaceae sp. FL1651. The sequence continues at coordinate 1,089,816 of MU624241.1, forward strand.
TTATCATGTCCACCAACTAACTGTCCCTCATTTTCAATTGCCCATGATGCTGATTAATTTCTTTTCTTCTCTATTATTGATTACCCTCGTGAGCTACGGCAGTTCTCTGCCTAGCTCTCGAAGTGCGGGACCGACGGCATTGCGGGATATTAGCACTGAAGGCATATGTGAGAACATATCTCCCGCGGTCGACTCTGTTCAGAGTCTTCTCGCCAAAACAAGGGCTGAGCCAGGTGTCTGCCCTGGTGAGAGCGCTCACTACTCACAGCCACGGCCGGTTTCACTCTTTAAAAGACAAGCCGGAGGGACGATAGAGGACTACTCTTGCGATGAGAAACGACCATGCAAGAACGGCGCGTGTTGCGCAAAGTCTGGATATTGCGGCTATGGACCCGACAGTTGTGGTAATGGAAAGACACCTAACGACAAGTGCTGGAGCAACTGTGACGCACATGCAGAGTGCGGTCGCTACGCTCTCACACCCGGTCAGAAATGTCCTCTCAATGTGTGCTGCAGCCAGTTTGGCTTTTGCGGTACGACTGAGGAGTTCTGCGCTAAAACAAATAATGCAAATACTACATGTCAAGTTAGTCTATATTCATCCATATTTGATAGGCAAGGCAAGGTACTGATACCTACAACAGTCCAACTGTGACCAGCCCGGTTCAGGATCGTCAGGCGGTGATGTGCAGTCTCGCATCGTCGGTTACTATGAGGCATGGAACTGGAACAAGAACTGTATCGGAATGCAGTTGAAGGACATTCCCGTTTCTAGCATTACTCATCTTCATTACGCATTCGCCTACATAGCTCCGGGTAGCTTTGAGATCACCACAATGGATGGCACTGTGCCAACTGAGCTCTTCTCTCAAATCACTGGGCTGAAGAAGCAGAACCCGGCGCTCAAGGTTATCGTCTCTATCGGTGGATGGACTTTCAATGATAACGGTACCACAACTCAACCAGTCTTTGGAGATATTGCTGGTAGCTCTCAGAACCGGGCCAAGTTTATCGATAACCTGCTTAGCTTTATGCAGAATTACGGGTTTGATGGTGTGGATTTCGACTGGGTAAGTGTTGCCACCATCGAATACTCCATACTCCCTAGTTTTGGTTGTGGTTTCCAAGCTAAATTGGCTACAGGAATATCCAGGTGCTGGAGATCGAGGCGGTCATGACAATGATGGTGTCAATTACACCAAGCTGGTCAGCGATCTTCGAGCCAAGTTTAACGGTGTCATCAGCTTCACAGCACCCACATCCTACTGGTATCTGCGCCATTTCGACCTTGAAGCAATGACCAAGAGCGTCGACTGGATTAATGTTATGGCGTATGACCTCCACGGGACGTGGGATAGCTCGAACCCCATCGGGAATCATGGTAAATACATATAATTCTCTCCATTAGACCTTACCTAACTTACGCAGTTCTGGCACACACCAACTTGACCGAAATAAAGCTTGCTCTTGACCTATACTGGCGGAATTCTATTCCTGCTAATAAAATAAACCTTGGTCTCGGCTTCTACGGGCGATCCTTTCAACTCACAGACCCGAGTTGCTATACACCTGGTTGTCTTTTCAAAGGTGGTGCATCCGAGGGACCATGTACCAGCAACTCCGGAACCCTTTCATATAGGGAGATTATGGATGTCATTACCAATCACCAGCTGACCCCGTACTATGACAAGACCAATGAGGTCAAGTATATCACGTGGAATTCTGACCAGTGGGTTAGTTACGATGACCAGGAGACCTTCCAAGGCAAGATAAAGTTTGTTAACAAGCTTGGTGTGGGAGGTCTGCTCATTTGGTCGCTCGATCAAGATACCGCACAGCTTGACGCATTAGCTGGTGTGATATACCCCAAAGCTCTGGGGTCGCTTGGCGCTGAAGCTGAAAGCGCGGATAACTGGGAAGACGCGGGAGGTGGGGATTGCCGCGTGACAGATTGTGGCACCACCGGATGCCGAACCGGGGAGGTTCTCATGTCAACAACACAATGTGATGGTAAGGGCAAAAAGAGCTCAATCTGCTGTCCTTTTGCTTCGGCACCAGACCCAAAAACCTGTTCTTGGCGTGGCAACGAGCACTTATGCAATGGACAGTGCCACCCCGGCGAAGTAGCTCTAGCGTCAAGTCTCTGGGGAGATGGAGGACACTGTACCGATGGCCGAAAGTTCTACTGCTGCCCGGCTACGCGAAAAGTCCCAGATTGTCGATGGACTGACTGCGGTGAGAGCTGTAACTCTGACGAGAATAAACTCACTTGGGCTGAAGAGAACTGCTGGTCAGGCGAGCAGAGCTTCTGCTGCAGCAAAGAACAGGAATGGAAAAACTGCCAATGGTATGGAAAAGGGGGAAGCTGCTTCGACGACCATTGCCCAACAGGCCATTCGGTGTCCCTAACCACCAGCTATGAAGGAGAAGGCACAGACTGTGGTTGGCGTCTAGAGCGCCAACGATCTTTCTGCTGTGATCCACCAGATGATGAGAACCCCTTTCTTCCCGTACCTTTAGACTACCTGTTCCCCGATCCACCTAAAGGCGAAAATGTAGACACGGAATTTGACCTGAAGCTGGATCCAACATACGGAGGCTCGGCACCACTTGAGTTCGGAGACGACCCAAATGATGCGGAATTTGGTTTCGTGGTGCTAGCATCACCAGAGCAAATTCAGGTTTCTCTCGACGCACGAGATGGGTCACACTGGGAAGTCTTCGACTGCTTCGATGATAAGACCGAAGAAGTCCAGACAGTTCGGATGATGTGTGCAGACTATTCGGAGAACAGCACCTGTCACAAGATCCACCTGGGACATGGAGCACCCGGCACCATCGTTGAGATGCCAAAAGGCTGTGGCCCTGGCCGATACGCTGTTGTCAAAGACATGGCGCGCTCAGGTAATCAGGATTTACCGAAGCACCTCGTAAAACGAGGACTCCGTCGGTCGGAAATTTATGACCTAACGTTCGATTACGACTTTACCAGAGTCCCTCGTGATATGGGAGAAACCCAGATGCGTATCGATTATTCCAATGAACCCGGATACTGGGATAAGGTAGTCGACAAGGCTGCCAAGAAACGCAAACGATCTCTTGATACCTATGATGGCAATCATAGGCGATGGCTCGAGCATGCCTGGCGAGAAGACATGGCTGATGTGCAATCTGGCTCCCTGTCACATGCCGAGCTGCATGAACGCTGGTTTGGAAGTGATATTATCGACTGGCTAAAGGGTATTATAAACGGCGTCACCGACGCTCCCCTCATCGCTAATACCTACTCGGATGATTTTACTGTCATTTTGCTCAATGAGGTGGTCCAGGGATGCCCAATCGGCCCTGCTGGCACGACAGTCTCAGGCAAACTCGATGTGCGAGCTTCAACCCATGTTGAGATGAGCACAAACTTCGGCTTCACGTTAATCACGACGTTGGGTGTCGGTTCCATCAGCTTTAAGAACTCGTATCTATATTTCAATAACAGAGGAAAAGTCAGCGCAAAGTTCACGGCTGACGCAGTGGCGTCGGCACAGTTTATGAGCGGCGACAAGAAACTGTTCTCGGCTGACCAATTCGGGGCCGCGTTCGCAGTACCAGGAATCGTTACCATTGGTCCTAACTTCCAGCTCTTCGGTGCCGTCAACGGCCAGGTCACTTTGGGTGCTTACTTTGAGGCCAACGTAAACTTGGCTGAATGGAACATCCGTCAAACATATCCAGACCAGGGGGCTGACTGGGATCCGAAGAGCAATTCGAGCCCAGACCGCGATGGCACGCAAGATCTCCTCACGCCCGAGTGGATGTATGGTGTTTCCGCTTCAGGCTTTATTGAATTGCACGTCAAGCCAACCATTACTTTTGGTATTGATTTCAACAAGAACTTCATCAACACAGATGGCGTCAACGTCAACTTGGTGGCAGATGGTTGGATCCGTTTTCATGCGGATGCTAATCACAATGGCGGTTCCGGTGGCCAGTCCAGCTCCTCGTTCTGCTATGGTGTTGATGCTGGTGCGGACCTGTACGCGACAGTCCATGCGCCGAGCTTTAATGGTTGGACTCTGGCCAAGTCGCCGTACCCCATTGCATCAAGCCCTCCGATCCAAATCATCCCTGAAACTTGTCCATTATCAACGCGTGACACCGATGGTCTTGCCACATTTTATGTCGATGATGGGTCTGGCGTAGTGCCGACTATTCCAGTCCACAATACCAGCTTATACAGGCGTCGGGTACAAGCCCGGAACGCACTTAAGGAGGACCTGCACACACGAGATGGGATGGGCGGCTTGGCCAGCCTCCAGAAACGCCGTGAACCAGTCGGACCCATCATCCGTTTGGGGATTCAATGCCCTAAAAGTAGTGGAGGAGGCACCTCGCCTGGTCCTTGTCCGTTGTGTGACACGGAAGCCATCAGCAAGAGGGCGGATGGTGATGACGGAGGCTCTTGCACGGTTGTCCTCGGACGCTCAGACGAAAGCACCTGTAGTACCGGAATTCTCGACACGCGTGATTTAGATCCCTTCGCATTTGGCTGGGCCGAGGAGAGTAATAACCACAGCGCTGCTCACACGCAGTTACAACCTGTTGACTCGGGCCATTTGTGGAAGCGAGGGACAAAGAAAAATGACTGGAATCTGGACCCCGGTGTTACAAATCACATCGTCACAATCACCTTTAATCCCTACCCAGAATGTAATAAGGATAACACAAATAGCATTGCTAAGTGGTTCGGCTTTGAGGAGCTAGGGACATCGACGCCGAGTTGTCCAACGGATATATCGAAGTTTATCGCAACCCAAGTAGATACCAGCATGTATCAGACAGATCATATCCTTGAGACGCAGACAGTGCTTCACTTCCTAGACTTTCTGCGCGGCGGCCGACAGTTTACGAGAATCCAAATCCCACTACCCACCGGGTACACACCCGCGAGCGACAATTGGGTTAACGATGTGCTTCTAAACTGGGGAGGCGGGAATTTTGCAGCTCAGCCGGTTGGAGGGAAAAGTGATGTGCTAAGAGCAATCACCGACCTTGCGCTAGGTGATAGTACCTCGGCTGGTCGAGGCCGAATGGCTCTCCTCTACAAGGGGGTTAACAATGACAAGGGACACTTCTTTCGCTTCGACACACTCGGCACTTTAGACGCCACAGGAAAAGTGCGCGCATCCAAGATTATTCAGCGCAATGTAAGTTTGTTTATACTTTAGTGCCTGCGTTGCTTGTTTCTTGATAGAGCCAGGAGCTAACGTATCTATGTACAGACTGCTGGTGTTTTCGCTTACATGCGCCGGATGGAAATAGCACCCAAATTTCAAGCATCTGGGCAGAGCATTGAGAACATCTTAGCCGATTTTGATAATTCTTATGCCTGGGGCAGCGCACCTGGAAATGAGCTGAACAGACCAGCTGGCGGCAATCGTGGCTTACGTGATCTTTGGGCATACTGGATTGACGTATATTTGGCGACAATAGAAGCAAATGCGCGCGCATGGGCAGGTCAGGCACAGACAGCTATGCAAGGACTCTCTACGGCGCAAAACGATGAGGCCGCCAACTGGGTGACGGCATTCTTTGGGCCTGGAGGCGCCGGCAGTACGCTGCAATTTGCCCAGCCAAATCCGGGAAGTCGGGTTGGAAGAAGCGGAGTCGCTGTTCCAAACAGTAGATATGGTATGTGGACTACGGCAAGTGGACCGTGGACTTAACGTATAGATGGCAGCGTGGAGGAGATAGGGTGGCAAAGTGAATCCAATACAATGAAATCTGAGCAATGAATGCCCCGAAGATAATAAGCTCTTCCTCAGAAAGGTTCGCAAGCTAGCAAGAATCCGAACCTTCTCTCGTGTAGCTGAATGATCGTTCAGTTTGGAGCTCTGCAGGAAGATTTATAGCCCAGACTGTTCTGTCTCGACAGCTGCTCTGTATTGCTCGTCAAGATCAGTCCAATTGGGATTATTCTCAGCCAATAATCGGAGCTTGATGCTCAGCCCCTCCGGTCCTCCAAGTGCCACATTACGGACCAACAAAAAGCCGTTCTCGGTGACGCCGCCTCCCAAGATGTTTTCCCGGTCCGTGGATTCTAGAAAGTTAGGTGGTGGGTCAAAGAAGAGTAGTTCTGGCCCATCAGCCTCCCAACTCTCCGTTGTAAGAATGACTGCCACCCCACGAAAGACGTTCGCATCAGTTGCATAACTGCCCTGCGCTCTATTCTCAGCTGTATAATGCCGTACAATATCAGCTAGTGACGAGCCCGGATGGAAGTAGATATCAAAGCGCACGACGTCGGAATCAATCATATCATATAGCGCGCACTCCAGGAATCTTTGAGGAAATGACTGGGGTACTGTAGCCAATGTTGCCCCGTATGTGACGTAGACCGGGAATGAAAACAGTGGTGGCAGAATCCCGGACAGGGTGTTGCCGTCTGATTCACTTGGTTGTATTCCGCGAAATACTGATACTGCGGGATGGGAATGGCAATCGATAAAAGTGAGCTGCGAGTTGATATACTTTGTGGCAGGCGCGAACGGCATGGTGACATGCCTGGGTATGAGCAGATAGGGTGATGTGCCAGTTGAGAGGACGAAGGCTTCAAGTCTGCAAGAGGAACCTGCGGCAAGGCAAGTGACCAACCTACGATAGAAGATAGAGCATCAGGGCCTCTAGATACAAGTTTCAGAGACTAAGATCTAGCGTTTCCGTGTACATGTAGATGCGTAGATGGGTAGATAGGTTGTCATTAGAGTGGGGTGGGAGTGGGAAGCGTAGGGTAGTGTGAATGGGAATGAAGATGGACGAGCCTGGGCGGCCCAGCGATGTTGTCCTGTCTAGGTATGGTAGTTGGTGGATCCACTAAACAGATGGTCCTGGGGCAGTAGCGGGTCCGATAAAACATATCACTGGCTACTGTCAGATTTAGTGGTTCACCGCTATATTGCTCACTTTACTGAACTAGCTATTCTGCAGAGATTTATAAAGCCCTATGTGCGGTAGAGCTTGTTAGTTATAGTGGCCTAAGCTATTTAACAATAGCTATAAATACGCTATATTTAATAAAATAAGCTTTTAAGCCTATTATTATAGGCTTTTTTGAAATGTTTTTATTTTAATACATTTTTTTAAAATAAATTATTTTAAAAGGTTATTTTGCGCTTTATTATATAAAATATAAAAGTTTTTTTAACTTTATAATATATAAAAGCTTTTTAGCTTATAAAATATAATGTTGCTTTATAAATATAGCTTAATAAAATATTATAATACAGCTTTTATAAATAAATAAAGAAAAAATTACGATATATATATATATATATATATAATAAAAATATAATTATTAATAAACGTATATTAGCTTTATATTATTAAAAAGCTTGTAGTTATAATATTATTAAGCATTTATATTATTAAATAAATAAATTTTTAGTTCATGAAATTTTTTAATAATTTTATATAATTTTTAAAAATAGCTTTTTAGCGATTTTCTTATTTTAATATATAAAAATTTAAACTAATATTTTAATAACATTTATTATATAATTTTTTATTTTTTTTCGGTAAGTTATTTTTATTAATATATATTATATAGCATAAATTTCGACCTTTAATATTATAAACCAACAGGAAAAAAAACCTAAAAAAAGACCACCCAAAAAAAAAGACGACCTTACAAGATAAACACATAAAATAGATAAATGCATAAGGTGCTTTTAAGCTAAATATGTGATTAATAAAAGAGCATTACTTAAAAAAGATTTATAATAATTAAATTAAAGGTGATTTAAAGCAAGGCATTAATAATAAAGGATTATAAAAGATTATTAAAAATTATAATAATAAAAAAATAAATATATAAAGAGGGTTTTTTTTGGTTTTTAATTATTTACTTAGCATTATCTAATATAAGTTTTTAGTTACTTTTTGAAAATAATTATTAAAAAGCATTTTTTACGAAAACTTAAGTTTAAACTTAGTGTTTTTATTATTTATATTACTTTATTTAATTTATATTAAATATAAACTTTAAAAGTATTATTTAATTAAGTTTTAAGCATTGTTAATTATTCGATATTTAAAAGTAAATATTTAGTTATACGTTAATTTAATATCGGCGTTTTATAATAATTTAAATGGTTTTATTTTAAATTAAACAGTTAATTAAAGTAATATTAAACTATATTTATTTTAAATAACTTAAATAAGTTATTTAATAAAAGCTGTTAACGTAATTTATAGCTATAAAGCTTAAAGATATAAAAACTAAAGCAGAAAATAAAGTAAAAAGATTTCGAAAAAAATATAAAAAGTTAAAAAAAAATAAGCTTAAGCGATTATTGCAAAAAACTTAATAAGTATAAAACAATTAAGCTATAATTATTATTTAATTTAAAACGCGAAAAATAAAAAATAAAAATATAAAGCTTTTCAGTTTTGTTATAGCCCGGGATACAGCAGATGGGTTAAGACCAAATTTACTGTATATTCCTTACGAAATAAGTAAGATAAAGAAGAGAGGAAAGTATTTATCTAACAATTACAAGGCCAGAATATATAAGCAAGGATTATCGGGGTACCTAAATACCTTAGGTATTCCATTCAATTGGTAATAGTCCCACCATTTACCAGAACAGTGAATAATAGCCTCACCAACAATAGCTCTAACGGTTTGGTTAATCCATTGACAGCTGCAATGTGGTGCCAGCCGTCACAAGTTTAATATAATTTAACGGCACGTTAATACGATTTAATAGATTTTTAATATAATCAAAAATTTATTTCCTTCATTATAAGGATTAATTCGATAAAAACGATAAATTAAAAAAAATTAAATTATAATTAAGTTATTTTAAAAACGAGCTTTATTATAGTTTATATTGTATTTATTTAAAGCTACGATAATTATAAATATAAACAAAAAGCTAGAAACTACGAAGAAGATTTTCTATAATTATGCGTCGATTAAAAAAAAAACTTAAAAATTCATTTTTTAACTTAAAAAAAGCGATAAGCTTAAAATAATTTATAAAAGTTATAATAAAAAAGATTAACATTTATTTATACAATAAAATTTTAAAAATTTACAGCAATATTTAACATAAACAACGTAGTTAAAAGTATAATGTTTTATATAAAATTTAAAAATCAAGTTAAAAAGGAAATTATTAAATTTTTTAACTTAATAAATTTAACAAATATATTATTAATATTATTAAAATCGATATTCGATTTTATAAAAAGTAATAAAAAACTTTTAATAAAAAAATTAATGATAATAATAATTAAAAAGCTAACTAAAAAAAAAAGCGATAATAGTTAATAATACATAAAATTTATTCAAAATTTATAAAGATTAATGTTATATATTACGAAGCGTACTATAGTGTCTGACATTATATATGCTATTGTAGTATCGGGGTTATAAATATTTAAAGTATAACTAAAGATATTTTTAAGGTTTATGTTTATAGTATACGTCAAATATAGTATTACGGTAATAAAACAATAGTATAAAGTTGACTGTTTTGTAGAGATCGTATTTTTATAGCTAATTTTAAAAAGTGGCTATAGACATAAGTTAAATAATAATAAGTAAATGACTAGTTATTTAAAAAATCTTTTTTTTTTATATTTATTCTTTTACTACTATACTTTTTTTAAGGTTTTTTATTATTTTGGCTTATTTAAATTATTACTGTAATTTTATTCCTTCGGTTTATTTAGATTATTACCGTGATTTTATTGTTTCGTCTTATTTAAATTATTACCGTAATTTCGGGAATTTATTACGTAATTAACGGTTGGTCCGTGCGTTTTTTAAGCTTATTTTGTAGTTTAATCTTAATTTATTTGTTAGTTTGTAATATTATTTCTTTTTTTTATAGTTATTGTTTTTAATAACTTTTGTATACCTTGTAGGTTTTTTTCTTTTTTTTCTTTTTTTCCTTTTTTTTATAATTTTGTTTAATACTATGTTTAATAAAGTAGCTAAGCGTTTTTTTTCTAAAAAAACAGAACAACGTTACGCCTTAGTTTATTTAATTAATTTCAAAAGCTTTAAAGCGGTTTTTTGTTCTCGTTACTTTTTAAAAAAAACTTTCTTATATTATTATAGCTAATACGTTTCGTTATAGTAATTGCGTACAGGTTAGTCGTTTATACAATTATACCGAAATGTTTTTGTTTAAACTTTATAAAACGTCGAAAAAGTTTTTTTCGATTTAAAAAAAAAAAAACGTGCTAAAAAAACATTTTCTAAAGCTTTTGCGCATTTATATCGCATTTATAAATTATAAAAGTTTTATAAATAATATATTACCGATTTAATAATTAAAAGCTTAGCTAAGCTAAACAATTTTTTATTAAAAAACGGGAAAAACTAATTTAACTTTTTTTTTAGCTTTAAGTTCTACTAAAGTTTTTTTAATGCTTTTATAGTCGACTTTGCTTTTTTAATTTCAGTTAGTTTAAATATTGTCGATAAAAGTTTTTAATAAAATGCTTTATATTCGTAAAATATTTTTTTAGTTTTTACATAGTTTTAGCGTATATATAGCTTTTTTATTTAATAAAATATTCGAAATCTTTTTAACCTTGTCGTAAATTTAAAATTTCTTTTATTTTGTAAATATTTTTATCTTTATTTACTTTTAACTAAGTTTTAAACGCAACGTTTAAAGACGTTTTAGTAAATAATAATATATAAAATATTAGCTGGATAATTATAATATTTAATAATTCTAATTTATATATTACTAGTAAAACTATTTTTTCGATCTCAAAAAATCTAACGTTTTTAAAATTAAGTTTTAAAAAATAAACTTTATTTTTTTTATTTAAAATTAGCTTCGACAATTTGTTTTTATTATAATATTTTTTTTAATTTTTTATTAAACAAATGTAAGTTTTTTTATAACTATTTTTATAATTTTAGTAATTTTTTTGCTTAAATTTTTGCTGTTAATATAGTATTACTGTTAATATAATTTTATTATATATTTATATTATATTTATAATTTGCTTTAAATAGTAAAACTTTTATAATTTTATTTGTTAAATTATTATATATTAGTTTTGCGTTTTATAATAATTTTACTTAGTTATTTTAGTTTTAATTAATATAATAAAATAAATATTATTTTAATATTTAGTTTAATTTTTTTATTTAATTATTTGTTTATAAATAATAAGCTATAAACATTTTATACTTAATTTTTAAAGTTTTAGTAAATAACTGTTAAAATTTAAATATTATTATTTTGTTTTTATTAATAATAATTATATTTAAATATTTATATTTATTAAAAATATGTTTTATTATTACGTATACTAAGATTTTTACTAAATTAGCTTTTTTATAAAAAATAAAATAAACATATTTCGTAAGCTTATTTATTATAATTATAATAAAATTAAATTTTATTTTTATTATTGGTTTTTTTAATTTTAATAATTTAACTATAAAATTAAATATTATTATTTTTTAAGCTTAGTTTAAAATTAATATTAGTGCTAAATTTTTACAAGGTTTATATTTTATTGTTTTAGATTTTTTGCATAAATCGCATTTTTTTATAATATTTTTTTCTATTTTTAATACTTTTAAAAAGTCGTAGTTTTTTTAAAATTTATTAAATGTTTTAAATATTTTTTTAATATTTTAAAAATAAGTGTTTATAAATTCTTTTAACACGTTTATATTAATATACTTTTAATATAACGCATCTCCCACTTAAATAGGACACTTAATTAAATAGGCCACTTTTTAAACCTTCGTACGCATATAACAAAATCCCTTATCTTTCTATTCATAACAATAGCTAAGCCTTGTAAAAAAGCCGACATACAGCTTGCCTTACAAGCTCGTAAAAATAACCCTCGTTTATGTTTTTAACGCGCTATTAAGCTATATAACGTATTTTGTATAACTTTTATTTAATAAATAAACGGTTTTATATTATTTACCGAAATACGACTACCGAAGTTTAAATTAACTTAATATAAAAAAAATTTAATTATATAATATATTATTAACTAAATTAATCGATCGTTTTTATTTAAATATAACGTAATTAAAAATATAGCTAATCGGCTATTTAAATTACGCGAAAAACGCTTTATAAAAAAATTAAACTTTAAACTTCGTATAAAAATAACTAAATTTTAAAACCCGATTTAATCGTTAAATTAATTATTAACAAATTTTAAATAAAAATCTAATTAAATACTGCGTTTAATTTATTTTTGTATAAAAAGTTTTTATAAATAATAAAATTTAAAAAAAAAATATTTATAATTTCAATAAAACTAAGTTTATAATAAATAAAATTACGTTTAATTTTATTATAATTATATTTAATTGCGTATAAAAATTAAAAACTTTACAGTTAAATAATTCGAATTAATTTATAATTATTTAAAATATATCGTCGTACGGCTATATTATTTTATTTTATATTATTTTAACGAAGCGAAATTATTTATTATTTTAATACAAAAATATTAAATTACCTAATAATTAAAAAGTTAAAATTACAAAAAATAGTTAAACGATAAATAAACAAAGCTTAAATTAAATTAAAAATTTCGATAAATATATAACACGTCGTACGAAAAAAAATATCGTTTATTTATTTTCGATAGTTATAAAAATTATTATTTAACTAAATTTAAACTATATTATAAAAATTATAATATTATTATTTTTTATATACTTTTGCATTTTTTTTATAAGCTTTAGTTTTTCGATATTAAATATTTAATATAAGTATATATTATATATATTAAAAAAATTTTTTTTTCTAACCGCGTTTTTTTACGCGTATAACGTATTAATAATTTTTAATAACGTACGAAAAAGTTTTTAAAAAACAAAATTAGTATTATATAATTTAAAATATATAATTTTTTAACTAAATTATCGTTTAATTATTTCGTAAATTAAACTTTTATTTTTTATTCGATAATAAACTATTTCGAATAATTTAACTAAAGTTAATTTGCTATTTTAATATATTAAAAAAAAATCGTACAATACAAAAATGGTTTTTTAATATTTATTATAAAAATTATAAATTAAATAACGCGTAATATAATTAACGTTATATATCGTTTTACGTTATTAAAAAAAAAATCGCAATATTTCGCAAAATAAATTATAAACTTAATTAACGTCGTCGTATAAAATAAACCTAATTATAAAATAAAAAATTTTTTACTATGCAAAAAGCAAAAAATTTATAGGCATTTAAAAACGTAATTAAATAAAAAAACCTAAAAAATCGTTAAAATAATCGTTATACAAAAAAAAAAAAAACTTGCGCCTAGCGTTATAAAATTTACAACAAACTTAGCTATAATACGTAAATTTATTAAAATGGTATAAAAACATTTAATAAATTAAAATCTAATTAGTTTAAATTAATCGAATATATTATTTTTAGATTATTTGCAAATATACGTACAAAAATCTAAAAAATATCCCATTTAATTAAATATCCCATTTAAATAAAAGATAAGTTATTATTAATGAAAGTTATTAATAAAGTTTTTTACGTTCGTAAAATGTTTTTTTAGTTTTTATATAGTTTTAGCGTACGTATAGCTTTTTTATTTAATAAAATGTTTAAATTTTTTTACTTTATCGTAAATTTAAAAATTTTTTTATTTCGTAAATATTTTTATTTTCGGTTATTTTTAATTAAGTTTTAAACGCGGCGTTTAAATGCGTTTTAATTAATAATAATATATAAAAAATTAATTAAATAATTATAGTATTTAATAATTTTAGTTTATATGTTATTAATAATATTGTTTTTTTAATTTTAAAAAGTCCGATATTTTTTAAATCGAGTTTTTTATTATTACGTTTTGTTCGAATATTGCATTTTAAAAAATAAATTTTTTTTTTTTTCAATTAGCTTTAATAATTTGCTTTTATCGTAGTATTTTCTTTTTTTTATTAAACGAATATAAGTTTTTTTTGCAATTATTTTTATAGTTTTAGCAATTTTTTTGCTTAAATTTCCGCTATTAATACGGTAATATTATTAATATAATATTGTTATATATTTATACTATATTTATAATTTATTTTAAATAATAATATTTTTATTATTTCGTTTATTAAATTATTATATATTAATTTTACGTTTAGTAATAATTTTATTTAGTTATTTTAATTTTAGTTAATATAGTAACGTAAATATTATTTTAATATTTAATTTAATTTTTTTATTTAATTATTTGTTTATAAATAATATATTGTAAATATTTTATATTTAATTTTTAAAATTTAAATGCTATTGTTTTATTTTTGTCGGTAATAATTATTTTTAAATATTTATATTTGTTAAAAATATATTTTATTATTATATAAATAAAGTTTCTTATTAAGCTTATTTTTTTATATAATATAAAATAAACGTATTTTGTAAGCTTATTTATTATAATTATAATAAAGTTAAATTTTATTTTTATTATCGGTTTTATTAATTTTAATAGTTTAATTATATAATTAAATATTATTATTATTTATATTTAATTTAATATTAATATTAGTATTAAATTTTTATGCAGTTTATATTTTATTATTTTAAACTTTTTGCATAAATTGTATTTTATAATAACGTTTTTTATTATTTTTAATATTTTTAACAAGTTATAATTTTTTCGCAATTTACTAAATGTTTTAAATACTTTTTAATATTTTAAAAATAAATATTTATATATTTTTTAACTAGTTTATATTAATATATTTTTAATATATATAATTTATTATTATAATATTAACTAGTTAGTTTGTTTAATTTTCGTAAAGCTTTTTACATTTTTCTGTTTTATTTTTTCGTAATTTATTTGCATAAAATTTATAAATAAGCTTTTATCGGTATTTTTATATAATAAAAATTAGCTTTTTAGCGGTATTTTGTATTTATAGTTATTTTTTCGGCTAAAAATATTTATTTTATTATTTTTTTTGCTTTTAATATAAATAATTTTAAAATTAAATTATAATAAAAATTTTGTTTATTTTATTTGCCGTTTATTTAATATTTTAATAGTTATAAACTGTTACGAATCAACAGGTGGTCCAGGATTGGGCCGTAGGAACAAGACTAAAGGTCTTAGGAAAAACGCCCGGACCAACTAGGAGGTTACGTAACATTGGAGCGATAGGATCGCAACAGCGCTCTAGGCGCTCTAAAGCGATAGGATTACAACAGCGCTTTAAGCGCTTTAAAGCGATAAAATCGCAACGGCGCTTTAAGCGCTCTAGTTTATATAAAAATAAAAAAATAAAATATAAAAAAAGGATTTTTTTATATAACTAGTTATTTATTTATTACTATTTAATTTATATCTATAGTTATTTTTTAAAAATAATTATAAAAGAACATTTTTTACGAAATAGTTAATTTAAAATATTATTGTTTTTATTGTTTATAATATTATTTTTTAACGTATACTTTAAATATAAACCTAAAAATATTTTTAGTTATATTTTAAATATTTATAACCTTAATATTACGAAAATATATATAATATTAAATATTAATATACGCTTTGTAATATTTTAAATAATTTTGTTTTACGTTAAACGGTTAATTAAAGCAATATTTAAATTATATCGGTATTAATAATTTAAAAATATACAAAATTATCGTAAATTATAGTATTATTTTTAAAAAAATTAGCGAGTTTTAATTATTTTATTAAAACCGAAAAAGAAAATAATAAATTTAAAATTACTAAAAAATAGTATAATTATTTAATAAACGTAATTAAAAATTTTTAAAAAAAGTTAAACGTTAAAAATAATAAACGATAAATATTAAAAAAAAACTTAAAAATTACTAAACTATTTAAATTCGACGGAATTTTTAATAAATTTAAAAGATTTTTAGCATAAGTTTAAACGTATTAATATTATTATAATAACGTTTTTAAAAATAATAAAAAACGAATTTTTTATATAATATTATTGTTAAAAAAAAAAGCTTTAACCTAGTTTAAATTATATATATTTAAAATAACGAATAAATTAAAAAATAATTAGTTTAAAAATATATAAAAGATTTTTTTAAGTTAAAATTTTTTTAAAACTAAACTTAAAAATTTATTTTTTAATTTCGAAAAAAAACGATAAGCTTAAAATAAGTTATAAAAATTGCGATAAATTAAATTAATATCGATTTATGTAACTAAATTTTAAAAAGTTTTTATTATATTTAATATTAATAACTAAGTTAAAATTATAATATTTTATAGTAAACTAAAAAATAAAGTTAAAAACAAAATGATTAAATTATTATAATTTAATAAATTTATAAAGTATATTTTAATAATTATTTAAATTAATATTTAATTATTTCAACGATATTAAAAAAAAAACAAAACTTTTTTAAAAATAAAAATTAAAAAAAAAGTTAAAATAAAGCTAATAATTTTAAAAAACGACAACATTTTACGGTATATAATATATATATAAAATTTATAAAATTTAGTAAAATGCAACAAAGTAAAAAAAAGCAATAAAAAACGAAAAAAACTGTTAAATGTTATAATTATAATAAGCTAAAATATTATGCTAAAAATTATAATAAAAAACTACGTAAAAATTTATAAATATTAAAAATTAAAATATTTAAAGCTAAAAAAAGTAGTTAATAAATTAATATAATATAAATTTATTATAATAATAAAGCATTAAACGTAAAATAAAATAATAAAATATTAACCGAAAACCGAGCAAAATAAAAAAAAATATATATATTAACGAATTAATTAATAATACAGTTATATTTAAAATAAATAGCAAAAAAAATTTATAAATAAGCTGTTTACGATAAAAAATAGTTAACCGATAGTTTAAAAAAAAATATAGTTTAAAAATACGGTACGTTTAAAACAAAATTTAGCAAAAGTAATATAAATTTTAAAATAAAAACCCGAAACTATAAAAATAATTATTAAATAAGTTTAGTAAAAATTATAATATTAAATAACTATTACGTTAAATAAATAAAAAAATATGTAAACTTAAAATAAATAGCTAAAACTTAATTAAAAAAATAAATAATAAAAAAACTTTAATTTAGCCGAAAAAAGTTAAAATAAAAAAACTTTATAATATAAAAAACGACGAAAAATATTTTTAAAATTATATTTATTTTTTAATTAACAAAACGACGTCGACGTTAAATATACGATAAATTAAAATAAATTAATATATATATTAAAATATAAAAAATAAAATAATATATAGAAAAAATTAGCTAAAAAGCAAAAAATGTTTAAAAAAAAATCCGAAATATTTTTACAAAATTTGCGACTATTAAACTAAAAATAAATAATTAAACTAATTAATATAAAAAAAAATAGCTTAAAAACGAGTTAATTTGTATATATAAAAAAATAAACTTTGTTTAAAATAAAAAATAATAACTTTAATTAAAAAAAAAAATTTAAAAACTTAACACCGAATTAAAATAATAGCTTTTATAATATTACGAAAAATATTAAAATATAATAATTAAAACAAGTATAAATATTTTAAAAATAAAAAAATTTAATACTTTTATTTTAATTAATCGTTTATATAACGGTATTATATTTAAAAACGACGACAAACGATTATAATTACGCTATAAAAAATATTACAAAATATTATAAATAAACTATATAATATATAAATATAAAAAATATATAATAAAAAAAATTAAAAGTTTTTAATTTTTAGCCCGAATAATTAAAATAAAAATCCGATATTTTTATAAAAAAAATAAAATTAAAAAACTAAAAATAATATATTAAACAATTTACAAATATATTATATTTAAACAAAATATGTAATATTTTAAAAATTGCAAAAAAAAGTTTACGATTTAAAAACGATATTAATATATTTAATATAAAATTTATATATTTTATAAGGTTTTTTAATACGAAAAAATAAAAAAAAAGATTAAAAAAAAATTAGCAAAAATTAACTTTTATTTATAATCGTTAAAAAAATAATAAAGCGGCAAAATTTACGAAAAAATAAAACCGACGATAAATTTATTAATAAACAAAAAACGACAAAAAATAACTATAAAACAAAACTAATAATTAGTTTACAAAATTTTTAAGTTTTTATATAAAATAAAAATATAATTTAAAAAAATATAAATATTAATAAACATAATTTATAATAAAAAAAAACTAATAGTTTTATTTAATATAAACGCTTATAAAAGTTTTATTTTTTTAAATTTAATTAACAAATTAAATTTAATATAAATTAAAAAAAAAAACTTTATATATTTACGATTTTTAATAAAAAAACTATAAATTACGATAACGAAAAAGTTATATAAAAAATTGCAAAACTTTTAATAATTATTTAAAATTACTTAAAACGTTTTAAACTTAATATTATAAAAATATTATATAATATAATATTAAAATTAATTTAATTGCGAAAAAATAATTTTAAAATAAATTAAAAAACTAGCCGTTTTTAATAAAATTTGCTTAAAATAATTAAATTAAAAAAAAACTTAGCTTTTATAAAACTTTAAATATAAACTATGTATAAATTTAAATAGTTAAATAAAATATAAAATAAAATATAACAATAAATCGATAAAAAATTTACAATTAAAATATTAAAAAAGTACGTTAAATTTAAAAGTTTATTTATAAAAAAATATAGTAAAAAAATAAAGCTATTAAAAAATAATAAATATAATTACGTAATTAATTTAAAAAAAAAGTATTTTAAAGCTTTTAAATTATATAAATTAAATAAAAAATAACTAAAAAAAACTACGAAAATATTTTAACAAAAACTTAAAAAAAAAATTTATACAATATTTTAACTTATCGGTAGCAATATTAATACTATAAATATTAAAAAAACTAAAAAAAATAAAAAACAAAAATAAAAATATTATAAAAATTAGCGATATTTTAATTTTATTATTATTAAAAATAAAAAACTTATATTATAAATAAACGATTTAAAAAACCGTTTTAAAAAAATATAATAATTTATAACATTTAATATTTTAAAAACTTATTATTATATTTAAATTAAAAAAAGCAACGAATAAAAAATAATATTTATTATAAAATATAAACTAAATAAATTTTTAGTAATAAATTTTAGCTTTATTAATATAATAGCGATATTTTAATTAATAATTATAAAAATATTACGCAAATTTGTCGATAAATTTATAATAATATATTTAAATAATATTTTAATTTATTTAAAAATATTTAAAAAATATAAAAAATATATATAATAAATATTTTAAACGTTATAAAAAGCAAAATTAAAAGTATACTTAAAAAAAAATAAATTTTACAAATAATAAGTAAATTTTCTAAAATATATAATTTTTTTAAAAAAAAATACAAATTTAACAATTAAAATTAAAAATAATAAAAAACTAATTTATATTAAAAAATATTAATAATATATAGTTATTTATAAAATTTACAAATTATATACGTATATTTATTAAAAATTTTAAAAAAATCGCGGTATTTTTTATAAACCTAACTAAAAAAAATAAATTTTTTTAATAAACGGAAAAAAAATAAAAAACGTTTAATATATTTAAAAATACAATTTTAAACGATTTAATATTTAAATTACCTAATTTAAATAAAAAATACGAAGTAAAAATCGACGTAAATAATTACGCTATAAAAAAACAGTTAATTTAACGAAATAAAAACGGTAAATTATATTTAATAGTATTTTTTTCGAAAAATTTTTTAAAACTTAAATTAAATTATTAAATTTACGATAAAAAACTTATAGTAATAATCGAAATATTTAAATAATAAAAATATTATTTAAATAATATTATAATATTAGTAAAAGTTTATTTAAATTATAAAAATTTTATAACGTTTATAATTATTAAAATATTAAATAAATAATAAATACGATAAGCAGAGTTTTTATTACAGTTTAATTTTAAAATTATTTATATTAAAAGCAAAAAAAACGATAAAATTAATATCTTTAGCCGAAAAAGCGATTATAAATAAAAACTATTATTAAAAAAATAAATATTATTATACAAAAATATTGATAAAAGCTTATTTTTAAATTTTATATAAATAAATTATAAAAAATAAAATAAAAAAATTTAAAAAATACTACGAAAATTAAACGAACTAATTAACTAATATTATAATAATAAATTATACGTATTAAAAATATATTAATATAAATTAATAAAAAAAGTATATAAATATTTATTTTCGAAATATTAAAAAGTATTTAAAACGCTTAGTAAATTACGAAAAAATTACGATTTTTTAAAAATATTAATAATAATAATAAAAATTATCGCAAAATATAATTTATATAAAAAATTTAAAATAATAAAATATAAACCGTATAAAAATTTAATACTAATATTAATATTAAACCGAGCATAAAAAATAATAACGTTTAATTATATAATTAAATTATTAAAATTAAAAAAACTTATAATAAAAATAAAGTTTAATTTTATTATAATTATAATAAATAAGCTTATAAAATACGTTTATTTTATATTATATAAAAAAATAAGCTTAGTAAAAAATTTAGCTTATGCAATAATAAAACATATTTTTAATAAATATAATTATTTAAAAACGATTATTATTAATAAAAGTAGAATAATAATATTTAAATTTTAGTAATTATTTATTAAAACTTTAAAAATTAAATATAAAATATCTATAATATATTATTTATAAATAAATAGTTAAATAAAAAAATTAAATTAAATATTAAAATAATTAAATAAAATTATTATTAAACGTAAAATTAATATATAATAGTTTAATAAATAAAATAATAAAAATATTACTATTTAAAACAAACTATAAATACGATATAAATATACAATAATATTATATTAATAATATTATTATATTAATAATAAAAATTTAAGCAAAAAAGTTACGAAAACTATAAAAATAGTTATAAAAAAAACTTATATTTGTTTAATAAAAAATAAAAAAATATTACGATAAAAGCAAATTATTAAAGCTAATTTTAAAAAAAAAAGATAAACTCTATTTTTTAAAACGTAATATTTAAATAAAACGCAGTAACGAAAAATTCGATTTTAAAAATATCGGACTTTTTAAAATTAAAAAAATTATATTATTAATAATATATAAACTAAAGTTATTAAATATTATAATTATTTAACTAATTTTTTATATATTATTATTAACTAAAACGTATTTAAACGTTACGTTTAAAACTTAATTAAAAATAAACGAAAAAAAAAATATTTACAAAATAAAAAAAATCTTAGATTTACGATAAAATAAAAAAAAGTTAGAATATTTTATTAAATAAAAAAATTATATATACGCTAAAACTATATAAAAATTAAAAAAATATTTTACGAACGTAAAAAATTTTATTAAAAATTTCTACCGACAATACTTTAATTAACCAAAACTAAAAAAGAAAAATCGATTACGAAAATATTAAAAAAACGCTAATTAAAGCTAAAACTAAAAAAAAAACTAAACTAATCTCTTTTAACAAAAAAAGAAATATCTAGTTCGACTAAATTTTTAATTATTAAATCGGCAACGCGTTTTTTATAAGATTTTTGTTGTTTGCGAATACGGTATAAGCAAGCGAAAGTTTTTAAAAATGCCTTTTCGGCGTGTTTTTCTTTTTTTTTAAATCGGGAAAACTTTTTTAATATTTTACGCAATTCGGATAAAAATACTTTTGTATAATTATATAATCGGTTAACCTAAATATAGTTATTATAACAAAATACGTTTGCTATAATTATATAAATAAGTTTTCTAAAAAAGCAGCGCAAATAAAAAATAGCTTCGAAGCTTTTAAAATTAATTAAATATATAAAAGTTTAACGTTATTTAGTTTTTTTATAAAAAAAACGTTTAACTATTCCGTTAAGTATAATTATAAAAAAAGTAGTAAAAAAAAAAAAAATTTATTTAAAAAAATTGTTAAAAATAATAATCGTAAAAAAAGGGGAATAATATTACGAATTAACAAGTAGTTTAAGATTAAGCCGTAAAAATAAAACTAAAGGTTTTAAAAAAAACGCCCGGACTAACTAAAAGGTTATGTGATATTAAAACGATAAGATCGTAACGGCGTTTTAAACGCTTTAAAGCAATAGGATCATAACGGCGTTTTAAACGCTTTAAAGCGATAGGATTATAGCAGCGTTTTAAGCGTTTTAATTTATATAAAAATAAAAAAATAAAGACATAAAAAAAAGATTTTTTTATATAGCTAGTTATTTACTTATTATTATTTAATTTATATCTATAGTTATTTTTTAAAAATAACTATAAAAGAACATTTTTTACGAAACAATTAATTTAAAATACTATTATTTTTATTACCTGCAATATTATCTTTTAACGTATACTTTAAATATAAGCCTAAAAGTATCCTTAGTTATACTTTAAGCATTTATAACCCCGATACTACAAAAGCATACATAGTGTTGGACACTAGTATACGCTTTATAACATAAACGTTATAAACTTTTTATAATTTAAATAAATTTTTATTAATATTATAATGTTATTTAAATAATGTTTTTATTATTTAAATATTTTAATTATTGCTATAAATTTTTTATTATAAATTTAATAATTTAATTCGGGTTTTAATAGTTTTTAAAAAAAAATACTATTAGATATAGTTTGCTATTTTTGTTTTGTTAAATTAATTAATTTTTTATAGCATAATTATTTACGTCGATTTTTATTTCGTATTTTTTGTTTAAATTAAATAATTTAAATATTAAATTATTTAAAATTATATTTTTAAATGTATTAAACGTTTTTTGTTTTTATTTTATTTATTAAAAAAGTTTGTTTTTTTTAATTAAATTTGTAAAAAACGCTACGATTTTTTTAAAACTTTTAACAAATATACGTATATAATTTACAAATTTTATAAATAATTATATATTACTAATATTTTTTAATATAAATTAGTTTTTTATTATTTTTAGTTTAAATTATTAAATTTGTACTTTTTTTAAAAAAATTATATATTTTAAAAAATTTACTTACTATTTATAAAATTTACTTTTTTTTAAATATATTTTTAATTTTGCTTTTTATAACGTTTAAAATATTTATTTTATATATTTTTTATATTTTTCGAATATTTTTAAATAAATTAAAATATTATTTAAATATATTATTATAAATTTATCGATAAATTTACATAATATATTTATAATTATTAACTAAAATATTACTAATATATTAATAAAGTTAAAATTTATTATTAAAAATTTATATAATTTATATTTTATAATAAACGCTATTTTTTATTTGTTGTTTTTTTTAATTTTAATATAATAGTAAATTTTTAAAATAATAAATGTTATAAATTATTATGTTTTTTTAAAACGGTTTTTTAAGTCGTTTATTTATAATATAGGTTTTTTATTTTTAATAGTAATAAAGTTAAAATATTGCTAATTTTTGCAATTTTTCTATTATTATTTATTATTTTTTTTTGTTTTTTTAATATTTATAGTATTAGTATTATTGCCGATAATTTAAAATATTATATAAACTTTTTTTTTAAGTTTTTATTAAAATGTTTTTGCAGTTTTTTAAGCTATTTTTAATTTAATTTATATAGTTTAAAAACTTTAAAGTGCGTTTTTTTTTAAATTAATTACGTAATTATATTTATTATATTTTAATAGCTTTGTTTTTTTATTATGTTTTTTTAAATAAGTTTTTAAATTTAACGTATTTTTTTAATATTTTAATTGTAAATTTTTCGTTAATTTATTACTATATTTTGTTTTATATTTTATTTAATTATTTAAGTTTATATATAATTTATATTTAAAGTTTTATAAAAGCTAAGTTTTTTTTTAATTTAATTATATTAAATAAATTTTACTAAAAACGGCTAATTTTTTAGTTTATTTTAAAATTGCTTTTTTATAATTAAATTAATTTTAATATTAAATTATATAATATTTTTATAATATTAATTTTAAAACGTTTTAAATAATTTTAAATAATTATTAAAAGTTTTATAATTTTTTATATAACTTTTTTATTATTATAATTTATAGTTTTTTTATTAAAAGTTATAAATATATAAAGTTTTTTTTTTTTTTTTAATTTATATTAAGTTTAATTTGTTAATTAAATTTAAAAAAATAAAATTTTTATAAACGTTTATATTAAATAAGCTTTTAGTTTTTTTTATTATAAATTACGTTTATTAATATTTATATTTTTTTAAATAATATTTTTATTTTATATAAAAACTTAAATATTTTTAAATTACTTGCTAGTTTAGTTTTATAACTATTTTTCGTTATTTTTTACTTATTAATACACTTATTATTAGTTTTATTTTTTCGTAAATTTTGCCGTTTTATTATTTTTTTAACGATTACGAATAAAAAATAACTTTCGTTAATTTTTTTTTTCGATTTTTTTTTTTATATTTTTATATTAAAAAACTTTATATATTATATAAATTTTATATTAAATATATTAACATCGTTTTTAAATCGTAAATTTTTTTTTACAATTTTTAAAATATTGTAAATTTTGTTTACATATAACGTATTTATAAATTATTTAATATATTATTATTAATTTTTTATTTTAGTTTTTTTATAAAAATATCGGATTTTTGTTTTAGTTATATAAATTAAAAATTAAAGATTTTTAATTTTTATTATTATATATTTTTTATATTTATATATTATATAGCTTATTTATAATATTTTATAATATTTTTTATAACGTGGTTATAATTATTTATTGTTATTTTTAAATATAGTTTTATTATATAAACGATTAATTAAAATAAAAATATCGAATTTTTTCGTTTTTAAAACATTTATGTTTATTTTAATTATTATATTTTAATATTTTTTATAATATTATAAAAATTATTTCGCCGATTTTATATTAAGTTTATATTTTATATTTTTTTAGTTAAAGTCGTTATTTTTTTATTTTAAGCGAAATTTATTTTTTTACGTATTTAAATTAATTTATTTTCGGGCTATTTTTTTTTATATAAATTAGTTTAATTATTTGTTTTAATTTAATAATTATAAATTTTATAAAGATATTTTAAGTTTTTTTTTAAATATTTTTTACTTTTTAGCTAATTTTTTTTATATATTATTTTGTTTTTTATATTTTAATATATATATCGATTTATTTTAGTTTATTAAATATTTATATTAGTTATTATTTTATTTATTAAAAAATAAATATAATTTTTAAAATATTTTTTATCGTTTTTTAGGTTATAAGGTTTTTTATTTTGATTTTTTTCGTTTAAATTAAAATTTTTTTGTTTTTCGTTTTTTTAATTAAATTTTAGCTATTTGTTTTAAATTTACGCGTTTTTTTGTTTATTTAACGTAATAGTTATTTTATATTATAATTTTTATTAAATTTATTTTGTTATTATTTTTATAGCTTTAGGTTTTTATTTTAAAATTTATATTATTTTTATTAAGTTACGTTTTAAACGCGTTATTTTTTCGAGTTATATTTTTTTTAAATTATCGGTAAAATATTTTTTATTATAAATAGTTTGTTTATAAATTTTTTTTACTGTTTATTTTAAATATAGCTATATTATTATTTAATTTATTAATGTATATATTTTTTTATTATTATTTAATTTTTAGTTAATATTTTATTGCTTTGTTTTAAATTTAAAATTTTATTATTATAGTAAGTTTATATTATATTAATTTATTAGCTGCTTTTTTTAGTTTTAAATATTTTGGCTTTTAGTATTTGTAAGTTTTTGCGTAGTTTTTTATTGCAACTTTTAGCGTAATGTTTTAGTTTGTTGTAGTTGTAGTATTTGAAATTTTTAGCTTTTTTTTTAATTTTTCCGGTTTTATTATATTACGTTAAGTTTTATTAATTTTGCGTATATATTATATGTTGTAAATTGTTAACGTTTTTTTTTTAATTTAATTTATAGTTGTTATTCGTTTTTTTATTAAAAAGTTTTCGTCGTTTTTTGTATAGTTTAGTGTTAGCTTTAATTATGTTATTAACGTATTTATTAAAATTATCGGGTTATAATAATTTGTTAATTTTGTTTTTAACTATGTTTTTTAATTTTTTATAAAATAGTATTATTTTAGTTTAGTCGTTTAGATTAAAAATAGCTGCGATTTTTTAAAATTCGGTAGTATATATCGATATTGATTTTATTTGTTTTAATTTTCGTAAATTATTTTAAGTTTGTCGTTTTTTTTTTTTTAAATTAATGAATAAATGCTTAAGTTCGTTTTTAAACGATTTATAATTTTAGAAGATTTTTTGCGTATTTTTTAGACAATTTTTTAGCGACAAAATTATTCCTTTAAACAAATACGGTTTGAACTATAGTAATACTTTTTTTTTTAAACAATTTTGCTGTTATATAAATTTTTTTAATTTCGTTATTTTTTTGAAAAGAATTTTTATAAAAGTATAAATATACTTTAGTTTAAGCTAAAAATCTTTTTAGCTTTTTTAATATACTGTCGAATTGTATTAAGTTCGGTAATTTTAAGTTTTTTACGGGCTTTTGTAAGTTTTTTTTTTAAATAGCTAAAAGTTTTATTTACGTTTTAAGTTTTCGGTTTTGTTTTTTTAGTTTATCGATTTTATTAGTGTATTTATTAATAGTTTTTAAGTTTTTATTACGTGTTTTAATAAATTAATTAAGTTTTTTTCGGAGTATATTTATTTCGGCTTATATATTAGTCGTAGGGTTTTAAGCCGAAGTTAGGGTTTATAGTGCTATAATTTAAATATTGTTTTAATTAACTGTTTAACGTAAAATAAAACTATTTAAAATATTACGAAGCGTATATTAATATTTAATATTATATCTGTTTTCGTAATATTAAGGTTATAAATGTTTAAAGTATAATTAAAGATATTTTTAAGTTTATGTTTAAAATATACGTTAATAATAGTATTACGGGTAATAAAAATAATAGTATTTTAAATTGACTGTTTTGTAAAAAATGATTTTTTATAGCTATTTTTAAAAACTAGCTATAAATATAAGTTAAATAATAATAAGTAAATAATTAGCTATATAGGAAAACTGTTTTTTTTTATACTATTTTTTTATTTTTATATTTTTTTAGATCTGCTAGATTTTAGATTTTTTAGATTATTATATTGGATTTATTGGATTTTAGATCTTTTAAATTACTATATCAGATCTGTTGGATCTTAGATCTTTTAGATTTATGTTACGTGACTTAGTCTGCCCTTCTCGTCGAGCTGCGCTTCGGCGGCCTAGTCTTTTTTCTCGTTGGTTCGTAATATATAGGCTATATAAAAATATCTTCTGTCTTAGAAAATGTCTATCCTGTAACTAAGCAATTAATCACTTTTTACTATACTTTTAAACAGACCTTAAAACCACTATATGATTATATGGGTAACCACTTAACAAAATAAATAATGTTCCTTGTAGCGGCGCCTTTTTATATTAAGTCGCGGGCCTTTTAAATTAAGTCTAGGTTTTGCATAGTCTACCTTAAATTGTTTAATACTATTTTATAATTTGCTTAGTTCTAATAGCTTCTTTTAGCGCATTAGCTTAATTAAAGGCAGTTGTTAACAATGCAATAGTATCATAATAAGGGCTATTTGAACTTGTAATTTTAAAGCATTTACACTTCGTAATCCGCCTAAGTAATAAAGTTTTTTATTGCATTAAAAAGCTTAAAAAAGGCTTAGTTTAAATGCATTATTTTAAAAAAGCAAGCTAACTAAATTTTTAATTTAATAATTAAACGAACGTAAAAACGTAAAAAAAAAGCTATAATTAATCTTAGTTAGTTTTTATTAACGTTTTTAATTATAAATACATACTAAATCGTTAGTATTGTTTAATAATTTTTTTAAATAAAAGTAGATTATAAGTTTTTTTTATAATAACTAATAGTATTATTAGCGTATATTAATAAAATTTTTAATAAAAACGTAAATTTATATTTATTAAAATTAACGATAATGCGAAAACGTTAGCGATTTTAGACTAATATTAAAACAAATCGCGACCTGATAAAACGAAACAATCTATATTTAATTTATATTATTTCGACAGTAAGGCTATCGGTCGCTATAAGCGTAGCGAAATGCGGTCTTTTTTCCCGACCTTAGGCATTATCGCTACTTCGGTGGCATATTACGGCTTAGGGAAGTACTTCAGTCTAAGGCACAGGTTAAAAAGCGCATATACGTATTTTTTAACTAACGACTAAGTTTATTTTGCGGTATTCGGGCCACGAAGCAGCGAAGACCTTTTGTTGGGCTTCGGTGGCGAGCAGCACTTGAGCAAGGCGGCCGGGGTTGGACAGGGTCACGGCTGTGTTAGCGCATCGTTTAAGTTGGCGTAAGGTCTCCTCGGCAGACAGATCGAAGGCATCGTGTGCTTGGGTACTAAGGCCGAAGGTGCCATCCGCATTGGCCCATCGTTCGATATCGCCCAAGTTTTACTCCGAAAGGGGCCCACACAATGAGATGCAAATGGCTGACTTCTAACCACGGGTGACATTTGTTGGATCTGGGATCTTCTAGGTTTTTCCAAGCTCTCCTAGCTGGACTGTCTTATCTAGATGAATGTGAAGTAACCTATTGGCTATTGTGAGCCTACAAACCTCGCTAACACCTAAGATCCCAGAGGAGGTGTATGAAGATTGGCAGTTTTCTCACTGCGGGGGGGGGGCATATATTTGTCTATGAAAATAACTCTCGTGGCGGGGTGCTGACCTTAAAAGGCTTGGAGACGTTAAGTGCAAGGTTTATCATTACCGGAATCGATAACGTCAAAAGCTATAGTGATAAAAATAACGATACCCTAGCGATCGACTAATTAGAAAGCTCTTTGTAGGCTGCCTTGCGGCCGGGGAAAAGACGATTATCCGACGTTTGTGGCGACCGGAAGCATTTTGCTAAATTGTCTAAAGCTCTGTGCCATTATAAATATTGCCGACAATGTTTCGAGCGCTTTTTTTAAAATGCGATAATTAACGAGTTTTTCTTTTTTTTACGATGTTGCAAATAGCTTATCCTGCTGGACAAGAGCTAGATATTTCTTAATAACAGCGTTGTCCGTTTATTCCGCCGGAAGGCGCTCGAGTTTTTTACTATATTGCTACAACACAAGCTGCGTTTCGTTCATCGTACTAGCTAATTGCTTTAATATAACGGCAACATGTAGCGACTGTAACAGTCAGACCTACATTGCTTATAAGTGTGCAGCGCATGACGGAAACTGTCCGGACGACGAGCAATTGCAGCAAGTTATCTAGTTTGCCCGGGAGCAAGGCTGGCAGCGGTACTAGAACTGCTAGGGGGGTAATCGAGCTGAACATAGGCTGCAATTATATAACGTAAGTTATACCTAAACATAAAAAGTTTTGGCTAGTCGTTATTTACTAAGTGAAATAAATGCCGGTGTAGTTTTTAATTTTGTTATATTTATAGTGCTTATTAAAAAACTTACCAGTGCGAATATTAAAACGAGCATTGTTTTTTAAAACGAGCTATATAAATTAATATTTACGGTTAAGCTAACGAAAACTAAAGCTAAAATAAGGTCGTTTATAAAACGATTTTATTTCGACGCTAAGCCGGTTAAATTTTTTATTATAACTATTTAGTTACTTTTTTATTTAGTAATAAATTTAAAAATTTTTAATTTTTGTAAAGCTTTAATTTATAGCGGTATAAATGTTAATAAAATAAAAATATAAGATATTTTTAATTTTTATACTTAAAAATAACGCATCTCCCACTTGGATAAGACATTTAATTAAATAGGCCACTTTCCAGACCTTCGTACGTACATTCGTAAATAATTTAACAACAATATATCCGATCAATTTAAACTAGTTAAATTCTTATTCGCTAGACCCGTTTATACTGTTCCGACAAGTTTACGCATTATAGCTACGTTTACTATAAATTTTATAGCACCTGACGTAAGTTTTTTTCCTTTTTGTACAACGAATGAACCGACAAATAACCTGACGAATAAACCGAAAATATAAACAACTAATTCGAATTAATTAAATTCCTATTCGCTAGACCTGTTTATACTGTTTCGACAAGTTTACGCATTATAGCTACGTTTGCTACAAGTTTTATAGTACCCGACGCGAGTCTTTTTTTTTTCGTACAACGAACGAACCGACGAACAATCCAACAAACAACCCGACAAACAAACCGAAAATATAAACAATTAATTCGAATTAATTAAATTCTTATTCGCTAGACCTATTTATACTATTCCGACAAATTTACGTATTATAACTACGTTTGCTGCAAGTTTTATAGCACCCGACGCGAGTCTTTTTCTTTTTCGTACGACGAACAAACCAACAAATAACCTAACGAACGAACCGAAAATATAACTAATTAATTCGAATGAATTATATTTTTATTTGCTAAACTTATTTATATTATTCCGACAAATTTACAAATTATAGCTACGTTTATTATAAATCTTATAATATTTAACGCAAATTTCGACGCAAATCTTAACGCAAATCCCGACGCGAGTTTTTTTCCTTTTCGTATAATAAATAAACCGACAAACAAGCCGACAAAATTACATAATTACGTCTTTCGAAGCCGGTAAATCTGTTGCTTTTTATATAATAAACAATTATTCGTTTTATAATTACGTTTATTTTATTATCGGTTCGTTCGTCGGTTTATTCGTTGTACAAAAAGAAAAAAGACTCGCGTCGGGTACTATAAAACTTGTAGCAAAATACGCAAACTTGTCGGAACAGTATAAACAGGTTTAACAAATAAGAATTTAACTAGTTTGAATTGATCGGATATGTTGTTGTTGGATTATTGCGAATGTACATACAAAGGTCTGGAAAGTGGCCCATTCAATTAGGTGTCCCATCCAAGTGGGAGATGCGTTAGTTGTAGATATAATTTATTTTTATAAAAGAAAGATTTATAAAACTAAGCTTTTAACTACGGTATTAGGTAAGGACGATAAGATATATTATAAAATATAAAAGTTTAAACAATATAACAAATAATGCGTATAATAAATATATTTATTTAATAAGTTTTATATTTTATAACTTCGGTACTAATATATCTAAATGAAAAATAAACTATAGCTGTATTTTATATATAATATAATTAAGTAAAAGTGATATTTTTGCGTATATTAATTGTTATAATTTTTTTTGCAACGCTGTTATTAACATTTTTTTATTTAAATTATTATGCAAAGCGTATTTAATTTGCTTTTTTTAAGCATGTTTATTATTTTTATAAGCGTATTTATAGTTTTTTTAATATTTAATATCGCTTTTAATACGACCGAAAATTTATCGAGTAAAAAACAGCTTTTGTTAAAAGGGGCGTTAACGTTGTTATCGTAAAATAAGCTGTTTATTTTGTTATTTTTTATATCCGAATTTAAATCGGAAACGATAAAATCTTTTAAACTTTTAAAACTATTTAACAGATAATTACAATTTTCGCTTTTTAAAGTTTTTAAATAAATAGTTATTAGCTATAACGCATCTCTTACTTAGATAAAACACTTAATTAAATAAATCACTCTCTAAACCTTCGTACGTATATTCGCAAATAATCCAACAATAATATATCCGATTAATTTAAACTAGTTAAATTCTTATTCGCTAAACCTATTTATACTATTCCGATAAATTCGCGCATTATAGCTATTTTTATTATAAGTTTTATAGCACCCAACGCAAGTCTTTTTTCCTTTTGTACAACAAACAAACCGACGAATAACTTAACGAACGAACCGAAAATATAAACAATTCATTCGAATTAATTAAATTCTTATTTACTAAACTTATTTATACTATTTCGACAAGTTTACGTATTATAATTATGTTTGCTATAAGTTTTATAATACCCGATGTAAGTGGGACGTAAGTTTTAACGCAAGTCCCGACGCGAGTTTTTTTTTTTTTTTATACGATAAATAAAATCGACAAACGAACCGATAAACCTATATAACTACGTTTTTCGAAGCTTATAAATCTTTTGCTTTTTATATAATAAACAATTATTCGTTATATAATTGCGTTTATTTTATTATCGGTTCGTTTATTAGCTCGTTCGTCGCATTATTCGTTAGTTCGTTCGTTATACGAAAAAAAAAAAAGACTCGCGTCGGATGCTATAAAACTTATAGTAAATATAGCTATAATGCGCGAACTTATCGAAATAGTACAATCAAGTTTAACAAATAAGAATTTAACTAGTTTAAATTAATCGAATATATTATTATTAAATTATTTACGAATATACGTACGAGGGTTTGGAAAGTAATCCATTCAATTAGGTGTTTTATCCAAGTGGGAGATGCGTTATAAAGGATAAAAAAGTTATATTATTTATATTATTACTTTTAATGTCTGTTTTAATACTAGCCGACGTGAATTTAAGTGTAGGTTGTATAATATATTAAGAATATTAAAGTATAGTTTAGATTAAACGTAAGAAACTAAAAAGCATATAGAAAAAAATAAATCTAAAGATGGTAGATATAAAAAAAAAGGTACTTATAAATTTTATATTAATTAAAATATAAATAAGCCGAGTTTTAATTTTATAGCTTTAAAATATGTAAAGTTTAAAAGGTTTTTATGTTAGTAATATTCCGTTTTAAGTGCTGAAATTAATGTTAAGTCTAAATTTTACCTTAATTATATTTAAAAGTAAAAGTTAAAAAAGAATTTCGTATATTTTACCCTGCCGTTTATAATTAATATAATCTAGTTTAAACTATAAGTTTAATTTTTAATTTTAGGTTTTTCGTTTTTGATAACCCGATTTTACTAAACAACTTCAAGGCTTTTCTTTAAATATATATGCTGCTTAAACTAACTTTTTTAAACTTAGTTTTAAGTTTTCGCATAGTATATATTTAAATTTTCTTCTTGCTTTTTTTAATAACTAATACTATTTTTGCGTAATTTATCAGGCTATTTTTGTTTTTATATATTAATAGCATATTTTCCACAAATAAATTAAGCTTGCTCGAATTTAATATTGCTATATTTAAACAGTTTGTTTTTATATTAATTAATTATAAGATAATTTTATATTTAGCAAAAGTGGCATTAATAACGAAACCTGAAATTTTTTTATAAATTTTAAATAGCATTCCGATAATAGAAAAATTCGTAATATATTTATAACTATTATCGAACGTTTAGGTTTTTATTTTTATATCGATTTTAGTATATTTATTAAAGCTTAAATTTTAGCTTAAACTTAATATTAAAAGTTTGCAATGCTTAAATTATTGTATTTTTTTAGCTATATTTATTATTTTTGCTAAATATTTTAATAATAGTTTATTTAAAAATTAAAACTAAACAAAATATAGCCGCATTAAATATAATGGCTATATTTTTAATTTTAGCTTATTAATAATCAATTTAATAAAAACGTAGTTATTATTTTTGCTTAATTAACATGTTAAAATTACCGAAAACGATTTTTACCGAAAATTAGCCCTATTTTTAGCCTTAATTTTCAAAAATATAGCAAAACAGCACGCTTGGTATATATAAAAAAAAGCAAATAAAGGAAAAAATGTTTAGGCTCGGATTTATAATATAATATTTCGTACTACTTAAATGTCCCTTTTTTAGAAAATTAGAAAATTGTGCTTATTTTACGCAACCATATTAATTTTTAAAAACTTTAAATAAGTTAAAATATAGTAACTAGTACTTAAATAGTAAAGCAAATATTCGTTAATAGTATTAAATTGTTAAGTATTAACTAACGTAATATTTATATAGCTAAAAAAAAACATAAGGTAATTACAAAGGCGGAATAAAATAGCACATCTATTTTTTGCTAAAATCAGCTATTAGTTTTGAACCTAAAAAATTTGTTCTTTTATCGGCGGACAGGTATCGCTAAATTTATAGTTAAGTAATAGAAATAAGGCTTTTTTAACGGCTGTTTTTTTTTTGGAGGCTTTGGGCAGTTGTTTTTCTTAGGTTTTACCGTTAATTTTAAACGATGTTTCGACTAGTTTATAATTAACAGGCAAACATGTTTAAAAAAGAAATAAAACTCCAGGCTTTAAGGCTACGTTAGCATTGTTTAGGCTTAAATGTTGTTTTTATATATATATATATAGAAAACTTTATTTATACTTTAACTTTTTATAAAACGTAAAATATTGTTACTCTTTTATATAAGTATCTTTTTTATATTTAACGTTTTATATATTTCAAATAGTGTGAAATAATTATTAAAATATTTAAAACTAGATATACTTTTTGATTATTTTTTTTTATTCTACTACTATTTGGGGAGCACATTAAAGTCGTTTACGTTAACGGTATTATTAATTATATCGACCGCGATATTATCGGTAATGATATTGCTAAAATGTTGGATAAGTATTTTACTAGTTTTTAATTTATAAAAACCGTATTAATAAATGTTTTTATAAATAATTTTTTATATTTCGCAGCGTATTTAATATATTTTAAGGTTAAAGTTTTAGTAATATTTTGTATATATATAAAATAGGTAATGCCCGCTAATACGTTATAATTAAACTTTTATTTTTCTAGTTGCAATAACAATTTTTAACGGCAATAAAGTGCTTTTATTAAAGCTAGTTTCGGAAACTTAAAAAACATCGGCTAGGTCGCGATAATATAGATTTTCGGAAGCTTTATCAGCTTTTAGGAGCATTTTATTATATTTTTGTTCTATTTACGGAGTAAAAGTAATAATTATTATTAGTAATAACAAAGTAATAGTATTTAAATAAGCTTTACCGAAACGATATAATAAAGTTTTATAACGTAAATATATATTTTATTATAACTATAACTGTATTATTATTATTATTATAGTTGTTAATGTTGCGGTTAAATTGTTCGCTCGGTTAGTTTGCGTAAAAATATTGTTTAAATAGCTAGTCGAAAATATTAATCTATTTATATTCGCAAAATCGATTTTGCTGTTTGTTTTATAGTAAAAAACTTAAATATTAACGTATTATCGTTAAAAAATAGCCGTTTAATACCGTTTATTTTATCGTCGAATAATACTAATTTAATACGGGAATACGAAGCTATTATTAAAAACCGGCTTAATGTAAGCGCTGCAACTTCGGTTTTTATATTCGATAATTAAAAAAAACAATGACTTGATCAAAATAAACAGCTGGATTATAAAGTCGATCGTTTTAAACGATGCATTATATAAGGCTTTTAAAACTCGATTAAAATCGTCCGCCGTATTTTAAATCGTATTAATATTATAGTTTATTATTTATACTTTTTGTAAAACGCGATTTTAAACAATACCGGTTAATTAAAACATAGTTGTTTAGTAGGTTGTTGTAGGTTTAAACTTAGGTAGTCGACTAGTTATATTTTTTATAGCGGCAATTTCGACTAGAGACGCGGCGTGTTGCAAATGATGTTAATGCTAATAAAGGTGTTAATAGTATATTTATTATATATATATTATTAACGTAGCAAAATACGCTAAGAGAAAGAAATAATTAATAAATACTATAATTACCGGATGTATATTTAATAACAATATAAATAAGAAACTATAGTACCGTTTAGTAATAAAAAGCTATTATTATTTATTATTAAAGATCGAAGAGTAATAATTTTTTAATTGCGATATTCGAACGGGATTAAATGATTTAACATAGCATTTTTTTTTTAATATTGAAATTTCGATATTAACTTTTTGTTTAGTCGTATAACGATTAATAAGTTTAAATTAAAATAAATCGGTTTTTATTGTTATATAAAATATATATAACGTTAATAGCTTAATATAACTAGCTTTATTTTAATATTAAAAATATAAATATTTTAAAGCTTTAATAAACTTTTATATTTATTTAAAAAACTTTTTAACACTAAATATTTAAAAGCAAAAACTTAAATTTAATATTTATAAAGCTATATATAATATTTTATAAAACGTTTATAAATAGTTTAGCTAAATAAAGTTAATAGCTATATTATATGTTTAATTTAGCGGTTTTTTAACTTAGCTATTTTTAATAGTAGCTATATAAAATAAGTTATTTAACTGCACGGTAATTATACTTTATCGTACGGCATTTAGTAATTTTAAATAATTATTACATAGGCATATATAATATAAAAATAATTTATAAATATAGCCAGCAGTTAATAGTAATTGATTAACTAGCTATTTGCTTAAAGTTTATTATATAGTGGCTTATTTATATATAAAGCCAAAGGCTATTTTGCGATATAATATACGCTAATAACGCTAATAATACATTCCTTCGACGCAGTAGCAATATATACCCTAGTCGCTAACCTTACTTCTATTAAAAAAACCCCGGAGTAATCTGCGGAATTCCTCTTCCGTTATACGTTATTCGTTATTATTGTTTTAAGACCTTTAATATTATAACGGCATATTATACCGCTTTACTGTCTTAACATTTTTGCGGCGGGATTTTTTAGCTGTCTTAAATCCTATGCATATTAGTTATATAAGCTATAATATGTCTATATTACTATATTTAAAATATATTATCGGATTACTAATATTTAATATAACTTTTAAATTAGGCACGTTAATTATATAAAACTTAATAGTTCCGAACTTTAATTCGACCAAGCTTTAACTTAACATTATTTTTGCTACGTTAATATTTATATATATTGCATATTAAAATAGGACTTTTATAAACAAAAGTTTGTGCATATTTTAGTTTAAATATAAAGTCGGTGCTATAAATAACTAAACGGCAAAAACGCTTACTAAAAGATGGACCTTACTTTATATCGTATTTAGCTCAAATTCGTTATATAACGAGGCAAAACTTTGCGGTGATAAGGTTTTTAAATTTTGTGCAAGCCTAGGCGGCAATACGGCTACTTTCTTAATCTAGATCAAACTGGCGATTAGAGATAACTAGTCCTTGCGAATAAGAGGTGAGGTGGTTGCTACGTACCGATTCTATGTCCTGCAATATGGTGGTGCTACTATTGCCACGGCCGGAGGTCTTTCGTTTTGTTCTTCTAGTGGGACATACTGCGAGGTGGAAGTCTAGCGGCTTGGCCTTGATGGCTAGGATGTATACACGTTAAAAGGGCTCGGCCATGCCACTTTAAATGCTTGCGAAAACTTCTTTAGGTATATATCAACTGAGCTTTGCTTTTAGGATCCAAAGTCTATTAAAGCGAGATTTAGTTTTAGCAGCAGTTATAAAGAATTGCTGCCAAAAGAGGTGCTTATTTACCCGCATATACTTACAAGCCGAATCATCGAGCGGAAAAGGTTGTCTCTTTACAACCCAGCTGACAATGGCCGCAATAAACGGCAGGAGAAAGATGCTCGTCAAATTAATTCGATCGTAAATAAACTTACGGAAAAAATAGGAGTTTTCGCATTAGTGATCTATTCTGCTTACGCTAGTACGAACTGCCTTGTTTTATAAAACTTAGTCTAACGATTTTAAATAACTAACTTTAAATAGTATAAAAGGGGAAAAGCTAACGCTTTTACTAAAGTTATCGATAAACTAGGCTAAAGCATAGCAAAAACTAGGATAAAAATACCGGCAAATACGAATCTTTTTAATCTTTTCGCTTTTATAAACTAGCTTTTCGAAAAAAAAGTACGTACTGTAATATTTTTATAAAACAGCTATAGCTAATATTATTAATAATATAAAGATTAGTAAAAAGTTAAGCTTTTAAAACCTTTTAGGGTTTTAATCGTTTTATAAGATAAAAGCTTTTAAGGAAATTTTTTTAAAAGTTAGCTTACAGCATATGCCCTTTAACAGGGAATAGAATTTGGTTTGAACAGCGAACGAAAGCGAAATCTAGCTCGATTTATTACTTAAAAATAACTGTTAAAGCGCGGGCTCGTACGGTAGCAGAAAATATATAAGCGCGACATTATTTTTTTGTTGTTGTTTTTATAGGCAGACGTAGAATACCGTCCCGATTAGTCCTGCTTGAAACATTATAGAATTTTTATTAACGTACCTTCGTTGTGGAGTGCATTTGGGCCTAGGCCGGCAGTGTCGTTCGTTAGCGTCGCGCCCGTTGTTAGCAAGGTTTGGAAATAGTTGTTGAGTGAGAAGACCGCATCTATCGACACGTTGAGGCAGCCGAAGCCCTTCTCTTGCTTTGTATTATATAGCCCGATTCGACCAGGCTAGATGCCGGTGTTTACGACGGCTCGGTTGAATTAGAGTCCGTTGAAGGGCTAAGCGAAGCCGTTTTTGGGCATGTCGAGTGTCGTCTCTTGCTTAGTGATGCGTTCTGATAGGGTATTGTTGTTAACCGTAGATTTGTATTGGTTAATATACTAATAGAGGCCGCATTTATTTGATATAAAAGGCATGTCTGGCCACTTTTTTCCAACAGGTGTGGTTATTTTAGGCTTGTTATAGGGCAGGGCTATCGCTAGGATATTCGTCGACCAGATGAAGGTCTTTTTTCGTGCAAAGGTAGTGTTTTGCTCGGTATACCGGTTTTAGAAGCGTTTATTAGACAGGGTAGAGCACTGTTGGATCTTGTGGTGTCCTTTATATAGCTATTTATGTTTGCGATAAATTGACCCGTTAGAAGACGGAACGCGGTGGCGTTGTTACCTAGTATGTTTCGGCTACCGTACTGGGCGGCGGATGCCTTGTATAGATCGATCGAGTTATTAAGGATCCGTGGCTATTTTGGCTATATACGTATATTTAAGTTAATTTATGTTTTTATAAATTTAGCCTAAAAAGGGTCTTTTAAACAGCTCTTTTTACTAAAATTTATAAATAAAATATGGTAGAGATTTCTTCTGCTACGACCTAATTATGCTATTTTTGTAAGGCTTAGCTAAATACTTATAATCTACATCTTTTTTTATATAAAAGATATATAAATCTATATAGTTTTTATCGGCCTAATAACTAATGACGTAATTTATTATTAAAAGCCCTGACTATTATAATTCTTACTATCGACTACAAATTAGCTTCGTAGAGTAAAAATTGTAGTTAAGTGTTTAACAGTAAATTTTAAATAATGCGCATTTACGCGCGCATTAGCTTCTTTACACTGCTTATAATTATCTAGCTAGTATTTACCTAATCATTGCGCTACGAAATAATATTATTTCTAGTCTCCGGCCTTGCGATACAACTTAGACTTGATTGTTATAATACAAGGCCTAACCATACCGTAGCCCGTATTATATTACAATTTAGGCTTTTTAAGTCTAAGGCGTAATAAAATACATTTATTTTTACGGGTTTTTAGCTTTGCTTTATAACTAGTTTTACGTAAGCAAAAATTATATTTTAGCGTTTAATTTTTTTCACTCGATATAAATATATTTTTTTTAAACTTTAAAACCCGTATTTTATATATTTTAAAGCAGGGCTATTATAATACCGTCGGCCGATATATTAATTGTAGCATTTTTAATTAACTAAAACACTGCAATAGTAGCAAGATATAGTATTAGTTTTTTTAATTAAGATAGATCGAGTATTAAATGTTTTATTAAAAATATGGCAAGAATTTAAACGGTACTTTAAACAAATGCCTTTTGTTTTTATATCGAAGAAAGAAATATCTATTTATCGCTTATAAAAAAGTAAGCATTATATTTTTATTGTACTTTATTATTAGTTATATTATAATAATAAATTTAAAAGTAGCTTTTAGCTAGAATTTTAATTATAAATTTATATATTAGCTACACTAATTTATATATTAAGCTTTTACGAAACGTTAACATTAAAGGAATAATAACGACAAATATAAAATTACTATATATAAATCTACGCTATAAAACGGCCCGGTTTATTAAATGGACAACGGCTAATTTAAATATAAAAAATATATTTTTAAACAAAACTTTTACATATACTATAGCACTTTAGGGTTTAATTTTAATATTATAATAAACTTTTTATATATATATAATTATAATATTTTTTCATAACGACGATTTAAACATTTTATAATATTATAGCCTATTATAAATATTTATACCCGTATTAAGCTAAATTATTAAATGTTTTTATTACTTTTAGCAGTAAATTTATTAGTCGAAGCTATTTTTATCGCATTATTTATTACTATAATTTAATAATATAATACAAGCTTATTTAATTGCCGTTATTACGTAAATATAATCGATACGAAATATAATAATATAAAAAAGACAGCGAACTAGTTAAAAAAAGAGCGTAAAAAGCTAAAAATAAGCTGTAATTTTTTAAAAAAAGTTATGCAAATTTAAAAACATTTTATCCGAATATTAACCGATAATTAAAAGAAATTATATAATAATATTTCCGTTTAAGCTATTTTATAAATAATTTAAAATTTTACTGTTTAAGAGTTAGCTACGTTTTTTTTTACAGCTATTTTAACTTATTATTTGTTACCGAGCGGATATTTTTTCGATTATTTTATAGTTTTGTTAAAATTAATATATAAAAACGAAGCAAATTTATTTAATTAAAAAACAAAAGCTTTAAAAATTATATAACAATAATAAACGTTAATATTTTTTAATAAAGTCGATTTTAAATAAATAATAATAATAAGCATTAAAAATGATAATTATAAAATAATACATATTTGTATAAAAACTAAAAAGCTTAAATTTATAGTAGTAAAAATTATAAAATGTTATAAACTATTAATAAAAGCAAGTTTATTTAATTTATTATTAGTTTTAGTATAATTAAGCGTAGTTAAAAGTTGTTTAAAATAATAGAAAATTTATTTTTTATTAGCATTTTATTTTTTAAATATATTTTTTAATCGTTATTGTTTTTGATACGTTTAATTTATTTATTAAGCCGGTAATTTTTAAAAACGGAAACTTTTTGCTAGCTTTTTAATAAATCGTAAAATATACGATAAATTTAAAAGCTATAATATTATTTATTTATATATTAAAAACTGCTAAAACTTAAATGCTTTTAATTTTACTTTTTTTTAATATATAATTTATAAATAAATATATTTATTATGCTTTTAGTTTAACTAGTTTTTGCTATAATACGCTTTTTTTATTATTATAAACTATTTGTTTTTAAATGTTTTTTTTCGGCTAGGCTTTTTTTGATTAAATCTTTTTATTTTTTATTTTTTTTTTCCGTTACTTTATTATCGAATATTTCGATATTTTACGAAAACTTTTGTTTTACTTTAAATATAATAAATTATTATTATGCCGGTATTAGCGATTTTAATATAATATAAAGATTTATAAAAAAATAATTATATATTAAACTATCGATTTATTATATTAAGTATTATTAGTTAAAGTTTTAAACTATTTAATTATTTTCGATCGATATTAAAATACCCGTTTTAAATAATTCGATTAGTAAACTTATAAATATAACTAAGCGGGAATATTGTGCCGTTAACGTAACATAGCTTTTTTATCGTGCTAAACTTTTTTTTTAACGTTAAAAGCTTAAATAAAGCTTTAGCAGTAGCTAAATATTAAGTATATTATAATAGCGCGCTAAAAGCGATAGGTATAAGCAGTTTATATATATATAGCGAACTAAAATCTGGCCTTAATGTTAAAGCATATATTTTAATATTATAAAGCGTATTTCGTGGGTATATAATGCTAAGAGTACGTAACGCTTAGCTGTGTACAAGTCCTGGGTTTATGTTTAAAGGTAAAGTTAAGTACGAGCGGCGTCGGGCAATATTATACTTGGCGCTAAATTTCTTCGTAGAAATTGATCTTTTATATCGAACAGCGTCGGAATGGCTAGAACTATGCTAATGTTATATAAAGCTACACTAGATAAAATAAACATTAATGCTTTTACTACTTTTTAGCAAGGCAAAGGCTACTTGCAACAGCTTTTTACCTTTTAACAGATACTTGCTCTAGTTTTAAAAATATCGAATTACTAGTTAAAGCATAAGCTTTAATTTGTATCTTCGCATATTAACGACGTATCCTTAATCTAGCCAGTAAAAGATGCGACCCGCGAAGAACGTAGGGATTATGGTTACGTGATCCTAAGAGCTTTGCAAAGACAGATAGAGCAGCACTTAAATAAGGGCGAAGGAATTGCTATATTAAAAAAACGTTTTTTATGCATCTAGCCATTCCGACGCTGTCGACTTAACTTCGACACTTTTATAATTATAATGTACATTATATAAATTTAAAATAGGATTTTTAAAGTTTTTACTTGCAAAAATGGGTTTTTAACACTATATTTTAAACATACATTAGTTTTTTTCAAGTTATTAGTATTACTTAAAGTCGTTAGCAAGCTTTTAGTTATATTTAAGTTTTTAATTTAAACTAAACTTGTACGCTTAAATCTTAAATTTTACAGTATAATTAAGCTTTTTGCGCGTACACCAGGGGTGGTTAAGGTTTTAGATCTTGCGCTAAGACTTGATTTTTTGCTTTAGATAAGGCTATTTAGCTCTAGCTCGAATGTCGTAAATTAGGGCTTTGAAGAATTCGCATAAGTAATAACAAAGAGGGCATTGTCGGCAAGATTAAACGAGGGTGTCGATATCTTATTTTCGGTAAATACTGACCAACGAATATAGCAGCTATGCTGTAGCAAAGCTTTACCGGACAGGAAAAAATTATTAAAAAGATAGTCTTTAAATTCGAAGAATTTTAAGCGGACATTTTCGAAAATGATGGGTTTATCTCTTACGTTATCCCCGACCAGAGCTAGGTAATACGAAAATGGTAATACTAGTACAAGACAAAAGCGGGTAGACGGAAACGAAATACTTAATCTCTGGGAATAAAGTGAAGATTAATAAATATATATGCCGAAAATAGATCGCGAAGGAATTAAAACACGGCATCCTTTTAAACGGACACCAGGTTGCTAATATAAAATAATTGCAGCGACTTTTACGTCCTTAAGTGTAAATAAAGCTCTTTGCTAGGTCTAATCTTAAATCCCGAGGTTTAGAGCGCATAACGAGGCCTAGAAAAGTTAAGTCATTAGTTAGACTGTGTATAACCTTTGGCTGCTCCGACCGATTTTCTAGAATTCCGGACATCTCTTTTCGTAATCTTATCCGCTTATAAAAGCGTAGGAGGAGCATATAAGTAACAAAAGCTGTCGGAGGTGACTAGGTAAGCACTATAATATTGTGGATAATAACTCTTTAACTTTAATCTGTCGGGTTAAACATTTTAAAAAGTAATATTAAACAATAGCTTTTAGTTAACACTTGCTAGAAAAATTATAAGATGAACTCGGGCTGCTTAAAGCTAGTCACCGGGCTTTATATGCAAGGTTAGGATGCTTAGAATATACTAGTCTTCCTTTTAGCTACACTAATTATTAACCACTTAACACTTAGACTACTAAGCGCTTCGTGCTAGTTAAGCCCTGTGTGCCTGCGCTACATATAGGTTATTACACTTACAAGTCTTATTTTAAGAGTCTGCTTTTTTTTTTCAAGTTTTCAAAAGTTAAAATTTAAAAGCCAAAGTAGTCGCCATTTTTTCTAGTGAAAAGGTATTTTGTTTGTTTTAATAGCCGAGCGTGTTCTGCGCCGTACTATCCACTCGTTAGCGCTTTAACTAGGTTTATAATATAGTATAAGTAAAGCTAAATGCTTTTTTTTAAAAAAGGGGTGTTTAAGTAATAATTTTTTTAATTGCGTTATTAAACGCCTTTATTATAAGGCTGTAAAGTTGGTAAAAATTTTTTGCAGAAGTTTTAAAAATTAGCCTGGCACTGTTTTTAAACAAAATTGTTTTTAGTTGTAAGCAGAGTGGTTTAACAAGGTTTAATACGCCTGGAAATTCGTTTATAATATTTTTAAGTCCGCTAATGGTTATATCGCCTGCTTTATTTTGGGTAATATTTTTAAAACTGCTAACCTTTTACTTCCGAAGAACACTGTCCTTAGGCCGCCTCTTTTTACGA
Source organism: Xylariaceae sp. FL1651 (assembly GCA_025201745.1). NCBI lineage: Eukaryota > Fungi > Ascomycota > Sordariomycetes > Xylariales > Xylariaceae > Xylariaceae sp. FL1651. Next base: position 1,133,833 of record MU624241.1, read on the forward strand.
GCAAAGTCATTAATCTACGATTAGCGCGCGCATATTTAAAGCAGTACGTAAAATAACGACTCGAAATCGTGGCGGTACGTGTGGTTAGTTTTACGCAATACTTTTACAGTTATGAACTGCATCGTGCCGGTCTGGTGCCGCGCTTCGCTCGGGCCGCTGTTTCGAACCTTAGCCAGGTTAAGGTCAATTACCATACCTTTAAAGCCGTCTGTTACCTCGGGCTTTGTTATAATAATATTGTTGGACAAAATGTCGCGGTAGAATATATTGCCCGTTATGTAAAAAGATTAGTGCGCTTTGATTGCATCCTGCATCGCTTTTAGCAGTTTTTTATAAGCCAACTGTTGTTTACCTTATTCCGTCCCGTCGTTTTTCGGCTTGTCTAATAGGTTACCTCCTGTCTAAGCCTTTGGGAACGTTTAGTAAAAGCTATAAAGTATTATAAATACGGCGCTTTAGTTTATATTTCTTTTATATACAAATACTTCGTCTTACGCTTTTCTGCAACTTATACATTACGACCTATTTTATCGTTATTTTCCCCCGACTTCGTATTTTTTTAAATGTCGAGCAACTTATTTAACCGTGCTTTTATTAATAGCAGATATTTTAATTTAGACATATTTAAGGAAACTATATATTATTTTCTTTTTTAAGAGCTTAAGAGCGTTAACTTAACCGTTTTAATTTGGCTCGACGTTTTACGAGCTAATAATGATTTTAGAATTACCGGCGCTATTTTTTAACGTATAGAAGATGATTGTGTAAAATACGAGCACGTTATAAGCCAATTTGTTAACTAAATAGAATCGGTAATCTGTAGAGTTTTATTTCGCATACTACGCAATTCTAAAAATATAAAAGACAAAGCACGCTTTTACAAAGACCGGCTTAGCTAACGAATCTTGCATTAAATAAAGCTTAGAACAACTTTAAATACTATATATATTAATTTTACAGGGCTATTTTATCGCATTTACAAGGGATTTATCGAAAAGTTGCGGGCTATAGTTTATAATAAATGTAAATATATAAGTTCTACTTTTACTTTTTATTAGCCTTTTAGTTTATTTTATTTATTTAGCTAATTATATGCGTAAATTACTTATATAGATTGCTTTTTTAAAAAGAAAAAAAGGTTTTATAACTTTTTTAAGCATAAAACTTTTTGCCGCTAGACTTTAATTAAAACTTATAGCATATTTAACCTTTATAATATCTGTTATAATATATTGTAAAAACTAATAAAATTGCAAAATTGCGGTACGTAACTATTTATTTTTAATTTAGCTTATTTTTTAACATAAGCATAGGACATTTTTTTTGTAAAAGCTGTTTACTGTTTATACGAAAGCACAGAAACCAAGCTTGTCCAATATGTCGTTAAGTATACTATAATAAGGATATTTGTAGTATTACTGACTGCTGTCGTTTTTTTTATTAAAATAATATATAAAGTAATAAAACAGCTTGCCTACAATTAGCTAAAACGTTTTAATAAGCCAGTAAACACGGCAATTTTAAAAAAAGTATTGTTAGTATAAATAATTAATAAATTGGCTATTAAATAAGAAAAGTTAAGATTCCGTCGGTATATTAGTTTAAATAAAAGGTAGAATATAACGTGCTTATATTAAAACTTTATAGCCGTTATTTTAAGACTTTTTTTAATATTATAAAAGCTCTGCTATATAAAAATAACGGTAGCTATTTTATAACTTAAGCTATTATAAAGTGTAACGAACCTATTTTTCGACGTTTGTATTAAGTTTATAAAACTATTTTTTAAGTTGTTGGCTGTTTTTTAAAGGCTTTTACGATATTAAATTCTTTCCCGTTAATAAACGAAATAATGTAAACAAGGGGAGTGTAATATAGCTGTACGGAAGCTAGTAGGCTTGTTATAACTTGCTTAGGCTTATGCGCATTTTTTTGCGTTCGGCATATTACAGTTATGCAGCCTTTTTTTGGGATTGTGCCTAGTTTAGATTTATTTAATATTTGACAGCGGGATAGCTAGTGAATTATTTAGCCGACAGTATTATTTTAAAACGCTAGCTTTAGTGCTTTTTTTTACCTGGCGAAGCGTAAAAGGCGATTTTGTACGTAAAGTGCAAATTGCAATAGCTTTTGCATTTGTAAAAAAGAGTCGGTTTATATTTAAAGGCTTGTAATTCGGCTTTTAGGTCCGCGTGCTTTATAACCCGTTAAAGTAGCTTGTAGGGAACATTTAAGGATTTATACCGGTTCGTGTCTACGTTTTTTGCAAAGCCGATAGGTTTATAAGATAAGCGTGCTACGAGGCGAGAGCTGTTTTTTTGCACGAAGTGGGGTTTGTTGTAGACGATTTTGTGCTCGCGTTTTAAGTTGTAATTATAATTATTATCGTGTTTAGCGTAGTTAGGAATATAGTACTGCAGCTGCTAATAGTTAATGTGTTTAATATTGTAGTAAGCAAGGTTTTGTCGATTAGTAAGCTCAGGATCGAAAGTGTTAAAATGCTAGTCCTAATTGTATTATTATTATTATTATATTTTATAGTCGAAGTAGTCGGAACAGCTGTATAAATGTTAAGTTTTAGTGTAATATTTACGGTATTAATTGTAGATATAATATTATAAGTTAATGAAAAAGAGCTTTAATAAAAATAAACTGTTAATAAAGGCATGAAATTTAATAGCTTACTGCAGTTAGCTATTGTGATAGTTTTTTTATTAAATATAGCTTTGAGATTTGAAAAAGTAAACTATATAGCCGAAAATATATATAAACTTTATAAATATGCCAATTCTAGAAATAATCCTGTAAAGACCAATTATCTTACCTTTTAGTTATTAACTGCGCTTAACTTTAGACGATGGCGTTAAATTAAATGCGTCTAGATAACCTTTACAGGGCTTCGATTGGCAGAACTGGAATTGATCTGGCCAAGCTGCCACACCGGAACCAAGGACAATGTATCCTGCTAATAATACATTTGAATACAAAAGGGAGAGGTGTCCCCCAGGTGTTGCGAGCATTGGTCTTGTCATTTGGCAGAGTAGTTGTTTGCAAGATCAGGGCGTTCATCGGCCGGGCCCGTAAGGAGGACTATGTTTGCATTGTACCCCGCACTACGGAAACATGGTCCTGCCACCTGCACCCCGCCATTCTTCCTTTCTTTCCAGTTATCATTAACCATCTGCTTCGAATTAATTGATCAAGAATCTCGTACCAAGATTTTTCATTAACAAGCGACATCATAAGTGGCGCAGAGGACTACGAAATTGGAAAGACTGACTGAACAGCCTTCAGAACGTTCTCGAATAGAACTTCGGGCTGTTTGTGGATGACAGCTTCGTCGATCCAAGTCTTATACAAGGCCCGGGAGGTATAGGCCAGATGCCACCGCACCTTCGTTAACCGGTCGGCATGTATGAATGCATAAACCGTTAGCTCGTATTTTATAAGCATTTAGCTCTTCTTGTTAAGCACCGTGCTCTAGTATTCGTGCCGTAATAGCCTTTGTTTACATTGCCGCTCAAGGGACTGAAGCTGTTGCTTATACACCTTTAGAGCCGTAGTCTCCCCGGATTTGGGAGCCGTCCTGTGCTGCGGCAATGCTTCGGAAGTTGTAAATACTACTACGAATTTATTAGTGGAAATAGAGCTATCGATAAATATACGTACGGTTAAACTGGCTTTAATTTTTAAACATATTTTTTAAATATTCCCGATATTTAGCTGTTTACTAAGATGCGAGGATGCTGAGTGTTGTTGGATCCGATAGATTTTTCGGGCAGGTTTTCCGGGACGGCTATAATAGGAGTTATTTTACTTGTTGGCTTTTATTATCGAGCTTGCAATATTTAATCGTATTTTATATATGTATTATAGTAGTAAACGTGTAAACGACGACGAATGCTAAGCTATAGTAGGTAAGGATTAAAAATAGCGGTTAGAAGTTTGTAGCGGTTTTGCGGCTATTACGTTGTAAATATGTTTTAAAAAGCCGCTGGGTGCTTATTAGCTAAGTAGCGCAGCTTGCTTTTATTTTTGTTAAGCTGTAGCTATATTTTATTGAAGCTAAATACTGCGCTGTAAAATTGTTATAAAATATATATAGCTGTACTTTTTTTTAATTAATATAATATAATTTTAACTATATATAATTATAAAAACATTTATAGCAAATTAATATAGTGTTAAAATGTTATGTTTTAAAGCTTGTGTTTATTAAAAAAAAAAGGAAATATCGAATTTGTAAACTATTTTAAATTAGGGCTTTTAAATAATTAGTAAAATCGATTTGTTTAACTTTTCGGCTATTATACGCTAAAAGATTTTTTTAATTTTTTGTTAAATATTTTAGGCCATTAAAATAATATAAAATAGTATTATTTATAAACTAATAGTATTAAAATATAACGAAATAAAACGAGCTAATAATAAATAATATATATATATATTTTATTAATAATAATTATAAAAAGTATTAAGCTATTTAAAATATATCCGTAATGTTTAGACTATTTTATTTAGCGTAAATATTTTAGCTATAAGTAAAGTAACAAATGTAAACGTTTATGCTTTGTAATAAAAATGCTTTAAATATTTGGTTATAAATAAGCATTAAATTTAACAACAATTTTAATACAGTTAAATTTTTCGGAAATTTACGTAGCAAAAAAAAAAATGCTATTAACAAAAACTTAAATTTGATAAAATATATCGTATTTTTTTTTTTTACGCTGTTCGAACATTTAAAATTTTTTAAATATTGCGTAAAAAGCATGCAATATATCGTCGGATTTTTTTAAAAATAAAAAATAATAATTAATACTTTTTAATAAAAAGTTTTTTTAAAATAAAACTACTTTAAATTAATGCGTTATTTAAACCGCTAAAAAAAAATTTTTATCTAGCATAACGCATCTCCTACTTGGATGGAACACTTAATTAAATAAAACACTTTCTAGACCTTCGTACGTATATTCGCAAATAATTTAATAACAATATATCCGATTAATTTAAACTAGTTAAATTCTTATTCGTTAGACCTGTTTATACTATTTCGACAAGTTTGCGTATTATAGCTATTTTTGCTATAAGTTTTATAGCATTTAACGCGAGGTTTTTTTTTTTTATACGACGAACGAACCGACGAATAGCCCGATAAATAAACTGATAAATAAACCGATAAACTTATATAAAACGAATAATTATTTATTATATAAAAAGCAAAAAATTTACGGGCTTTACGGGCTTTGTAAACGTTAAAAGGCGTGGTTATATAAGTTTGTCGGTTTGTTTGTCGGTTTATTTATTATACGAAAAAAAAAAAAAACTCGCGTTAAAACTTGCATTAAAACTTGCGTCGAAATTTACGTCGAATATTATAAAATTTATAATAAACGTAACGATAATGCGTAAATTTGTCGAAATAATATAAATAAATTTAGCGATTAAAAATTTAGTTAATTTAAATTAATTGTTTATATTTTTGGTTCGTTTATCGGGTTATTTGTCGGTTTATTTGTTATATAAAAAGAAAAAAAACTCGCGTCGGGTACTATAAAACTTGTAACAAAAATAGCTATAATACGCGAACTTGTCAGAATAGTATAAACAGGTTTAGCAAATAGGAATTTAACTAGTTTGAATTGATTAGATATATTGTTGTTAAATTATTTGCGAATGTACGTACAAAGGTTTAAAAAGTGTTCCATTTAATTGGGTGTTTTATCCAAGTGGAAAATGCGTTAGTTTATATAAAACTTATTTTAAAATAGCTAAGCTATAACTTTAATTATATACGATACGATATTATCGTAGTTTATTTAAATTAAAAGTTAAAAAAAATAAACAATTTACTAAAACCGAGCTAAGCAAAGCTAATTAATATATTTTCGTAAGTTTTGCTTTTTTAGTTTAACGTATAAAACTTTATAATGTTAAAATTTAAGCTTTTATTTAGTAACATTTTAGCGAATTATTTAAAATAGCTAGCATTAGCAAAAAAGCTTTTTAAAAAAATATATAAAAAAATAAATTGAAAACGTGCATTTTTTTTAGTAAAAAATTAAAAATTCGATTAAAGCTTTATGTTTTTGTTTAAAGTGTTAATAGTTAAAAACTAAACTTTTATATTATATATAGTTTCGTTTTTAGTTGCTTTTTTTTTGCATTTTTCGATTTTAATAATGTTTAATATAATTTAATTAATAACCTGTTTTTTTACGTTAATAAATTATTATATAATATAACGGGCAATTTATTTGTAGCTAAAAGTAGAAAATTATAAAAAATTACTACCGAAAATAGGCAAAATATAAACTTAATTAATAAAATGCTATAAACGCAATTAATAATATAAGATTAATTAAGTTAAAAACCGTTATAGCAATTTTTATAAAATAACGATATAAAATTAATATTAAAATTTATTAAATTTGTTTTTTACAAAAAAAGTATTTAAAAAATAGTTTTATAATTTAATAACCCGACGTCGTTTAAAGTTAAAATTAAAGCGGTAGTTTTTATATATAGCTGTTTGCGACTGTTTTTGGTTTAATTATAGCCGTTATTGCTTAAAAATTGCTTTAATAAAGCTATATTTAACGCTAGGTATTTTATTTTTATTTTAAAAAATTATATAATTATCGATAAAAGTTTAAAAACGGCTGTGGCGTAATTTAATATACGCTTTTAATATTTTATATATTTTAGCTTTTATAAATTTGTCGGTAACGTAAATCTTAACAATAATATTAATAGTTTAATATAGTTAATTTTATTTTAGTATTAAAAACGTAGGTATTTAAAAGCTTTAATAAGTTTTCGTGTTTATTTTAAGAATTTTTAAAATTAAACTTTTAAAAGTAAAAAGCTAAATTTAGTGTTTAAAAATTTATATACAATATTTTATAAAAAGTTTATAAATAGCTTAATTAAATAAATTTAATAGCTATATTATACGCTTAAGCTGGTGATTTTTTAATTTAGCTGTTTATGACAGCAGTTATATAAAACAAATTATCTATTTTGTTTAATTAATTTTATAATGTTAAGTATACTACTACTTAGTTTTTTATGCTCGCGTTTCGGTTATTTAACGATAAGTAGAGGTTTTATACGCTATATACGCCGTAACGGTTAGGCAGTTAAAACTTTGCTTGGTGTTTAAGTTAAAAGCTTTATCGCTATCGTTGGATACGACTGTAATATTTTTAGCAGGAGCTGAAGAGAGATTATGTATTTTAAAGAGGCTTCGATGTTATGGTTTTGAACGTTGGTTTTATCGATTTTTAGTTTAGGAGGAGTGCTAAAGGCTGGTAAGGTTGCTAATAACATGTTAGTTTATCTATTTTTGTGTTTAATAAGAGTATCGTATATGCAAAGAAAGCACGTTGTAGGTAAACGCTTTAAGCACCGTTCTTTTTGAATTACTTTTTTCGGTTTAGATGAAAAAGGAGTCTGGAAATTGGGAGACGCTGGCCCATTTAGTATTTATCAACTTTCGAGACCACTTTTATCCCGACTTCTTTTGAATTTTCTTTGCATTTAAACCAGCGCTATCCAATTAACAACTAGTTTTGTAATATTTATATAAGCGGCAATACAGTAACTAAGTTAAAAACAATAAGGATTAACAATAGTAACTTTAAATAATATAACAAATAGCTATAAAACTCGACCTTTAACCTTTTTAAACTTGGTATTTTTAGCTTAGTTTTGCGCAAGATGCTAGATTTATACAAGCTTTTAAAGAAATAGCGGTTTTTTTCGAAGAGTTTATTACTATAATAATATCGTTTAACGCTTAGCATAATTTAATTTTATTTAACACCTTTTTTTTCGATAAAGAGCGAATAATAAAATTTTGCAGCGATATGTTAGATGTGATTAATTTAAAAGTCTATATGCGACTTTATAAGATGTATAGGACATTAGAAAAGAATTTTAACACTTGGATTCCTTTATGTTGGTACTTTCGTTACGCACAAACTTTAACTCGGCACTTGATATCCTTTCGTTCCTTCGTTTTTTTCGATAACTATTTCTACAAAAGCTATAAACTAACATAAGCAAGATAAAGGATCATGCTTAGCAGTGACTAGCTGTAGGCATTGCGTCACTAGTAGCGCATTAAGTACGTAGGGGCTGTGTAAAAAGGTAGTAGCTGCCCTTTAATACGGCCCTTAAGCGTGTAAATAGCCGATTTTAACGGTTAAGAGTTTGGCTGGCTAAAAAACTGGTCGTGTCATGAAATAGGGGTTTTAGTGTTAGTGCTTGTTAAATTAAATACAGCTATATATAACGCTTTATCTTGTTTTACAAGATATTTCGCGAGCTAAATGGGTTTCGGAATTCGATTAGCTGAAATAATGGATACGGTATAGGCGTACTTAATTTAAGGCGAGGGGCTAAATAAATAAGGCATAGACAACTAGCCAGGCTTGTCTGCACATTTTACATAAGTACTATTGTTGTTATAGAGCTCGATTGCTGTAACGATATGTCTCGCTCCCAGGCCATCTGCTTTTATTATCCTCGTTATTCGCTAAAATAAGGTATTCCTATCTTTAAAATATTTGCTTGTTTTTATTTTTATAATTTGTATCCGACGAGCTTAATAGTCACTTTCGGACTATTATTAACGGCCTGATATTAGCACGATTTGTAAAGCTGCCTTTCCGTTACCGTATTATTTAAACCTTACGAAGATTAAATATGCATTTTACAAATAAGTAGCAAGAAAACTCTATATTTACATTAAATAAACGTTTTGCTAACGAAAAGAACCCGGCGTTAACTAAATTAAAACGAAAAAAACGCAATTACGAAACCTATAATATAAACTTACGCCGAACAAGGTTTATAGTCGGTAATTATACTATTAGCTAGGTTTACGCTTTTTATATCGAGCTAACGGCCGCAAGTTTTATGCTAAATACTATTTACAATAATTTAAACAAAAGCCTGAATAATAGTAATATATATACTTTAAACAGCATTTATTATTACAACGTCGTTATTATATATTTACCGATAAATAAATATAGCATTAATAATACAGTTATTGTAGCAAGTAATATACGCCGGACTTTTTTTTTTATATAAACGTTTTTAATTGTCAAGATTAGCGGCGGCGTTTTTAGAAAAATCGATATATAATTTAGCGACGTAGTAGTTAATATAAGCGTAATATAATATAATTTAAGCAAGACTATTTAGCAAGGCTATTTTTAATTAACAAGTACTATACGCCAGCTTTTATTAATACTTATAATAGCTGTTTTAATACTACGAGCATAATATAAATTAAAACTTTCAAAGATTCCCGTCATTTTTTCTTAAATACAAGAGCATTACCCCTTTATAAGACATTGAGCAAAACTACCGGTTCGCGGACCACCCCTTCACGGACCACCTGGACCCACCAAGTTTTAAAAATAAAACAGACTAACCAAAAATCGGAAAAATAAACAGTTTAAAATTATAGCATTTTATATAAAATTAGCAAATAAATATGAAAGCCGTTTATTTTTACTTATTTATTTAATTATAATATTTAATATATAATAATAAATTTTTTAAATAATATTAAAAAATCTAAAAATAAATATTTATATATAAACTAATTAATAAAAAATATTATTATTTTATTAAGCTTATTTTAAAAGTTAACTATAAGCTTTAAAAAAATTACAAAATTTAATTATTTTTCTATAATTTTTTAAAATATTTTAAAAACTGGTTAAAAACTATATTTTAATTATTTTAAGTTTAATATATATATATATAAATAAATAAAAGTCTATTTTAATAATATTATAGTATAGATAAAATTAATCTATTTTAAAATTTTTAAAAAACGTTATATATAACTTAAATTTTTAATAAATAGTTTTTACGCCGAAAAAACTACCTTTTTTTCCGATTTTACATTTGCCGAAAAGTGGGGCTTTTAAAAATCTATTTATAGTTATATTTAGCGGAAAATAAAAGGTTTATTAAATGAAAAGCTACGTATTTTTACGATTTATTTTAGCTTTAAAAATTAAAAGGCAGTACGTTTTTTTAGTGTTTTTTTCGGTCAATTTTATATGTAAAAATGTCAAACTTTAAAAACGCAAATTTCTACATACAAAATTGACCGAAAAAAACACTATATCAGATGGTAGGCAAGACAGTTACCAACCATACGTATCGCAGAGTGCGACTCTTCTAACTGGTAAAAAGGATCGTTTATTACAACATCAGCAACAAGCCAAACTACTGAGCTAGCAACCAAACCCGAAGGGGATTTCGGCAACCTAGGGCCAAATCAGCCAACAAGCCAGACGGACAACGCTAAGTTATGGGTGACTTTCAGTAAAGTTATTTTCACTGATACTAAGGGCTCGCCGGTGGTAACGTTAACGGTGACCCCAAGTTTTATTTTATTACTGTAAATAACTATATTTACCGATTCCGTAGGTTAGCAAACGGCTATATAGGTTTTTACTGTAGTGGTTATATTTTTAATATTTATTAAAACCGATAGTTAAAAAAATTTAACGGTAATTATTGTAAGCTATTTGATTTTTTCGGTAATATATAGCGTTATATATATTATTACTAAAAAATAATATTTTATTAGTATATTTTTGTTTATTTTTGTGGCTAGTTTATTAGTAATTGTTATGCGAATATTTAATATTAACGCTAAGATATTTTAGCCGTGGCATGTTTTTATTTATGAACGAAGTGTTTTTAGTTGTAATATACTATAGTTTTAAACAAGTAGTTAAAAATCCGTTATTATAAGCGTATAATAGATGTTGGGTAAGTAAATAGTAGTATTTTTTATAAGCTTTTTATTGTTGTTTTTAGCGCTTTTGGTTTTTTTTTTCGCTAAAGTTATAGTATTCGATTTAAAGGGAAAAAGTTGTAAAAAAAGGGCTAGTATTATAAAAAATTGCGCTTACGTTTTTAACACTTTTGTTTAAGCGTTTAAAGTTATTATAGCTTTTTTTGCTATTATAAGTGTTATAATAATATTTTTAGTGTTATTATTAGCGAATTAGCGCTTAAGCGTTTATATAAATTTTTAGAGCATTTATACTTTTGTATCGCTTTTTTTAAATCGGGAAATTTAATAATTAATTGCTAGCGCGGCTGCTAATAGTGGTATAAAAAAGTTTGTAAAAAAGTAAATTAATAGTTTATTAAAAATTAAAATTTTAAGTTAAAATATTTCCGTTATATTAACGGATTAGTAAAATATAAAATTATTGCTTTAAGTAACTTAAACGATGCAGCAAAGTTTTAATATAAATATAAAAACGATAATAAATTTATTTTATTTTATAATAGACTTAAATAAATTAAAATATTTAAAACAAAACGCCGTGCGCTGTTTTTTATGCTAGGCATTATCGGGAAAATATTGCTATTATTTATGTTTTATAGCGTATTAATATTAATTTTTTATTATTTATAAACTAGTAGCGATATAAGATTTAAAAAGTTTATTAATAGCGATTTGTTCGGAGTAAAATTTTTGTTTATAAATTTTAGCGTAATTATTAGCTTTTTTTAGTTTTTATTTTTCGACAGTAAATTTTTTATAAAAGTTTATAATTATATAAATTTACAAATATTAATATAATTTAAGTATTACGATTATAAGTTTTTATTAATTTTTTACCCGCAAGCTTTAATATACTAGTCGATTTATTTTTTTAGCGCCGCCGACAAATGTTTTTTTAAACTTACGGTATACGGCTTGTTCTTAATATATTTTTTTTACTGTAATAGCGTTAGTTTTAGTTATATTAAAATTTTTAAGCTTATTTTTAAGTAATGTTCCGTTTTAAATTACGTAAATATATTTCGTTTTTTAAATAAATTATTAAGTAGTTGTAAGCATTTTATTTTTTATAGTCTTTACTGTAATCGTATTTTTTTATATAAAGTAGCTGTATATACCGGTAAACCCGAACATAATTGCTAGCGCTATATATTATATATGCAATTCGCGTTTGTTTAATAGATTTAAAAGGCTTAATAAATTAAAAAAAAAAAAAAAGACTATTAAATTACTAAGCTAGCTTTATTGTACAAATTTAGCGAAATTAAAAACAATTCGGGCAGCCGTAAGGTTAGCGTTAACATTTTCTATACTATAAATTAATAACAGTACAAAATAATTATATAATAAAGCTATTTAAATATTTTTATAAACTTTTTGTAAGCTTAACAATTTATTAGATAAATAAAGTATAAGGTAAAACAAAAACTAGGAACTTTAAAAAAAAGTAATTTTAAAGGAAAAACAAAGGTTTAAACAAATTGCGATGTTTTAAAACTTAAGTAGCTTATTAACGCTAAAACTGTTTAATATAAGCAATACGTTAAATTAATCGCAGTATAATTTTTTATAAAAAATATAAAAAGTTACTAAAAAATAAATTTTAAATGTAAATTTTATATTAACTTTTAAACAAACCATAAAAAGGCTAACTTTAAAAGAGATTTTAGCTTAAGAGAAGGAGAAATATCCTTTTTTTACACTAATAATAAGCTGATAATATCCCTTTTTATAGCTTTTATCGCTTACGTTGCGCTAGCTTTACGTTTTTGAGATTTTGATTTTTTAAAAACCTAAAATTCCGATATAACGTATAAAATAAACACTACGTTCACGCCTTTATAACCTATATTTAAACGCTAACTTCGTCAAAATGTAAACCATAGCGCTTCGGCTTTGTACTAACAATTCGTTGAGTACTAGAGATGATCGCAGGGTCTCTTGGCTATCTTCAACCCCTGTTCAAGAGAATTGGCGTAATCGGAAAAAATTATCTCCGCGGCCCTAGGTTTTCCTACTGAAAAACCGCAAATTTGAAGAGAGCGCTAACTCGCTTATTAAAAAAAATCAAAAAAAGGTAAAGTTCTTCTGCACCTCCATCTTCAAGTCTCTTCCAAAGGAGTGTGTCGGGATTAATGCTCTAAGAACTCGCCTAAGTGTGCTTTTCTTCAAGCACGTTAAGCACAAACTCCCCAAGCTTAGACAAAATCTCGAAAAAGGGCTCCGCGAGGTATACAAAGAGATAGGTTTGCTCGGAGCCCTTCGATCTAGCAGCGAGAAGTATAGGTCTTACTTAGCGCAACTAAGTCTTGATTACTACAAACTCTACAAAGCGGCCGTTTACGGATTCTATAAGGGAAGTTTTTTTCATTTTAACTCTAATGAAGAGTTCGCCTCTATCGACTTGCACCCCTCGGCCGCCGTCGACACGCCGTCCTCGCTAAAGTACTGCTGCTCGCCGCGCGCCTGGGCCACAAATCTGTTTTCCCCCCGGGGGACGGGGGATTTCGTTAGGGATGGGGGTTTTATAGCAGCAAAAGAGGGGATAGAAAGAGAGAAAGAAAGAGGAAGAGGAGGTGGAAAAGGATAAGGGGAAAAAAGGAAAACAATAAACTCATCGTCCGTGCACTACCAGCGCATACTCCCTCGTCACCATCCGGTCCTGCACCATCAGCTCGTCCCGCGGCGCGAGCCCCCAGCCGCCCGGCCCGAAAACGGCGTTCAATATCCGCCGGTACTTAATTTCGGGCAGGTAGATAATACCGTCGGGCTTAACCTCGATATCGTCGGGGTCCACGGGCGTTTAAAAATTCGCGACAGTTTCGGGCGGAAATGCAGACGTGCCGATCTCGTAAAAAGAGTTCGTCCAGTCGATCGCCTTCGTCGTCGTCGTCCCGTTACTACTGTTTGCGGTCGCATCGTCGTAGCCGCTTTCGGTCTAGGTCGTCGTGGCCGGTAATAGTGGTAGTAGCGGCGCGCCGGGAAGAGGCTTCCCTGCTGATGCGGCTGGTATAGGGCTGCGTGAGGTACCGGCTGCTAATACTACTGCTGCTGTTGCAGGTCGGGCGGGCGATCGCGGAGTGTACGGCTGTGTGGTCGAAGGCGTTGCGTACCGGGCCTTGCTGGGCACTGGTGGTATCTTCACATTTGTTGCCGTGACAGCGGTTCTAGCTGTGCAGTGCGGAGATAGTAGGTGGTTTCGTGACGCTATGCCAATGTGCCTGCCGGCAGCCCTTAGCGCCGTCATAGTGCACGAAACTATTTTCGCCGTGAAATTATGGACCTAAAAAGTGATATGCTTGTCGTTATTGCTGTTTATTGCTGTTTTTTGTTAACTAGAAGGAGGGCTTTTGCTGCCTAGGAATTTTCTCGGTAATGCAGCGATATTGTCCTTTACTATCAAATTGACGGGCTACCCCCTGTTCCGACATGGTGGCGGCTTAACCGACCCGCCATTAGCGCTAAAAGAAACCCGTAGCTTTAGTCCCGCGCAGCCTGTTTTTATAAGGCATCGCGTTTACTATTAAGGACTTGCAGCTTTGCTCTTTTTACGCGGGATACTGCTGCTTTCAGCTGCGCTATGGTAACTGCGATGAGGGCAATATGCAACCTAGGTAAACTATTTAAATAATGCGGGATTTTCCTACTGCCGGTATTTAGCTTAGAGTGCCCCTAAGGCGTACTGAGTGGCTAGGTCACAGATTGGGTGGGTAGTAGGTCTATCGCCACTACGCAGTAGGGGGCCACGTCTTGGCCTTCATTAATTCCTGAGTTCCAAAACTACTTTGAGGCCCCGTGGCCCTTAGCGTACCTATATTTAGAGGTTTCAATGGTATTGTCTAGATTGGCTACAGAGCAGCGGCGGCAGGAGTACTTGGCAATGCACTTAGCCACAATAATTAGATTTTAAAATCGCTCAAGTGCGTTATCTTACCAAAACCACCTTCTCAATTCCAAGACCGAGCGTCGACCTTTACATCTCAATGTCGTATGGAATGTGCATTTCGAACCGCTTATCGCTGGCTTGCATGAGTGGCGCCTGCGCAATTTCCACATGGTTACACCATATAGCGGATAAGAACCCGCGTAAACCCGCGTAGGAAAAAGTAACGCAAAGTACAGAGCGTTAACGTCGCACTCATATTTGCATTACATATAAGTCATATTAGGTGTGTACCATTGTCACCTACCCGACGATAACAGCGTCGTTTTTGCCACAAGTCAATACTTGATATGCAAGCTCATCCCTATCACAAATCTCAGAACTGCCACCTAACGATTCCGTAGGTTCAGAAGATGTATTTTTAATAATAACAGAAATGTAGTTGGGCGCTTGGTTGGATTTGCGACGTCAATAAATAACACGTTCACTAAAACCAGGAGGGTTTCATTTACTAAGTAAGGGACGGCACTCTAGGGCGACATTCGCCTTTACTAGCATAATGAAATGGAGCGGACCATTGAAGAAAAGCGGCCAGAGAGGGTATAGTCAGGGTTGTGATTTTAGTTAGTTAGTTTAGTTAATGGCTTGATTAAAACTAACTAAACAAAAATTATTTTTTAACTAATTAACTAACAAAAGTTTTTTAAAAACTAATACTAACTAATAGTTAGTCTTAATTAGTTAGTTAAAAACTAAAAACTAATATACATTAAAAAGTGGAGAATTAAAAAATTGTAAAAAATCGTAAAAAATCGTAAAAAATTGCAAAAATTGCAAAAAATTGCAAAAAAATCGTAAAAAATCACAAAAATAAACAGCAATACCTTTAATTTAAATAAACATTATAAAAATAAATATATAGCTTAAAATAATTTTTTTCTTAAATATTTAAATTATTAAAATTATTTAAATAACTTACCTAAAAGTTTAGGGTAATATATTAATAGTTAATTTTTTACGTTATTTTTTTAAGCTTTTTAAAATTATTTATTTATTTTAAAAGGTTTTTCGTTAATGTTTAAATATAGTAGATCTTTTTAAAGTTTTATTTTTTAAAAATTAAAAATATATACATATTATAAAAATAATTTATTTAAAAATCTAAAGTAATATTAACTTTTTGCTTCATTTTTTTCCGCTTTTTCTTTTTAAGTATTTCCTTTAGCTGTTTTAAATCGTTTATTTTCTAGCTTTTTAATAAAACAAGCTGCTTTACTGTTTCGGGTAATAGTCGATTTTTGTTTTTAGTTATAATATTACCCGTTATAAAAAAGACCTTTTTAACTGCTGCTAAAGTAGCCGGAATAGTTAAATAACGACGAGCTAAAATACTTAATAACGGGTATTTATAGCTATTAGATTTCTAAAAATCTAACGGGTGTACTTATAAAAAAAATTAGTAAAAATATAATAAAAATGTTAAAAAATTATATTAATATACCTTTTGAAAAATAACTGCTTTTTTTATATATAATTAAAATTTATCGTTAATAACGGCATTATTATTCGAAAAAAATGCATTTTCCGAATTTGAAGAGTTATTTTTTTTAGCTGAAATATCGTAAATATTTTTATTATTTACGTTTAAATAATCTTTTAATTGATTAAACTTTTTTTTTAATAACCGTTTAGCGTTTTAGGTAATATTTGAATAAAAATATAATAAACCGTTATTTTTAAAATGTATTAATTTAAACCAAAGGTTTAAAATAATACTTAAAATATATAGTTTATATATTTTTATTAAAGTTAGGGATAATTTCCGAAGGAAATAATCTTTTAGCTTTTTTAACCCGGCTTTAATAGCGGTTATTAAATTGGAAAAATATTTTTTTTGTAAATTTAATTAGTTAATATTTAAAAATCTAATTTAAAGGTTTACATTTACAAAAAACTTATTTTCTTTAATTTTTTTTTCAAAATTAATAATATAACTTTTAAGTTTATTATATATTGTATAAATATATAATAAAGCTTTGTTTAAAGTTGTATAAACTTTACCTTAAAGTTTAATTGTTGGTTTAAAGAAAATTTTAAAGATTTTTTTTAAATCGATTAAATAGTCTTACTTAAATTCGGTTAAAATCGAATTTTTATACTCGTTATTACTTGTATTTTTAGCGACGTATAATAAAGTTTTTTTTAACATTAAAAAAGCTTTTATTATATAATAAGTCGAATTTTATCGAGTTTTATTATTTATAATAAATAAAAATTAGTATTTTATTTATTAAAATAAGTAGATTAAATTTATTATTTTTTTTAATATTTAATTTAATATTTTTTTAATATTAATAATATTAAAATAAACATTAAAATAAATATTTAAAAAAAAATAATATACTTAGTAAAATAACTGTTTTATTATAATCTAAAGAGATAATTTTTTTTCGTTTATATTTTTCAATCCTTTCAGTAAATAACTTTCGATTTTTTTAGATATATTTAATCAAGGTTATTATTTTCCGTAATTTAAAAGTTATATCTATTATTAAATTAATTATATTAATAATAAATATTAAATATTAAATATTAATATAAAACTTATTATTTAAAAAATATTTTTTAGCCGGAATTATTTATAAAAGATTGCGTATAATAAAATAATTCGATAAAATATTTTGTGCTATTAAATTAATAATATAAACAGCACATTAAATATTATATACCGGGTTATTATATAAATTAAAAGTATTTATAAATAACGTATTATTAAATGCGTTATTTTAGGTAAAGCTATAATTAATTATATTAGTTAAAAAGGGTTTTAATTTTTTTTTTTAAAAAATAATAAATTATATACTTTAAGATATTTTTTAGCGTAATCGCTGGATATTGTTTTAAAATATTTATTATTAAGTCGTATATATAGATCCCTGTATAGGCTTCGTTAAATTTTTCAAACCTTATAAAAAAAAGTTAATAATAATTTAAATTAAATAAATTAAAATAAAACTTACTAATTAATTTATAAATTAATTTAAATTGTAGGTCGATTAAAACGATAATAATAGTACAATAAGCTGTTTAGTTTAATAAAGTTTATATATCGAAAGTTAAAAAAAAGTGCTATTTTTTTTAACGTGGTTTTTTAATAAAATATTAAAATTAAAAATTGCGTTTTTATATGTTTTATTAAATAAAGCTTAAATTTTCTATTAGTTTATAACAAATGTTAACTTAATAAAATATTAGCAAAAATAAAATAAAAATAAAATAAAAATTAATAAAATATATACTTATTATAATAATTTAATAAGTCTTTAAAAAATTCCGATTGTAAAATATTAAAAGATCTATTATTATTAATAATAAATTTTAATAAATTATTATAAGCTTCGTTTTCGTTAAAGTTTTCAATAGTATTATTTTAAAAAAATTTTCGAATATCGGTTGTTTCAAAAAAAATCTGCAGATTTTTTATTATTTATTTTAACCTCTAATTAATTATTAATAAATAAATAATAAATAATAAAATAAATAAAAAAACTTATTTTTTATCCGTGTTTTTTTTAATTTTTTATTATAAGCAACTTTAGGGTATTTAGCTTAATAATACCGTTAAAAGTTTAAAAATTGGAAACTTTTTATTTTTTTAACTTTACTATAATTATACCTAGTTATTTAATTAGTAAAAATTGTTTTAAACAATATAAATAAATATAGTTAATAGAAAAGTAAAAATTAAAAATTAAAAAAAGTATTATAACTTATATTATGCAATATAAAATTATTTCCTTTTTTTTATGAAAATCAACCGGTAATAAAAAACGAATATAAAGCCCGTTTTTAAATATATAAATATTCGATTTTTCTTTTTCGGGTAATTTATAATCCGGCTTATTATATATTAAAGTTTTATATTTTTCTAATATTTCTAAGTTAAAATCGTTAAAAGTTTAAAAAAAGTTAGTTAAAATAAAAGAATCTATAATAATAAAATCGATTAGTAGTTTAAAAGTTTTTCCGAAGTTTTCCCGGATAGGCTTATATTTTTAAGCGTTAAATTCGGATTATAAAAATATGTTTTTTTAAAATATTAAAATAATATTAGCTAAATAATGTTTTATTATATAGTAAAAGAAAAAAGAAAACAATATTTATCTATAAAAAACTTTTATTTTTATAGTTATATAACGGTTTTTAAAAAATTTTAAAATTATATTAATAATATAAATAATTTATAAACATTTATAAACATTTTAATTTAGAATATGCTTTTATATTATTAATTAATATTAATTTATAAGCTATAAAAATTAACAAAAAGTCGTAAAATTTTATAGAAAATTCTAGTAAATTTTAAAAAATGTATTAGTATTAATTTAAGCTTTATAAAAAGCTTTAAGAATTTTTTCGACTTTTTCCCGATTTCTTCCGATTTTTTCCGATTTTTTTAAAAACTATACCACAAAGTCTAAGGTAGCCCCACAGTTTTCAATATACCTTAGTTAGTTAGTAATTTAATATTTCAAAAAAAACTAACTAACTAACTAAAGCAAATTTATTAACTAACTAAGCTTTAGTTAGTTAGTAAAAATCGCTAACTAATACTAACTAACTATTAGTTAGTTAAACTAATACTAAAAACTAAGAACTAATTTCACAACCCTGGGTATAGTTGGCTCCATTCGCCGTGTAATGGATCGTTAGGTGGTATTGTAGTTGCTGATATTATGGTCACAGGGACTGTGGCCAGTCCAAAGACCTGAATTTACACACCTTTTAAGCATCATCCTTATACGTATGGAGGTGCCTAAGTGCCACACTCGTACAATGATCCATTAAACGATCTTATTATTACCGCGAGGTCCCAAGAGTAGAGGTCATTATTGCAGATCACCGCGGCAGGCTCTCTCGAAAAGTCCGGTTGATTGGTCCCCAGGACACTGCCATAGCCCGCCCTCATTTTACCTACATGTCAGGTTACACTCTCACCCATCCCTACAGTTTACCAGATAGATTCTCTAGAAATACAAGACAGGGCAGTATCTGAACGGGATCAGATTTCTTTACTCCTTACTCCCCACTCTCCGCTTTCCTGCCTCCTAGCTTACCTTTCCTACCTATGCGTTACCTGTCTCTCGCTCTCTATCGTGCTACGAGTGCGATGGTCCTATTGAAAATAATATGGCTAGACCGCAGTGACTAATTGCGTGAGTGACAGGAAGCCTCAGACTGCTGAGATTCAGGTCAAGCTAACCGCTACTCTACAAGATAATCATGGATCTTTGCCGTAGCCCCATCACAATCACCAACCAGGCTGATATAGACCACGGAGTACTGTCATCTTCATGTGTAGACAGCGCTCAGGTCATCAACATCAGAAACGCTACAGACACGCTCAACTTTTCACGTGTCACATCCGTATGGAATATAACCGTTTATGATAGCCCTCAGTTACAGGCATTGGAATTTCCCAATTTGACAAGCCTCTATTCATTGGAGATCACTCGAGCAATTAGTCTGACCAATATCTCGTTACCTATAATATACGCAGGGGCAACGCTCGAACTTTATCCTGATGGTGGTTATAGTGGTCATGGTAGTCAAGGGACTGTTCCAAGTTTGAATATTACTGGAGCGCCGGCTTTGGAGAATCTTCGCCTTGGAAATACGCCATTCCTCGGAAATCTGGTGCTTTTGGATTCTGGACAATCTAATCTGTATTTAGATAACACTACCTTGGCCCTTTCCATACTAACTGATAGATGTCTGGAGCTTTCCGGATTAACACGCCTCTTTGTTCTACAGATCCATGGGGCGGCTGGCTGTATCTACGAGCTACAGCGTCTGACTTCAGTCACTAACTTTACATTAACAAACGCTGTGGACATTGACACAGTCGATGATCGGGATGACCCAAGCATTCCTGCATCACTCCAAGTTAATGATACCATGAATCTCGAATCCTCGCTTGCGAGTGGAGAGGGCGATTTGGCACCTATTACAGACTTAGGAACTGCAGACACAGGAAACGAGATCGGTTTACGACGAATAAAGACAATCGTCAGAGATTTAAACATTAACTCTAATACAAATGTTCACATTGCCTATGACGGCCTTACAAGCGTTGGAGCAAGCCTTTCCGCCCGTGGAAACACAAATTGTACATTCAACTTTGACCAACTCTCTATGGTTGGAAATCTAGTCTTCATAGACAACTTCAATACTACACTACCACTTTTTCCTCTTCTAGAGAGGGCGAATAACATCCATCTGCGCGGATTTATCGACACGTAAGCTAGCACATTACTAATCCATAGAAGATATTTGGCTAACACTCACCCAGCTCAGTCGGCCCCAATATATTCCCATACCTGAAGTCTATTCCTGGGAATGTCACCGTCGAAGCTTGGAATGGCGACTTTGATTGCTCAAAACTGGTAGCTCAATGGAACGATCATACCATCCACAATCTCCAGTGCAACGGGACA
This sequence comes from Xylariaceae sp. FL1651, assembly GCA_025201745.1. NCBI lineage: Eukaryota > Fungi > Ascomycota > Sordariomycetes > Xylariales > Xylariaceae > Xylariaceae sp. FL1651. The sequence goes on from MU624241.1 coordinate 1,155,050, forward strand.
AATAACGGAACAAGCAACGAATTTAGCAACAGAACAGACACGTCTACACCAGCACCAAGTCACGGCTTGTCTCAAGGCAAATGGGCTGGGATCGGCGTAGCTATTGGCATCGTCGTCATCGGGATTATTTTGGCCCTGATATGGCTTGTCCTTCATTTTCGACGCCGACTGAGAGAACTGGAGAGAATCCCGCCGCAGAAGCCTAACGACAACGAGACTTCAAACGAGCCCAACCAGCCGCAGACAAATCAAACGCAGGAAATGGATGGAGCAAGTATTAGAAGGGAGAAACCCGACGACCCTCTTGTAGAGATGCCAACACAGCCAACGGAACTACCAACAAGTCTTTAGAGGTCGGTCGAGTCAGTAGCCAGGGGTATAGGCCAAGAAGAATGAGAAGAGGTCTTCTTACATCCTTTTCTCCTTACATCTTGCATGAGGTTCCCTTTGCCACCTTTAGTCTACTTTAGTTACAGCGAAAGCTCTGCCGGTTTAGCCTCCGTTTCTGCGAGCTATCAGCTCCTGGCACTATTTTTAGGGACAGAACACGAACTTTGAGTATTGTTGAGCTGTTGGATTTGGCATACGAATATTGAAGTGTTGGTATGGAAGCCTTAAGGACTGGAAGTGCTTTGTTTTATTTTTTACTATCTTTTTTTTTTTTTTTTTTTTTTTTTTTAAAAAAAAAAAAACAGGGGGGGGGGGGGAAATACCTGAGCCAACCAAAGCCAGCCGTTATTTTCAACCCCGATTTCATTGTTACAAGACCAGATCATGCAGTTTCCGAATAGTTAAATAGACTACAACTAACTGTTACAAATATTGCACATCTATGGTAATAAATAGTTGCTGTTATTTAGTTCTAGTGCGCAATTGGCGATAGAATACCTGCAATCTTTCCTGTTATCGAACAAGCATGCTGTTACCTGGGGATACGCCAATTTCGGACGAGACGTGAAATGTATCCACCTACTGATTATGAGTACCTCTAGCATTATGCAGTGCTCTAGGCTCGAAGATGGGTCTAGCGACATGGCTGTATTACGAGTATGGGCAGGTGTGATACTGTACCTAGCCTCCAAACATACATAGTCCGTAAGGAAAGGAGTTCCACCCCGTAAAAAGCCATCTCGTTAACTTGGTTTACGCCTCTTAAGTAGAATATAGGATATAAAGGCAAAGAAAACTTACAACCTAAACTAGCCCATCCTTGGCTTCTATAAATACAACTTCTGACAAGCGGGTACCTCCCCCTAACGTAGTTCGTCTAAGGCAAACTTTGCATAAAGTTATTCGTAAAGCTATAAAAAATATGAATTCCCAACTTGACTTTTAAAACAGAGATAAGAATATAAATCAAGTACCTCCTAACTCTAGTCAGAATCTTAAAAACACGAAAAAAATCCAACCCAGTTAAACCTACTCTATAGCGCTTACAACTCCTCATTTCCCGGACTTAGCGAAAGCAAATGCAAAGTTTAAAAGTTTTTAGTAGCTAAAAAGATAATCTTATAATTTAAGAACAGGATTCGATAAAAATTCTGGCCCGCCACATGATAGAACATAAGACATGCCCCCTTTCATTACGAGCGGTCCTTAAGCATAAATTAAATCGCCTTATAGCCAAATAATTTAACCTATTAACTAGATTAGCAACATATAGCTTTTAGCCGACCTAGGACATAAGCTGTAAGGCAATATATATCCACAATAATAAAATCAACTTTTAATTACCGCTTAACCGTTCTACAAGTTAAATAAATAAATATAAGTAGTAACTAAGCGAGAAATTCTGCCTCGGCAAAAGTTTAGCAAACGCCTTCTAATGGTTAATCTATTAATATATCTTTTATATCTATATATTATGCCTTAACAACTAGTATATATCTAGTCGGCAACCTATAAGGGGCTCTTGGCAAAAAGTAGCAATATCTTCGTCTTAAAGAAGAAGCTTGACTAAGTAACTATATCACCCCCCGTTCTAGGTAGCCAGGCCTACAGCTGTGCAAAGCGCGTAATATAATATCTTCACCTGTAAGGGATATCATAATCTGTAAGATAAATCCATCTCTAGGCGTAATTGTAATTATATCTCCGCAAAAGAGTTTGTACGCATAAAACCGCTAGGTAGATAAACTTAGTTAAAGGAGAGGGCCTCTGCCTATGATATAGTTTTATCGTCTTACCAATCTGTTTTTGAAAAAAAATGACGTAGCCAGATTATCAACTTTAAAAGCGGCGCGTTATAAGACAGCGTCAAACAAGGGATTTTTTATGTAAACAAATCAGATTGCTAGCATCTAGCTTCCGACGGCTTAAATATTGCGTCAGAAATATAACTTTGTAAGAATCGATAGAAATTGGTTAAGTGCAAGGTAATTAAACAGATAAGCTCCTTTTAAATAAATTAATAAATAGCTACGTGGCCGCATTAACTATAATTTACCGCTTTTTTATAGCTTATTTTACGTTTACTTGCATCTGCTATATTATATAAGTGTATAGAACGTTATATTAATAACTCTTGGCACGGTAACTAATTCGTTGGAATGTAGACATATAATTAAAAGTTTTTGCAAAGTAGGTATATACTAAAGTAAGCAAAGCCTTTAGTCGCATTTTTTCAAGTGGTTAACGCGTCGGTTGATGAGTCTAAAGCTACAAATACTACAAACTTTAAATTTTATCCTTATATATATATCTCATCTTTTTATTTATAATTTAAAGTTTAGCTAAATAAACTATTTATAATCGCAAGAAGCTCTCCGTAAATTTTTCGAAATAAACGTATAAAAAAGGGCAACAAATCTATAATAAAGCTGCAACCTTTTAACAACTAAATTTGAAACTGTGTAACTTAACTATCTAGAGTAAAACGCGAAATGTTCGCAAAAAAGAACTCTCGAAATATAACCTCTCCATTGATTCAACAGAAATAACAATATTACTCTATCCCCGGCCAGACGCCACCGTCCCGCTCAATCAATCTACGTAATTCTTATCTTAAATGTCATTAAGCACGGCTTCCATAGGTTTCCGCATTCGTGTACCATGCGTGTGTGCTCGTATGATGGCCAGGCGCGCTTTACAGTGTGCCTTTTGGCGTCGTGTTTATTTTAGCATGATGCAATGCTTGCATCTGATTGGGTACCGACTGTATGGGCGACGTATACGCGAATGCTGTTTTGGCTTGCCTCGATGGCTCGCTAGACAAGTTTCCTAATCAATCGCTACATCAGGCTTTTTATCAGAAAGTAGTATGCCAACTAGATATTTGCACAGCTTAACAGAATACCAAAATATTTATATTTCCAGTAATCGCAGACTTGTACTAGCTACAACAAACGACGGAGAGAGAGTGGTCGAAATACGTGATCGATAGTAGAGAAGTTTCCTGGCGGGATAATAGCTCAGCCAATAAGGCGAATGGTCAGAGAAGCTGATCAAGAAGTAGACGACCGAGTCGAAATCATGGAGGACTATGGTCTTATAAACGCACCCTTACCAAGAACCATCACATACAAGGAGGCGGGAGCGCACACGACAATCGATCTATGCCTGGTTATAATCGGGTTGGCAAACAGAATAGCAAGAAGCAAAGTAGATCGAGACTTAGATTACGACTTAAACTACCTTCTTAAAGGAGCAAATCGCAAGTCGGTCCGCTCCGGGCACGTAAAGCGAGTTGTAGCGGCAATTGATCATTAAATGGGCAATTAAGTAATTTGCTATCTTGCAATTTGGGAAGTACTGCTTCCGCGAAGGCATGATCACCGTATTGAACTGCAAGATAAAACTCTGTTGATCCAATTTGAGCAGTGTCCTTTAACAAGAGCTCCGCGACCTCCAAATTCTGCATCTATAGGGCTATAGCAAGTGGCGTCAAGGGACTAACGTCGATTAAAAACATCAGGACCGGATTCTAGTTCGCTATATGAATAAAGACTGTCTATACCCTTCGCTTTTAGCGCACTATTGTAATATACTTAACGTTTAGCTACTGCCAAGGCTACATCTAGGCCTTTAACGTTAAAGAAAAAGTTTGGCACGATAAGGAAGCTATGCTACGTTAACGGCAAGGTATATCCGCTTAATTATATTTACAAATTTACTAATTAAATTATTTAAAACGGGTGCTTTAATATTAATTAAAAGTAAATAAATAGTTAAAAACTTTAGTTAATAGTACTAATATAATAAATCGATAGTTTTATATACGATAATTTTTTTATAAATACTTATAATATACTAAAATTGTTAATATTAATATAATAATAATTTGTTATATTTAAAACAAAACAAAAGTTTTTGTAAAGCATTAAAATATTTAATAATTAAATAATAAAAAATAAAAAAAAGAATAAAAATAAAAAGAATTTAATTAAAAAAAGCTTAGCCGAAAAAAAGTATTTAAAAATAAATAGTTTATAATAGTAAAAAAAACGTATTATAATAAAAATTAACTAAACCAAAAATATAGTAAATATATTTATTTAGAAATTATATATTGAAAAATAAAAAATAAAAAATATTTAAATTTTAACAATTTTTAATATATAAATAAACAGTAATATTATAATTTTTAAACTTATTATATATTTTACGATTTATTAAAAAGTTAGCAAAAAGTTTCCGTTTTTAAAAATTACCGGTTTAATTAACGGGTTAAACGTGTCGAAAATAATAACAATTAAAAAGTATATTTAAAAAATAAAATTTTTTTTATTTTTAAACAATTTTTAGCTGCGTTTAATTATATTAAAACTAATAGTAAACTAAACAAATTTGCTTTTATTAATAGTTTATAATATTTTAAACTTTTTATTATTATTAATTTTAAACTTTTTACTTTTTATATAAATATTTATTATTTTATAATTATTATATTTAGCGTTTATTATTATTTTTTATTTAAAATAAGTTTTATTAAAAAATAATAGTATTTGTCGTTATTATATAATTATTAAAATTTTTGCTTTTTAATTTAGTAAACTTGCCTTGTTTTTATCTATTAATTTTAACAAAATTACAAAATAACCGAAAAAATATTAGCTTAATAGTAAATAATAAATAAAAATAGTTATAAAAAAAAGCGTAGTTAATTTTTGAAAAATAAAATTTTAAATTATTTATAAAATAGTTTAAATAGAAATATTATTATATAATTTTGTTTAATCGTCGATTAATATTTAAATAAAATATTTTAAAGCTTGTATAACTTTTCTTTAAAAATTACAAGTTGTTTTTAGCTTTTTACTTTTTTTTAGAAAATTGTTATATAGGCACCCAAAAAATCTTATATAGGCACCCTTCCAAAAGCCTTAACAGCGATAACTTTGCGAAAACAACAGCTATAATGCTGCAACCTACATCAATCGATAGGCAATCTAAAAGGCTATCGATCGGTATAAGTTACGACAGTATAAGCTTTATGTTAGGTATTGGCCGAAAGGGTTGGCCGAAAGGGTTAGCCGAAGGGGCTGGCTAACACCTTGCCTTTAGCTAACCCTTTCAGCCAACACCCAACATAAAGCTTATACTATCGTAACCTATACCGATCGATAGCCCTTTGGATTGCCTATTAATCGATGTAGGTTGCAGCATTATAGCTGTTGTTTTCGCAAAGTTATCGCTGTTAAGGCTTTTAGAAAGGTGCTTATATAACAATTCTCTTTTTTTATAACTAGTTTATTATCTTTTTTATTACTTATATTTATACAATAATAGCAATTAAATAAGCTTATATTATATTATTAAACGGTAGTAATAAAAAGTGCGATAAAAACAACTTTAACAGATAAACTGACTGCTAAGAGTAATAGAAAAATTTAGTAATCTAGCTTAGTACAGGTATAAGTATTTATAATAAGCTATAATATTATAAACTATTTAAGTCGTCGTTATAAAAAAAATACTATAATAATATATATATGGCAAGTTTATTATAATATTAAAATCCGACCCCTAGGTGCTATATTTTATACGGAAGTTCTGTTTAAAAGTATGTTTTTTATGCTTAAATTAGCCGTCATCCACTTAGTAAGCCGGGCCGTTTTATGGCACAGACTCATACATGGCGATTTTTGATCTGTCGTTATCATTACCTTAATGTCAGCGTCTCGTACATAAGTGCTTAGTATATAGGTTGGTGTACAGTACTGTAGCTAGTATGTATATAGATTTATAACTAAGATTATAGCTAAAAGCCGCATTTGGATTTGTTGCAATGTTTTAACTAGCAACAAAGCACAACAGAAATATAATGCTAACTTTCCTGTAGGCGATAAATGGATATTTCCCTCTTCGATATAAAAGCGGGAGACACTTGTTCGAAGTACCGTCTAAATTCTTGCCATATTCTCGACGAAAAATCTAACACTTAATCCATCTCAGTCATATGTAAAAGACCAGCACTATATCCTACTACTATCGCAATGCTTCAGTTGATTAGCATGCCACAATTAACATGTCGGCCAACCGAATTACAACAGCCCGGCCCTAAAGCACGTAAAATACGGGTTTCAAGGTTTACGGCGGATATACCTATATCGAGCGAAGAATATCAAACGCCAAGATACAACCTTCGCCCACGCAAAAATGATCTGTGTCTGGCTCATTCTCCCACGTTTGTAGTAAATATACAAGGGCGCAGGATACGGCTAACACAGAACTGCCTACTCAACCAAGGCATCTTTAGCAATGCTGCGCTTCGCCAGATAACTTTCGCGGCCGCCTGCTCTCTTCTAGTATTCGTCTAATAGTCCTAGCGCGATACTTTCGAGTTTGGTTTTGGACTCCATTGTGGTTTCGTGGGGTTCGTTTTGAGTAGCCAACCCTTTAAACCTCAAATTAGTACAACGTCTTCTATAATATTCTCTGTAAGCTTCGCAAGTCTTCCTTTGCGTAAGGTAATATCAAGTTCAGTCTAAATGATAATGGCAAGAAGGTATTATTTCGCGGACACTGATAAAGGCCCCTAGATAAAAACTGAAGATGACTTCGGTTCGGCATAAGACACAATTAATTCGTCCTGAGGCAGTGGCAGCGCATGGAATCCGAATTCGAGAAGCGCAATGAGCGCCCATAGGTAGATTACGAAAAGAAATAGGAATGGCAGTCGGAGGCTCTATAATTTTTAGTTTAGCAGGCAATTATCGTCCAGGCTGTCGCGATCAATAGGACTCTCTATTGATTCATTAGTCGGTGCTTTTCCGTTACTAGCTATGGTATGAGTTGTTTTTAAGCTTTTAGAGATGGCTGCTTTTTTGACGACCCAAATTCTAGAGATTGGAAAGACCATTGTCAGAGTTAATCGCGCACTACTCAAAATAGTTTAATGGCAAGCTTACCGAATACGACACTTGCTACCATGAAAAGGGGTCTAGGACTGCTCTGTCAAGGGTATAAGCAACTCCTCTTTCATGAAGGGAATAAACCCAGGGGGCTGAGGCTAGCTATTTCTTGCGAAGGCAAGCTGGCTCACCAGTTCCGCTTTTGGCAGATCTTTTCGTCTTAGTGCTGTCTTCAAGTATATAAACCATAGCTACTCCTGCAGATAATTCCTCGCCAACTTAAAAGAACTTAAATAAACTAATCTTCGCGCTTTGTCATTATGCCTCTTAGATTATACCAGAAATTTAAAGCAATTTACAACTTATGCTATCAAGCCATCTTCTATAGATTCGATATCGTGCCAGTTATTCTTATTAACCAAATATATAAATAAAGAACCTATAAAAACTCGCAGCAGCTTAAGTCTCTCAAATGCAAACTTTCCCAACGATTATCGATACCGACAATAAATAAACGCTAAAAAGCCGAGCTAAGCAGAGTTAAACATGTTATATAATCTAAGCAAGCAGCTAAGGTTTTATCGGAAACGGCCGGTAAATCGTTAATAGCACTTAAAAAATAAACTCTAAATTCGACTAAGATTACAAAATAGCTCCGTTTTTCCCAGCCAAATAAGAGATTAACCTCGTAGCGTTTTGCGGCTTCTTTAGCCCACATCCCTACTTCTTATACTAGCTATTAGGAATTAGTTATAAATAATCTTTGTATTTACTGATACATAAATCTGCAAAATGTCAGAGCTACGGAAATTATCTGCAAAATCAATAGTATAACCAAATCCAAAACCAAAATAAAATTGCATTTTAATCCATATATTACTCCCTACATTTAACTATTCTGGCCAGTTTCCTATAGTAATAGTAAACTTTAATTAAAATCGAAATTCTTTATAGTAAGCATTGCTTTACATATATCCTATATAACGTTAAAGAGAAACAAGCTCAGGACCCTATAACAAAGGGTTTTAAGCTTAATCCGTCTACTGCTAGCTACGACTTATGGATCTAATGAAATTTGATTTCTCGTTTATACTTGACAAAAAGTGTGTGTCGCTTGAAAGAATTATGTCCAGCAGGGTTAAATTGGCCCGTAACTTACCCAGCGGTTCTGGCAAAGTTTCGTAGACGATCTATTATTAATAGGTCATTCTCCGGATTGTGTACTGGTTTTCAGCAAAAAGGTCTCACTCTTCGACCATAACCGGTTAGGATAGTACCGTATGCCGAATAAATGCCTCGATAAGCATAACACGCCTAGCGATTCGTAGTTTAACCTACGCACTTAAAAATTCTATTACTATAAACTCGATAAAGTTCCTAGGCATCAAAGGAAAGACAAAAGCGAAAAGGACCAAAATAGAAAAAGCAATAGTTTATATCTCCCTAAATCGATATAGTTAAAAAACTACTAGCTATAAAACTCGGTGGTCGCAGAAAATAACAAATATACTAGTCCGTTAATTAAATAAAAATTGCACTAGACCAGACTAGGCCGGCCGAATTTAGAATAGCTATCGTTTGGAACGAGCATCTCCAGCCACTCGGGTTCTATTAGCACAATAAAAACAATAGGACAAACGGGTAAAACAAGGCGTACGCGTATTAACAAATTTTCTGGCTCCAAAGAGAAATATATTACTTATCTAAAAAGCCAAGTCAAAGCCGCCAAAAATAAGATCAAGCCACTACGCTCGAACTCAACTCCTACGTATAGATCGACAACATTTGCATTAATCAACACAATGCCCAAAAACGTTCTACTTAAATCCAACTAATAAGCGCTATATACTTAACAGCCATCCGTACCTTTATATAGCTCGAACCCGAATTCGACTCGTTTTTCGCAGCATAGAAAATAATAAATAACATTTACGATATATTCTATGCAAAAACCCCGATAACGCAAACTTTAAAAAACGTACCTTAATATATATACTCTAACGCAATATATACTAAATTTAAACTGCTACTATAAAATAGCTTAATATAGTTATACTTTAAACATTTTTTAAACTTGCAATAGTTTTCGAAAGTTTAGGTTATTTATAAAATAGTAAATTCGCGACAAAATTTTATTATTATTTATAAATAGATTTTACATAGCTAACATAGCTTAAACTAAGCCGCTGCTTAATTACGTCGAAAAAGCTACACGCAGCTTCCGCCAATATCGTAAACGATTTTAAACGTAAACATACTAAACATTATCCAACGGTTTTATATTGCTTAGCCGCTAAACGCGCTACTATTAATCACATAAGTCAAATTCCATGCTACCGACCAGCGGGACAAAGTCTAAAGTTTGCTGGGGCTAGCAGCCGAGTCTTGTTCAGATCGAGAAAAAAAGACGTAGACAGTACGCTGTATAAAAAGCATACCCTACAAGTTGCGTCCCGACTATACTCTCAGCACGACTCAGGTGTACCAACGTGTTAGCAGGTATCTGCTCACAACACGTTAAGGGTTGGTTCTTGATGGAAACATCTAGACTAACGGTTACTGATACTTTAGTCGGAAAGGTTAGAATAATGTTTATTTGTTTTAACCCATAGGTTGGTTGTCTAGGAAGTTAGAATAAGTAGGAAACTATTAGATAGCAGTCCAATGTTAAAATAATACTTAAACCGTTATTTCTCGGCTAGCTGGTAGTATGCTATTCGGGAATACTCTATCCAGTCTCGCAAAACGAAGGGATGATGCAATAGGAACACCATGCATCAATAACACTTAGATTCACTCGAACTACAGGTACAAGCACAGACTTACAATAGCGAGATCTATAATAGGGGAGTTGTTTTCCGGAGATAAACAAATATCGTCTTAGGATTTTGCTCGTTACTAATACTGTGAATATTAATATTAGCGTAATTTATTAATTCACTTACTATTTCTTATCTATTGGCAGGCTTCCTGTATCGTCGCCTTTCCGCGTCACCGGACCTTATAACAAATCATTGGTTTACTTTCGTCCAGTGGCGTAAATTTCCAACGACTATATTTTGTAGTGAGGACTATCGATGATTTGGCTAAGTTAGACTACTTTAATAAGCTGCTTACAATAGACGGCGTGTTTAATATATGCGATAAAGCCATCTTTACCCTATTTAATCTCCCTAACCGCTTTTTTACTTACTTTGTTTTCATTAAAGCTTTTACTTTTCTTTCCGATATGGGATCAAATAAATATTTGAGCTGTAAATTCTGTAAATATAGTTTTGTTAACCTTTTACTGGCGACTACATATGGCGACCATCTTTGTTACCAAAGGCTTTGCCAGGGGCTTGACGAAGAAGGTCGACTACTTGGCATTCTAACCTGCTGTATGGTTCCCATTTGTCCATACTCCCCCGATAATCCTGGAAATGCGAAGGCCTGGGTAGAGCACTACCGTCCGAAGCACAAAATAACCATTAGCAACACTCAAAGCCTCAAATGGTTAAGGCTGCAGTACCAGAGGTACCTCTTTCAGATCAACATCAAGGCCGAACAATGCTTTGTCATTTTCAATAGTAAACTGCCTCATCGTTCGCAGTACGATGCCGAGCACAGGAGGCAGTAGGAGAGGCAGGGTTCTCACCAAAGTGGAGCAAATTGACTAGCGTCGGCTAAGATGCCAGGTCTATGAATATTGGTGCGGTCACAAGTACGTCTATTGGATGCCTATCTCCGAGGTTGCCCGAGAGCGCTTGCATATGCGTATGACATCCCCAGCACTGTCTCACACCCCCAGGCGCCGCAGCCCACGCAACACAAGCTATACAATTACGCTATTGCTAATAACAGCAATAACGGTACCGATAAGTGCACGGTACCGATAAGTGCACGGACCGGTAGGATATCCGATCGAGCTTATCTTCATTGTCCTACCCTTTGAACCTAAGCTTTATTAAGCTACAGACGTAACCAGGGTTGGGAATTTAGTTAGTTAGTTTAGTTAATGGCTTGACTAAAACTAACTAAGGAAAAATTATTTTTTAACTAACTAACTAAGAAATTTTTTTAAAAAACTAATACTAACTAATAGTTAGTTTTAGTTAGTTAGTTAAAAACTAACTAAAAAGGTAGTTATAAAATTTTTTAAAAAATAAAAATAAAAAATAAAAAAAACTTATAAAAAATCGCAAAAAATCGCAAAAAATTGCTAAAAATAAACGGTATTAAATTAAAGCTAAATTCTTATTATAAAAATAACTTTCTATAAAAAATTAATATTATATAAACAATATTTTATTATAATTATTTAATTTTTTAAAAAAAATTTTAAAGTAATATTAATAATATAAATAATTTATAAATATTTATAAAAATATAAATTTAAAATATTTTTATATTATTAATTAAATATTAGTTTATAAAATATAAAAATGTTAAAAAAGTTTAAATAATAATAATAATAATAATAATAATTTTAATAATATATATATGTATTATAAAGTATTAAGCTTAAAAAAAGGTTAAAATTTGTAACCTTTTTCCCTGATTTTTTCCCGATTTTTTCCGAATTCTTTCCGAATTTTTTTCCTAAATTTTCCTGAATTTTTCCTCAAATTATACCACAAAGTCTAGGGTAGCCCCACAATTTTCAATGTACCTTTAATTAGTTAGTAATTTAGTATTTTAAAAAAAACTAACTAACTAACTAAAGCGAATTTGCTAACTAGCTAAGCTTTACTTAGTTAATAAAAATCGCTAACTAATATTAACTAACTATTAATTAGTTTAACTAAAACTAAAAACTAAGAACTAATTTCCCAACCCTGGACGTAACGAACGATCTTTGGGTATTAATGCATAAATAAACGCGACAAGTGACGCATTTTGTTATTAGGCGCTTATCGGATCTTAGAGATTCCAGCAGCCCTATTATGACTTGACCAGTGTAATATATAAGACACTGGCCCGAAACTATAAAGATATATATCCGGAAAACATCTAAAATATAAAGGTTTTTCTTTTTTAAATATTAGTTATTAAGTTTATTATATTTATTAAATCTATTGTTATACCTAACCTATATTTTTTTATAATTTTTTAATAATTTTTAATACTTTTTTACCCGAAGTTATTTATAATTTATTCGACTTTAATATAGCTTTTTAAAATAGCTTTAATATAGATTTAAATTAGTCTAGTAATCTTAACGAAACCTTTTTAAATTTAACTTTTTAAAGTAAAAAAATCGCAATATTACGCTAAACTATTGCAAAGTTAAAAGCATAACTAGTTAAATAATAAAATTAGCTTTTATTTATATTAACTAGTTTTTTAAAAAATAGTAAATTAATATTAAATTAATTAACTAATTATAATAACGTTTTAACGCGTTATTATTTAGTATTATTAAATATTTTAAAAAACGATAAGCTTATAATAAGCTTTTTTATTAAAAATAATAACGTAATATTTTGTTATTATTTTTGCAAAATTCCTGATTTAAATTCGAAATTAAATCGATTCGATTTAAATTATTATATAAAGTTTAATTATATTAAATTAAATTTAAGGTTTATTTAACGCATCTCCCACGTGGATGGGCCACCCAGTGAATGGGCCACTTTCTAGACTTTCGTACGTACATTCGCAAATAATCCAACAACAACATATCCGATCAATTCAAACCAGTTAAATTCTTATTCGCTAGACCTGTTTATACTATTCCGACAAGTTTGCGCATTATAGCTACGTTTGCTACAAGTTTTATAGCACCCGACGCAAGTCCTTTTTCCGCTCGTACGACGAACGAAACGACGAATAACCCGACAAACGAACCGAAAATATAGACAATTAATTTGAATAAATTATATTCCTATTCGCTAGACCTGTTTATACTATTCCGACAAGTTTGCGCATTATAGCTACGTTTATTACAAGTTTTATAGCACTCGACGCAAGTCCTTTTTCCGCTCGTACGACGAACGAACCGACGAATAGCCTAACAAACAAACCGATAAACGAACCGATAAACTTATATAAAACGAATAATTGTTTATTATATAAAAGGCAAGGAATTTACGGGCTTTACGGGCTTTATAAGCGTTAAAAGGCGTGGTTGTGTAGGTTTGTTGGCTCGTTCGTCGGTTTGTTTATCGTACGAAAAGAAAAAAAACTCGCGTCGGGACTCGCGTCAAGACTCGCGTCGAAATTTGCGTTAGGTGCTATAAAACTTATAGCAAACGTAGCTATAATGCGCAAACTTGTCGGAATAGTATAAATAGGTCTAGCGAATAAAAATATAATTTATTCGAATTAATTGTCTATATTTTCGGTTCGTTTGTCGGGTTATTCGTCGTTTCGTTCGTCGTACGAGCGGAAAAAAGACTTGCGTCGGGTGCTATAAAACTTGTAGCAAACGTAGCTATAATGCGCAAACTTGTCGGAATAGTATAAACAGGTCTAGCGAATAAGAATTTAACTGGTTTGAATTAATCGGATATATTGTTGTTGGATTATTTGCAAATGTACGTACGAAGGTCTGGAAAGTGGCCCATCTACGTGGGAGATGCGTTATATTAAATAGTTTTAATAAATAGTAAAGTGCAAGTTTTATTTTAAAATAAACAAAAAAAAGTTCCGAACGAACCGAGTAAAAATTTTATTCGGATTAGTTTATTTTAAATAAATAATTAAAAATTTATATTATAGAAAAATCGAAGATTTTTCGGAAAAAATTCGGCACTTTTTTAAATATTAATAAATTTATTTCGAAAATAAACTAAAACTTTTATACGTTAATTAAACGATTTAATAGTTAAAATAAACCGGGATTTAAAAATAATAAAACAATAGTGGGGCTAAAACTTTAAGCTATTTAATTAATATTTTATAAATTTAAAAAAGTAAAAAATAGTAAAAAAAAAAAAAAAAAAAGCCCGATTTTATTATCGAGAACTTTTATTAACTTTATAAAACTAAATATTTTATAACGTTAAACTATTATTAAATATATATATAAATAAAATCGATGCTGCGGTTATTATTTAAAAATTTATATCGGATAAGCCAAAAAATTTCGATAACGTAAAACTAAAAAAAAAAAAATCGCAACAAAAACGAAAAAAATATAAACCTAAAACGACTATAATATTTAAATAATAAAAATTATTATAATTAAAATAAAAAATATTGTTAATTAATACGATATATAAATATTTATTAATATTATAATAATAACTAAAAAAATAATCGATAACGATATAAAAAAGAAAAAAAAAAATCGGAGCTGTAATAATAACTATTTTTATTTTAATTTTTAAACAAAATATAAATAAATAAATAAATTTAACGAAAAAAACTAAAATAATAATAATAAAAATAAAAACAGTTTTTAATTTAATAATATAGCTAATATTATATATTATAAATATAAATAAAAAAAATATTATATTATTAATTGTTTTACAAATTAAACTCGAAAAATTTAAAAAATACGAGCGAATTTAAAATACGGCAATAAAAAAAATAACTTTTATTTTTCAGGTAATTAATTATCGAACAATAAAAAGTATTTTTTACGATTAACATTTTTATAATCGGGATTTTTTCGATTAATGTTGTTTATTAAATATTTAACGAAAAATAAATAAACTATTTAAATATTATTAAGTTCGAGCAGTTTAAAAACTTTTTTATTTTAGTTTTTACTCGTTTTTATATTTTTTATACTATAAATTTTAAAAATATAAAAAAAGCTTTTTATAATATAACCGCAAATTTAAATATATATATTAAATTTAATTATATTAATTATAAATTTAGTTTAAAAAATCGGCTAAAAAAAGCTTTTTACCGTATAATTAATATATAAAACGTAATATATAAGCTTTTAAAAACTTTTAAAATATATTAAATATAATTTTTATTAAAAAATTATAAAAACACTAAACGTTAATTTTGCCGTATTTATATAATAATATTATAAAATAAATAAATAAATAATAGTTTTTTATTATTATTTTAAACAATTTTAAAAAAAAAACAAATTATTTTAAATCCGGCAGCAAATCGTTAATATTTTAAACTTTTTATTATTTAAGTTAAACTAATAACGATAAAACAATTTATTAAATTATTTCGGAATTAAAAATATTATTAAATAATATTACGGTTTTTTAAAGTATTAAATATTATATTTAACGAAAAAAAAATAAAAAACTTTTTAGTTTTACGACTATTTTGCTTAAGTTTTAAAATTTATACGCTTTTTTTAAAATTAACCGAACTAATATATTACTATAAACTTTAAAAAAACAATACGTAATTAATTTTAAACTGAATGCAGATATTTTTTATTTTTTTATTTATTTTTTATTTTACGATAAACTATAAAAATTACGGAAATTTTTTAACGAAATAATTAAATTAAAAAAATCTAGCTTTCGAAAAATAAAGCCAAAGCTTTTATAATATTTATACTAAAAAAAAATAAAATTTTACGATTATATATCGATTATAAAAATTTTAACTACGTTATATAAAAAAATCGCTACATTTTTATTATTATTTTAAAACTAATAAATAAAATTAACAGTATATAATAATTTTTTAAAATCGATTTAAAAAACGCTTATTATTATATTTAAATTAAAAAAAAATAGTTAAAAAACAGCATTTCGTATACATTATAAGCATTTTAAATTTTTAATTATATTAATAAAATTTTATAACGCTTTTGCTATTTTTTAAAATTATATTTATAAAGCTTTATTACGTTATATATTTTAATAATATATTTATATATTTATAAAATAAAAAATTATATATAAAATACGTACATAAAGTTATTAAAAAACTTATAAAAACCGATTTTTACGCTAAATTATTAAAATGCTAATTTTACTAACAACGATTAAATTTTTCAAGCTAACGCACCTCCTACGTAAATGGGCCACCTAAGTAAATGGGCCACTTTCCAGACCTTCGTACGTACATTCGCAAATAATCTAACAACAATATATCCGATTAATTTAAACTAGTTAAATTCTTGTTCGCTAAACCTGTTTATACTATTCCGACAAATTTGCGCATTATAGCTACGTTTGCTGCAAGTTTTATAGCATTTAACGCGAGTCTTTTTTCTTTTCGTACAACGAACGAACCGATAAACAAACCGACGAACGAACCGAAAATATAAACAATTAACCCGAATTAATTAAATTTTTATTCGCTAAACTTGTTTATACTATTCTGACAAGTTTACGCATTATAGCTACGTTTGCTGTAAGTTTTATAGCACCCGACGCAAGTTTTGACGCAAGTTTCGACGCAAGTTTCGACGCAAGTTTCGACGCAAGTTTCGACGCAAGTTTCGACGCAAGTTTCGACGCAAGTTTCGACGCAAATCCCGACGCAAGTCCCGACGCAAGTCTTTCCCTTTAGTACGATAAACAAACCGACGAACGAGCCGAGAAACCTACATAACCACGTCTTTCGAAGCCCGTAAATTTTTTGCCTTTTATATAACAAACAATTATTCGTTTTATAATTGCGTTTATTTTATTATCGGTTCGTTCGTCGGCTCGTTCGTCGGGTTATTCGTCGGTTCGTTCATCGTACGAAAAAAAAAAAAACTCGCGTCAAATGCTATAAAACTTGCAGCAAACGTAACTATAATACGCAAATTTATCGGAATAGTATAAACAAGTTTAGCGAACAGAAATTTAACTAGTTTAAATTAATCGAATATGTTATTGTTAAATTATTTACGAATATACGTATAAAAGTTTAGCAAATAGCCCATTTAATTAAAAGTCTTATTTAAGTAAGAGATGGGTTATTTTAAATAATAATATTTTTATTATTTTGTTTATTAAATTATTATATACTAATTTTACGTTTAATAATAATTTTATTTAATTGTTTTAATTTTAATTAACGTAATAACGTAAATATTATTTTAATATTTAGTTTAATTTTTTTATTTGTTTATTTATTTATAAATAATATATTATAAACATTTTATGTTTAATTTTTAAAATTTTAATAAATAACTGCTAAAACTTAAAGATTATTATTTTATTTTTATCAGTAATAATTGTTTTTAAATATTTATATTTATTAAAAATATATTTTATTATTATATATGCTAAACTTTTTATTAAATTTGCTTTTTTATAACTATAATAAAATCGAATTTTACTTTTGTTATAAGTTTTTTTAATTTTAATAATGTAATTATATAATTAAAAGCTATTATTTTTTAAACACGATTTAATATTAATATTAATATTAAATTTTTATATAATTTATGCTTTATTATTTTAAATTTTTTGTATAAAATATATTTTGCTATAATATTTTTTATTATTATTAATGTTTTTAAAAAGTCGTAGTTTTTTCGTAATTTATTAAATATTTATATATTTCTTTAACTAATTTATATTAATATATTTTTAATACGTATATTTTACTATTATAATATAAGCTAAATAGTTTATTTAGTTTTTATAGTGTTTTTTTTAATTTTTTTTATTTTATTTTTCGTAATTTATTTATATAAAATTTATAAATAAACTTTTATCGGTATTTTTATATAATAATATTTAGCTTTTTAATAGTACTTTTTATTTATAATCGTTTTTTCGGCTAAAAATGTCGGCTTTATTATTTTTTTTTATTTTTAACATAAATAATTTTAAAATTAAATTATAATAAAAATTCCGCTTATCGTATTTATCGTTTATTTAATATTTTAATAGTTATAAACATCGTAAAATTTTTATAGTTTAAATAAACTTTTATTAATATTATAATATTATTTAAATAATATTTTTATTGTTTAAATATTTTAATTATTGTTATAAATTTTTTGTTATAAATTTAGTAGTTTAATTTAAGTTTTAAAAACTTTTTCGAAAAAAAAGCTATTAAATATAGTTTGCCGTTTTTATTTTGTTAAATTAATTATTTTTTTATAACGTAATTATTTACGTTAATTTTTATTTGATAATTTTTTTTTAAATTAAATAGTTTAAATATTAAATTGTTTAAAATTATATTTTTAAATATATTAAACCTTTTTTAGTTTTTTTTTTATTTATTAAAAAAGTTTATTTTTTTTTAATTAAATCTATAAAAAACGACGCGATTTTTTTAAAATTGTTAATAAATATATATACGTAGTTTATAAATTTTATAAATGATTATATATTATTAACGTTTTTTAATATAAGTTAATTTTTTACTATTTTTGGTTTAAATTATTAAATTTATATTTTTTTTTAAAAAAATTATATATTTTAAAAAATTTATTTATTGTTTATAAAACTTATTTTTTTTTTAAATATACTTTTAACTTTTTTTTTATAACGTTTAAAATATTTATTGTATATATTATTTATATTTTTTAAATATATTATTATAAATTTATCGACAAATTTACATAATATATTTATAATTATTAATTAAAATATTATTAATATATGAATAAAACTAAAATGTATTATTAAAAATTTATATAGTTTATATTTTATAATAAACGCTCTTTTTTATTCGTCGCTTTTTTTAATTTTAATATAATAATAAGCTTTTAAAATATTAAATATTATTATTTATTTTGTTTTTATAAAACGATTTTTTAAATCGCTTATTTATAATATAAATTTGTTGTTTTTTATAATAATAAAGTTAAAATGTCGCTAATTTTTGCAATTTTTGCAATTTTCGTTTGCTATTTTTTTTTTTTTTAGCTTTTTTAATATTTATAATATTAGTACTGCTATTAATAATTTAAAATATTATATAAACTTTTTTTTTTAAATTTTTATCGAAATATTTTCGTAGTTTTTCAAGCTGTTTTTTATTTAATTTATATAGTTTAAAAGTTTTAAAATGCGTTTTTTTTTAAATTAATTGCGTAATTATATTTATTATATTTTAATAGCTTTGTTTTTTTGTTATATTTTTTTATAAACAAATTTTTAAATTTAGCGGATTTTTTTAATATTTTAATTATAAATTTTTTATTAATTTATTGCTATATTTTATTTTATATTTTATTTAACTATTTAAGTTTATATATAGCTCGTATTTATAGTTTTGCAAAAATTAATTTTTTTTTAATTTAATTATATTAAACAAATTTTAATATTATATTATATAATATTTTTATAATATTAAGTTTAAGACGTTTTAAATAATTTTAAATAATTATTAAAAGTTTTATAGTTTTTTATATAACTTTTTCGTTATTATAATTTATAATTTTTTTATCGAAAATTGTAAATATATAAAAAATTTTTTTTTTAATTTATGCTAAGTTTAATTTATTAACTAAATTTAAAAAAATAAAACTTTTATAAACGTTTATATTAAATAAAACTTTTAGGTTTTTTTTATTATAAATTACGTTTATTATTAACTGTTTTTTTTTAAGCCATGTTTTTATTTTATATAAAAATTTAAAAATTTTATAAACTAGTTGTTAGTTTTGTTTTATAGCTATTTTTTATTGTTTTTTGTTTGTTAATAAATTTATCGTCGGTTTTGTCTTTTTATAAATTTTGCTAATTTATTATTTTGATAATTATAAATAAAAAATAGTTTTTTTAATTTTTTTTTTTTATATTTTCGTATTAAAAAATTTTATAAAATATATAAATTATATATTAAATATATTAATATCGTTTTTAAATCGTAAACTTTTTTTTACAATTTTTAAAATATCGTAAATTTTATTTAAATATAAACTATTTATAAATTGCTTAATATATTATTATTAGTTTTTTAATCGTAGTTTTTTTATAAAAATATTAAATTTTTATTTTAGCTATTTAAGCTAAAAATTAAAAATTTTTAGTTCTTTTTGCTATATATTTTTTATATCGGTATATTATATAGTTTATTTATAATATAAATATAATTTTATTATATAATCGATTAATTAAAATAAAAGTATTAAATTTTTTTGTTTTTAAAATATTTATTTTTACTTTAATTATTATATTTTTATATTTTTTATAATATTATAAAAGCTATTATTTTAATTTAATATCGAGTTTTTGTTATATTTTTGCTTTAATTAAAGTTATTATTTTTTATTTTAAGTAAAATTCGTTTTTTTAAATATAAAATATAACTTTTTTTCGAACTATTATTATATATATTATTTAGTTTAGCTATTTATTTTTTATTTAATAATTATATATATCGTAAAAATATTTTAAGTTTTCGTTTAAGCATTTTTTATTTTTAAACTAATTATATTTAAATATTATTTTATTTTTAATATTTCGATATTCATATTATTTTGCTTTAATTTTTTATATTTTTATATTTAATAATGCTTTATTAATTAAAAAATAAATATAGTTTTTAAAATATTTTTTGTCGTTTTTTAAATTATGAGGTTTTTTATTTTAATTTTTTTATTTAAGTTAAAATTTTTTTAGTTTTTTTTTTAATTAAATTTTAGCTACTTGCTTTAAGTTTAAGCGTTTTTTTATTTATTTAATATAGTATAAATTTTATATTGTAATTTTTGTTAAATTTGTTTTATAATTATTTTTATAGCTTTAAGTTTTTGCTTTAAAATTTATATTATTTATGTTAAACTATATTTTAAACGTATTATATTTTTAAGTTATATTTTTTTTAAACTATTAGTAAACTATTTTTTATCGTAAATAGTTTGTTCGTAAATTTTTTCGGCTGTTTATTTTAAGTATAGGCGTATTATTAATTAATTTATTAATACGCGTATTTTTTTTTAAGCTGTTTAGTTTTCGGTTAATGCTTTACTATTTTGCTCGACGTTTAAAACTTTATTATCGTTATAGTAAGCTTTTATTATGTTAATTTATCGGCTTTTTTTTTTGCTTTAGATATTTTAGTTTTAAATATTTTTAGGTTTTTGCGTAGTTTTTTATCGTAATTTTTGGCGTAATATTTAAGCTTATCGTAATTATAGCATTTAACAGTTTTTTTTGTTTTTTGCTGTTTTTTTTTGCTTTGTTATATTACGTTAAGTTTTATTAGTTTTGTATATATACCGTATACTGTAAAAGATTATCGTTTTTTAAAATTATTAGCTTTGTTTTAACTTTTTTTTTAATTTTTGTTTCGGAAAAATTTTTGGTTTTTTTTTTAATACTGTTTAAATAATCGGGTATTAATTTAAATAGCTATTA
Organism: Xylariaceae sp. FL1651; assembly: GCA_025201745.1. Lineage (NCBI taxonomy): Eukaryota > Fungi > Ascomycota > Sordariomycetes > Xylariales > Xylariaceae > Xylariaceae sp. FL1651. The sequence goes on from MU624241.1 coordinate 1,176,525, forward strand.
AAATATATTTTATAAATTTAGTTAGTTATAGTAATTTAATTATTTTATTTTTGACTTTATTTTTTAATTTATTGTAAAATATTACAATTTTAGCTTAGTTATTAATATTAAATATAGTTAAAATTTTTTGAAATTTAATTACGTAAGTTAATGTTAACTTTGTTTATTGCAATTTTTATAGCTTATTTTAAGCTTGTCGTTTTTTTTTAAGATTGAAAAACAGATTTTTAAGCTCGGTTTTAAAAAAATCTTTTGCGTGTTTTCGGGCTATTTATTTTTAAATTTATTCGTTGTTTTAAATAAGTGCGGTTCGAATTAAGTTAAAGCTTTTTTTTTTAATAAAAATACCGTATAGAAAATTCGTTTTTCGTTATTTTTAAAAATATTGTTATAATAATATTAATAAACTTAAACTTATGCTAAAATTTTTTTAAATTTATTAAAAGTTTTATTAAATTTAAGTAGTTTAGCGATTTTTAAGTTTTTTTTTAGCATTTGCCGTTTATTGTTTTTAGCGTTTAGCTTTTTTAAAAGTTTTTAATAAAATTTATTAAATAGTTATATTGTTTTTTAGTAATTTTAAATTTGTTATTTTTTTTTTAGTTTTTATAGGATAATTAAGGTTTTTTAATTGTTTTCAAAGTGGTATTAAGGTTTGCGATAGTCCCGTATGTTTTTGAGTTATTAGTGCCGATATAGTTCGAAATATTGCCTTAGTTAACCGTTTAACGTAAAATAAGACTATTTAACGTATTACGAAGCGTATATTAATATTTAATATTATATAAGCTTTTATAATATTAAGGTTATAAATATTTAAAGTATATTTAAAGATATTTTTAAGTTTATGTTTAAAGTATATGTTAATAATAATATTGCGAGTAATAAGAACAATAATATTTTAAATTAATTGTTTTGTAAAGAATGATTTTTTATAGTTATTTTTAAAAACTAATTATAGATATAAATTAAATAGTAATAAGTAAATGATTAGTAATATAGGGAAATCCTGTTTTTATATATTTATTCCCTTATTTTTATATTTTTTGTAGCTTTATATTAATTTGTTTTGTTTACTAGTGATCCGGTTTGATTATAAGTGATTTTTTTTGATTAGTGTTATGCTATTGATTATTAATGATTATTTACAAATATTTTTATATCCGTGTTATGCTTATATCCGCGTTTGGCTTTTTTTTTCCTCTTAGTCTCCTTGTGGGTCCTTTTTCGTTGGTTCGTAACAAAACGGTATATTTAAATATAAATACGTTTTTGTTATTAAAAAGCAAAAATTATTTTACGATATAAGCCGCTTTAAAGCTAATTTTTTTTAACTTATATATTTTATAAAAAGCGTTTTTATCGACTAGCCGATACGCCGATTTGTTTACGTTTTTACTATTAACGTTTTTATAATAAAGCTATAGGTTTTTAATTAATTTAGGGTATATAGTTTAAGCGCGTTTAATATTTACGATAAACCGGACATATTTACGCGCGCTTTTGTTAACTATGCTACAATACGCAATAATATTATAAGCTTAAATACGTTTATCGAACGAAAAAGTAAATATTATTATATTATAGTCGATAATATAAATAATAATAAAACGAAAATTAAGCTATTAAAACTAATTATAAAACAAAACGTTATTGTTTACCGCAAGACTACGTGTTATAAAACCTAAAATAATAATATTGCTAAATTTTTATAGGCATTAAATAAACATAAACTAAAAATAGAATAACTAAGGCTAGCCGAAACTAAAAGCGTTAAAAAAGTAGCGAAAGTTATCGCGTACCGTTAGATTATTACTATTGCTAAACTAAAAGAAGGTTTAGAGTTTCGAAAACGTTATAAGTTTTATAATAAAAATATCTACTTTAACGATATACCGTTTATTAAAACTATAGATATATTAAGCTATAAACGAAAGTCGGCGTCTGATTATCGATTTAATGCGTTAGAATTTAATAAGCTACGGTTTAACAGCTAGCAGTTAATACTAATGGTCCAAAAGTAGAATAGTAAATAAATAATTAGCGCAGGTAAGCCTAGCTTATATAACTCTAATAGAAATATGTGAGAAAATAAGATTTATTTTTGCTTCGTCATTTCGCCGGCTGGCCAGGTAATTAATAACTTTTAAACGGTTAATAAACTATTAGCGGCGATATAAAATGTTATTAAAATATATTAGTTATTATATAAAACGAATAATATATTATACTATAATATTTCGTTAAATATTATTATTATAATAAAACTTAATATAAAAAACGGTTTTAACAGTATACTTATCGACTTTAACTTAGCTAAAATAAAAAATAGCGGTCCGAACAAAACGCGGCATTAAACCGGCACGATGCAGTTTATAGCGGTAAAAATACTACGTAAAACCGATCACATTTATCGTTATAACTTTAAGTCCTTTTTTTACGTATTATTTTAAATATACGCGCGCTAATCGTAAAAAAATAGGTTCGCTAATAGTAAAAAAAAGCCGCCTAAAAAAAGCATTTTTCGGAAATAAAAAATTAAAACATTCGATTTCATCGCAAATGCTAAAAAAGACTATATAACGGCGAATAGTATTAAAAAAATTATAGGTAAATTTTCAAAGTTGTTAAATATTATAAAACTGCTTTATTTAAAAATTAGGAAAATCTTATTTCCTTTGAACAAAAACGAAGAAATAAGCATTAAGACCTTTGCAAAAGACCTTAATTAACTTTATAGCCTTATTATCGCAGCGTTTAATAATACTATTAAAAATATGTAGTAAACTAGAATATTAATATGTTCTTTTTCTATGCAATGTTCTACTATATCCATGCCTACTACAACTATTCCTGTGCCCGACGAGCCAGTCGGTTGCGAAAAGCGATACGCATTCCCGACCCTTCCCCCAAGTGAGATAGCCGTAGCTGCCTCTACAGCCTCTTAGACCCCTCAAGGCGCATATCTCCCACCCTAAAAAAACTAAAATAGCTCAAGCGTCTAGGAAGGACAAATGCCTAACCATCCTACTAATATTACGATCGCAAAAAGTTAAAATCAGCCTAGGAAACCAAAATCAACCGACAACCGCATGCGCGCACTAAATAAATAAGCTACTGTACTACTAAAGCATAATCTTATATTACATATAAAGCAGAAAAATAAAAAAAAAACATAATTAACCCCGTTTAAAACGTCCAAAGCTTACGTACCAACATATTAAAGTAATAGAGCCCTCTTATAAGTCAGATGCCAAATTTAGAAGTCAACTTGTAAACTATTACATCTCCGATAACTAAAAAAAAGTATGTAAAATGTTTCAATGTCCAATATCTACTACGAATATATATATTCTAGCCCATCTATATAAACTTAAAAATAAATATAAAAACGATATTTATTAATACATTTATATACTAGTAAGCTACGGAAATAAAATCGACGTGTAAGATTTTTTTTTTATTAAAAAAAATCAAATCAAGGCTTCTAAGCGCATGCCACCGGGCCCGAAACAGATCAGCCATTTGCCCCAATATTCCCGCACTTCATATTAATAGCTCTGGGAAAGGCAGCCTGCTACTTGCAGTATTGCGACAGTCATCGCACTAATACTCTGCCGCACCCGAGACCCCAGACCTGTTCGCCTACTTTATAATAGTCGGGAATAAAACGAGCATAGTCGACTCGGAAATCCAATATCCCGGGGCAAAAAGAGTATTCTCTACATACCATTAATAGGCAACTCTGTTTATCTTAATAGTGATAAGCTGCAATTACTCGTTGATATACTTATCGGTCGAGGGATTATCGATAAGGCAACGAAAAGCTGTTTAATGATTTAGTATAGCTGCGAAAAGCTGGCCAGGGATGACGGATGTGTGGTCAGGCTAGAGCATTCTAAAACGACCGGCAACCCGGCGGAGATTTCGTACGGTAGGATGGAGTTCGGTAACGCCGTCCTCATTGAAATGTAACATGATTATTGCATATTGTACATAGACTCGAGACTTATGTTCCCGAGATCATAAAACCGACACAAGACGCCTGCTACATTGCTAAAGTCCTTACACCTATTCCTGACGAATCCATGGGGGTGGATTGGGTTTCCAAGGTGGGCTGGATTGGGTTTTTTACAACGTATGTTCCCAGCCGTTTAGCCGCTAGAAAAGTATAATGAATTAAACGCCACGTTTGTGCAATTCTGGTTATGTTATTAGATTTTTGAAATTCCGATATTTGGCTATGAGATGGACGTGCAAAGATTCTGGTCTACAGTTGGATGGGGATACCAAAGCTGCACTTACATCTATTGGCTGCACCCATAGGCTGGACATGGGGCTGGATTGGGTTTTTTCAACAGCATGTTCCCGTCTGGCGACTTGAAAAGTACAATAAATCGAACGTTGTATTCGTGCGATTCTATTTATGTTATTCTTTTATTTTATTTTACTAATTCTATTATTTAGGCGTACGATAAACGTGCAAGGTTTTACTTTATAGTTGAATGGGGATGCCAAAGCTGCATTACTGTATTGGCTGGACCCATGGGCTGGGTTCGGTTTTTTAAGGGGGGTGGATTCGGTTTTGTAAACATCATCTTCCCGGTTGTCTGGTGACTTGAAAAGTAGAATAAATCAAACGTCACATTTGTGCAATTTTATTTATGTTATTGTATTATTTTATTTTACTAATTCCTTCATGTAGACGTGAGATGGATGTGCAACTATTCTGGTTTACTCTGTTGGCTGCACCCAATGGACAATTACCGTGGACCGGTTTTAGCCGTTGGTCCATGTGTTTTGTGGTCTGTGGTTTGTGGTCTGGTCTGTGTGGTCCGTCATTTTATTATGGTCAAATTGGAAGGTCCCGGTTAGGGTTGGGCAATACCCGGCCCATGGGTACCCGGCTACTACCCGAGACTCCATCGGGCGGGTACCCGGGCGGGTACCCGACTAGAGTCAGGTGTTAGGTACTTGGCAAAACCCGACCTAAATACCTATTAAAAACTGTTAAATATAATAAATAAAAAAAACGGGAAAATTTGCAATTTATTACAGTAAACTATATATTAAACGATATACTAATTTATAAAATAACTATATATTATAATTTTTACGAAAATTTATAATAAATTATATATTAAATTATATATTAATATAAAAAATAACTAAATGCTATTATTTTTATTGCTTTTTTTAAAAAAAGCTCGTTGTTTAAATAATTTTTTGCGCGTTTTAGCGATTTTTTTATTTTCGGCAGCTCGGAGTTTTTTAATTTAAATAATTTATTTTTTTTAAATCGTTTTTTTACGATAATTAAATTAAATTTTATAAATTTAACAACGATTTTTTTATTTATTATATTATTAATATTTTACTATTTAATAGTTAAATTTAAAAAATATAAAATATTATAATTTTTTATTTTATATATAATATTAAAAACTAAATAAAAGTTTTTAACTATAAAATAACTTTTTTTACGTATATAATAAAATATTATATAATTAATAATTTTAATTAGTTTATAAATTAATATAAATATTAATATATAAAATATATAAGCTATTAAAACTATAATTACGGCTTTTAAAGTTTTATATAATATTTTTAAATTTACGCGTTAAAATTAAAATTTATTTTTATAGTTATATTAAACAATTTTTTAAATAATACGAATAAAAAAAGCTTTTTTAATAAAAATATAAATATATTTAGTTTATATTTGCTAAATTTTTTAAATTATTTTATTTATAAAATCTGTTAATAATATATTAATTTATATAACGCATCTCCTACGTAGATGGGCCACCTAAGTGAATGGGCCACTTTCCAGACCTTCGTACGTACATTCGCAAATAATCCAACAACAACATATCCGATCAATTTAAACCAGTTAAATTCTTATTCGCTAGACCTGTTTATACTATTCCGACAAGTTTGCGCATTATAGCTACGTTTGCTACAAGTTTTATAGCACCCGACGCAAGTCTTTTTTCCGCTTGTACAACGAACGAACCAACGAATAGCCCGACGAACGAACCGATAAACGAACCGATAAACTTATATAAAACGAATAATTGTTTATTATATAAAAAGCAAAAAATTTACGGGTTTTACGGGCTTTATAAGCGTTAAAAAGCGTAGTTATGTAAATTTGTCGGCTCGTTCGTTGGTTTATTTATCGTACGAAAAGGAAAAAAACTCGCGTCAAGACTCGCGTCAAGACTTGCGTTAAAATTCGCGTTAAGTGCTATAAAACTTATAGCAAACGTAACTATAATACGTAAACTTGTCGAAATAGTATAAACAAGTCTAGCGAATAAAAATATAATTTATTCGAATTAATTATTTATATTTTCGGTTCGTTTATCGGGTTATTCGTCGGTTCGTTCGTCGTACAAGCGGAAAAAAAACTTGCGTCGGGTGCTATAAAACTTGTAGCAAACATAGCTATAATGCGCAAACTTGTCGGAATAGTATAAACAGGTTTAGCGAATAAAAATTTAACTGGTTTAAATTAATCGGATATGTTGTTGTTAGATTATTTGCGAATGTACGTACGAAGGTCTGGAAAGTGGCCCATTTACTTGGGTGGCCCATCCACGTAGGAGATGCGTTATTAATTAAATTTATATATTTACTATTAGTTAGAGTAAAATTTTAAATAGTTTTAAAATTATTAAATTAATTAATAAACTTTACGGTTTTATTTAATAATAACAGTTTAAAAGTATAAATAATATAGCTTTGTAAAGTTTTTATTTTATATAGTTTTAAGCCGTTTTTTTTTTTTTTTTTTTTTTTTTAAATTTGCAGTTTTATTAACAAAAAAAAATTTATACTATTAATATATATTAAAAATCGATTAAAATAAATTTACGTATTTAATATTATTTTTATAAAAATTATTATTATTATTATTTTTAACGTGTTTATTATTATGTAAAATAATCTATAAAATAATTAATATATAAAATAAAAAATTTATTAAATTTAGATTTTTATTATTATTGTTTAAATTTTTAACAGCTTAAATAATAGTTTAAAAATATTATAAATTAATATATATATTAATATAAAATAAAATAAAATTTACGCTTTGTTTTATTAATATATTTGCTAAATTAAAAAGTAAATTTAAGTTTAAATAGTTTATAATATAATTAATATAAATAATAATAAAAAATATTAATAAAATATACCGTAAAAAGTATAAGTTTTAAATTTAAATAAGCTTATATAATTACTATATAGCGAAAAATATTAAAAATAAATTTACGATATTAAAATATAATTAGTATATAAATTAATATATAATAATTAATAAAAATATACCGATATTAAATTAAAAAGCTTAATTTGTTTATTAAAATTATTCTATATTATATTAAAAATTTAATTAATGGTAATAATTAACAAAGAAATAGATTTAAAAATACGAAGAATTAATTAAAATTATATAAAAAAACATATTAGCGATAAAATGCGACGAATATTTACTAAAATTAAAGAATTATAAAAAATAATATAATGTAAAAAAATTTAAACATAGAGTTTTTACAAGTAAACGCTATTTATAAGGTAAGGGCTTATTTTTTTACGTAATTTATGTAATATTTTAAAAATTTTAAAAGTATTTATATATTTAAAAAATATTTATATATTTACAAGTAAAAAAATTGTTTTTTTAATAATTAAATTATATATATAACGCATCTCCCACTTGGATGGGCCACTTTCTAGACCTTCGTACGTATATTCGCAAATAATCTAACAATAACATATCCGATTAATTTAAACTATTAAAATTTCTATTCGCTAAACCTGTTTATACTATTCTAATAAGTTTGCGTATTATACCTACGTTTGCTGCAAATTTTATAGCACCTGACGCGAGTCCTTTTTCTTTTCGTACGACGAACGAACCGACGAATAGCCCGACGAACGAACCGATAAACGAACCGATAAACCTATATAAAACGAATAATTGTTTATTATATAAAAAGCAAGGAATTTACGGGCTTTACGGGCTTTGTAAGCGTTAAGGGGCGTAGTTATATGGGTTTGTCGGCTTGTTCGTTGGTTTGTTTATTGTACGAAAGGAAAAAAAAACTCGCGTCAGGACTCGCGTTAAGACTTGCGTCGAAATTTACGTCGAGTATTATAAAACTTGCAGCAAACGTAAGTATAATGCGCAAACTTATCGGAATAGTATAAATAGGTTTAGCGAATAGAAATTTAATTAATTCGAATTAATTGTTTATATTTTCGGTTCGTTCGTCGGTTTGTTCGTCGTACAAAAGGAAAAAGGACTCGCGTTAAGTGCTATAAAACTTACAGCAAACGTAGCTATAATGCGCGAATTTGTCGGAATAATATAAACAGGTCTAGCGAACAAAGATTTAACTAGTTTAAATTAATCGGATATAGTGTTATTAAATTATTTACGAATATACGTACAAAGGTCTGGAAAGTGGCCTATTCAATGGGGTAGCCTATCTAAGTGGGAGATGCGTTATATAATATTGAAATTATCGAATTAAGTTTTAAAAAAAAGCAAAAAAAAAAGCAAAGTTAATAAAAAACAATAAATAATAAATTATATCAAAAATAAGTTAAAATAACATTTGGGCAGTAAATAATATAATTTTTATAAATAAATTAGTTTTAAATTATACTAATTTTATACTAATTTAATAGTTTTATTTTAGTAAATTAACGTAATTTTAAATTAAATGTAAGCTAAAAAATAAAAAATTTGTATTATATTTTTGTATATAATAAAAATTTTTATCGGCTTATTTAGTATATAAAATAGCGCAATAGCTTAATTTAGTTAATAATATTTTAATAATAATATTAAATGTTTTTTGCAGTATAAAAAAGACTTTTTATTAACGAATTAATATATATTAAAGCTTAGTATAGTTTAATGTTTAATATTATTTGCTTTAAACTTTTTTATTAAAAAACTTTAGTTAATAATTTTTCGCAATATACTTAGTATGTTAAAAATATTAATAATTTGGGTTTGTTTTTTTTCTTTAAAATGTTTTTAAAAAAAAACTTTTAACCGCTTTTAATAATATAATGTCTAAAACTTTGTGTAATTAAAATATATTAATATACGTAAATATATTTATAATTAGTTATAGTAATTTAAAGCAATTTTTATTACAGTTTTTAAATATAGTTTTTTTTATTTATTTATATTTTCGAAAAAAATATTCATAAAATTTTAAAGCAAAAATTTTTTTTTAAAATAAATATTATAACTAAACCGAATTGTTACGAAGCGTACACGAGTGTCCAACACTATGTATGCTCTCGCAGTATTAGGGTTATAAATGCTTGAAGTATAACCAAGGATACCCCTAGGTTTATGTTCAAAGTATACGTCAAAAAATAATATTGCGGGCAATAAAAACAATAGTATCTTAAATTAACTATTTCGTAAAAAATATTCTTCTATAGCTATTTCCAAAAAATAACTATAAACATAAGTTAAATAGTAATAAGTAAATAACTAGTTATATAAGAAAACCTCGTCCTTATATACTCATTTCCTCATCCTTCTACTTCTTTAAATCTACTAGATCTTAAATCCCCTAAATCTATATTATACGTTTTTTTAGATCTGCTAAATCTTAAATCCTTTAAATCACTACACTAAATCTATTAAATCTTAAATCCGTTAAATCACTACATTAAATCTATTAAATCTTAAATCTTTTAAATCTATATTACATAACTTAATCTACCCCTTTTTCTATAAGTTTACGTTTAAACGGCCTAGTCCTTTTATTAATTCGTAACATTATTCCCTTCTTTCCAGGTTTATTATCCTAATAAACATACTTATAGTTTTTATGCCTTCGCTTTTAAGTAAATATACTTTTCTTTCTTCTTTACTTTATTATATTTAGTCGTATACGTAAAACTTCTAGCTCTCGCTACCGGCTTAATTAGCATATTAATCGTAAGCTTTGTGCTAAATTTATTTTTAAAAACGGATTCGAAGTTTTTTTTTATATTTATTACTTAACTATTAAAGTTCTTTGTTTTTAAGTCGACGAAATTTTTAGCTGCTATCTTTATACTCGGTATTAGCGTAACTATAACGCTATTAAAATCTTAATATTTTTTCTTAAAGCTATTATAAATAAATGTAAACGTTTTTCCGAGCGTTGTTGCGCGTTAAAAAACAGTTTTTTAAAACGTTAAAAAAAACTTGCGGCTAAGCAAAAAAAAATGTCCGACGAATTATATACCGTTCGCCGTCTTTGTTAACAAAAAAAGTTTTTTAAAAAGCGTAAGATCGTAATTTTGGTAAAAAAAAAATAGCTAAATGTTAAAAAACGGGGGAAAAAAAAAACTAGCGCCGGAGCTTTTTCTTTTTTCGACTAAAATAACTTTAACGCTTTTGCAGTCGATTTCATTTTTTTAGTTTCGGCCGACTAAAGTGTTATCGGTAAAAATTTTTAACAAAGTTTTTTACGTTCGTAAAATATTTTTTTAGTTCTTGTATAGTTTTAATATACGTATAACTTTTTTATTTAATAAAATATTCGAATTTTTTTTTATTTTATCGTAAATTTAAAATCTTTTTTATTTCGTAAATATTTTTATCTTCGTTTACTTTTAATTAAATTTCGAGCGTAATATTTAAATACGTTTTAATTAATAATAATATATAAAAAATTAGTCGAATAACTATAATATTTAATAGTTTTAGTTTATATATTATTAATAATATAATTTTTTCGATTTTAAAAAGTTTAATATTTTTAAAATCGAATTTTTTATTACTACGTTTCGTTTAAATATTACGTTTTAAAAAATAGATTTTATCCTTTTTTTTTAAAATTAGCTTTAATAATTTGCTTTTGTTATAATATTTTTTTATTTTTTATTAAACGAATATAAGTTTTTTTTATAGCTATTTTTATAGTTTTAGTAATTTTTTTGCTTAAATTTTTGCTACTAGTATAATAATATTATTAATATAATATTATTATATATTTATATTATATTTATAGTTTATTTTAAATAGCGATATTTTTTTTATTTTATTTATTAAACTATTATATATTAATTTTACGTTTAGTAATAATTTTATTTAATTATTTTAATTTTAATTAATATAATAACGTAAATATTATTTTAATGTTTAATTTAATTTTTTTACTTAACTATTTATTTATAAATAATATGCTGTAAACATTTTATATTTAATTTTTAAAGTTTTAATAAATAATTGCTAAAATTTAAATATTATTATTTTGCTTTTATTAATAATAATTATTTTTAAATAGCTATATTTATTAAAAATATATTTTATTATTACGTAAGCTAAATATTTTGCTAAATTTGCTTTTTTATATAATATAAAATAAACGTATTTTATAAACTTATTTACTATAAATATAATAAAATTAAACTTTATTTTTATTATAAGTTTTTTTAACTTTAATAGTTTAATTATATAATTAAATGCTATTATTTTTTATATTTAATTTAAAATTAATATTAATATTAAATTTTTATATAATTTATATTTTATTATTTTAAATTTTTTGCACAAATTATATTTTACGATAATTTTTTTTACTATTGCTAATATTTTTAAAAAATCGTAGTTTTTTTATAATTTACTAAACGTTTTAAATACTTTTTAATATTTTAAAAATAAATATTTATATATTTTTTTTATTAACCCGTATTAATATATTTTTAATATATATAGTTTATTATTATAATATTAACTAGTTAGTTTATTTAATTTTCGTAATACGTTTTATATTTTCTAGTTTTATTTTTTATAATTTATTTGCATAAAATTTATAAATAAGCTTTTATTAATATTTTTATATAATAATATTTAGTTTTTTAATAGTATTTTTTATTTATAATCTTTTTTTTCGGCTAAAAATATTTATTTTATTATTTTTTTTGCTTTTAATATAAATAATTTTAAAATTAAACTATAATAAAAACTTTGCTTATTATATTTATCGTTTATTTAATATTTTAATAATTATAAACGTTATAAAATTTTTATAGTTTAAATAAACTTTTATTAATATTATAATGCTATTTAAATAGTGTTTTTATTGTTTAAATGTTTTAATTATTATTATAAATTTTTTATCGTAAATTTAATAGTTTAATTTAAGTTTTAAAAACTTTTTCGAAAAAAATACTATTAAATATAATTTGCTTTTTTTATTTTATTAAATTAATTATTTTTTTATAGCGTAATTATTTGCGTCGATTTTTATTTTATATGTTTTATTTAAATTAAATAATTTAAATATTAAATCGTTTAAAATTATATTTTTAAATATATCGATTGTTTTTTGCTTTTTTTCCGTTTATTAAAAAAGTTTGTTTTTTTTAGTTAAATTTGTAAAAAGCGCCGCGATTTTTTTAAAATTTTTAATAAATATACGTATATAGTTTATAAATTTTATAAATAATCGTATATTTTTAACATTTTTTAGTACGAGTTAGTTTTTTACTATTTTTAATTTAAATTATTAAATTTATATTTTTTTTAAAAATATTATATATTTTAAAAAATTTACTTATTGTTTATAAAATTTACTTTTTTTTAAATATACTTTTAACTTTACTTTTTATAACGTTTAAAATATTTATTGTATATATTTTTTATATTTTTTAAATGTTTTTAAATAAATTAAAATATTATTTAAATATATTATTACGAATTTATCGATAAATTTAAGTAATATATTTATAATTATTAACTAAAATATCGCTAATACGTTAATAAAGCTAAAATTTATTATTAAAAATTTATATAATCTATATTTTATAATAAATATTATTTTTTACTCGTTGCTTTTTTTAATTTTAATATAATAGTAAGCTTTTAAAATATTAAATGTCGTAAATTATTATATATTTTTTAAACAATTTTTTAAATTATTTATTTATAATATAGGTTTTTTATTTTTAATAATAATAAAGTTAAAATATCGCCAATTTTTATAGTTTTTTTATTTTCGTTTTTTAGTTTTTTTTAGTTTTTTTAATATTTATAATATTAATATTGCCGCCGATAATTTAAAATATTATATAAACCTTTTTTTTAAATTTTTGTCTAAGTATTTTTGCAGTTTATTAAATTATTTTTTATTTAATTTATACAGTTTAAAAGCTTTAAAATACGTTTTTTTTTTTAAATTAATCGCGTAATTATATTTATTATGTTTTAATAGCCCTGTTTTTTACTATATTTTTTTATAAACAAACTTTTAAATTTAACATACTTTTTTAGTATTTTAATTGTAAATTTTTTATTATTTTGTTATTATATTTTGTTTTATATTTTATTTAATTATTTAAATTTATATATAATTTATATTTAAAGTTTTATAAAAGCTAAGTTTTTTTTTAATTTAATTATTTTAAGCAAATTTTATTAAAAACGGCTAGTTTTTTAGTTTATTTTAAAATTGTTTTTCCGTAATTAAGTTAATTTTAATATTATATTATATAATATTTTTGCAATATCGAGCTTAAAACGTTTTAAATAATTTTAAATAATTTTTAAAAGTTTTGTAGTTTTTTATATAACTTTTTCGTTATCGTAATTTATAGTTTTTTTATTAAAAGTTATAAATATATAAAGTTTTTTTTTTCTAATTTATGCTAAGTTTAATTTATTAACTAAATTTAAAAAAATAAAACTTTTATAAATATTTATATTAAATAAAGCTTTTAGTTTTTTTTTATTATAAATTATATTTATTAATATTTATATTTTTTTAAGTTATATTTTTATTTTATATAAAAACTTAAAAATCTCGTAAACTAGTTGTTAATTTTATTTTATAGCTGCTTTTTGTCGTTTTTTATTTATTAATATATTTATCGTCGGTTTTGTTTTTTCGTAAATTTTGCCGTTTTATTATTTTTTTAACGATTATAAATAAAAAGTAATTTTCGCTAATTTTTTTTTGATTTTTTTTTTTTAATTTTTTTCGTACTAAAAAATTTTATAAAATATGTAAATTTTGCATTAAATATATTAGCATCGTTTTTAAATCGTAAACTTTTTTTTACAATTTTCGAAATATAATAAATTTTATTTAAATATAGCATATTTATAAGTTATTTAATATATTATTATTAATTTTTTAACTTTATTTTTTTTGTAGAAATTTTAAATTTTTATTTTAGCTATACGGGCTAAAAACTAAAAATTTTTAATTTTTTTTGCTATATATTTTTCGTATTTATATACTATATAGCTTATTTATAATATTTCGTAATATTTTTTATAACGTAGTTATAATTGTTTATCGTTATTTTTAAATATAGTATTATTATATAAATAATTAATTAAAATAAAAGTATCGAATTTTTTCGTTTTTAAAACATCGATTTTTGCTTTAATTATTATATTTCGATATTTTTTATAATATTATAAAAGTTATTACTTTAATTTGGCATCGAGTTTTTATTTTATTTTTTTTTAATTAAAATTATTATTTTTCGTTTTAAGCGAAATTTATTTTTTTACATATATAAGCGGACTTATTTTTAAACTATTTTTCGTTATATTAATTAGTTTAATTATTCGTTTTTAGTTTAGCAATCGTAAATTTTATAATAACATTTTAAATTATCGTTTAAACATTTTTTTTAAGCTAATTTTTTTTATATATTATTTTATTTTTAATATTTCGATATATATATTAATTTGCTTTAATATATTATAAGTTTAATATTAATATCGTTTTGTTAATTAAAAAATATACGTAGTTTTAAAAATAGTTTTTATTATTTTTTAGTTTATAAAATTCGTTACTTTAATTTTTTTCGGCTAGGTTAAAATTTTCTCGTTATTTATTTTTTTAATCGGGTTTTAACTATTCGCTTTAAATTTGCACGTTTTTTTATTAAGTTAACGTAATAGTTATTTAATACTATAATTTTTATTAAATTTATTCCGTAATTATTTTTATAGCTTTAGGTTTTTGTTTTAAAATTCGTATTACTTTTACTAAGTTACGTTTTAAACGTACCGTATTTTCGAATTATACTCTTTTTTTTAAACTATTAATAAACTATTTTTTATCGTAAACAGTTTATTTATAAATTTTTTCGGCTATTTGTTTTAAATATAGTCGTATTATTAATTAATTTGCTAATGCACGTACTTTTTTTTATACTACTTAATTTTTAGTTAATATTTTACTATTTTATTTTACGTTTAATATTTTGTTATTATAATAAGCTTATATTATATTAATTTATTAACTACTTTTTTTAGCTTTAAATATTTTAGCTTCCGGTATTTATAAATTTTTACGTAATTTTTTATCGCAGTTTTTAGCGTAATGCTTTAGCTTGTCGTAATTATAGTATTTAACAGTTTTTTTCGTTTTTTATTATTTTTTTTTATTTTATCGCATTTCGTTAAATTTTATTAGTTTTATATATATATTATATACCGTAAAATATTATTGTTTTTTAAAATTATTAGCTTTGTTTTAACTTTTTTTTTAATTTTTGTTTTTAAAAAAACTTTGCTTTTTTTTTTAATATTGCTTAAATAGTTAAATATTAATTCAAATAATTGCCGAAATATATTTTACAAATTTATCGGGTTATAATAGTTTAATAATTTTATTTTTAACTTTATTTTTTAATTTATTATAAAACATTATAATTTTAGCTTAATTATTAATATTAAATATAGCAAAAATCTTTTAAAACTTAATTATATAAATCGAAACTAATTTAATTTATCGTAACTTTTATAATTTATTTTAAGTTGTTGTTTTTTTTCAAAATTAAAAAATAAATTTTTAAGCTTGGTTTCGAAAAAATTTCGACTTAAAAAAATCTTTTGCGTATTTTTAAGCTAATTGTTTTTTAATTTATTTATTACTTTAAATAAATATAGTTCGAACTAAGTTAAAGCTTTTTTTTTTAATAATAATGCTGCATAAAAAATTCGTTTTTTATCGTTTTTAAAAACGTTATTATAATAATATTAATATATTTAAATTTAAGCTAAAAATTTTTTAAGCTTATTAAAAGTTTTATTAAACTTAAATAGTTTAGCGATTTTTAGGTTTTTTTTTAATATTTATTGTTTATTATTTTTAGCGTTTAGTTTTTTTCGAAAATTTTTAATTACGTTTATTAAATAATTATATTGTTTTTTAATAATTTTAAACTTATTATTTTTTTTTTCGGTTTTTATAAAATAATCGGGGCTTATTAATCTTTTTAAAAATAATGCTACGACTTACGATAGTCTTGTATATTTTTAAATTACTAATGCCGATATAGTTTAAATATTGCTTTAATTAACCGCTTAACGTAAAATAAAATTATTCAAAATATTACAAAACGTATATAAATGTTTAACATTATATATACTTTCGTAATATCGAGGTTATAAATATTTAAAATATAACTAAAGATACCCTTAGGTTTATATTTAAAATATACGTCAAAAAATAGTATTGCAGGTAATAAAAATAATAATATTTTAAATTAACTATTTCGTAAAAAATGTTCTCCTATAGCTATTTCCAAAAAGTAGCTATAAATATAAATTAAATAATAATAAGTAAATGACTAACTATACAAAAAAACCTCGTTTTTATATACTTATTCCCTTATTTTTCTGCTTCCTTAAATCTGCTAGATCTTAGATCTTCTAGATCCATGTTATACGTCTTTTTAGATCTACTAGATCTTAGATCCTTTAGATCACTACATTAGATCTGTTGGATCTTAGATCCTTTAAATCACTACACTAGATCTGTTAGATCTTAGATCCTCTAGATCCATATCACGTGACTTGGTCTGCCCCTCTTTCTGTAGGTTTGCGCTTAGGCGGCCTAGTCCTCTTGTTGGTTCGTAACACGAATATAGTTAAAGTTTAATTAATACGCTAAATTTTATGTATTTTTTTTTAAATTTAGCATTTTAAAAAACGCTGTTAATTATAGTATAAAATTAAAAAAGTTAATAACGTAAAACTTTTATTTTTTAATAAAAAATCTTAATACGAAAAATTTAAACTTGTTTTTATAACTTATAATTATAGTAAATATAAATTTAAAAAATTAATTTTTATATTAATATATATATTAATTAAAACTTATATATTTAAATTTACGTAAAATATATTCGTTAAAATATATAGTTTTAAAAAATCTAATAAAAAAAGCTATTTAATATATAAAGTTAAATTATAAATAATATTAGCTTTTGCATTTTTTTAATTAAATTTTAATAAATTTATTATATTAAAATTTAAAATAGTTAGTTATAATAATTATATAAAATTAATAAATATATTAATTATATACTAATTAGTTTAAATATATTTTATTAATTTTATTAATAATATTATTACGTTAATTTAATAATATAGTTATTTTTTTTTTAGTTAAAAAATTAATCGCTTAATTGTTAATAAATTTAAGCATTTTTTTTATAAATTTTATTAAAACTTTTTATTTTATTTAAAGTTTTTTGCTAAATAATAGCTATAATCCGGATTTTTTTTATTTAAATTTACGACTTTAATTTCGTTATTAAAACTTTTAATTTATATATCGTTATTATTAAAATTTATATTTATAGCTGGCCGAATATTAAGTTTAAAAAATTTAAATATATATTTATAAATCGTTATAACTTATTTTAAATATTTATTTTAATCGCAGTTAAATAATTAGTATATAAATTAGTATATTAAATAAATAAATATATTAAAATTTTTTAATTACACTGTTTATTGCAATTTTAACGTTGCGTATTTTTTTTAAATAAAGCATTTAAGTTGTTTTTTATTTATTTATTTATTTTATTTACGTTTAATTTGTCGTTTAAGCGTTATTTTGCTTTTTTTGTACGTAAATTAAGCAAAAAATAATTTTAATAAACGTTTTTAAGCTTTAATTATGTTTAAATTCGAAGATAAAATTAAAAATTTTTTACGGCGTTTTGCAAATTTAATATCGCTTATTTTTTTGCTAAAGCGTTTTTTTGCTATTTTTACAATTAATTAATATAAAATTAATATAATAAATATAAATTAAACGTATTTACTATTTGCGATTTTACTATAAATATAATTTATTATATTATTTAAAAAAAATTAGCTTTTGCAAAAAAAATTTTACATAAAATCTATTAAAATTACTTTAAAAAAATACTACGCGACAAAATTATAACGATTTATTAATTAGTCGAAAAAAATAATAAATTTACAAAAATAAAGAAAAATATTTTAAAGAAAAGTAGCACTAAATAGCCGCAAACCTACTTTTTACTGCTAAAATATACCGCCTGCCAATTTTAGTTATTTTTTATATTTACTATTATTAATTTATAAAAATGGAAAAAAAAAAATAAATAAATAAAAATAAAAAAATTCCTCTAACTGTATTAATGCGTGTACTAATATATTTATATATTTATTAAGTATGTATTTTTAAAAAAAAATTAAATTTTTTTTTAGGAAAAAAAGTCGGGTACCCGACCCGGACTTGGGTCATCGGGCTCTTGGCGTCGGGTCCGGTTGTGCCAACCCTAGTCCCGGTGCTAGGTCGATTGCGCATTGACCAGATCGATTAAGACGATTTGACTGATTGCGTTTCGTTGGCTGATTAGGTAGGTTGATTTTATCTACTCGATTGACATGGATTTGACTGATTGTATTATTAAATAATAAATATTTTAATTTTACAAAAGCTTATATTAACTATTTCAGCTATTTAATTTTTTTTTTACGCTTTAATTTCGTAGTTTTTTTTAAAATTAATTACGCGCGTATTTATATATACAAAAAATCACTTTTTAAAAATAAATAATATTAAAACCTAAACAAATAATAATAATACTTATTTAATATAAGCTATTTTCGATAAATCGTAACTTCGCGTTTAATTTAATTTATACTAATAAAATTAGCGCGTTAATAAAATCTAATATAACATTTACTATTATATTAGCTAACTTTAGTTTTAAAAAAATAATATTATTAAAAAATATAAAGTTAAAATTAATTAATAAATAAATAAATACCGGATTTATTAAAATAATTTAAAAAAAATGTTTTAAAACAATAAGCTTAACGGTTATATTTATAATTATAGCCGCTATTAGCGCGTCGGCTTTTTTAAATCTATAAATATCCGAGCTTTTAAACATTTATATAGCTAGCTAAAAATTTAATTTTATACTAATAATTAAAACAATAGCTATAAATATTTTATTATTATATTTAAACGCTTAAACTATTAATAAACTAAATTTTACTAATATATATATATATATCGGATATTTCGATAATAAATGCTATATATAACTTAATTAACGGCTTACTCTAGCCGTTGCTTAAAATCTTTAATATTAAAATAATTAATACGGTATATAACCCGATTTACGAAAAAAACGAACTAATACTAAGCTACAAGCTTAAAATACTTTAAAAATAAACGACCGAAAAGCTAAACAAGCTTAAAAAACTAACGCGTAATAATACGTACTACGTAACAAACGTACAGCTTTTTCTAAAGCTTTTTTTAAACGTTTAAAAATTTCCGAAATATTATTTATTTTAAATATTAAAAAGCCTACTAATATATTAAAATATAAAACTTATAATAAACAGTTTATATATATTAAACTAAACGCATTTATAATTAAAATATTGCGTTTATTATAAAATTTTTTTAAAATATAAAAAAACTAAAATATTATTAAAATGCTTAAAAATAAGTAAATAAAAATATTTTTTATTAAAAAATAACAAAATTATAAATTTAATAACCGTTTATACTTGCTAAGTTTTAAAAATTAAAAAAAAATCGATAAAATATTCGATAAATTATATAAATAAAACAAAATAAAATAAATATATAAACTAAATTTATTTATATATTTTTATTTTATTATATAGCGTACGGTTAAAAATAAACTAAAATTAAAACTAGTCGTTAATTTAAAAGCTTTAAACTGTATAATAGTTTTTAATAATTATTTTTTACTATTCTAAACCGAAATAATAACATCGATTAAAAGTAAAAAATATTTAACTATAATTAATACGATATCGTTTTTTTCTTAATTCGAAATATATTTAAAATATAAAAATCGTTTTACTATTATTAGCTCGAAAAGTTTAAAACGATTTATTATAACGTTTATAAATTTTAAAATTTTATTTATTTATATATAACGCTTTATAAATCGTTTATTATAATTTTATCGTATATATTATAAAATTTTTATAAATAATATCGTTATTTTTTCCGATATTAACAAAAAATATTTAAAATATTTACATATTATATTTAGCTTTTTTCGTAAAAAAAAAATTTATTATTGTCGTTAAAAAAAAATTTTTTAAGTTATTTATTTATTAAATTGCTAAGTTTTTAAATGAACGTTTTTAATATATTTATTATAGTTAAAAAATTTAAAACTTTTTGCGCGTTAAAATTTTCCGATTAATTTAAAACTTTTACGCAATATTTAAATAGTATAAAATTTTTACGATTATTTATACCGTATTATACGTAATATATTAAACCGTTGCAAAAAAAAAAAACCGCATTATTTAATAAAAAACAAAACTTTAGCAAAATACCGGTCGGAAATTAAAAAAAAAAAAATATACGTATAATTAATATATTACAAACTAATAAAAATTAAAATAATATTTTTTAAAATAATATAAAACTTAATTTATAAATATATAACGCTATAATATTATAACTTTTAAAAGCAGTTATTTATATAAATAAATAATTCGATTAAAAATAGTTACGGAATTATAATATTTTATTTAAAAAATAGTTATCGATAAAAATTTAAAACGGCAATTTTAAATAATTAGCTTTATTCGGTAATGTTTTTTAATCGTTATTTATTTTAATTTAAAATAAAATATAAACTTTTTAAATTAAAAATAGTTTGCGTAATTTAAACTTATAAACGTTTTTATATTATAATTAAAGCGTATTATAATTTTATTGTTATATTAATAAACTATTTAATAATAATAAAAATTATAAACTAAATTATTTTTAATATTATATTTATAAATCGGGCAAATAAGCGTTTATAAAACGCATCGATTTACTTGTTTTAATACGGTTTTTAAATATATTACGTGCTTAAACAATTAAAAATTATTAATAACGAAATTAAATTTAATAAAAAACTTATATATATTAATGAAAAGTTTATATTAAATTAAGTTTAATTTATATTTAAAATTGTTATAAATAAAACTATAAAAAAACAGTTTTAAATTGCTTATTTAGCTAATATTAAATAAAAAAAAATATTAAATCGTTATACGAAAATAACGAAAACGCTAATAATATTTCGAAACTTAAATATTAGTTTGTAATTATAAATAATTTACTTTATTATATCGATAAATATAATAAATATAAATTATATATATTTAAAAGTTTTATTTAAAAGTTTTTTGTAATAATTTATAATAATAAATATTATTTTAAACTTAACTAAATATATAAAAAGCTCGACGAATATTTAATTAATAAAAAATCGCATAAAATTAAAAAAAAATATATTATATATTATTTTTATATAACTATTATCGTATAAATAAAAGAAAATTATTAAATAATTATTAATTAATATGTTTAAAAAACGGCAAACCGATAAAAACAATCGTTATGAATTTTGTTATAAAATTTTTAATAATATTATTCGTTAATATGCTTTAATAGCTAAACGGAAAAAATAAATATTATTATAATATATTAATAATAATAATTTATATTACGTTTAAACGGTTTTTATTTATTTTTAATAATAAAAAATATATTATTAAAAACTAAAGCATTATATTAACTAAAATATTATTATTAGCTAATTAAAAAATATTAATTAGTTTTATTTTCAATAAAAATCGTAAATTTACTTCCGATTTTTAAAAAAAAATGTAAAAAATTTTTAATGCACGATTATTTATAATAATAGTATATTATTTTTTAAAAAATAGTTTTTTTTAAAAAAAAAACTAAATAGTAAAAATAGTTATTTAATATTATATTTATATATATTTAAAAAAAAGTATCAATAAACTTATTATTAATATTATAATAAAATTTTAATAATATATATTTTAAAACGATTTAATTGTTTATTTATAAATAGCTATTTAAATTTCGATTATTTTGTTTAAATAACGTATTAATTTAAATAAATATTAAACTATACGAAAAAAATGCGATTTTTAAAAAAAACATTTGCGTAAACATGCTAAATTAGCTATAAATTTTATAACTATATAAGTTAAACGGTATTATAATATATAATATCGATTTATCGAATTTAATATTTAAAATAAATTTTATTTTAAGCTATATTATAAATATTATTTGCTTAGCAAATTATTTAAAAAAATTTTATAACAACGTATAAGTTTTTAAAAAATTAAGTTTACAGTAAAAAAATTAGTTTACAAATTAGATTTGTTTAAAATATTTAATATTTATTTCGTTATTTTAATAGTATATTTATTATTTATTTAAAAGGAAAAAGATTTTTTTTACTATAAAATATTAGCTTCGGGTTTTATTAAAAACAATTAAAACGATTTTAGAAAAAAAAATAAAGATTTTTATAAAACCGAAGTTATTTTAATTATTATTTTAATTAAACAAAATTAAAGTATAATTATTTAGTTAAATAAAAAAAAACATAGCTATAAAAATAACTAGTAAAAGTTTAAATAATAGTTACGCTATTTAAAAGCTTTATTAAATAAGTATTAAATTAAAAAAAAAAAAAAAAACTATTTATAGCAAAAATAACTAAATTTAAAACGATTAAACTAGTTAATTAATTTAAAAAAGGTTAAAAAATGTTTAAAAAAGTTTAATTTAGCTAAAAAGCTATGTTAAAAATAAAATTGCTTAAATAAACTTGTTAAAAGCAATAGCAAGTTTTTGTGCGGTTAGCATTTGATATAATGTAATAAAAGGGGTCCGATAAGACTTATATATTATATGTAAATTAGATATATTAATTAGATAAGGGAAACTGGGATATCCCACACATCCCGCAAGGATGTGTGGATATTCCCAGTCTTCCTTATCGCAATACAGAATATACTACACTACCCCAAGGTCTTCTTTACCAAAATGCGTTAATTTTAGGCTTATTTTTTATATTAATAAATTATAATATTTAAACTTTTTTAAAAAATTATTAATAGCTTAATTAAAATAACGCATCTTTTATTTAAATAAGACACTTAATTAAATAAGCCATTTTTTAAACTTTTGTACGTATATTTACAAATAATCTAATAATAATATATCCGATTAATTTAAACTAGTTAAATTCTTATTTGCTAAATTTGTTTATATTATTTTAACAAGTTTGCGCATTATAATTACGTTTGTTACAAGTTTTATAATACTCGACGCGAGTTATTTTTTTTTTCGTACGACGAACGAACCGACGAATAACCCGACGAATAAACCGAAAATATAAACAATTAATTCGAATTAATTAAATTTTTATTTACTAAACCTATTTATACTATTTTACCAAATTTGCGTATTATAGCTACGTTTACTGCAAGTTTTATAGTACTTAACGCAAGTCTTTTTCTTTTTTGTACGACGAACGAACCGACGAACGAACTAATAAATAACCCGACGAACGAACTAACGAATAACTCGACGAACAAACTAAAAATATAAACAATTAATTCGAATTAATTAAATTCTTATTCGCTAAACTTGTTTATATTATTTTAACAAGTTTACGCATTATAGTTACGTTTATTGTAAGTTTTATAGTACTTAACGCAAATTTCTTTCTTTTTTATATAACAAATAAACTGACGAATAACCCGACAAACGAACCGAAAATATAAACAATTAATTCGAATTAATTAAATTTTTATTCGCCAGACTTGTTTATACTATTTTAATAAATTTACGTATTATAGCTACGTTTGCTGCAAGTTATATAACACCCGACGCAAGTTTTAACGCAAGTTTGAACGCAAATTTCGACACAAGTTTTAACGCAAGTTCCGACGCGAGTTTTTTTCTTTTTCGTATAATAAACAAACCGACGAACGAGCCGACAAACCTATAAACTTATATAACTACGTTTTTAAAAGCCCGTAAATCTTTTGCTTTTTATATAATAAATAATTATTCGTTTTATAATTACGTTTATTTTATTATCGGTTCGTTTATCGGCTCGTTCGTTAGGTTATTTGTTGGTTCGTTTGTTATATAAAAAAAAAAAAAAATTCGCGTCGAGTGCTATAAAACTTGCAATAAACGTAGCTATAATATATAAACTTATCGAAATAATATAAACAGGTCTAGCAAATAAAAATTTAACTAGTTTAAATTAATCGGATATATTATTGTTAAATTATTTGCGAATGTACGTACAAAGGTTTAGAAAATGGCCCATTTAATTAAATGGCCTATCTAAGTGGGAGATGCGTTATTATTTATTTAATATAGTATTTTTAACGTATTTTATTTGCTTTTTATTATTTTTAACTATTATAAATTTTGTTAAACGTAAATTTAATATTAAATATAAATATAAATAAATTAAAATTTTACAGTTTAATTCCGATAATGTATTTAAAAATTAAAAAAAATTAAAATAATTATTACAAATTAAATAACAAAATTATTTAATTAAATCTATAATAGCAAAAAATAAAATAATAATAATATAACTAACGGTATATATTAAATATTTTTTTTATATATTATTTTTTATAATATTATTATAAATAATAAAGTAAAAATATAGACATTAGCTAGTTAAATTATAAAAAAACTTTACGGCTATTAAATATATTAAAGTTTTAATAAATAAAAATATTTAATTAAAAAATAGTGAAAAGTTTTTAACGTTAATATAATCGAAAATAGTTTAACGATAATTGTATTAATTTTTATATAATTATAACTATTTTTTTAAATAAATAAAATAACCGTTTATAAATTAAAACTTAGCCCGGTATAACTTTTAATAACGTATTTTTAAACTTTATTATAAAATTATTTTAAATAGCGATTAAAACTAAAAAAGCTCGAATTTATGTTATAATAATTAATATATAAACGATTTTTAATAGCTAAAACGTATTTTATTATTAATTTTTTTATTTATATAATTTTATAAAACGTAAAGTATATTTTATAAATACGATTAAAAATAATAAATTAGCATAAATATTTAAAATAGCGGAATTATTACGAATTATTTATTAAGCAGCAAAATTAAAAATGGTAAACGTATATTATATAATCGACGTTTTTAAATAAACAAACGGCTAAAATTTTAGCTAATAAACTATATTTTATATTTTTTTTAATTAATTACCGACTTTAAATATTTAATAAATTACGTTTTAATATTATTAAAAATATTTTTCTAAATTTAATTAAAAATAAATAACGGCTATAAAAAATTTCGCTAATTTAAAGTTTATAACAAATTTTAAAACTTAATTATTAAACTTTAAATTTAAAAGTTTAAAATTATATAAACGTAAAAAAACGATTAATATAAGATATAAATATATATATAAAAAATTACGATTAAATAAATATTTAATATTAACAAACGATTAGTTAAAATTAAAAATAGTTAGAAGCGTATATAGCAAACTTATATTTTTTTTAAATAATTGTATCGTATTAATAAATAAAAAACAAATATAAAAAATTTATATTTAAACTATAGCTATAATATTTCAAAAACTAAAAAAACCAGCTTAATTTTAATCGAAAAATAACTACTGCTAAAAATGGTAATATTATTTATTTAATAAATAATAAAAAACGGCATTAATTATTAATACAAAAACGGGGAAAAAAAAAAAAAAAAGGCAAAAGAAATAGTAAAAAAACAAAAAGCTTTAACTTTAGCTAAACTAAAGATTAAAATAATATTATTTTGCAATTTTCGGAAAAAAAAATATAAAGTCGAAAATAAACGAAATATAAACTACGCAATAAATAAAAATACATTGTAATATATAAAATCGTTTATATTGCAATATAAAAACAACTGTTTTAAAATTATAAAATTTATATTATATAATAAACTTCGGGCTTTTAGTAATTATATATAGTTATATATTTATTTATTTTGCGTTTTATTTAGTTAAATAAAAAGCAAACATTAAACTTCGAAAATATAAGCTTATTACTACTATAAATACTGTTTTATTTATTAGCTTTACTATTTTATCGTAACATAGCTTATTTAAATGTTTTTATTTAAATTAAATATCCGCTTTTGTTACCGGCCTCCGGCAAAAAAAATCCATCCCGAATAAAGCCTTTGGCTTTTAGCTCCCCTCCCCTTTAACTATCAAGTCTTGATAAGAGGATTCTATATCAGGGATACCACTTAATCAGCTGGTTCCGCCCAGCGGTGTTCTTTTCCCTTGATCACTAAATTATTGTTTAATTATTTTATATATTAAACTTTTATTTTTTTTTAATAATAACGCATCTCTTACTTGGATGGAACACCTAATTAAATGGAATATTTTCCAGACTTTTGTACGTATATTTGTAAATAATTTAACAATAATATATCCGATTAATTTAAACTAGTTAAATTTTTATTCGCTAGATTTGTTTATATTATTCTGATAAGTTTGCGTATTATAGCTACTTTTGCTATAAGTTTTATAGCATTTAACGCGAGTTTTTTTTTTTTCGTACAACGAACAAACTAACGAATAACCTAACGAACGAACTGAAAATATAAACAATTAATTTGAATTAACTAAATTTTTATTCGCTAAACTTATTTATACTATTTCGATAAATTTGCGTATTTGGTAAAGAAAACCATGGGGTAGTGTAGTATATTCTGTATTGCGATGGGGAAGACTGGGAATATCCACACATCCCGCAGGGATGTGTGGGATATCCCAGTTTCCTTTATCTAATCAACGTATCTAATCTACACGTGACATGTGGGTCCTATCGGACCCCCCTTGTCACACTGTATCAGTATTATAACTATGTTTATTGCAAATTTTATAATATTTAACGTAAATTTTGACGCAAATTTTAACGCAAGTTTTAACGCGAGTTTTTTTTTCGTACGATAAATAAACCGACGAATAAGCCGATAAACTTACATAACCACGCTTTTTAACGCTTATAAAGCCCGTAAAGCTTGTAAATTTTTTGCTTTTTATATAATAAACAATTATTCGTTTTATATAGGTTTATCGGTTCGTTTATTAGTTCGTTTGTTAGGCTATTTATCGGTTTGTTCGTTATACGAAAGGAAAAAAAACTTGCGTTAGGTGCTATAAGACTTATAGCAAAAGTAGCTATAATACGCGAACTTGTTGGAATAGTATAAACAGGTTTAGCGAATAAGAATTTAACTAGTTTGAATTAATCAGATATGTTATTATTGGATTATTTGCGAATGTACGTACGAAGGTCTGGAAAGTGTTCTATTTAATTGGGTGTTTTATCCAAGTGGGAGATGCGTTATACTATTTTAAATAACTTAACTAAAACTAATTTGCTATTTTAATATATTAAAAAAAATCGTACGACATGAAAATATCTTTTTAATATTTATTATAAAAGCTATAAACTAAATAACGTGTAATATAACTAACATTATGCATTGTTTTGCGTTATTAAAAAAAATCGTAATATTTTACAAAACAAATTATAAACTTAATTAACCTTATTGTATAAAATAAACCCGATTATAAAATAAAAGATTTTTTACTATATAAAAAGCAAAAGATTTATAAACGTTTAAAAACGTAATTAAGCAAAAAAATTTAGAAAATCGTTAAAATAGTTGTTATACGGAAAAAAAAAAAAAAAAAAAAAAAACTTGCGCCCAGCGTTATAAAACTTACAGCAAACCCGGCTATAAAGCGCAAACTTGTTAAAATAATATAAAAACTTTTAGTAAATTAAAATTTAATTAGTTTAAATTAATTATATATGTTATTATTAAATTATTTACGAATATATATATAAAGGTTTAAAAAATGGCTTATTTAATTAAATATTCTATTTAAATAAAAGATGCGTTATAAATAGCTTTTAAAAAATATAATATTATATATTAATTATTTTAATTAAATAAAAAGGTAAAGATAAGAGAATTGTTATATAAGCACCTAAACTTTCTTATATAGGCACCTTTCGGCCCGAAACCGTCTGCTAAATTTTTTGACAGCCGCGACATCCTTTACAGCCGGTGACTAGCATAACGTATTCACTGGCCAATTGGGCCCACTTCCCATTTCGGCCATCCCTTTTTCCCATACAACATCGCGATTTTCAACCAACTACAACTCCGCC